>OY987272.1:912663-1512663 GCA_963920665.1 Straminergon stramineum
ATATATATATATATATATATATATATATATATATATATATATATATATATATATATATATATATATATATACCAATTGTATAATATCCAAAAGCTAGTGTAGACATGGATCATCAAATATTTTTCAATTGTAAGTATGTTATACTTCAATTTTCATAATATCACCTTCAAATTTAATCCCTTAGTGCCTAAATTCTTTTTTGAATTTTTGCATATTTTTGCTTATATCTTTCTAAATCTATATTCTTTATCTCAATTTCATACTCCCTCCATCCTAAAATGATCTTGTTCAACAAAATGTTCCGGATTAAGCTTGAAAATAATAATTTGTTTAATCTGTTTTGGCATACAAGTAGAGCTCAATGTTCTTCTATCATCTTAAAATGTTTAGATTTAAGTTAGTTTTCAGAGTGTAGTTTGGGAGTGCTCAAAAGAAAGGTTTTATGGGCATTTGTAAGGAGCACTGGTGGCCAATCATTTGGCCACTCTAGCATAGTTCCCACATTGCTTGAATTGTTTTATTGTTCCCTCAATTTTACACAGTCCAAATCATAACTTGCAACATATTTGTATATCCATTGTACCACAATCCCGCACATTTCTTTGGTGTACATGGATGTGGATTTCTTGCGAGCGTATTGTGGGGCCTTCTTATGTAAGCCATTTGAGCATCTTATGCAAGCTATCTGAACATCCCACTCTGCCATATTCTAAATGGTTGGATTCATTGTAAAATTCAATACAAATGCTCCATACTCCATGCCCATAGCTTCTATGTAGGAACGGGTGACATTAGCATGTAAGGTAGAAGCACCTAAATGCGACACTTATTTTGGATCTCTTGATATAGAGGGTGCATACAAGAAAAATAATGATGTGCATGTGTTAGGAAACGGTTTAGGAAACCAACAAAATTGGTTTCGTATTTTTCTGAGCGTGTATGAATATTATACAAATTTTTGAAAAGAACTTCATAGATGCACCTACTAAGGACACTAAACTAACACCAAAGCCGCACACAAACACCAAAAAACAACACATTCTAAACTTGGATCAAGTATGGGTGATTGGCTACTTCTTGGAAGAGTGACAATTTCTTTGGAAGCCCACTTGTCTACTTTGGGTCCACACACACTTGGATTTTGGTTCTTTTATAGGTGTTTGTGAATGACTTGTATTACATTTGGGTGCTTCTACCTTAGTCTACTACTCTTGTTTGAAGTTTGTTAATAGTAGTATAGACAACTCACTTTTGACATCATTTCTTCACATTATGAAAGAAGCATCAAAATTTCAATCAATAGGCCTTTCTTCAGACATCACAACCAAAAGATCATTTTGGGACCCAAAATATTAGACGAAAATTGGAAGATCATTTTGGGATGGAGGGAATATTATTTATCTAAATTTTCATCAAATTCATCATACAAAAAGTTCTTAAGAAAAAAGTCAAGCATTAGTTTAGATGAATGAGAAGTTTTGCGGTAAAAAATGCCCCTAGAACCTCTCTATTCATCATCTAGATTTTGGACATTGGAGTCCTAAGGGGTTAAGCCTTCAAAACTTTGTGGCACCTTGAAGCAAATCCACTTTTCATTGCATGCACAAATACAATTGAGGTTGAGATCCAATTTACAAATGCTTCACAATGTATTATTTATTTTAAAGACACCTCATTGAATTTTGAGGTTTGGCAAGAGAATGTTTTTCATATTTTGGATTTTTAATTTTAATTTTAAAATTTTAATTGAATTAATTATTTTTAATATTAAGATTTATAATTTTTAAAATAAATTTATAAGAAACTATGAAAATCATATATTCTAAGGATTTAAAATGGGAACTTATATTATGGATTCTTTTCTCTCTTGAGGGGGGGTAGTGAGTAGTTGGAGTAGCAACATATGTGCGAACAAATGATACGGTATTTTAAAAACATGGGGGAAAAAAATTATAAATGGGTTTAGAGTAATATAGGGTATTGAAAATGGCATTGGACATCTTTAATGTACTATAGGGTATGGAATAACAGGTCCCATAAGAAAATTACATAATGATAGTATGTGAAAAAAAAATTCATACCCCCCTATAAAATAGTGGTTGTTTGCACCTATATCCTTATTTTCTTAACACCCTAACCCCCCCAAAGTTTTCTCTATAAAAGACTTATATTTTGAAAATTTTCATGCTTTAAATCTTCATTGTGAATTTTAGGTATTATGATATATTGATTTCTTCTAAATTTTTTATTTAGAATTTGATTTCCATTCAAATGTTTATTTATTTTTTAATATTAAAAAAATATCAAGTGCAATTCTCTTATACTTGCAATATTGCACCAAAAATGCATAATTTAATTGAAAAAAGTTATTTTCTTACAATGCAATGCTCTAAATCCACCAGAAATGTATAATCCTCTAATTTTATACATCTATAATTGATTATAAGAAATAATTATTTTTTAACTCAAAATTTCTAAAATGAATTTTGATCATTTCAAATATAATGAAATTTTTTTTAAAACAACATTTTTGATACCTAAAATCTATATTCAGATATTTTAAATTTTTGGATCGAGAAGTCTTTTAGATATAAAAGGGCCAAGCTCAAAAAATTCATCTCATATACATTTTTTCTATCTCTTTATGATTAATATATGTTCAACTTTAAGCAAAAATCTATTTTGAAATAGTTTTGAAAGGGGTTTTTAAACCCTAAATCTTTGTATTATTGATTATTTAAATAAAAAATTAAAGTTAGAGATTATGAATACATAAAAATCTCTATAAGTCAATTTCTATATTCTGAATTTCATAAGAATTTTTTACGAAACTGATGTCAAAATGATCCATTAAATTAAAAATGCTTTAGGTGCTCATTATTGTTCATTGTGCACTAAAAATGCAGTCCTAAAATACAAACCATTATTCTAAAGTAATCATAACTTGAAAATTTCCTCGTAAACCCCTGAATCTTTGCAATGTCTTTTCTCCTAAGACTTTATTTTTTGCCATATCTTATGTATATAAAGGATTTTATAAATTTAATAATAGAAATTATAGTGCCTGTAAAATGGTCAACTCTATAATAAATAAGCCTATCATCACTTAGATTCCACCTTTAAATATCTAAGAGACAACACTTTAGTTAAATGGCATTTTTTTGTCATTTATAAATACATTTTACACAAACCAAACCTAATCTACATTATATATTATAGATGCTCTTGAAAATTGCCTATGAATGATTTTGTATTTTTGGTGCAATCCAATATGAAAATTTATAGAAAGTGGACTACTTCCTTAAAAGAAATTCTTGAATCCTTGAAATATTTTACCCCTAAAGTTCCATGACTATGTTTTCACCGAAAATGCTCCAAACTGTCATTTTTAGTACAAGTACCAAATTTTTGAAAAAAATAAATTTAGATACATGTATCCATAGGATCTTGTAGTATGCTTACTTGAGAATATGTGGTAAAAATTTCAGAAATTTACACCATGTGGATTGCAAGATATAAGCATTCAAATTCATTGAAATCATTTTTTTGGCCTTGTGAAAAACAGAGCAGCTGCACTTCACAAGCTCAATTTTCTATGAAAAAATAACCACAAATGGTGATGATTCTTTTGATTTTTTTTCCTAGGCAAGTTGGCCACATGCTTGAAAATTTTCAAATCATTTGAAATTGTACAACATATAGGAAAAAAATAGGAAAAAAAATAGGAACAAAAAAAAATCATTTTCATTTGGATCATAGTTCTTATTATCAATCTCTTTTTTGGTTTTGTGTGGTCTTATTAGCAATTGGAAAGAAATAGAACATATTTTTTGGACATTGTACGTATAAACTATGAACTTCAAAAACAAATTACAAGTGTATCCAAAATCAACCATAAATTCTTACATTCAAAAATTTCACATTTTAGACAAAAATCTAATGTTTCTAAAGAAATTTGACTAATGTACATATACAATAAAATTAATACCAACTTTCCCACATCTAATGGAAGTAAGGCCTAGGGTCCCAATACAAACATGGGGAGGACAGTCTTTTAGTCTTTCAGTAACAATGTGCATTCAAGGAGTATCTTTAGGGAGCTATAAGTAACATACTTGAAAAGGAAGTATTCTAAAATATATTTAGAATATCTAAAAATTATTCTTTCATATGATTTTTAAATCCCATATTTTATTTGCAAAGTTTTTAAATTTTGGTTGCCAAGCATAAATGGTACCTTATCTTTAAATGCATGTAACTCTGGGGGACCCAAGACAATGCCCCCTTGAGAACACGACCCAAGAGCCTAAGGGCAACTTCACATTTGGAGCCAAACCAAGAAAACTAATATATCTAAAAACTCTTGTTAGCCACAAGCTCATAAATGGTCCAACTTTGTCTCTTTTGAAAGGATAGCAAGGAAATGTCACCCACTCACTTTGACAAGTGAGTGAATTCATGATCCCCCATATTTGTATTTCATTACCTCCTCATATCTATATTTTTTTGAATATGCTAGATGCAATCAATTTAGGATTAATCCCTAAAGGCCCAAACACTATTCTTTTGGCGACAAAGCAATTTTGGGCAACTCACTACGAACAAACTTTTTATTAGTTTTCTTTGAAATTTTCACACAACATGTGCCCAAGGAGTAGCTTTAAGACGTAATAGTTTTCATGACTTTTGACTATATTGTTAAGAAGTTATTGCATGATATGAGATTTTCATTTTTTGGTAGGCATCCTGAGCAACTCAAAATAATCTTAAAAAATCTATTTTTAATAAAGTAAAAATTTGAAATTAGTTTTCTAGATTTAAAGCTTTAAACCATTCCATTTTGATTAATCAAATGAAAGTTATGAGAAGTATTAGTTTGTGGTAGTTTTGGATTCTCTATTCTAGAATAAACTTTGAAGTTCTTCATTTAACTCAATTTTCAATATTTTAGGAAAAAAATCAAATCATAGGATGTGGATTGTTTATTACAACATTACAAACATTGGGATTGGCATTTTTCATTTCCATAACTAAATTCTTAACAATTTAGTATTTTGAATCATTCTCTACTTCTTTCTACTTACTATTTCTTTCCTATATATTGTACAATTCCAAATGATCTAGATTTTATCAAGCATGTAGCCAACTTGCCTTGAAGAATGAATCCAAAGAAGCACCATCATTTTGGAAATGTTTCATATAAATGTGACCTTGTGAAGTGCAACCACCCATTTTTTTTTGCAAGGCCCCAAAAAGGATTTTTGTCCATTCAAACACTAATATCTTGCAATCTACATGGCAGAAATTTTTGAAATTTTTTCCACACCTCAAACCAGCATACTTCAAGATCCTGCAGTTTCTTATGTTGAAAGATGTTCTTCTTTCTAAAACTTGATACTTGTACTAAAAATGGCAGTTTTGGAGCATCTTTGGTTTTTTGGTTTTTTGGTTTGGGTGTGTGCACAAATCAAGTATTTTGTTTTATTCAATAAGGGGGGGAGGGGGGGGCAGGGAGGGGGCATCTGTTTTCAGGGGTAGTAGGAAGTCAACAAGAGTGCCAATTGATGTTTGGTTTTAGTTGTCGTCCCAATTGTAAAGTGACCCTCACTAAACCTAAAAAAGTCATGCTAAAGTCCCCAAGTAAGTCTTTGTCAATGTACAAAGGTAAACTACCCCATTACGGACAAAATGGGAGCAAACCCTTCGTGGGCAAAATTATAATGGTGGTGTACATTTCATAACTTGAATGTACACCACCATTATAATTTTGCCCACGAAGGGTTTGCTCCCATTTCATCCATAATGGGGTAGTTTACCTTAACCCTTGAACGCCGAGCTAGTGACCGTGGAAATCAAGCATTTTGGAACCATGTGACATCATCTAGTTTAGAAAAATAAAAAATAATCATTGGGAGTCAAACTATTGTTGAAGATCTTCCCTTTTCACCCCTAATTCCAAGGATGAATAGTTACACTTTTGTCCTATACATGAGAATTCCTTGTCATTCATTGGACAAAAAACATCCGCCTCGATGTTTAGGGGTTAAGTTGCTCAACAGGCTCTTTCACAAAAGAGACTCACCATGATCCGCTATCTTTCTAATTCACACACATCAAGTACAAGAAGGACATACGATGAACTGATCCCACACTTCCAGCTTTTCCAAGTGCCACCAAATGAAAAAGAAAGCATCATTTAACTTAGAGCCTGCCTGGGGAGGGGGTTCACAATTAGGTTTGAGTACACCTGTATGGGAATAGCAGCTCTATGGCATTTATCAGTATACAACAAGGTCCCTTTTGTCAAAGTGAGCATAACTTCAACTCAAGCAGTTGCAAAGTTATGGTAAAAGCACCCAATATCTTACGAACACTTTTTCTGCCCCTAGTAATAAGGTATGTTCACATTTGGTGTTAAAGAGTGTTGTTACTGAAGTCTTAGGAATGAATTTAGACATGCTTCTGGACTAGATTCACATTGAAAACATCACCTCTAATACCAAGAGTGAACATTCCATTACTAAGTTAGAGGTGGTGGCCCAAATCGGATGTTTTTGTTTTGTTTTGTTTTTCTCTTATGAATGTTATGGTAGACTCATAGTTGACTACTTCAGTGATTGCATGTATTTTCTGGACAATAGCTTTTTTACCATGTTAAAAGATAGAAATTATGGGGATTGAATTTTTTTTTATGGTAATTTTATGCCTTGAATAGAAATTACCATGAATTTTGGAAGCCCAAAGTTGGTCTCAATCCACACCCAATGGATAGAGTCTTCCATAACTGCTCATTCAAAGACTACTTTGGCTCTCAAAACCAAGGATATGTGTCATGACATGGATGGTTAGAAGATGGTCAGAAACCAAGAATTGAAGGTTAGAAATTAGTCATAGTCTCTATTGAAATTTCTAATACCTATAGATTGCCCATAGAGTCTTGGTGGGGAATGGGAGGTTCTACCACAGCCTACACAAGAGAAAACCAACCTAAGCAGTTTGATAATTCTTTGACACTCACGCACACAAGGGTTGTAGTTGGAAGCTACAAATCATTAGTTCTTAGACATACTCTTTGTGCATTCTTGTGTACTCTATAAGCACTCTTGTCCATATTGACAAAATTTTGATTTTTAGATTTGCAAAAAAGGTATTATAAAATTTAGATGACCAACTTTTGAATTTATACACATATGAAGATTTATACCTCAAAACAATGTAGTACAAAAGTTTTTTTCTATTAACAAAATAATAAACCAATTGATTTTCATTCTTTACAAATTTGATAAGTAGAAATAAAAATACAATGGAAGGAAAAAATAATTGTTCATAGTTCTAAAATGAAATTGAAGCATGTCAATCCTACTAGTGAGATTGTTGTAGTATGTAATTTACACTCATGAACCTCTTTGTTTTGAAAACTCAAAAAATAAAACTCAAAAACAAATCCTTTCTGATAGTTTGTTATAAAGATGCCTTGATTGCTTGCAAAACAAAACTCTTTATGACTTTCACATCACTAATCCACAAATAGAATGAATCAAAGCTTTCCATGAAGATATAGATATATTTTATAGAAAAAGACTTTGTTTGGAGGGGTGTGTGCTTGGGCTCGAGCACTTTTTGCTTAGTATGACTTCTTTTTCTCCCATGCACTAATTGAAATAAAAATCATGTTTACAAAAATCTGGTACATTCTCTTACCTTCAAATAAATTTTAAAATTAAATCACATTCAAATTTAATATCATGGGAATCTACCTAATACTTTAAAAAGTCATCTACACTGAATAGGGGTATTAAGGGGACCAAAGAATTAAAGAGACTGATTGTGGAAAATTGTAGATGTTTGAAACATGATGTACATCCCTAGAACACATCAATAACTATCGATGTACAATAAAGGTAGATATTTATATAGTTTGAAATGTCAATTAATTAGTATGGATCTCCTTAGTACCCCTATTCAGTGTATAAGACTTTGAACCTTTGGAGATAAAATCACTTCAATACATTGACAATCATTTCAAGTTGGACTAAAAGGTAATGAATGATCCACAAGCATTTAGAGACCTTGATTTCATAATTTTCTATCTTTATTATTTGTTATTATTAATTAAATTTGGAATTAGTCAATTATTAAATCTAAATTAAGATAATCTTGGTCTTCAAATAAGCCTAAAGAGACACTCTAAACTTCATAACTTTGATTAAGTATGTTAGAAGTCCCCACCATTTAAAAAAATAAGAAGCATATTTTGCTTTTTATAGTGTTCTTTAGATGCTCTTTGCTACCCTCAAGAATTTAAATTTGGCATTTCTATCCTATAAAATGATTAGTTAGATTTTGCATTAAACTTGTTATGAACCTTAGCAAAGAGCCTAGAGGGAATATGAGATTAAAATAATGTTCAAAACACAATTGGAAACATGTTTTACATAGACAAAGGAAAAGACCATGAGAAGATCCCACTAATATGCTCTAATTGTTTATGTGGATCTATTTGAGGGTTTTACTTCTATAATATAAGCAAACTACATTTCCATTAGAGGGAAATCCAAATTTACAAAGCCAAACAATTTGGAGAAATCCTACCAAAATGTAATTTCGATTTGATTCTCAAAATGCTTATAAGGGCTAAAGAATGTTGTATTAGCCCAAGGCATAGGAATCCCAATTTCACACTGTACTAATGTAAACAAACCCATAACAAGCATAATGATTGTTTTGCCCTATTGGCATTATTGAAAATTAAGTTTCTTTTCCATATAAAGATAAATGTGAGAAATGGGGAGAGCAATAGAAATTTTGTTTTTCTAACAAAGTATGAACTCAATTTGTCATGAATTTTTGAAGTGTGCTACCCAATTAGTCCAAAAGAGTCTCTAGACTACCTCCAAACCAACAAAAGTATATCCATAATTGGGCCATCTTACTCACCTACAACATTTACAGTATATCCTAACATGGCCACAACAAAAAGGTCTAAAATAGTCACTTCTTAAGGTGAATTTTTACACTCCCCAAAGGTAGAAATTTCTATTACAATCACTAATCACTTCATAAACATCATGCATAACATTGATGATGGTCAACAACTCATCACCTGTATGACTACTATGGGATGAATAAGATTCTTCACTTGGAAAATTTCATGGTAATTTTGTTGTGGGAAATAAAATTGTGAAAAATTATGGGATCCTTTTGAAATCAATTTTTGTACACTTGTGAAAAAACTTTCCACTCAATATGCATGCGCTCCAAATATGCTCAATTGCTTAACCTATAAACGTTGACACGGATATTTTGTATCCAATAGATGATAGAGAATCCTTTTAGTAGGACAGAAGTGCAACTATTCATCTTGAGAATTTTGTTGTGAAAAAGGGAAGTCTTCTATAGTAGTTTGACTTCCAATGAGTATTTTTGTTTTTTTCAAAGTAGATGATGTCACACGATTCCAAAAGGGATGATTTCCATAGTCACCAATCATTCCTTTAAGGATTAAGTGGTCAGAAATGGGTTGGCTACTTTAACATAGCCCAAAATCTCATTTCTTGAAAAAACTTAGCCTTGTCATGGGTTGATGCAAGACTGCAAGACTGTAATGGGTCATTCTGTAGGTGTGTCATGGTTTGGCTTGCCTGGTTTCCCTTATAAAATTTTCAGTGGAGAACCTTGTTTTGGGGAGATTGAAGTGACTAAGGTATTGCAAGTAACAGTTGTTGTTTTCAATCTATCCATCCTTTTTGCACGGACGATTGTAACTGCTGGACTTAACAGGGACAATGCATGATATTTCCAACATGACTGTATTGGAAGTATATACTTGGTAGTATATACTGGGATACAAGAAAACTCAAGTGCAACTGTTCCAAAATGACTTCCTAATTTTGCTAACTTAACTTTAACTTACATAACTGCATAATAAAAGTAACTTAATGATGTTGCTAAGTTAAGTGCTTTTGCACATCCTCTGGCTTCTCAGTTGAAGTGCATGCACTGCCCTAGCTAATTTAAGTGACCTCTCACCCAATCCCAAACCCTAAAATTTATTTTTTTTTTCATTTTTTCATTTTTCATTTTTAAAAAATCAGTCAAAAATTTTAATTAACTATTTTTTGTTTTTTTATTTATAAAAGATCTGTTAAAAGTTTTACTAAGACACTGCCCTCCCCCAAACTAGGCTGATCCAGTCCCGAAGTTTGGGATGATCATAAGCTTATTTTTGGCTTGCCTGCCGTGTGCATGAGGGAATCTCTTGCATGGAAGATCTTTATATTTCGCTTCGTCTACAGTAAGTTATTGAGCTTTGGCTTGCAAGGCATGATCAGTGAAACCAGCTGACTCTTCAGCTCTCCAATCAGTTCTTCTACCCCAAAGCCATCAATCCATGAATCCGCCGCAGTACATTTCAGGATATGCCACTGGATCAAAGAATTTCAACAGTGTTGACAGGAGTGTAGGCAGTTTCTGCAATTGGGTTTTCTATTAGCAGAAGGACCTTTCAAGAGGCAACTGATCTACTCCACATATGGTATATTAACTTAAAGTTTTACATATATGATAATTAATGACCCAATTGCGGCACACATGGAAGTTAATAGTACTTAACTTGCTTATGCACGACAAGGAGAAGAAGAAAAGGTAGCGAAAAGGCAGGTCGGTCTTGGAGAATGAATGCCAGGATACCTTGAGAGTTGTGCAGTAGTACTTATTACGGTCGTTTTGCCAAAAACATGCCTGGTCGTTCCATAGGTGTCCATCCAGGTACAGTAGACTGAAGAATATAATGCATGTGGAAGAAGGAGAGGCAAGAAGTCAAAACGTACTCTAATAAGCTTTGGGGGAATTGTAAGCAGACCTTGAAAAACACTTAAAACTTAGTTTGTGACGTTATTGGCATACTGTATTTGAAGACCACAATGATAGTAGTCACCTTAACTGTGGATCATGCAAAATCGTCCCCTTTCTAATGGCATCCGCGATTTTTGACACTGGTCCAAGATTTTTTTTGTGACTACTGTACGTGGATACATAGGGCATGCACTTCGTAAAAGATATGCTATTTGATCCATTTACTTTCAGAAGTTTTGGGATGTCTGTGTTCACATAAGGTGGAACAACCCAGTGTTGTTGTCTAGTCATCCAATTCTGACATCTATTGGACCCTCCCATTTGCATCAGTCACTACAAAATCTTGCCTAAAATGTACTCCCACTATTCATGAGAGGCAGTCTATGATTAACACCGTCTTAGAAACCCAAAAATGCATTCTCAGAGAGTCTTGAATCCCCTTTCGACTACCAACAAGACCCCAGAAAAAAAAATTCAATATAATAATGGTCACCATGTGGAATTGCTTATTTGTGCAATTTTAAGGTGGGAAATGAGGGGTAGCAACACCACCAAGTCCAGGGGACAGTCCAATAATCTACCGTAGTCAAAGAGCCACACTATTGTGCAGCCAGTGGAACAGTTGAAACTTGAAATCAAAACTTGAAATCAGTCAGCCGACCAAGGCAGGTTAAGTTAACTGAAGTTAAGTTAGTCGGGGAGCATGATGGGGAGCATGGTGGGGAACATGGTGGGGAACATGGTGGGGAACAGTTCTAATTCACAAGAAGTTCAAACTTCCGGCACATGTCTCTCGTCCGTACAGTTTTTATCATGAATGGCGGTGTAGATTCTTTTGCTTTTGCTTTCCCAATATGATACTTCTTCAGCGCAGTCCTTTTTCCCTTTTTCTGTTTTCGCTGCCTGGCGGGGGGGAGGGAGCTCCAACAATTTCTGGAGATTCTTGCATGATATTTCTTCAGATATTTTGGGAGTCCACTACTGTATAATAATATCTGGCAATTTACTGTATAACTTAGTATAATGAATTTTAAAAAATGTAATAACAACTTCGCCAAAATATAATCTCAATAACTTAATTGAAGCGCCCTCTAAGTTACTCTAATTATAACAGCAAGTGAATGAAGTCCATGATATTGCTTTAATTCTTCAATGCACCAAATTGTAATTGTCGAATGTACCAACAATAAACCAATTGGAGGGAGTGAACGCCTTATGTGATTCCAACTTTAAAATTCATAACTAGCTGCACAAAGGTCCAAAAATATGATATGAGTTGTTTTATTTTTCTTTCAAGGAAAATTTACAAGTTTTTTTTTTTACTATAACAATCAATCCCCAAAAGTGTCCCCCCTCCCCTGCATTGCAAAACAACTAGTAAATGGTTGCTTTATGAACCTCCTACCTTATTCCCATAAGGAACAACTAACTCATTCACTTAGGTACTTGTTGTGTAATTTTTGACCAACTAAAGGAACTTCTAGCTTTGAGGCTTGCGAATACATGTTTATTTAGAAACTCCTTACTGCACAAGGAGTTTTCATTGATTTGAGTAGAAAAAAGTCTACTTGAAATGTGCCCTTGGTTTGTGAGTCATGACTCATTAAGGGTAAGGTGGATACACCCAAAATTGGGCTGCGGTGGATTGATCCCTCGCTTGTTCCCCCTTAGTTAATCAAGGGGGGCATGTAAATAAAAAGACCCCCTATTTTGTGCTTCACTAATTTATCTTCTATAACTCACCTACAAGGGGTATTAAGGGGACCAAAAAATTAAAGGGATTGATTGTAGAAAATTGTAGATGTTTGAAACATGATGTACATCCCTTGGACACTTCAATAACTTTTGATGTACAATAAAGGTAGATATTTATATAGTGTGGAATGTCAATTAATTAGTATGGGTCCCCTTAATATCCCTATTTAGTGTAGCTCATTTGGGGCCTCTGATTGCAAATATGAATTCAAAATTTGCAAATTTTATCATACATGACAAATAAATCATTTCAGTTTTTTCCCTTGGGAATGAGCAAGGGGTCAATCCACCCCAGCCCAGAAATTGCACCTTGCCTAAAACAGCCATCATCACATTGTGATCATCTCTAAAATCAATATATATTGAAGAAATGGTTTTCAAACATCTACAGTAGGTGGAAAGCAGTCCTTAGAATATTCCAACTTCAAGGACCACCGTACCTCTGTCACTGTGGCTGGGGAGCATTTGGTGGAGAAATGAGGCGAACTAATGCTGTCGAAATTGTGAATATCTTGTAAATCACATTAGAATGTGCCTTGAATTGAGCTCAATCATGCATCACATTGCCTCCTCTTAGGTTAGCACAGGATTTTGGCAAATGAGATTTTTTTTTTTAAATTTTAAACTTTTTTACTACCATTGGGGTGGTGGACTGGTGGTGGCACACACATGTACTCAACTCCAAGACACCAAGGCAATAAAAAAGAAAAATGGCAGAGAAAACTAACTTACCTTAGCATCTTGGATCTTGGAATGGCATAAGAACAGCATACTATAGTTAACAAATCTTTGAAAATCTTTCACAATGACATTGACATGAAAGCTACTACACAAGCCCTGATCTCAAGAAAGGGGAAAAAATTAAATTAAATTAAAAAAACAGGCAAAGGAGTAACTCGAAAACAAAAGTGAAATATGGGTACACACTGCAATTATAAAGCTGCTCAAACACAAACTCAAGCAACTACACTACCGGTAATTATAATGAAATTTAGAGATAAGGTACCTATTAGTAGTGTGCTACTTACCTTATCATGTTGAACTCACTCTACTTTAGTATCACTCACTCTAATTATCATTTAGTTGGCAATTAGTGTTCATGTTGGATACTACTTTGGTGTAGAGTGAACAATCTTGGTATTGATCTGAATTTTTTTGGTCGAAATTTAATTGACAATTAGTATTCATGTTGCCATTTAATGTTAGAGTTCAGAATTACTATTGCAAATAGTAAATTATTGATGTAGAGATCTAGCTATACATTAGTATGCCTGTGTTCCTAAATTCATGGGCAAGATCACTTCTTGAACAAATAATTAGAGTTTTTTATTGAAAAGTTTTGTAAGGAACTTGTTCCAAATGAATGTCCATAAGCTGGTGGTTGCTCATATTCATGTTTGCATGATCAAATCAATAAAACTTGAAATAAATCATTTAAGAAGTAAGTTTCACTAAACGTAACAATGTGTACCAGCTAGTAGAAGGAAGAAATCATGGCTTACCGTTTTGAACAAGAGAACATGTTTTGAGTGTTACTATAATAATTGACAGTTAGTTTGTGAAGTGAATTTTTTGTTTTTCAATTCTAAACTTAGGGGTAGTCCCCCCTAAGTTTTTACAATATAAAATTAAAAAAATCAATTTGGAAGCTAACAGTCCATGATTATAGTAACACTCAAAAACATCTTTCTCTTGTTCAAAATGGTAAGCTCAGATTTCTTCCTTCTACTAGCTGGTACAGATTGTTACGTTTAGTGAAACTTACTTCTTAAATGATTTATTTCAAGTTCTGCGAATACTTTTATTCCTTTGGGCACTCGGGGCAGTCAAGGCCTAAACCCCTTTCAATATTCCTCTTCCCCACACTAATTACAAAATTCGTTGCACTAAGTCCATGCGGTTGGTAACCCCCAAAGTCGGAGTTCGTCACAGTACTGGGCTCCGTGCAAGGCTATAAAAAAGCGCAGGTCTTCCTGTCTATGTAAATTGGCGTCGACTTTGCTGCCACCTCGCACCAGGGGCTGTATGTCTGCAACTTATTTCTCCTCTCTTTCCAGCAATTCCCAAAGCTCCCCACCAGCTGCGTCCATTGCTAACGTAGCTGCTCATAGTGGGCGCAGGACGTACATCATTGATTGCTGACTGTCTGTACTGCTAGTTTGACTGCACTCAAGGTACTGACAAACAAAAATCACAAACTGGGTCACTGGTTTGAGCTTGCAATTGAATTTGCCCGTGAATTTGAAGCTCGCTCTTCCCCGTTGTCGGAGAGTGGAGCATTCATTTGAAAGTCTGTGACCGACTTTCATTGCGCTCTTTGCTCTCTTTTGATGCATGAAGCTCCTTGTGAATCGATCCATTGCAGCCCCCGGGACATTGAATTGCAGCCTTTGTGGGATTTTTTGAGAGGCGGCGATTCTGAATGCGATGTTGCAGGGATTTTTCTGAATATTTGATTTTACGGGGGTGAGGCATTCTCTGTATTTGTATGTTTGCTGTTGTTGCTGTTGTTGTTCTTCCTCTGTTGCGTTAAAGATTTGATTCATATGGATCGGTACATTAATTGTAGATTTTTGCCTTTGGTAGGAGGATTGTCTGTACTTGTTTTTGGCTGATTGCAATCGACTGCAGAAAGAGGCCCATTTTAGAAGGAGGCTTTGAATTGAATGCCTCAATAATAATTTGAAAAGTTGGTCGTTTGAAATCGAGAGTGAGCGCCAGTGGTTTTGGTAGTGAAATATTAATTAATGTGAGAGTCCGTGTGAGAGTGACTCTGGACTAGGTGTACTTGAGAGTGACCCCAATAGCTAGAGTATTCGGAGCTAGTGTATGTCTTCCACAAGCGAGCTTGCTGGCTTACGACAGAGCCAGCTTTTCGTAGTACTCCAAGATTGTGTCTGTCCTTGCGATTGATCGAGAGCTCAGTACAACGGGCTCCAATTTTTGAGAAACAGCAACAGTGGAGACAGAAGACCATGCCTTAATTACTCCTCTTTTTTTTTTAAGATCACAGTCTCTGTAGCTTTTCATGTCTGAAATTTCATCTCTCTTCACCTTCAAAAGATTGTTACCTACAGAAACATATTGCAGTGTCTTTCTCGCTTTTCTGCTGATAAATTTCGTGCTGGCCGTATTCCTCTTCTTTGTCTGAAAGATCGCACTTTCTGTAGCTTTACATTTTCGAAACTCCATCTCTCTATACCTTCGAGAGGTTCATTACATACAGAAACATGTTGCAGGGTTGTCCTCGCTTGTCTGCTGATAAATTTCGTGTCGTGCATCTCTTCTTTTTCTAAAGATCAGTCTCAGCAGCTTTTC
Source organism: Straminergon stramineum (assembly GCA_963920665.1). Classification (NCBI taxonomy): domain Eukaryota; kingdom Viridiplantae; phylum Streptophyta; class Bryopsida; order Hypnales; family Calliergonaceae; genus Straminergon; species Straminergon stramineum. The sequence continues at coordinate 928,591 of OY987272.1, forward strand.
ATTTTCGAAATTCCCACACTCTATAATTTCGAGAGATTCTTTACATACAGATACATGTTGCAGTGTTGTCCTCGCTTTTCTGCTGATCAAATCACGACCAAGTGTAGGATTGTTTGCGTAGGGTTTGCTTAAGTAGTCAGGAGCGAATATTTGGAGTTTTGTAGTTGGAATATTTCCACTTTCACTATATCCGCTATAGGATTTACTTCTGTTTGGCTGAGATCGATTCCCCCAAATAATTCGGGATTAATATCTTTCCCTGGGGTACGTATCAGGTCGATCTTGAATAGATTGGTCGCGGGATCTCATGGAAAGTAGGTGTATGGAAAGATCCAAATACAAATTCTTGAATGAGTTGTTCGTTCAAAAGAAAAAGAAATCTTCGGTGTAGTGGCACCAAAATGCTAAGTTCTTCCATTTCTTACTTTTTTCTGACTTGACATTGAGAGCCTTGATTTCTGACCTGCTTTGTCAACCTTTGCAGGAGATCTGCGAGGATTGAAATTAGGGGCCATTGAGTGGTGATCATGGCGCTCGAGGTTTTGACAGCCTTGGATAAGGCGAAGACGCAATGGTATCATTTTTCAGCGATCATTATCGCGGGTAAGGAAGGGCTTTCTTTTTCTCACATCCATTGGAATACTGCACCAGTGTTTTTCTTGTTTCTGAAGCCTGGCGTGTATGTTTTTTGTGAGTACTGTCACCATTATATTGAGAACTGAAAATTGTTGTTTTCCTTTCAGGGATGGGTTTTTTCACCGACGCTTACGATTTGTTTTGCATCCCGGTGGTGTCGAAACTCCTTGGGAGAATCTATTACAGCACTCCTGGCTCTTCCACACCGGGATCCTTGCCTATTAATGTAAACTCTGCAGTGAATGGAGTGGCCTTAGTTGGAGCCTTGGCGGGCCAACTCTTCTTTGGCTGGCTTGGTGCGTTATGATACTTACTCAAACCCAAATTAGCCTTTGCTCAAGCACAACTCTTGCTTACTGTAATGTGGAAGATGATAAAGTCTTGTAAGACTTCGTCTTTAGAAATGGCGAATTTTAGTGTAATTGGTGCCCAACACAAAACTAAGGATCAATACCAGTCCTAGGTTTAAGGTAACAACATGTAAATGCAACCGTATAAGGGTTGGAGCATGGTTCCTATTCTTGAACTGTCAAAGCTTTTGTTGGATTTTCAAAGTTGAAAGGGGATTCTAGATTCTCTTAGAATGCATTTTTAAGACTCTATACGAAGAAACTATGAATTTTCAAAGTGAACCTAAAATCAACCCTAGGCTCATGTATGGTGGCTATACATTTTAGGCAAATTTTAGGCAAAGTTCAAGATGGGACGGTTTTGCAAACATGTTGCAATTGGGTGCTGTTACCATAGAACTCGGGAAACTTGAAACAGTACATGACACAGTACTTGCACCTGAAACAAGCGATAGTAACCATTGAAATTGACCATATCGGGCGATATTAACCAATTGCATGATGGCACTCACTAAGGCTGTAGTTGATCCTTGCTTATGTGCAAACAGGTGATAAACTGGGACGGAAAAGGGCATATGGTATGACGCTGATGACGATGGTGTTTGCTGCCGTTGCCTCGGGTCTTTCCTTAGGCCATACTCCAACGTCTGTGCTGACATCACTTTGTTTTTTCCGCTTCTGGCTTGGCTTCGGAATTGGCGGAGATTATCCCTTGTCGGCGACAATTATGTCAGAATATGCCAACACCAGGTACTGCTCGCATTCATCACACTCCATTACTCCATTTCTTCATTACACCGTAGCTTGAGAACGCCATGGCTACAGTGCTACACGCAATCAAAACAATATTGCACTTTACCGTTACAATCTTTAATCTTGTATGTTCCATAACCGTTTGCCTACCATATTCATAACTCTCTATTCCAAAACCGTAGGCCTAGTATTCCAGGTAGAGGATACGAACACCGTTAGATACGTGAATCCCGCCTCTCTTATACCAACAGCAACTCTTGTATGTTGACTTGCCGCATGAGAATGAAGCTCTTCTGGCCTATTGTCAGAAGGATTTTGTAGACTCAAAACTAGGGGAAGAGGTTGTTTCAGAATTTATCATAGACTCTGAAGGAAACTTAATCATACAGTTCGTTGGAAGAAGTGATCCATCTTTCAATGGAAAATGGGAGTTCTCTACAATCTAGGCTTTTAACAGTGCTCTACAATCTCTCCCAAATGATCCAATGACTGCAATCCATAAGAAATCATCCCGTACATTGAGTAAGAAAACAAATTGCTCTCAAGAGAGTTAGGCTCTTGCACTACCACAAAATGGTCTTCACAGTGAGCTAGATTGAGTGATATCTCAAAGGAAGGTTAGCACACTCATAGATATGAAAGAATGTAGGAATCAGTACCATTATTATATCTTAATTGTTGAATATTGCAGGACGCGAGGTGCATTCATTGCGGCAGTGTTTGCAATGCAAGGAACAGGGATCTTGGTTGCAGGTGCAGTGGGAGCTTCCATTTCAGCCATTTACAACCATTTCGTACAAGCGCCCCCATACTATATAGATCCAGTTGGCTCCGTGCCAGACTCCGCAGACTTTGTGTGGCGCGCCATCCTCATGTTCGGAGCTCTGCCTGCTGTTGCGACTTATTACTATCGGATGAAGATGCCCGAAACTGCTCGCTATACAGGTGAGATCGATCTCCGTGTGCAAATCACATAACACTAGTACAGAAGGGTGAGATTGCAATAGTTTTAGAAACGGTGTTGCAACGACTGACAAAAATCTATGAGCAATTTTGCAATGGTTTAATACACCATTGTGTAATGTGCAAGCAACTATTTGAGATTGCAATAGTTTTTGCAACAGTTTTAGGCATAGATTTGCATTGGTTCTGTGCCCAAGTCTTTTGCAACAAAGTTTGCAGCGTTTTTGCAATGGTTTGCAATTGACCGTAACTTTAAGGCAAAGTACGGAACCGCAATAAAACCATTGCAAATTAATTGACAACCGCTACTTCCTGTTGTAGTGTTCAGATTGTGCTCATAAAATTCGAGTGTGAAGTTTTGTTAGCTTCTGAATGATTGGTTCCCTGCCCAAGACTGTTGCAACTAGTTTGCAATGGTTTGCAATAGACCATGAGTCTAAAGTAAAGTGCAGAACCGCTACAAAGCCATTGCAACATAATTGACGATGTGTTGCAACCGCTACTCCCTGTTGTAGTATAAGATTTTGCTCATGAAATTCGAGTGTAATGTTATGTAATGTTATTGCTGAATGATTTGATGTTCTCTCTTGGCAGCGCTTGTGGAAGGGGACGCCAACCAAGCCGAGAAAGACATGTCCTCAGTCTTGAAAGTGGACCTCCAAGGCGAGCAAACAACAACTCCCGTGGTGCGACGAGTTCAATACGGTCTATTTTCACGTCAGTTTGCTCGTAAACACGGAACCCATCTGATCGGCACCACCATGTGTTGGTTCTTCCTTGACGTCGCATTTTACAGCCAAAACCTCTTCCAAAAAGATGTCTACACCGCCGTCGGCTGGATCCCTGCAGCGAAGTTGATGTCCGCAGTCGAAGAGTCTTTCAAAATCTCAAGAGCGCAGTCACTCATTGCGCTTTGCTCCACTGTCCCTGGCTACTGGTTTACTGTGTTCCTAATTGACCGCATCGGCAGATTCACAATCCAATTGCAGGGATTCTTCTTCATGACAGTGTTCATGTTCGCTGTTGCAATTCCTTACAATCACTGGTTGCATCACAACACGACTGGGTTTCTTGTGATGTACGGGTTCACGTTCTTCTTCGCGAATTTTGGCCCTAATAGTACGACGTTCATTGTGCCGGCTGAGCTGTTTCCAGCGAGGTTTAGGTCGACTTGTCATGGAATATCGGCAGCGTTTGGGAAAGCGGGGGCAATCGTGGGCACATTTGGGTTTTTGTATGCATCGCAGAGTCAGAATCCGGCGTTAGTGGATAAAGGGTATAAAACAGGAATTGGATTGAGGAATTCGCTGTTTGTACTGGCGAGCACGAATTGTTTAGGGTTTTTGTTCACGTTTCTGGTGCCGGAAACGAACCAAATCCCGTTGGAGGAATTGACTGGGGAGAATGAAGAGAATGCGGAGTACGAAGCAGAGCAAGCTGCGCTCAGGTTGAATGGAAACTCTAAAGTGGGGCCTGAAGAGGGAATCCCAGTGCATAAGGTCAACTAGATTGCCAAATCCAGGACCATGACAGGGTTTGTACCTTAAACCCTGAACCCTAAAACCTTTGTAAAACCCTTGTAAACCTTTGTAATCCTTGCTGCACAGTAAGCTCCGGGAATAATAGCTAGGTAGGGTCCTTTCAGCTCTCGTGCAAATCTGGTAGCTCATGATGCCAGCACAGGATTGCTCGACTTGCACGTCCTCTTGCACGAACTTGCAGATAGGCGTGTTAGCTGATCAGCAGCAGTTGTAAACTAGAGTCGATTGCAGCCAGTTCATAACGCATGACTCTGCTGGGCCTAAGTACCTACAGTTGAAGAAAGTGGTTGGCAGATAAGTACAATAGTGAGACTTTTGGAAGATTCCCTTACTGTAGGTGTGACCGTGTGGATGTCTTCTTCTGACTTCAACGCCCTCCAGAGGGTACAATGTCTAATTTCAAAACGTGATTGTGTTGACAAGTTACAGTACTTCAAGGTTCTACGGCTTGCCAAGGGACTCTCAGCTCGTCCTTGACTAACTTCAGTTGGTGCATATATTGTTTTTTGTTTGGGGAGTTGAATTGAAACAGCGGTTCAATTTGTCGAAATGGTAACTTACTGCGTTGCGTTGAGAATCGAGTGGTATGAAAATTTAGGAAAATCAAGTCTTAAAAGATCCTCAGGGTATCCAAGTTAGTCTCCTGAACTTAAATACCATGTTAATACTAAATCGATGTAGATACGTTAATTACTTATTTGCTGGATTAACCCCTAAATGTTTCAGACTATGTTTTCTCCAAAAATGCTCCAAAACTCATTAGATGAAATTTGAGGGCTTCAAGAGCCCGCAAGTTATCTTGAGTTCCCAAGCTGTGGGAATTCGCCACAACAGCAGTATGACGTGGCACAGTCCCTGCCACGTCAGAAAATAATATATTTTTTAATTTTTTAAATTTAATTTTAAGTCTATCAATACTTTTTAGAAATTTTGGGGGAAATTTTTTTTTTTTCATTTTTTACTCGAAAAATTCTGAAATTCAGCCCATTATGGGCTGGTCCCCAATTTCTGGCAGCACAGGGAACAATGCAGGGAACAACCCTGAAACAGGCTCTTGGAGCACTCAAATGTCCTCTAATGGTCATTTCTAATACAAGCACCAAATTTTAGGAAAAAAACATTTCTGAACACATGCAACTGTAAGATCTTGTAGTACGTTGATTTCAGAAGATGTGGAAAAAATTTTAGAAATTTTCACCATGCAGATTGTAAGATATTAGCATTTGAATGAACAAAAATCCTTTATTAGGCCTTGTGAAAAAACGGGCAGCTGCACTTCACAAGGCCACGTTTGTATGAAAAAAATTCCCAAATACTGGTTACTCTTTGGATTCATTCTTCAAGGCAAGTTGGCTACATGCTTGAAAAAATTTAGATCATTTGGAATTGTACAACATATAGGAAAAAATTAGTAAGTAGAAAGAAGTAAAGAATTATTCAAAACACTACATTGTTAAGAGTTTTTTTATGGGATTGAAAAATGCCAATCCCAATGGTTGTAATACTGGAATAAACAATCTACATCCTATAGTTTTGTTTTTTTTCAAAAATATTGAAAATTGAGTTAAATAAAGGACTTCAAAGTTTATTTTAGAGCAGAGAATCCGACATTGCCTGCAAACTAAAACTCCTCATAACTTTCATCTCATTAATCAAAATGGAATGATTCAAAGCTTTCCATGTATATATAAATCTAGAAAACCAATTTCAGATTTTTATTTATTTTTTAAATATATTTTAAAGAATTTTTTGGGTTGCCCAAAGATCAATGAAAATTACATATCATGCCATAACTTTCTAACAAAGTAATCAAAAGTTATGAAAATTGTTGGGCCTTAAAGCCACTCCTTGGGCACATATTGTGTGAAAATTTCAAAAAAAGAAAAAGAAAGACTCCATTCATAGTGAGCTGCCCCAAATCACTATATTGCCCAAAACACAATTTAGTCCTTTAGGGGTTAATATCAAGTTATTGTCATATCAAGGACGCTACATTGAAATGGTTATTTAGTATGTTCCATTATAATTCTCACAAGCATGTTGTAAAAGAATTTGGACACTCTAATTATTCATCAAGCTTATTTGGCACTCATATTAATTGTTGTCTTACAAAATATTATTTTAATATCTTTGATATTGAGGATGGTAAAATATTATATATCATATTATGATATTATGATAAATAATATTTTAATGTTAATATAAAAATTAATATAATATGATAATATATTCATAATATTATATTATACAAGTGACACCCTAATTATACTAAATAACCATTTCAATATACCATTGCATTGGGCTTCATGGTCACATCTTTGTTACATTTACATTTCACTAACTTACCATGGACTCAACATGTCGATTACATTAATCCCATTTCTTTTCACTTGAAAATAAAAATATTAGTTTTTGAAAATAAATAAAAATAAAAATAGTCCATCTGACATGGAGATGATGTGGAACCAGTACTACCATGTCATATTCCATATTTTGAAAAATAAAACATAATTTTTTATTTCAACTTTTTTCTATAATTACATCGCAAGGATGCAAAACTCGCGACCTCTTTGAGGGCTGAATTTTTTTGTAATGCCCACTATAAAGGACCATGAATTCCCGTGAGTTCCCACAAGTTCCCCCAAATTTTGGGATTGTGGGAACTCATCCATAGCAGCTAGTTGACTTGGCTGAAGTTCTGCCACATCAGATAGTAAAATTTTAAAATTTTAAAAAGAATTTATTTTTGAAAAGAAAATTATTTTTAATTAAAAATAATAATTCTAGCCAAAACTGGTTGATTCCCAACATGGGGAACTAGCCTGAAACGCCCCTTTAGTGTTGCTGAAAAACATCTAATGCCTTTGTCAACTTTTCACTTGGTTGGGGGGCATATGATTTTTCTTTGAAATGAAATTGTCTTTCTTTCAAAAAGCTCCCCAAATGTCAACTTTTAGGGGCTTGGTTTTCAAGGAATCTTTAAGATATCATCTCCGCAAGAATACTCAAGTAAAGTTGAACTTGTCCTATCACTCTTTTTTATTGAAGAGATACATCAATCATGCCAAGTTGTGTATTTCAAATATGACAATTTGAGTGCATGAATTTTGCATTGGATTGTATATCAAAATTTTTGAACAATACCTTTGAGATTGAATATTTCTTTAAAGAGGATAGATGCACATCATTGATTGGACATTTGTACAAGCTTCACAATATACACATACACACATAATAGGTTTCTCAAATCTAAGTTGGTGGTATTTGTTGCCCTTACAAGAAGAAAGATGTTGTTTAACCCCTAAAGGTTTTTGACTATGTTTTCACAAAAAACACTCCCAAACTACCGTTTCTAGTACAAGAATCAAATTTTAGAAAAAAAATATTTTTGGACACATGTAACCATAGGATCTTGTAGTAAATTGGTTTGAGAACATGTGGAAAAGAATTCATAATATTAGTGTTTGAATTGACAAAAATCCTTTTTTTGTCCCTATGAAAAACCGTGTAGCTGCTCTTCACAAGGTCATATCTATTTGAAAAAATGTCCAAAATGGATGTGTCTCTTTTAATTCATTCTTCAAGACAAATTAGCTACATGCTTGAAAAATTTCAGATCATTTGGAATCGTACAACATATAGCAAAAAAATAGTAAGTAGAAAGAAGTAGATAATGATTGAAAATACTAAATTGTTCAGAATTTTGTTATGGATTTGAAAAATGACAATCCCAGTGGTTGTAATGTTGTAATAAACAATCCGCATCCTATGAATTTATTTTTTTCAAAAAATATTGAAAATTGAATAAAATGAAGGACATCAAAGTTTATTTTAGAGTAGAGAATCCATAACTGCCCGCAAACTAAAACTCCTCATAACTTTCACCTCATTGATCAAAATGGAATGATTCAAAGCTTTCCACACATATAGAAATCTAGAAAATCAATTTCAAATTTTAAATTTTGAAAAAAGTGATTTTTTCTGATCAGTCTAAACTGCTCGAGTTGGGAAAGAAACTACATATCATACAATAACTTTTTAACTATGTAGCCAAGAGTTATAAAAATTGTTGGGCCTTAAAGCTACTCCTCGACCACATGTTGTGTCAAAATTTCAAAGAAAAAAATGGAAAATTCCACTTATAGTGAGCTGCCCAAAATATCTATAATGCCAAAAAACCATATTTGGGACTATAGGGGTTAAAAGTTAAGATTACAAATGAAATTAATTTAGATACATTATACCAGACAATGTTAAAAATCTCACTTAGAAACTCCCACTTCTTCCTTCCCTCTTAACTCTTAACAAACTACAAACTAGTGATTGTGTAAATCATCTCTTTTGGAATTGTGCACCAAAAGTACTCATTGGAGGTCAAACTATTGTACAAGATCTCTCCTTTATGCACAAAATTCCAAGGATGAGCAATTGCACTTCTATCTTACATAGGAAGATTCCCTATCATCCATCACTCAAAAAATGACATATAATGTTCAAAAAATCTCACTTAGAAACTCCCACTTCTTCCTTCCCTCTTAACCCTTAAAAAGACATCCTTAAAAAGATAGACTGGCAATTGTGGAAATCATCCCTTTAATTTGGAACTGTACACCAAAAATACTCATTGGAAGTCAAAAAATCGTACAAGATCTCTCCTTTATGCACAAAATTCGAGGATGAACAATTGCACTTCTATCCTACATAGGAAGATTCTTTGTAATCCATCACTCAAAATACGTCCTTGGCGTCATTTAAGGGCCAAGAAGCAAGTCTGCCATCTGTGTCAATTTCAAATAGATTAGTAATGGGTTGTAGTTTCTGAACATTACGCTTATTGAATGCGAAGGCTTTGAACTTACTTTCGACTAATTTTTGTGTTTCAGTACCCACTGGGTACAAGTACAGTACAAACACACTTCCGTGTGTTCGATACACTTTGCAGCGCACATAAGATGAAAACTCTGTGACACCACTTCTAGAAATTGAACCACCTTTACAAAATAGGACAAACCACCTCGGCCATCCATCGTCAGTCTCCCTTCAAAAATCAAATCCCCAAGCTGGCTCTTCAGTTCTAAGCCAAGGCTGCCAACTCGGCCTTGAGTCTGGAGGTTCCGAACAAAGTCTCCTCGAACCGAATGATCTCGTCCTTGGATCCGTAAGCCACCTGCGTTCTGTCGTCGGTGTTGACCACCACCCTGTCCAGCACGGATTGCTTGCCATCGCTGCTGTAGCCTCCGGCATTCTCAATCAACAAACCCAAGGGCGCCACCTCAAACAACAGCCTCAGCTTCGCCTTGGTGGTGGGGGAGATGACGTTGGTGAAGATACCTCTCTCCTTCACGATGATCTGCAGCTCCACAACAGTCAGACGTTAGCCTAAGATTTATGAGCTAAAATTGACCATTCTGATGGATCATATTGAGTAAATAATAGAGTTCAGGTGCGGCCAAAACCTATAACACTAAAGCCAGAGAAGAACATTGCATGTGGTGATCAATCAATCAATCAATACAATTGGAATAATGATAGTCCCCATGTGACCTACTCAAAACTGTCTAAGAACATGAGAGTCAATTTGGACTTCTTCGCCCTTCAAGGGCGCATGTTTAAAATCGAGTTTCGCATTTGCTCCTACTGTACTCATAGAATTCATATGACGTGTTTGAAATGTAATCCCGAGATTTATGATTGAGTTTCGATAAGCAAGACGACTATGCGAAAGACATGCTAGTGGAGATTTCTGTCAATGACAAGGTAAACATACCTGGTTGACATCGGGCACCATGCCTCCGGTGTACCGCAAGGTATACTTTTCGCTCACGTAGTAGTTGATCAGCTTCTCGTACTCGGGGTTGTCGAAGGTGGCCCTCAAGTTCCCGGGGGAGAAGAGCTTTCCTTCCTTGATCTCGGTCGTCTCCTTCACGTGCATCCACTTACCTGCATTGCACAAAATACTCATCGTCAATAACGTCAACGACAGGCTTACATTCAAGACGGGTTACGAGAATGATCCATCACTGCAAAAGAAGCTCCAGCCAAGAATATAATGAATTCTGATATAAAGTAACGTCCTCTTCCAAAAGAAATAACTATTTCAATAATTAGGGTAAACAGTTCCAACACTCCATAGACCCGCTTCACACCGCAAAGGCCCAACCAACAATGCCAAGTTGGAGACAACATAACAAGCTGAGAACGATCCATCTCCATTTATAACTCATTGCAGATACCAAGTGTCCCAATCCACCTCAATGAAGTGCCTTAAAACCTTAATATTTCAACTATTTCAAGCATGCAGCTGTGTAATCACGACCGCATGATGCTGACTCTTGTTACTTAAACTAGTCTAAATGCGAATTGAATTTTCTTTTTACATGAGTTTGCCACCAATCAAAGATGTAGGATTTCATGTTATCTCAAGCTTGCCAATACAACCTCGGCGAAGTAAAGCAGGCTTGCTAAAAGCTTACAATCGTCCATGAGGAGAAACTCATGAGTCCCAGGAACCCCATTAATAGCAGTCACATACGTGGTGCGCGGTCCACAGATCCCCATACCAGTTTGAAATGAGAATTGAATTCTTTTTTCTAAATGCGTGTGCCACCAATCAAAGTACAGGATTTCGTGTTATCTCATGTTTGTCAGTGCAACCTCAGATTTCATGTTATCTCAAAGCTTGTCAGTACAACCTCGGCAATATAAATCGGGCTTGAGAAAACCTTACCATCGTCCATGAGGAGAAACTCATGAGTCCCAGGAACCCCAGTAATCGCAATCACATAAGTCGTCCTCGGCCCATAAATCCCCATCGCCGCCGCCGCTTGGTCCCTCCCAGTTATTCCCGTCAACTTATCCCCCGCCCACACTCCAAAAATCGTCCCCACCGTGAAATTCGTGTCCACAATGCTGGATCCATCCAAAGGATCGAACGCCACGCAGAAGCCTTTCCCTCCCATGTCCTGGAGGATGGGCTCCTCCTCCGAGCACGCGTACTTGCAGACGTGAGAGTGCCTGAGAGCCTCGAAGAGGAGCTTGTCGGCCAGCATGTCGACTGCAAGCTGCTCGTCGCCGAAGGTGTTCACGCAGGAAGTGGCGCTGCAGGAAGCGGTGCGGACTTTGAAGGCGATGGTTCGGAGGGCTTCGCCCATGCAGACGAGTAGACGGGCTAAGTTATTGTCGGATGTGACTTTGCTCAGAAACTCCTCGAGTGTGTCGCCGAGCTCAGAGCGCGTCAGGGCCTTTCGCACAATGGAGGAGGATCTCTGGGAGTTCATGGTGGGCATGTGGGTGCCGTAAAGAGCGCTTCCCTTACCGCCCTGCACAATTTTTATAATAGCATTTATCAAACTGAGCAACACGCATTTCACATTCACAAACGCTTTCAAGAAGAACCCGAAAATTGTGGTATGCCATTGACATAACCACACCGCGCCTTCCACATTTTGAAACCCTTTCAAAAAAGATTAAAAAAATTCTGGTACGCGATTGACATATCCTCTTGTGACTCCGATCCTTCATTGCCGCTTCTGCACTCTCAAGTCGAAATATTGTTCGGAAAGCCGGCAATCCGAGGAAAGCCCACACATTGAGATTATCTACAGAAATTCGCTAGCAAACAGGAGCAAACAAAGACTGAGAAAGTTGTATCCCACTCAAATTCATCTGCGCAAACGATCCTCTACCATAATAAAATTCTTCTACTTTGCAACCAAAAAAAATCCTCTCCAGAATAACAAATTGGATGCTACATTTCCTCGAATTCCCCAATCAACACAGCGAACACATCCCTAATCAACTGCAGGCAAGAAAATCCCAATCATAGCAGAATTTCTGGATAGTCGAACGACAAAAAGAACATTCAAGCCAGAAAATATGAAACACTGATTCCAGTTATACAGTCGCAATTGTCCCACCCCTAACAACGAATGCAGCACGTCAAAAACTCCCAATGCACACTAAAATCCTTCAACCCCAATCCATAACTCAGAATTTACACCCAAATTCACCAAACCCAAATTCGCAATGTGAGCTCGAATTGACAGGAAATTGAGCTTGCTTACAAGAGAAGACGCGGAGGCGACGGAGCGCGGAGGAGCGACCCCCTGAGCGGCAGTAGCCACTGACGCAGATGGCGAAGCCAATTTGGCGAAAGTGGCCGCGGTCCTAGCAGCAGCCATGATAGTGGACGCCATTGCTGCAGGAGATTGCAAATTCACAAGCGGATTGCAGTTGCAGAGCTGCGAATTCCCAGGTGGATTGTGAGCTGGAATGCGAAAGCGGGACGAGGAGGAATGCGGGGGATGGAGAAAGATTGGAGGTAAGCTTGAGTTGGATGGGTTGCCAAGGGAGACTGGTGACAGCCACACAATAGGCGCTTGGCCACACCTCCACCAGGCTCCTTGCGAGGTGTTGGGGAGACAACGGTGGATAAGCCGATCTCGGTGGGGCAGCTGGGACGGCTTTGGAGACGCTCAGCGGTTGGATTGAGGGAGGGGATGGGCGGACAGGATTGAGGGGCGAGGAAGGAATGGGTTTGGGATCTGTGCTGGACGGGTAACCCAAGACCGCGGGAAGGAGGGAAAAGCGTCTGGGAGGGGAGTGCCATGAGCTTTCATACCTAACCCTTAACCCCTCACCGCCGAAGGGGATGAAAAGTGTCCTCAAGTAAAATTCAAAGTGCTGTAACTTTTGCATCCAATGTCCGAATTCAGTAAAACATGTTGGAAAATTTGCACTCTTTTTTCTAGTTTGTGTGGTAAAATTTTCTAATAGATCTAAGATGCATTGAAGCCAATCGAAGTTCACAAGTTCAATTTGAATTCAGCAAACTGCATTTGATGGTTGCAACTTTGGGGGCTTGTGTCTCCTTCATCCAACGTTCTTTTTCAATAAAATTTGTTGGGTTATGTTCCCCTTGAAGTCTAGTCATTGTAGAAAAATTTCATGTCAACCCAGGTTGTTTTGAATGTCTAGGAACAATTCAAAGTTCAAAATCTTCATATTTTTGGATTACAATGAACTTCGGCAACTTGTTTCTTCTTCATAACAATCTTCATTTTCAATAAAAAAATTTGAAAAATTTTGAGCATACTAGTCTAGTTTGTGTGTATAAAATTTCATATCAATCCAAGAAGTCATGAGTGACTGAGAATCATTTTAGTACAAGGAGGTTCAGTTTTTTATGTGTTTTTTGCAACTTTTCTTGCTATTTTTTGACATTTCAAAGCCATTTTGCAGACACAATGAGTCAATTGAATGATATTTTTTTCATCAATGTGTTTATATGCTAATTTCAAACACTTTATAGTCTAAAGTTTCTTCATTTGAGTAGATTTAGAAACCAAATTTCACCTCCAAATGTGTTTTTAGGAAAATTTCAGCATCCTTTTTCAACACTAAAACACTATAATCTTGCAATCTATGTGATCAAAGTCATTCTCAGATGAGAACAAACTTGATTCACGTCATCTACAACAAGTGCACTACAAGATTATACGGTTGAAATCTCTATATCTCAGTAAAAACTATATCTATAACACTTCAAAAGGAATGTTGTTTTTGAACCTATTTAAGCCTTAGGAGACAAGGGGTTAAAGGACGAATTAGAGACCATGGAAATCCTCTCTTTTGGAACTGTGTGACATCATCTACTTTATAAAATCCAAAAATATTCATTGGAAGTCAAAGTATTGTGCAAGATCTCTCCTTTTAACACAAAATTCCAAGGATGAACAAATGCACTTCTATCCTACATAAGAAGATTCTTTGTCATCCATTGGATACAAAATATTTGTGTCGACGTTTAAGGGTTAACCCTTAAAAGATGTGGCCCCCATGACCAAGGTAGTCACCAAAACGGCTCCAATTACTAGACCAATAGGTTCATTTTTTGTTTCTATAGTGAATAATGATGTCATTTATCGACCACTTTTCGGCCTTAGCGTCCTTTAAGGGCTAAGTTAGGCTATTTGTTTTGTTTTGTTTGTTTCTTATGGTGAGATCTCATGGACTATGTGTCCCCTGATTGTGTTCTTGGTACCACTGGAAAGCTCTTTGCAAGGAGGGGTGCATGGGCTTTGTTTTGGGGCATTTGGACGTATGGTGAGAAAGTTATGAATTTTTCAGTTATTTTTTAATTTAAATTTTAGAAAAAATACTTTTACTTTTATTTTGGTTGTGGCAATAGCATAGGGCACACTAGTCGATACCTTAAGTTAGGTTGTTTGTTTGTTTTGTTACGTGGAGATCTCTTGGACTATGCATCCCCAATCACATACTTGGTACTGTCAAAAAGTCCTTAGCTGAGAAGTGTGCATGGGCTTAGTTTTGTGGTATTTGGACCTACGATGAGAAAGTTATTGAATTTCAAAGTTTTTATGAATTAAAAAATTAAAAAATTCCTTTACTTTTATTTTGGTTGTGGCAATGGCATAGGGCACACTTGATGCAAGGGCTTTTTTTCGTGAAGTTTGCACCTACAATGGGAAAGTTATGGATTTTTGAATTAGTTTTGGATCTCAAATTGTTCTAAATTATGGATCTTTTGGATTGTACATCTCCCGGTCACATTCTTGGTATTGTTAGAATGTGCTTTGTTAGGAGGGTTGTACAAACTTTGTTTTGTGGCATTTGGACATACAGTGGAAAAGGTATGGATTTTTGAGTTAGTTTCGGATCTTATATTATCCTAAATTATGGATCTTTTGGACCATGTGTCTCCTTGGTTGCATTCCTAGTACTGTTAGAAAGCTCTTTGCAATGAGGGTTTTATGGACTTTGTTTTGTAGCATTCGGACATATGGTGTGAAAGTTACAGGTTTTAGAGTTAGTTTTAAATCTTAAATTATCCAAAATTGTTGATCTTTTGTTCATTTCTTTATCATGTCCTTTTTGCTTTTTGCTTATGCTTTAATTATATATATTTTACTTTGTAGTGTAGTTTTTTTTCTTATGCTTTCATTAACTTTTACTTTATAATATGTTTTATTTTACTTTTATTTTATAATAATGCTACTAAATTTGGTAAAATATAAATAAAGAGATATTATATACATCTCTAGACATGTTAAGCAAGATACTTTCATTCTTTTGTTTGTTTGTTTTGTTTTTACACTTTCTAAATGGCACTTAGACGTCGAGGTAGTGTTAGTTTACATATTGAATGTGCTTGAGGAGGAGATTGTGTAACGAGAGCTATTTAGGAAAAGAGAGTCTTTAGCTCAAACAGAAGAAAGGTTGAGAGCTTAAGCAAATTATGTAACTGCTATGAGGTCTGCAAAATCTTTGGCTCATGTAGAAGAGAGGTTGAGAGGGGTCATTGCAAGAAATACCTGCCATTTTCCATAGTGTTTTGAAAAACTGGTTTGTATTCAACGCTATAACTTTTGATTTATAAGCCCAATGCCTAAACCAAAACATTTTGTTATAGAATTCTTGATTTCAATTGTACCCCTTATTTTTCCAAAATATTTTAAAAAAAAATTATATTTAAAAATCAATTTCATTAATATGCCACACTTTCAAGTTTAGGGTTTTTTATACTAAATACCGGTTCAAATTAATGATTTTTGGTTGAAATTTCTGTGGTATATTCCTATAGTAGGTAGACATGTGCCTCCCAAAGGGCATCTAAAAAAACATTATTTTATGTCTTCCACATTTGCACAAAGAGGCCTCCCTTATGAGTGCACTTATAAACATTAGAAATCTTTTTTACCTCATTTTTTAACCAAATCTTATCACCATGAAGTCTTTTCCAATGTCAAATTTTTAGTTTTTTTGAAAATTTATTTCCCTATTTTCTACAAATTAAAATGTCCCAATTGATTTTTCTTCACCAGAATTCTATGTCCAAAAAGTTGTCCCAGTAAATGCAATTAGGACGTTTTAATTTGTAGAAAATAGGAAAATAAATTTTCAAGAAAAATTGGCCATTGAAAAAGACTTCATAGTGATGAGATTTGATTTTAAAACTGAGGTCAAAACCATTTCTAATGTTTACAAATGCACACATAAGGGAGGCCTCTTTGCACAAACGTGGAGGACATAAAATAATGTTTTTTTAGATGCCCTTTGGAAGGCACATGTCTACCTAATATAGGAATATACCACAAAAACTTCAACCAAAAATCATTAATTTGAACCGGTATTTAGTATAAAAACCCCCTAAACCTGAAGTGTGACATATTAATGAAATTGACATTTAAATATAAAAAAATTTCTAAAAATTTCTAAAAAATAAGAAATATGATGAAAATCAAGTTAACTAGAAATGGATTTTTCATTTTTGGCATTGGGTTTTAAATTCATAAGTTATAGTGGATGACAAGAGAGTCACTCTAATTGTGACAAGAAAACAGGTAGGTGTTTCTTGCAAAGTTGCAATGACCTAGAGCTCAAGCTACTTATGAAGCACTACATGTGGTCATTGTGAGGGCCACAAAATCTTCGACTTATGTAGAAAAAAGGTTGAGAGCTCAAGTAGATTATATAGCTAGTGTGAGGATTGTAGAGTCTTTTGAAGAGAGGTCCCAAAGGTTATGGAATCAAGTTGTATATTAAACTCAGCAATGAGTTCCAATAGTTGTGTGAACACCGTGACAAGTGAGAAGGGGGGCACGAGCACCTACTTCAAATTAAAACACGGACATGAGGAGAATCAAAGGAAAATGGGAGGCATAGTGAAGTGCCAAATCCCATCTCCAAAAATACATTCAAAAGAGTAGTGTCCATTCCACAACAAAACTAAATTCAATACCAGCTAGAGTCTCTTTGTTTTTCATAACAATATGGAAGTGTTTCCAAACCACCATGCCTACATGTAGTGTTGATATCCAAATAGAGTTAAGTATTCTATGAGTGCTCATCTCTTGACTTGCATATCTACAACTACATCTATTAGTCCAAATATTCCAAATTAAAAATCATCTCATAAGATTCCATGGTTGGTTCTTATACACAAATTTATTGGGCTTACCTTTGATCGATATGTTGTAATGACCTAAAAGAGCTTGTTGAAGAAAGTCAATGTTACTGCCTCCTACCATAGTAGATAAGTTATTAAACTTCAACCATAAGTCTCAGGTGACTGGGCAATCCCAAAAGAGATGCTTTGATGTCTCTATGCTAGTAGGGCACATTACACACCCAACCTGAGCATTTTGAATCCTCCAAGACATCCAATTTCCTGTTGCAATACTTCGGTTTAATGTCTGCCAAATAAAGAAAGTTTGTTTTTTCGATCTACTGTTATGCCAAAGGAATTGAAAGACTTTCCTAGAATCTTGTTCAGTAAAATCCTAATTGAACAGGTCTTGAACAACAACGGGTTGCTCCCCCCTCACTTTTAACCCTTGTTTGTATCCTCAATGAGTTGAATACCCCTAAAAGGAGGTATCTCAAAATTTATCAATCTTAGACTAGTACCCATCCTTGGGGTCCATATCAAGTTGAGAACCATTCCCTCTTGAAAAGCCTAGATAGAGCTAGGTTTGTTTGATATTTCCTGAGGATTACATGCCTTAAAAGATCGAGAATGAACATCCCATAATAGCATGTCATAATCCTTCATCAGGTAAGTTATAACTTCCTTCATTTATAGATAGAATTCCCTTCACTTGATCCTTTCTCAATCTTGTAACTACATGATCTCCAGATTCTAAAAGAATGTCGTGAAAGAAATAATCACTTCCAGGTACATGTAACCATGCAATTGTCTCCTTCTTTGGAAACGCCCTCGGATCCC
The DNA here is from genome assembly GCA_963920665.1 of Straminergon stramineum. NCBI lineage: Eukaryota > Viridiplantae > Streptophyta > Bryopsida > Hypnales > Calliergonaceae > Straminergon > Straminergon stramineum. The sequence goes on from OY987272.1 coordinate 946,581, forward strand.
ATGGGATGTGAGATAGAATTTTCAATCTTCTATTTCTTTTTTTTTCTAAAACAGCTCCCGTCTTCAATAGTCTCTTCTGAATTTCGTCAATATTTTGCCAATCCACTCGACATTCATTCCAAACATCTTTAATTTGTGTGATTCCGGCCTTTGCCCACAAATGGAGTCCTATATTAGGGCCCATTCCCAATGGTATATCCTCTTCTTCAAGAATCATAGGATTTCCAAAAAGTAGTTGCCTCAATATACCCTCCAAAAGATTTGGTCGTTTTTGCTTAAGATTCCCTCTCACTAAAATAAAAACCTTTAAACAAGGTGACAACAAAGGAGAATGATTTTTTTGCTTAATGCCTTTATTGTAAAATAGCCAATTTATCGACTCATGCCACTTTGAATCTCCCAATGGTCTTCCTGAGAGAATTTTATAACGAAGAAGCTTCTTCCAAGGCTCATTTCCCGGTGATAATCCATGAACCACCAATTTTGCAAGTAAGGCCTGAGTTCTAATAGTTGAAATAGGATTGTGTCATAATCTTGGTGCTATGAATGTTATTTGTTGACATTGTAGTGCGTTACACTAGGTTGAAAAAAAGCTTTCTCTTAGTACCAATGTGCGACCTCTTTTTGGAACATATTGTCATAAAGGCAAAATTATTCTACTGATGCTTTGAGATCCTCTAGCTCCACTACTACATTTATTTGTAGAAGATAGTGTAGAAGCTATAGAATTTCATGAAGACATATACCATTACAATAATGCATTTGCTTTTACTTCAGTGGGCGTTAATAGAGATCAAACTTTGGGTTGTAGATCCTATTGTTTTTATATTCAAGGAAGATTGACTCATAGATATGGTGCTTTTCTACCCAAAACAAACCAAACACTGTTGTTTGCTCTATTATATATTTATGATCTTGATGAAGCAATTGAAGCTCACAAACAAAGAAATGAAGAAGTCCATCCTGAGACAATGCTTGCATTGCAATAAATGTTATTGGACTACAATAACTTTCACTTGTAGAAAATTGGGTTGCTTTCAACAAAACCCAGGTGATGCAATTTTCCGTTTTCTGCCCCCAAATGCAAAACCTGCATTGACTGTAACATAGTTTTCTGTTTGTTCCACTTATGAGACAAGTATAGTAGCATACAAAACTTTATGCAAAGAATGTGAAAATAGAAATAATAACCCAAATGCATCTACATTTTGAGCATGGTAGGCAAGCCGGATGTTAAAATCTTCTACAAACTAATGAGAAAGCTTTGATCTTGTTGGGGGATCATGGTGATATTCCAAATGCAACACGTGACATTGTCATACATTTACATGAAGGAGACCTTCACCACATAAGTGAATGTCATCCCACATGTCTACCATTGCATTAGGGGTTGTTATTTCCTTATGGAGAGCTTGGTTGGCATCCAAACATTATTCATATAGCACACAATCATACATCACTCAAATGGAATATTTCTCATATAGATTATTTCTATGACACAATGAATTTTCTACAATATTACATGGAGGAAAATTGTTCCATTAGTTTATTGTTGATGCATGGGTAGTCATGGAGTAAGTCTGCTTGCAATGGATACAAACAAATCAAGGTACGCTACGAGCAGATGGGAATCAAGGACTTGAAGATACAATTGGAGACATTGCCAATGAAGAAATAGACCTTCAAAATCTTAGTTGATGCGTTATATTGCCTTTATCATTTTCAAATAGTATGAGTGAAAATTTTCAAGATTCAATGGCAACTACTCGCTATTTCAAACATCTTGACATTTTTGGAACTATGACGGCAAATCTTGAATGGCTTGAAATTAAAGACGCATTGCTGCCACAACAAAAGACATCTAATCAACCCAATTTGGTGGCCCATTTTTTTAGACCCATATCACAAGCCTTGCTTTGAGACATTGTGCAAAACAATATACTTGGCCAAATAGTAGCTCATGCCTATACAATAGAGTTTCAAAAGCATGGTTTGCCACATATGCATTTCTTATTATTTTTTGTAGAGGAAGACAAAATAGTTGATATAGTGGTTGTGGATTGCATTGTCTACGTGGGATTCCCTAAACCAAAAGAAGACTATGTCCTATTTGATACAATATTGAGGAAAATGGTACATAACTGCATAAGGGTGATCGCAAGAAACACTTGTCCTATTTTTTTTGTCTTTTTGCCTTTGGATGGGTGGTTTTTTGCTCATAACTTTTGCATCATTTGTCTATTTGGCTTGAAATTTGGAAGGAAGGTACATGTGATAGTTGCATATATTGAGGTTCTTTTTCAAATTTTTCACAAATAGTTTATTATTTTTAAACTGCCACCAATTGGATGTCTATTTTGGCCATTTTAGAGACTTTTAGTCCTAATTTGGACCCCAAATGCAAATTCAAAGTCACAAATTGGACATGTAGGAGGTCTACTAACATTACAAGGATTGTCTGGATTGACAATGAGTTTTTATGAGAATTGAAACATGTCAATTGCACACATGGGGTCAAAGTGACCTTCCTTTGGGCAAAGTCTATGAAGAGGGAAAAAATTCTCTACATGAATTTTTTAGTGCAATGTGAGCACAATCTTCTCTAGCAAAATGGCTTTTTTAATGGAATTTTTTTGAATTTTTTTTGAATTACTAAAAAGGAAAAGGTCCTTAGACCCCTATTTTGCTATTTTCTGCTTATAGTGGCTTCTTTAGTACCCCGTAGGAGTCTAAAGTATTGCATAATACTACATAGTACTGAATCAATGGTACAAATCTATAGGTGCCTTGAATTGACAGTTTAGATGTTCGGGTGTGTTGCTAGCACATAGTATTGATAGTTTTGCATAGTATAGTTAATCCTATGGGCAAAAATTGCGTTTTTGATTCAAAAACATAAAATTGTGTTTCTTGCAATCACCCATAATCCACGTGGAACTTGCAATCCTAACTCAACATGTATGAATGATGAAAATTGTTCAAAGCGTTATCTAAAAACCTTTCGAGAATCAACTTCCATAGATGTTGATGCATATCCATTGTATCATAGAAGAAACAACATTGGTTGTGGCTATGAGGCATATGGCATTATGGTCAATAATTGGGATGTTGTATCTTACAATCCATATTTATCTCGAAAATATGGTTGTTACATCAACATCAAAGTTTGTGCTTCAATTCATGTAGTGAAATATATTTACAAGTATATTTACAAAGGTCACGATTGTACAACTATGCGCTTCAGTCGAAAACCTAATGAAGTAGACCAATATGTGGATGCTCGATATGTTAGTGCCCCTAAATTTGTTTAGTGACTTTTTGCAATGGATATGCATGAAGAACACCCTAATGTGGTACAACTTGCTTTGCATTTTTAGGGATGCATAGAGTGATATTCAATCAAGAGGGTGATGTTGTAGAAGTTCTTCGAAGAGTAGGGTGTGAGATTACCACATTGACTAGGTTTTTTGCAAGATGTGCTAGAGATGCAAATGCTCGACAATATACATATTTAGAATTTCCCCAATACTATGAGTGGAAGAAAACTACAAAATAATGGACACCTTGACGAGCAGGTTTTGCATTGGGAAGATTTTACTTTGTTGATCCAACTGCTGGAGAACAATACTACTTACATTTAATTTTGACAATTGTGCTTGGACCAATATCATTTGAAGACCTTTGAACAATGGATGCACTATAAGAATTTGGAGTTTTCTATAACAGGGTCAATAATGTGGAAAAACGTTTTTGTAAACACCAAGGTAGTCAATTTCAATGTCCAAATTTTTTTGTCATAATTGACATGCAGAAAATGGGCTAGAATTTTGGAAAACAAGACCAAATGGTTGCTTGTTTTAAGCAAATGTCCCCCAAAATGTGTTGGTTCTAACTCTAGAAAAGGTGACACTTGGATCCAACGTGGACGCTATGTCAGTACTACATGGGACAACCCTGCTACATCTTTTCTTCCACAACACACACACACACACACCATTTATAATTTGATGCTTGATGTTGTGCTTGACAAAAAAGTTAGAAATTGACGTGGCATAAAAGAGAGATGACGTGGACTCCAGAGGATATGATGTGGCATTGATAGTGAGTATCGTCTATTGTTTTTGTAGAGTGGTGTTCATGTTTTTAAGGACGTTCACTATGACGAAGAAGCGTTTTGTGAAACGTTTGTAAATACATAAAATAAATGATCATATGCCTATTACCTTGTGCACTTACATGTCTGCCACATATGCGCCAAATTGCTATACATGATGTTCTAGGCGTTAACTATGTCTACTTTGGTGTCAAGAAACGTTCACAAACATGTTCCCAGACGTGCTTGCAAACATCACTTGCTATATTAGAAATTTTGATGTTGTCTTCTACGGTGTATTAAAGAACATGGTCTTCCATTCGAGTTTGGGCACATCGTCAATGACATCTCCTAAGACACCACATGAAACAAGCCATGTTGTCCAACACGTTGTCAACAACATGCACTAAAATTATTTTGTTGCATATTGTGTTCAACATAATGTGGAGATGTTTTCCAGCAATGTTGGATAAGACTTTAATATGCACTTACAACCCTTTCATGTAGCATGCTTATGCTAGTATGAGTGTATTTAGGAATGCATTCAATTGTGCATGAGTGCATTGAAAAAAATAATATAGAAAACATCCCAGAAAAATAGAAAACCATGACGTCAAGCATGGAAACTACCCAAAATTGAAGCTCTATAGTCATTCATTATGAACAAAGTTTCCGATTGCTAGAGAAAGCCAAGGTCGGGAAACTATAGATGGACGCAGTCTAGAGAAATTTGTATAGAAATGCCAATGGGATGGCTCATGCAAGTCTACTTTGTATTCGAATTCATAGTGAATTCAGAAGTAGGTTGTCATGACCCTTATCACTACCCTTTGATGGATGAATGCATTGATAAATGAAAGAATTTATGATGATTGTGTCATGGCCTTTGTTGAATAAATGCATTGATGGATAAATTAATCCATGATGAAATGTGCACTAGTAGACAAGCAGAGATTGCTTGGAGATAGACATTTCTAAATGGTGGATTTGTGCACTAGAGTTAGACAACTCTAGTTGGATGACAAGGGCACTAGAGTTCTTGGAGATAGATAATTTCAAATGATGGATTTATGTAGTGGAGTTAGACAACTTCACTTAGATGACTAGTGCATTGGAGTTAGACAATTCCCAGAGGAAGACAATTGTGTTGGAACTTGGAGTTGTCTAACTCCAAGTAGAAGATCAAGATGTGGATAAGATATGATTTAGAAAAGTACAACTAAGATTTTTATTTTAGTGGATGGTTCTAGATAGAACCAAAGATAGAAAGCTAAAGATAGAAAAGAAGTCGTAGTCTATTTTAAAGACTAGTAGTCTTTATTCATAGTCTCTAGTATATAAGACAGAGCTCAAGGGTGAGGAGACTCTCTTTGGAGATTAATCTCTCTCTATGGTTGGGTGGTTTGAGCTCTTTGTAGAAGCATTCTTGTTAATAAGTATATATTTTGTCTTTGTTTTAAGAATTCTTGGTAATTTGAAGTTGCAGGTTGTGGGAGGTACGTAACTTAGGTCATAAAACTTTCCTTCTTGCACTCCATTGCCTTGAAGAAGCCATACACTTCAACACATGCGTATTCAATTTCAAGATCCTTTGCAAGATAAAAGCAATCTTACTAGCGCAATATGTTGCACAACTTTTTCCCATGTGCATCTTGAATGTAATAGACTTGTACTCCACCTCAAAATGCATAGAAGAATTAAATATAATGCATAAAAGAGGACTATACATGTAAGCTGTAATTCAAGCCTCAAAGTCTATTGAATTGAAGTCTACAAAATGAAGAAATTGTCACACAAAATACAGTTTGAGTATCCAATCTCCTATTGTCAAAAAATGAAATGATGTCCACGCACCACACAAATACCTAATTGTGCCACAATGATCTCTACACAATAAGCTTCATTGTCCACCACCTCTTTAATTTGAGTATCAACTAAAGCTCTACAAAAAGGTTCACCTTCAACAATTTACAAATAATCAAATATATAGAAATACATTTTATAATGGTTGCATTTTGGGATAGTCATTGCCACATAATTTTCCATGAAAAAGGGTCTCCGACATGAACTATGTGACGTTTCTCTACATATTGATTTGCGCAGTCTTCGTGTTTGGGTATCAAAGATGGCATTTAAGAAGATGGAAAGCCCTTCATTTCCATCATGAAACCTCCCTTTTCTTACTGATTACTACCTACCAGTGTGTCAATCCAAAGTCACGTTAGGACAATACAATGAACTTCAATTTCCAGAAGGTATGTCTACAATAATAGACATTGGAAACGACGCTAACTTCATGGGTTTGCAACCAGAATTGTTAGATTGTGAGCCTATTAGAGAAGCAGCAACACATGTTGCCACCAACATAAGAACATCAGAGAATACAATTGTATTTGAAGGCACTGCTATTGTCACGCCCCTATCTCCTTGGGGTGCCCAAAGTGCCTTACTGAGCAAGGGGGACCTTGAGGGTGACTTCCCAAGCCTTGCAATAGGCTAAGAAGAGAGAAATGAGAGACTTCCAAGCAAACAGGGCGCAATAACGCCTTGGTTACGAAGGGAATTGTATCATGTCATACATGCTTGAAAAGCTCTTGAGAATACGCTTCTAACCGTCCAAAGAACATGTGATTTGGACTAGTAGGCTAGAAGTTATGGCTGTTCAAAGTTGGGGGTGTCCTAGTGGCGCCGGGACACTCAAAGGCTAGGTGTGAGGGGTTCTTAAGGAATAACTCAACAAAGTATGACATGTAGAATATCATTGAAAAGCTACAAAGACAAGAAACCTAGAATGCCAAGCATTACGAGGTTCTAAGCCATGAGCCAAAAGTTATGGCCAAGAGAAGGGCTGTGGTGAAGGCGTGACGCCACTTCCAATGGACTCGAATCTTTGGAGGGCCATAACTTTGTGAGAACTGGTCCAAATGGAACAAGTGAGTAGTCCATCGGCATCTACTTGTCGCGTAAATATTCAAAATGGGCTCGCATGTGGGATTTGAAGCCCTGACAACAAAGTTATGCCGTCCAGAAGTTCGGGAGTCCAAATGGAGTAGGAACTTGGGGATTTCGGTTGGAAACGGGTAGTCTTCCAAAACCCAAGGGAGGTTGGGAAGTCCCTTTGACCCACAAGGGGGGGGGGGTCTACCAAAGACTACAGAGAGTACTATAGGAGGGGTTGGTCTCACTCCTCACTCCCTCTTGGAGCTTTTGTGAGTCTCGGTGACTCATGGGTGGTGATGTAACTTCACCACCGGCTTCAAGGCTCCTTCGGACACTTGTGTGTGTGTATCTCGAGGCACCACTTGGTTGGAGTCCCACTCCTTGCTAGGCCTTTGGTAATGTGTCTCGAGTTGTGAGTCCTCATTAGTGTTGGTGTGAGAGTAGCAAGTACACAAAAGGGCCTAGTATGAAGTGGGGTGACAACCAAGGACGGTTAGGACTGTGGTGAGTAGTGCCATCATGAGTCCTAGCACAGTAAGATGGAAGTTTCACCCCATGTCACCAAGTGACATGCCAGGTGTCACGAGTGGAGTGTATGCTAGAAGTCCCGGGGACTAGGACTTAGCAATGTGAGTTGGAATTGGAAACTAATGCTGTCAGTGCGTGGCATGTGCAGTGTTAGTTAGTTGAGCCTAAGTGATATTGGTATTGGAGCGTGGTGAGCCCCGAAAGTTGTGAGGGCTCTTGAAGTCCAGTTGGAGCTATAAGGTGTTACTAGGGCTGCAACAACTATGGAGCCCTAATAGATTGGTGTATAATGTAAGTTTGAAATGATGTTATATATACCACCTGCAACAATTATATTATGTTGTTTTTAAATATAAGTGATGTTTTGTACAAAAAGTTGGTTGCTTGTCAAAGACGTTCCTGTACATGTTGTCATTGGTATATATAGTGTCACAACACATTTTGTGAGCTTTGTTTGTACTTGCATTAGCTAAAGCGACTATGTCAATTATAGTGGATGTTTTGAAGTGCTTGCAATGCATGTTTGTGTTGTAAGAGATATATGACAACATAATTGTGCACATGTACAGGAACATAAATTGTATGAAAGCATGAAATCAATTTGAACTAAGAGTAGTCCTAAAGTATGTGTTGTATTTGCGGTTATTGTCATACAATAGAAAACATTATCTCATGTAAATGGATATTGTAGAAAATTGATTTTATAACAAAAACACAAAAAAGAAAGGTTCATGAACTTAACAAAAATGTATATAATGTTGTCAAAAGTATTGTCATCTGAAACATGCATATGATTTTGCACACACCATAGGAACCTCTACAATAATATGCAATGAACATTGATGCATGCATTAGTTGACAATTGCTTCTAATATTGGATTTCATGTTATACATGAGATGTTTTTTGGGCCTACTAAAGACTACAAGTTCCCAGACTAGGGTATAGGGAACGTGCAAATTCTACCACATTAGCTATCTAATGAGGTCTAGAGATAGCCACATCAAATAATATTTTTTAATTAATATTTTCATATTTTTCTTTGAAAACTTTTTTTCCAACTTTTTCCAATTTTTAAAATTAATTTATTATTATTTTAATCATATACAATAGTGGTCTATTCACGTACAAAATGGAGAACAAAATTGGAATAGTCTTTTAGAGGCCTGAAAACATCTAATGGTGTATGACTTAGTATTGCACATGGAAATTGGCATGCCCCATATACTAAACACATTATTTTATGAAACATGACAATTGGCAGGCAATTTAAGAGAAAATCACATTCTTTTAAAAAAAATAATAATATCAATTTTCTAGACTTATAAATACTTGGAAAATTTATAATTAATGTTTTCTAAAACTTGTTACTTGTACTAGAAATGGTAGTTTCAAAGTATTTTTGGAGAAAACATTGTCAAGGAACTTCAGGAGTGAAGATCATTATTTTTGTGAAATCTCTAAACCATCAAGAATTCCAAAATTGAAAATTCTTACTTTTATACAAAATAGTGTTTTGTTATTTTTTCAAATAAAGCCCTAAAGGACCAAGGCTTTTTTTTGCCAAATAACACTAAAAACTACCATTTCTATTATAAGGAGTAAAAAAAATGAAAATTGTAGTTTTTTTACATCCAATTGTAGGATCGTATAACTACCTAGTATGAGAGTAGGGAATCAATTTTAGAAATTGAAACTGCACAGATTGCAAGATATTTGCATTTGAAGTGAAGGAAACAAAATCTTCCCGCATTGTGGAATTAGATTATTTGAGTTGGAACCTTCTAAACTTTAATTTTTTGCACTACACTATTTTCAGGTTTGAATATTTATGGTGGACAATTGATTTCAAACTCTTAGAACATAAAGAAAAATTTTAAAATAACTTGATTTTCTTTTTTAAATAAATTGTTAAGTACAAGAACATATAAGATAGAAGGAAAATCAAAATTATTAATATCTCTTACATGGAATTAAAACACATAGATCCCAATGGTGAGATAGTTCTAGCAAGCAATTAAATGAAACCATGTGAGATTTTGTATAGAAAAGAAATGTAAAAATTGCATTCTAAAATGAATCGTACAAGTCAATTCTTCAATAAGATGCTTAGATTGCCAAGAGAACAAGATTGTCCATAAATTTCAAATCACTTATCCAAATGAAATGAATCAAAGTTTTCCATGTAGACAAAAATTTAATCTTTGAGCAAAAAAATTTGGAAAAAATTCAAATTTTTGAATTTTTTTTTCTACCAAATCTTCCTTAAGCTTATTTGGGCATAACTTTTGTTCTTAGTCACCACTTGAAAAAAACAAACAAACATACTACGACAAAGCTAATTAGTTTTTCTATCTTCTACAAAAGTTCCAAAAAATCATGACAAAAATTGAGATTGTAGCTACTTACCCACAATCTAATTTGTCCTCCAAAGGGACAATGGTCCTTTACAGGTTAAAGGAGGATTTGCACGTCGCTAGTCAAGACATTCCCCCCCCCAAAAAAAAATATTAGAAAAAAATTATGTTTTATAGATCTTAGTTTGGTGTACATGCGAAGCTTTGATTCATTCCACTTGGATAAGTGATGGGGAAGTTTAGAACCATCTTGTTTTTTCAAAAATCTAAGCATTTTTTGGAGAAAAGAACTTTCTAGATCCATTTGGAGTTGCTATTTCTAAGATTTGCTACACAAAGGTCAACAAGCTTCAATTTGCTAACCCTCACATTCTCATTGTTGGGATTCTTGGGTTTCTATACCATTTTAGAGATATAAAACAATTGAGTTTTCATTTCTATATTGGACCTTTGTGTACTTCATAATTATTTAAAGAATGAAAATGAAGTGTGTTTTATTTTCAATTTTTTCCCTACACTTTCTATTGTCAGAATTTTTAGTCACTAAATATTTTTAATGCAAAATTTTCAATGCATTAATTATCCACAAGTGGCAATGAAAGTCATCTAAAATTGTAGGTCAACATTATAGGACATCAATTTTCCAACTATGAATGCTAATATCTTCCAATCTACATGGTCGAACTTCATGAAATTTTTACCAAATGGTCTGCAAGAAGTGAAGTACAAGATCCAACAGTTGAGAACATGTATTTGTAGTGATTAGTTTTCTTCACATAACATAGGAAAAATGGCAGTTTTCAGTGTTCCTTGACAATATGATGTCCTTTGTCCTCTAGGGGTTCAAGATAGCAAATTCAGTTTTGATAATCTGAATAAAGTTTTGAGACTTCTAAAAGCAAGTCTTGGAATAAATTAATCCAACATTGAAACTCACTATTTTTTGCATTTACACTGAAGCTCATAGGAAGCCAAGAAATGAAGAGAAGGCACATTAATCCTTAAAGGACACTTCATGTTTGACCTTGGTCAACTTAATTCAATTTCGGCATTCAAACACACATTTCAAAAAATTGATTGTTTCACATGTACTAATACATCCCTGAAGTTTAATTTCGTTTTTTTAGAATTAAAAAGTAGAATTAATTTTTTACATTAGTTTAAAAAATATCTTTGTTAAAAATATAGCAATAATAGAAAATGCTAACATTAATAGAAAATATTTTAGAAAAATAAAAATAAAAGTGAGAAACATCATGGTATAATTGATGCATTGTTGAAGTTCACAAAATCAATAGGAAAAGTCTAGAAGTGGTGTACATTGAGATTTGTTAACAGTGTCACGGTAGTTAAAATTTTAAAAAATTTGGAGAAAATGAAAATGGACCATATATGAAGTAGATAGTTAGAGATATATTTTCTTAGTGAAGCTTATAAACATTTAAAATAAATGACTAAGTAAAAATAGGGGTTTCCACTTTCGAAATGACTTGAAGGCTAGCGATATATTTAAAGGCTTCAATAAAAAGAATTTCCTTCACTAGTCCAAATGAGCTAATAGGAGCCAATGGTGACATAGGGAAGGTTCTTCTTGGAGTCCATTTTAAAATTTTCATGGAATGTTGTACTAAAAAACTTTATCAATTTCATCAAAATGAATTTTAAAAATTATTCAAAGTTATCAGCAATGACTAATTGTATTCAAAATATCATCACTTCCAATGTGAAAATTTTTAAATAGTCTAATTTAAAATTCAACTAAGGAGTAACAAATACTACTAACATGAGGTTTTTGTATTTAATAAAGATGAAATGATGACATTATAGACTACATATTAGTCAACATGACACTATAAAATTTATGAAATATGAAGCAAATTTGTTTTAGAGAAATCTTAAAATATTAAGCTATAGAATCAATAATGGTCCAAAACCACCAATGGTTATGTCAGAATTGTCTCCAATTAACTCATTTGGACCCTCATTTTGAATGCAATTTAATACCTTACAATGTATGTGCTAGAAGTTCTCCATATAAATTAGAAGACATATTCAAAGTTCCTTTATTTTCTTCCACACACTTTTGGATTTATATACTATTGCTTCGGATTATGTGTTGACCTCATATAGGGCATTTGAAAGCTCTCTACAAAGAAGGGTGTACACTTTTTGTTTCATGTTTTGTCCTATGATGTAAAAGTTATTGAATTCTTAGGTAATTACAAAATAGAAAATTGAAAGAAATGATGTTTTATTTTGAAAAATCCTTCGATTCCACATAATGTCTCTGAATGCCACTTGAAAATGACCTTGCACTCATTCATGCATAAAGCTTTCTATTCATATCAAGAATACAACTTCTTTGACCACAAATGAGCCCTTGCACTCTTTTGTCTAGAACCCCCTAAATGCACAAGGCTTTTTCTAAGCTTCTAGGAATTAGCTCTAAATTGAACAAAGAGACAATATTTTGATAAGTTTTATAAATTATTTTGGAATTGTAACCATATAAATTCAAACTAGACATATTGCAGAGCACATAGGAAAAGAAAGCACATCAATATCATTTATGGATTGAAAGATTATAATGTTTGATTATGAGGGTTTTAAAACTACAAAAGTGAATTGAAGTCATTCAATACTCTTTTTACATGTCAAATCTAAAAAGTTGGTCACCAAAAAAATATAAGGTCAAAGAGCCTAACAAGCAAAACTCCAACCAATTTTTGGTTCATCAAAATCTACTCTACAATTTTTTTTAAACAATTTCTAATGTGGTTTTTTCTCATAGGTCTAGTGTATTTGAGGCTCATCTCTAAAAGCCCTGAGCACTATGGAAAGTCAAGATTGCAATGGACACCATTGCACAAAATCTGGAATACAAAAATCATAATCAATCATTTTCATAATTGGAATTTTGATGCTAAAATTGGACTTCAAAAAGAATTTGAAAAAATACAAACTACAACAAATAGCAAATTGGTTAGGTTTTATTTCACTTCAAAGCATTGGCAGCACCAAATTTTAATGCCTCGTACATTTAGGGGTTAAAGATATTTAATTTCAAAGTTTAGGGTGAATTAAGAGAGTAAATAATTCTCTTACTCTTATCTTGGTTCTGGCAACAGCACAAGCACAGTACTGTCAAAAGCAAAATCGGTGTCAAATACAAACGGGTTGAGCATTTACTATTAATTCTTTATACAAGAATGCCAGGACTTGCTGATACATCCTGAACTGAATTGGAACATCGATGAAGATTGCAGTCATACCAGAGCTTGTTCATCCATCCATATGTCTTTTTTTGGAAATCAAGGGAACCACCTGCCAGTGTTCGGGAAACTTTTTGAATTTCACCGGCTATTTTCCTCCAATTCCTATAGTCAACCGGTTATTGAAGTTCCCATCCCGGTTATTATCTCTATTTTCTACTAGAAATAGAAATTTTCTAGATTTTTTCACTGGTTTTTTGCCGATGTTTTCAAATTCTAACCGGATATTTGCCCAAATCCACCAGCTAACTTTGAACTAACTGCCGGTTTTTCCCGTAAGTTCATTGCCACCTGCCCTTTCCCTCTAGTTGTTGAATGTGCTCCACATTTAACATCTTTCCGTAGTAACTTAAGTTCCCAAAGTTACCCACTCTGAAACCCGTAGTTTTGGTTGACATGGCACACTGTTGCTCTTCCAGACATTGCATAAAACGCTGAATTGTTTTCTAGCATGTCCTTGTGAACATCAATGTCATTTGCAGCATCACTTTGTTTTAAGAGTGACATCCGAGGGTTTCCATCAACATCCCCCACAATTTAGGCTTCCGAGTCCTCAAACTCTCTAACATTGTCGTCTTCCGCAATACATGAATGTTTTGAGCTAATGTCACTAAAAACTCTGTTTTTTTAGTGATGGTCATTTGTACAATACATTTGAAGAGGCATGTTTAGCAAGAGGATTGTTGAAAAATGATGGAGAGTGGATTTCATGTCTACAAGAACCTTTTGTCATGCAATTAGGATCTCAACTTCAAACTTTATTTGTCACATTACTCATTCATTGCTCACCAAATGAACTAGCAAATTTGTGGCATCAATTGTGTGATGATCTTTGACATTGCCTACAAGTATAAGAAGAATTGGAGGATCTAAGTGAGCATCACGTACTCGATTATGGATTGTTTCTTATAGATGAGATTTTTAGGAACGAGTACAATAAATCTTCAGCCAATGTATCAGAAATGCCACTATTGATAATTCCTTAGAACCTTTATCATCCCAATCCTTTAATTGCTTAGCAATATGATTGGAATCAAGATGATCTTTCATCTATCATCAATGAATGTTAAACATTTACATGAATTGAATGTAGAACAAACTATTGTTTATCAAGAAGTCTTAACATTGGTGAATGAACATAGTAGAAGGACATTTTTTATTGATGGATTGGCCAGAACAAGAAAAACCTATGTGTATAATACAATTCTAGCAAAACTTCGAAGTGAAGTAAAAATTGTAATATGTGTAGCGGCCGTAGCGCCATTTGGTATTGCAACACTTCTTCTTGATGGTGGAAAACAACTCATTCAACCTTCATACTTCCAATTGAAATCAATGAAGATTCAATATGTGCAATTGATAAAATGTCAGATTATAAAGATCTTTTACATGAGGCATCATTGATCATTTCGGATGAAGTCCCCATGCAACACTATCATTGTCTAGAGGCAGTTGACCACACATTGCATGACGTTTGTAACAATGATAGGGCTTTTGGAAGTATAACTATAGTTCTGGGAAGTGACTTCTATCAAATTCTATCAGTTATTGTCAAAGGTTCAAGAGCACAAATAGTAGCTGCTTCACTTGAAGATCAATGTTGTGGCCAAGAATGTAGATATTGAGGTTGAAACAAAATATGTGCTTGAGTAGAATATATTTGCAAAATCAAAGTTTTGCAAATTTTCTTCTTGAAGTTGGAAGTGGACAAATTCCAACTAATCCAAATGGTTTTTTGAAAAAATAGCAATTAGTCAAGGAATAGTGTCCTTCATTCAAGAAATTTATCATGATATACAAAACATTCCTTTACAAAATGATGAATAGTTCAAGGAACGAATCATCTTATTAACTCGAAATGAAGTTGTTGACACTATCAACAAAGACATCCTTCAAATGTTCCTAGAGGTGTCACAAACTTTCATAAGGACAAACCCTATAATCCTAGAGGTAGGTGATGATAAACACAACATATATCCTACCGGGAATACCTCAATTCCTTGGAGTTGTTTGGATTGTCACCTTCAAAGCTACAACTTAAGGTTGGATGTCCTATCATATTGTTTTAGAATATTGCTCCAAAACATGGTTTTTTTAATGGTTCTTGTCTTAGTCACATGCCTAAACAATCGTGTCATTGAAGTTTGGACTTTAACCGGAAGTTATGAAGGAGAAACAACATTCATTCCAAGAATCACACTACAACCAACAATTGCAAAAGTACCTTTCAAATTTACTAGATGACAATTTCTTGTGAAATTGGCTTTGAATTCACTATATAATGATCAACAAATCTCAAGGTCAATCTGTTAAATATGTAGGTGTACATTTGTGGAACCTAGTGTTCTCCTACGGTCAATTGTATGTAACACCTTCTCGAACCACATTTATCCATTCATTGAAAATGATTCTTCTTGAACTTGTAGCAAATACAATGAATATTATATACTCAGAAGTTATAATAGAAATTCTACAAATGGAAATCATTTTCTAGAGTTTTTTTGTTCCATGACTCTAAATCACCCTTAAACTAATGCCAATTCACTATGGGCCCTATTCATTGAACCTTCTAATTTACGTCTTTATATTATTTTTAAAATTAAACTATAGATAGATTATTACAAAAAAAAAATATGAAAATGAAAATCATGATGAAATTATGACAAGAACTAGGTCAACAGTACAAAGCTATACGAGTCCATTCCTTAAGTTAGGCTATTCGTTTGTTTGTTTGTTATGTTGAAATCTCATGGATTAGGTGTCCCTGAGCCATGTTCTTCGAATCATCAAAAAGCCCTTGGCGAAGAGGGGTGCATAGGCTTTGTTTTGTAGCATTTCAACCTTCGGTGTGAAAGTTATGGAATTTCAAAAGGTTTTTTGAATAAAAAAATTTGAAAATTTGAAAATTACTTTAACTTTGACAATTATTGTAGCAACGGCATAGGGCATACTAGTCCATACCTTTAAGTTAGGTTGTTTGTTTGTTATGTTGAGATCTTCCGAACTCTATGTCCTTCGATCACATTCTTAATATAGTCAGAAAGCTCTTAGCGAGGAGGGGTGCATGGGCTTTGTTTTGCGGCATTCCGTTTCACAGTGTGGAAGTTATAGAATTTCAAAGTTTTCACAAATGAAAAAATTAAAAAAATACTTTTACTTTTATTTTGACTATGGCAATGGCACACAATACACGAGTTAACCATTAACCCCTAAAATGCCTAGGGCACCAAATTTTGGTGTCGACAAAACTATGAAGTTAAAGAAAACTTTACCAAGTTACCATTTTTAGTATTTTCTATTTTTGAATTTTTTTTTGAAGTCTAGTCCTAACATCAAAAATTCAATTTTGAAAATGAATGATTATGATTTTTCTATTCAAGCCTTTGTGCACAGGAGTCCACTACAAATCTCAATTTTCTAGTATTATGGGCTCTTGGAAATGAGCCTCAAGTACACTAGATCTTGGATTAGGATTATGCATGTTATGCCCTTTAACTACTCATATTTTTTAGATGACCAATTTTTAAAATTTGGCATGTGAAAAGAGGATCTGAAGACTTCAAAACACTGTCACATTTCTAACACCCTCATGATCAAGCATTATAATCTTTCAATCTATAAGTGATATTGTTGTGTTTTCTTTTCCCATATAGTCATGGGTAGTGACTAGAGCAAGCGAATTCTAAAGAGCTTTGCTTACAAACCAAGTGTACAACCAATGTCAAGGAACGACAGAGACTTGGAGGTGTTGGGTGTTGCAACCCTATTAACAACTTATAGCTCAAAACAACTTTTAGAGCCCTTTACAACTTTCAAGACCCACCACGCTTCAATTCCAATATCACTTTAGCCCAAACTAATTAATAGTGCACATGCCATGCACCCACAGTATTAGTCCACATTTCCAAATTGCATTGCTAAGTCCTAGTCTCTAGGACTTCTAGCACGTTATCATGATATAAATATATACGTTGTACAAAATGTGTATTTATTTTGTATTTTAAATAGATTCTTTGATTTGGAAGACAAACTTATTGGTGATGATTTCAATTGCTTCAAAGTGACGCTTATTGCCTATGGAGTTGTTTAAAAGACGAAAGCCTTAAACAAGTTTCACTAGTTTGGGGAATTTTTTAAAGTTTTATAGAATCTATGAGTGAGTTTGAAGTTTGATTCTAGAATGTCGAACTAGAAGGTTTTTATGGAGTTACAAGACCCAAAGTCTCAACCAGAGGCTAAGCTAGAGATTTTCTTATTACAATTGTCAATTCAATCATCTCAGCTAGCGGTTTCTTCACCATTGTGAACCCATTTGTAAGATGAAGCTAGACCTCGCGTAGAACAACGTTGGTAAAGAAATTTTTAGAGAGATGCTCATACTTTGGTGATTCTACTTCAAGTTGAATGTGTTGAACTAGGCATCCAAGATGTGACCTTTGAAGCAAATTATGAGGGCCTGAACGTCCACCAATACTATTATATGATTAAGCCAATTAAGAAAAGCTGTGGCCACCAACGTTGGTTGAAACGGCTAGTGAATCCTTTAACGAAGGCTGAATGTTCAAATTGCATTGCAAACACGGTCAAGCGCATTCTCAAGTTCTTATAGATGAAGTAGTGCTCTTTTTCAACTTTAGTTTTTACTTTCATTTGATTTTGGTTAAATATTTTTAGCTAATTCAAGTTTTTTGTATTCCATTTGTGTCTTAAGAATTGAAAGTTAGGGAGATAGAAGTAGTTTACCTCTTAGTTTTGACCTTTGGGGTTCTTTGGCCTTGAAAAATAAATAAGGATTTACCTTTTGGTGTTTCCTTTGGGCCAATGGGGGTTTAGAGGCCCATGTGATGTGTATATTGGTTGATTCCACCTACTATAGGGGGGAAAAGGTAGATAGACATCTTTTCTCTTCTTCTAGTGTGTGTGAGTTTGATGTGTGTACTAGTTTTAAAGACTGAGAATTCGAGCCGCCATATCTTATAATCTATAAGGAATTTTAGAAGGAAAATTTGGGGTTATGATCCTTTTTTCATTGTCGTCTCAAAGAGACTTTTCTTATATGATTTGAATTTGGGAGCAAAAGGTTATAAGCGTGTGAGTGATAGAGGGTTTGCTACCTTATGACAAAGAGGAGCGGAGATTTGAGTGGCCACCAAAGTTTGTCTTTTTGGCTTATCTCTTTGAAATTTTGGTACAATAGAGAAGTTTTTTTTATCTTTCTAAAGACTTATCACTTGAAGAAATTGGAATACTGTGAAGAAAGATATGGATGTTTGAGTAATAAAGGGTCTTCTGCCCTTATTGTTTGAAACCTGAGACTTTGTAAGGCTATAGATTTTGTTTCGAGAATCACTTGTAAGTGAAAATTTTAGTGAAGTTAGGAGAACTTGTCATCTTTCTGAAAAACTATCAATCTCTTAGTTTGAAAAAAAATTGCAAAAGTTATAGGTAGTGAAGCAAAAGAAGGTTTATTGCCTTCTCATTTTGAGTAGAATGTTGTTAAATTGGTTTTAGATTTGTGTTTAGATTTTGTTTGAAAACTTGAAGACATGAAGACATGAAGACTCATGTGTGGTGGCTTGTAGCTTGTTATTCCTAGCTAATTTTGGAGGCTCATTGTCTTTTTATTGTTATTCTTAGTCAGTTTTGGAGGTTTGTAGTTTTTATTTCTACATTGTAAACATTGTTGTGGGTTATGTGGGTATCCAATAATAACCCCATTTTGTGTTTGTGGCGACAAAGTGGGATTGATCATCCACAAGGTTGTTATTTTTGTTGTTCTCATTGGTGAGGCATGATTATTAGTCACCTTGGGTTTGAAGTTTAGGAGCCAATCTTTCGAACGGCTCAGCTTGTGGATTGGCCTTCTCGTTTAATCCATCCGAAGCATATGATTTCTTGTCACCTACCCTTGCCTTTAAACCCGTTTAGAGCCACTTCAAGATAGGCCAACAAAGAATAGTTTGAAGACTTGAAGACTAGAAGACTCGAATCAACTTCCTAGCAAACTATTCCTAATCGTAGCCAAATACTTTGCATATTCTTAAAGTGTTCTCTCTACAACATATTCCACTTGTGACATCTAGCATGCCACTTGGTGACATGAGGTGAAATTTCTATCTTATTGTGCTAGAACTTGTGGTGGCACTACTCACCACGATCCTAACCGCCCTTGGTTGTCACTCCATTCCATATTAATTCTTAAGTCGGTTGTATATTTGCTATTTTCACACCAAAACCAATCAGGACTAAAAACTTGGGATACATCGCAAATGGCCTAGAAAAGAGTGGAACTCCATCTAATTGGTGCCATGGGACATCTACACAAGTGTCCCATATAGCCTTGAAGCCAGTGGTGAAGTTACATCACTGACCTTGAGTCATTAAAATTCACCAAGGCTCCAAGAAGGAGTGAGGAAGGAGACCAATCCCTCTTATACTTTGGATATTTAAGTGACAAGTAGATGCATATGGACTACTCACTTGCCCATTTAGACAAGTTCTCACAAAATTATGGCCCTCCAAAAATTCAGGTTCACTGAGAGCAATGTCACGCTTTCACCACAGCTCTTCTCTTGGCCATAACTTCTACTCATATCTTAGAACCTCTTAATGCTTGTCATTCTAGCTTCCTTATCTTCATAGCTTTCCAATGATATGCTATATGACATACTTTGTTGAGTGATTCTTTAGGAACCCCTCATTCTTAGCTCTTAAGTGTCCCCGCACCACTAGGACACCCTCAACTTTGAAAGGCTATAACTTCTAACTTACTACTCTAAATCATGCGTTCTTTAGATGTTTAGAAGCATCTTCTCAAAAGCTTTCCAACCATGTATGACAAGCTACCATACTCTTCTTATTTAGGGTGTTGTTGCACCCTGTCTGCTTAGGAGTCTCTCATTTCTCCTTTCTTAGACTATTGCAAGGCCTGGGAAGTCACCCCCAAGGTCCCCCTTGCTCACTAAGGCACTTCGGGCACCCCAAGGAAATACAGTGGTAACATTGGGGGTCCACTTACAAGTACAAATAGCATCTTCTTTAACTAATAGAAATGCACCCCAAATGCATGACTCCATTGAAGACGACATCTTTGACAATGGAGCAATAACATTCAGAAGCATTGGAAGAAGAAAGTTGTGATGGAATAACAAATGTAGTAAATTGGATTGAGTCATAGGTGCACATGATCTAGACTAATGAGAAGATTAAGCCAACACTAGAAGTCGATGGTCATTGCATATACAAGTCAACACTTGTCTCGCAATTGAATGGTAACAACTTTCTATTTAAAGATAGGCTTGTTAGAATTAAGTATCACTAAAAGAAATTTGTGTTTGCTTCAACAAAATCTACATGACATGTTTATTGAGGCAAACTCAAAATTTGCATTTTTTTGCATTTTTCAATGTAGAAATTGTGTTTGCCTCAACAAACATATCATGTAGATTTTGTTGAGGCAAATGCAAATTTCTTCTAGTGTATAGTATTCAATTCAACAACTAAAACAATTGTATCCAAGCAAGCTTGTCGTCTAGGACAAGTTTGTTATGTATAGGCTCAAACTATAGTGTGCACTTTGTTCAAAGGAGCACAACTAGATTATCTTCTACAATGAAATGTGTTGTGAAGTAGAAAAGAGATTGTCTACTACATGCTTCTATGGTGGAAACTATTACCAACATTTTGAACGTTGTAGGTGTGTGTGTGTGGTGGATGGGTAGGGTGGAGGCCATAAGGCAGCGCAATGGTAGACAACTTAGAGTACTACGGTAGCTAATTGACCTACTCTCTCATATGGAGGAAAATGGGAATTGTAATCTTCACAATCTCTACATTAAAGTTATGCTGTAGTATTATAGAAAATACCTTGCTTGAGACAAATTTAAGTATGAATACACCAATAGCCAATGGATCAATGTAGATTGCATTATTTATATTGTAAGCACAAGCTACAACCATGTAAATGAAGTATACTCAAGGCCATTCCACATTTCCATATTTGAATTGAATTGTTCATCAACACTAATTACCTTTTTCACAATGATATGCATAGGATTTAAGAATTATAATTTTATAAAACTTGTTCATCAACGTACTCTAATTTTTAAATTGAATATATCATACTACAAAGAAAGATATTGACCATATACATAAGGAAACAACCTAACATGTTCAAGAACCTTCAACATTTTGCCATCAAATGACACACTCAAAAATACTTTTAATTGCAATAAAGTTTAAGTTCTCAACTAAGAAAAAAAATATTTTGATCTTACCTTGAGTTTTCAAGTAACAAGTGAAGCTCTTTATATATGCATGGAGAGGTAGAGGTAGAACAACCCATGTGGGATATGTAAATTAGTAATAGTAAGGGATCAATTGCTCATAATTAAGTCAAATTAAAGTAGAAATTGTATTTAAAGTAGACTTTCAAACCTCATTTAGGCATAGTGGAATAACATTTTTACAAAAGCTTTGAACTTAGAAAAGTTAGAGAATCAAAATTCATTTCATCTTCAGAAATCCATTTGAGATTTTAAACCTCCAATCAAAACTTATGGACAAAATTCAAATAGAAGTTAGAAGGGAGATTTTTAAATTTTAATTGCTAAAGTCCCAAGCAACGTTTTTTGGCAACATAGATATTTTGGGCAACTTACTACGAATAGAATTTTCAATTTTTTTTCTTTTAAACTCTTACATGTGGTTGAGGAGTAGCTTTAAGGCCAAACAATTTTCATAACTTTTGACTACATGGTTAAAAAGTTATTGTATGATTTGTAGTTTCTTTACCAGCTCATGTAATTGAGGCAGATTAGAAAAAATCAATTTTCTAGATTTCTATGTATATAAAAAGTTTTGAATCATTCCATTTTGATTATGAGATGAAAGTTATGAGGAGTTTTAGTTTGCGGGCAATTATGGATTCCCTACTCTTAAAATAAACTTTGAAGTCCTTTATTTAACTTCATTTTCAATATTTTTGGAAAAAAATAAAATCATAGGATGTAGATTGTTTATTGCAATAGTACAACCACTGGGATTGGCATTTTTCAATTCCATAACAAAATTCTTACCAATTTAGTATTTTAAATCATTCTCTACTTACTACTTTTTTCCTATATGTTGTAAGAATCAAAATGATCTAAATTTTTTCAAGCATGTAGCCAACTTGCCTTGAAGAATGAATCCATAGACACAAAACAATTTCGGATATTTTTTCATACAAATGTGACCTTGTGAAGAGCAACTGCCTGTTTTTTTGTAAGGCCAGAAAAAGGATTTTTGTCAATTCAAATGCTAATATCTTACAATGTACATGGTGGAAATATCTGATTTTTTTCCACATCTTTTCAAACCATCATACTACAAGATCCTACAGTTACATGTGTCCGGAAAAAAAAATTCTCTAAAATTTGGTACTTGTACTAGAAATGGCAGTTTTAGAGCATTTTTGGTGAAAACATAGTCAAAATCCTTTAGGTATTAATGATGCATGAAAATGAATTCAATTCCATGCTTGTTTTGTTTATACTTTTTTTTAACACTTCGCTTTCACCTTGCTTTTCAATTCTTTTTTCCTTATAAAGAATATAGCCTACAAAAATATGCACTGATATAGGAATTATAAATAAATAATGATAGAGTGCTATGATAGAGACCATTTTTCTAAACTAAGTAATTATGGGGACCCTTCAATTTCTACCCTAGAAGGAAATGGGCCCCTAAAAAATACCCCATTAATGCACTTAGGGCACAAAATCTATATAAAGTGCACCCTTCAAGCTTCGATCATTGGAAGTGAAAAAATTAAAAGATAGAAGAGAAAGATGAAGTAGGAAGGAAAAAAAAAGAGAAACTAGAAGGACAATAGAAGAAGGAAAATTTAGAAGGAGAAATAGGAAATAGATTGGAATTTAATTCTACAACTTTTATTTAAAATCCACAAATTAAGCAATGAATAATTTATCTAGAAAGGAAAAAATGGGGAATGATGGAGATGCCAAAGGCATCTTTGAACACCTCTTGGATGAGGTTCATTCCAAGGTCAATGCCTAATTCAACTATTTTCTTATAAGTCTTTTGATTAAAAATCTAAAAACATAGTAGAAGTGATAATCGATATTTAAAACATTAGAAATAGTTTTTAATTCAATCTTGGTTTTAGATGCTTTTAGAGTATTTCTAAAGTTTTCCAAAAACATACGGAAATTAGAAAATAGACTTAAAACTAGCAAGATATATATGGATGAAGTTTGGGAACAAGAATGGATGAGAATGAGTGAAATTCTTCCAAGGAAGAGAAGGATGGAAATTTTGAATCTAGCATAAATCCAAGGTCTAGAGCTCCAAATAGAATTCAATTTCAAGTTATAGATTAGAAGCAAATAGTGGATGAAGTTTTGAAGTACACATTATTGGTCAAATTTCATCCACTTATAACTTTTACTAGGAAAGTCCAATTCTTAAGAGTTTTAGCATTCTAGATAGGTAATTTTAGTTCCTACAATATAGAATCTTTTGAAAACAACCAAGTCATATTTAGAATTTAGAATCATATAGAAAAATTTTAGAGGATCCCATAAAACCAAAATAAATTCAAGAAGATAATAAGGGATGAAGTTTAAAATAGATATTCGATGAAATTATAGACTTTCAATCCATTTAGAGTCAAATTTAAAACTAATAAATAAAATTTAACTTTAAACTTGTATCTAAGATTTGAAGATTATTTAATCCTTTAGTGATTGTGGTTAATTTGGGGGGCAAATGCAATTTTTGAATACAATTTTGACAAATTGAAATTTTGTGGCTGCTCTAAGGATGAATTCCTAGATCGGATCCTATCAATTGGTTCTATAAGGCACATACTTGAACCAAACAAAAAATGAAAGTGATCCAATGGTGCACATGCTTGTAAATAATCTTCAAATATTGATATGTTGTAAACAACCTTCAGCACTAGTGCTACATATGATCTACCATAATTGGGCATAAATTTTAGTAAATGCTCTAAAAAACAATCAAAAACCTTCTAGCTAGTTCTTTCACATATATAAGTAGTCATCCCTTACATTAAATATGTATTTCTTTATGATATTTCACTTGTGAAGGCTTAGGACATTTAAGTTTGGATAAGCATAGTTGATGCGTTTTTACATGCACTCTCTTGAAATTGGTTTTGTTTGGAGCTTATGAAGATACTCTAATTCATGGTTGTTTGGCCGAACAACTCAACAACATGACGAACACGACGTCCAACACGTCTAGTAGAATCCCTTGTCTGTCTAATAAAGTCAACTTTAAGGTTGACTTTCAAATAAAGCACTTTCTATTTCCAATCTTGACATATTTGAGTTTCATTTTATTGAAGTGTTTCAATTTAATAATCATTTATTACATTCTAAATTATGGATCATAAATAAAGGGAGATTTCAAATTGTCTCTACTGCTAAGATAAGGCCTTATGTGACAAAATTGTCTAGTGTATGCGACACTTGTCTTATACGACATGCGACATCAGACGAACAGCTTAACACTCGAACCCCAAAATGTGTTCGACAGAACAACCCTGCTCTAATTGCGTTATTCCCTCGGTTTTTTGAAATCAAATGTTTTGTGAGTAGTAGTAATCAAGAAATCCCCAAATCGACCAAAAACTGGTCAACCAGGCACTAAAGGATTAAAATCTAGAGTCCATTGAAAATTGTGGATGAAGTTTGAACTACCTCTTCTAAGGCCAAACTTCATTCCAATCACAATATCTTCTAAAAAACTCCAATTAAGGCGAATTTTGCCATTTTGGATATAAAACACTCTTAGTATTACCCATGGTTATAAGTCCACAGTTATAGAAAACATATATAAAATAGCCAAGCTCTTAGGCTTCTAGGCTCACATGCTAATAACCCTAGTTAAGCGTTAAAGACTAGAAAGAGTCCAAATTTTTAAAATTGTGAAGCTTTATTATAAATTACAACTTTGAATAATATAATGATGATATTTCAAGTATGATCCATAGTTCATATACATATGCTTAGATCTATAGCTTCATGAAATAATATTTTTCCAAAAAAATCGACAAAAAAACATAGAAATTCATTTCATAATCAATTATAGATTGAAAATTTGTAATCTTTATGGGAATTTTATCTTCTAAGCTCAAAATGTTATGCCTAATTATGGAGATATTTGAAAATTTATTTTACTTAATTATTCAAGTCATATTTTGAATTAGAAAAACAAATCTTTGTAGAGAAATACACTAGTATATAGTATCCTATAAAGTATAGAATATTTGCAAAGACAATCTCAAAAGATCTAAACCATACAAATATAAGAGAATTAATACAAGAATCAACAAATATTTAGATAGATGAAAACACCATGCATATGTGGGTTAGAGGGTTGGGACATGTTTGTGTTAATTTGTTGGTTGAAATTGGAACATGTGGTTTTGAAGGGGTTGAGATGGTTTCTCTATTATTATAGATATTATTGAAAGTTGGTCTTCGTTAGGACTAAAATGTGTATATACAAAGTAGGACATATGAATATATATTAAACATCTTATAATCATTACCTATTCTTAGTAACTCAAAAATTATAGCCTAAAAATAGTTCAATTGATTATAATAATGACAATGATATTGATCCTTGAGGGATTCATGTGAGATTGTGAGATTGTGAGTTTTCCATTGTGAAAAGTGAGAATATTTTCCGTTGTGAATATTGTTGAAAGTTGGTCTAAATTAAGACTCATGATCATTTAGAAAGCATCAAATAATTATTACTTGTATTTAGTTACTGGAGAATTAAAGCCCTTTTGAAGTTCAATTGAATCCACAAATAAAGTTCAAAAAATTGTAACTTAGATATAGTGTTATCTATATCTATATTAGTATATTACTCTCCATTGAATCTTCTTGAAAAAAAGAATAAGATCTATAAAAAGATTCAATAACTATGATAATAATAAATCGCCTTCACGAATCTTGTTGAAAATCCCCATGAATGTTAATGTCAATGAAATAATGGAATTTAACTCCTAAGCCCTTCAATAACTAGTTTCTAAAGGAATTGAAGTACAAATTAACAAGACCATAACTCCCAATTGTAGAACGATTCTCATTCATCTTTAATTTTAGAAATTCCTTGACAAATTTTGTGCCCTTTTATGTATTGTGGGAAGATGGCCTCCTATAGAACATAAAATTAGTATTAGGCTTCAAGTGGAAATAAGGTAGAAACACCCAAATTGTCATTTTCTCTGCCTCTACTAATTGGATGGTTTCATGGTCTAAATATATGATTGATAATTTTTTGTAGAAAGGTTAGCCTTCTAGAGAAGAGACCAACCTAAGTTTCATAATTTTTTTTCACTCACATAATATTCTATGAATTTTCGAAGTTAAAAGCATAAGGTACCTATTCATGCCATTAGAATCCCTTTAAATGGCCACCCTTAAAGAAAAGATCTTTCAACTCCAATTGGTTGTTCTAAAGAGTTTTTAGTGGTTTGGGGAGATGTAGAGATTCTATTTCTACGTTTCTTTTCTCCTTCTATGAGACCTATTAGGTGGCACAAAAAAGAAAGAGGTGGAATCAGATTAACCTATCTTACATTAGAAGTGCAAGAAATTTTTCGAGTGCCAATGTGAGGTTTTAAACAAAAATTATCCAAATGTTGTGAAGAATGTATAAGCAATGGGTATATGATTTAGGATGAGTCTCAACTTTTTTTGTGTTGATGTTATTGTAGCTGCTAGAAACATTTTTCTATAAAAAAATGCATCATAATTAGAGAAATTTATTGTGTGATTGGTCACTTTGTTCAAGTATAAGATAGATTGGGATAAAGATTGAGATTTCTATTTTTTAATCTATAAGTATCCCTCTACAATATTAATTTGCACCAATTTCCTCGCATTAGCTTTATGTTGTACTATCTACTAGTGTCTAGTGTGCCTTGTGTTGTTGCCACAGTCATTAGGATGTCGAAAGTGATGGCTAACAAGCTAAGCCATCCTTAATCTCTTTGAATAAAAGTATAAATTATTTTTTTTAAATTTAGTTTGTAAAAACTTCAAAATTCAATAACTTTCACACTATAGGTGGAAATGTCATGAAACAAAGCCCATGCACCCCTCCTTGCCAAGGGCTTTTTGACAATACTAAGAATGCAATCAGATGATGCACGATCCAAGAGATCTGAATATAACAAACAAAACAAAACAAACAACCTAAATCAAAGGTATAGATTGTCTATCATTACAAGGTTCATTTCTATTAAATTTTGGACAATTAAAGTTAAAAATATTTTTTCAAAATTCTTATAATTTTGGAGGTCTAACAAGAAAATTTCAACAATTTTTGTAACAATTTGTAATTTTGCATGTTTGCACATATTACAAATTATGAGGTC
Source organism: Straminergon stramineum (assembly GCA_963920665.1). Taxonomy (NCBI): domain Eukaryota; kingdom Viridiplantae; phylum Streptophyta; class Bryopsida; order Hypnales; family Calliergonaceae; genus Straminergon; species Straminergon stramineum. The sequence continues at coordinate 974,194 of OY987272.1, forward strand.
TAAAACATAGTACATTTAAGTCAAAGTATGATATTTCTAGTCAATGCTTATAACCTTTCAAAATATTTGAATGTCTATTGTAAGATTATGAGCATCATATTTGTATGTCAAAAAAGAGAATTTAAAGATAGATTGTGAAAATTGTTCAAGTTTGACTAGATGGTCATGGACTTCTCCAAAATAATATTACGGTGTTAACCAATGAAATGGGATCCTAAACTTGTCAAAGAGTCCTCAAATCTTTTAAAATTCCATCATAAAAGGTGATACAACTTATATTGTGGTTCAAAAATATTCAAGAATCCTCCTTTTTCAATGCTCACGGCATTAAAATTGAGAGTCATCAAGGAACTCAAGTTCCAAACTTCTTTGGCAATGCCATTAAGCTTAAAAGCACTCATTCAAAAATAGCAATATCAAAGAAGACAAGTTTTCCATTTCCTTTGGCAAGGTTCCCAAGCTTGAATATCATTTCAAATCTCAAGTAGTCAAGGTAGACAAGTTTCAAATCTCCTTTTGCAAGGTCATCAAATTTGAACATTCATACAAATCCGAAATGGTCAAAAAAGATAAGTTCTGTACTTCCTTCACCAATATTGCCAAGATTGTTCACCTTGACGAATAGAGACTAGTCAAGAAGACAAAAATTAAATTTTCTTTAACAATGATGTCAATTTGGAACACCTAGACAAATTGAGAGTTATCAAGGAAGACAAGTATATAATCTCCTTCAGTAGCTATTCAATTTTGAACATCTAGATAAATTGAGAATTGTCAATGAAGTGCAGTTCCCAATTTCCATTGGCAAGGCCTCTAAACTTGAACACCCTTCCAAATTTAAAGTGGTCAATGAAGACATGTCCCCAATTTCCTTTGGCAAGGTTGGCAAGCTTGAACAATCACTCAAATCTAGAGTCATCAATGAAGATAAGTCCCCAATCTTTTTTGGCAAGGTTGCCAAGTTTGAACATCCACTCAAATCTAAAGTGGTCAAAGAAGACAAGTCCCCAATCTCTTTTGGCAAGGATGCCAACCTTAAACACTCACTCAAATATAGAGTGGTCAAGGAAAACAAGTTCCCTACTTTCTTTGGCAAGTATGCCAAACTTGAACATTCACTCAAATCTAGAGTGATCAAAGAAGACAAGTATCCAATCTCCATTGGCAAGGCCACTAAATTTGAACACCCTTCCAAATTTAAAGTGGTCAAAGAAGACAAGTCCCCAATTTCCTTTGGCAAGGTTGTCAAGTTTGAACATCCACTCAAATCCAGAGTGGTCAATGAAGACAAATCTCCAATCTCTTTTGGCAAGGATGCCAACCTTAAACACTCACTCAAATATAGAGTGGTCAAGGAAAACAAGTTCCCTACTTCCTTTGGCAAGGATGCCAAGTTTGAACACTTTTTCAAATTGAGAGTGATCAAGGAAGACAAGTCCCCAATTTCCTCTGGCAAGATTGCCAAGTTTGAATATTCACTCAAATCTAGAGTGATCAAAAAAGACAAGTATCCAATCTCCATTGGCGAGGCCACTAAATTTGAACACCCTTCCAAATTTAAAGTGGTCAAAGAAGACAAGTCCCTAATTTCCTTTGGCAAGGTTGTCAAGTTTGAACATCCACTCAAATCCAGAGTGGTCAATGAAGACAAATCTCCAATCTCCTTTGGCAAGGATGCCAACCTTAAACACTCACTCAAATATAGAGTGGTCAAGGAAAACAAGTTCCCTACTTCCTTTGGCAAGGATGCCAAACTTGAACATTCACTCAAATCTAGGGTGATCAAAGAAGACAAGTATCCAATCTCCATTGGCAAGGCCACTAAATTTGAACACCCTTCCAAATTTAAAGTGGTCAATGAAAACAAGTCCCTAATTTCCTTTGGCAAGGTTGCCAAGTTTGAACACTCACTCAAATTTAAAGTAGTCAATGAAGACAAGTTTCCCACTTCTTTTGGCAAGGCCGCCAAACTTGAACACCGTTTCAAATCCAAAGTAGTCAAAGAAATCAAGAGCCCCATCTCTTTTGGCAAGGTTGCTAAATTTGAACATTCACTCAAGCCTAGGGTGGTCAAGGAAGATAAGTTTCCCACTTCCTTTGGTAAGGCCACCAAGCTTGAACACCCCCTCAAATTTAAAATAGTCAAGAAAGACAAGTGCCCCATTTTCTTTGGCAAAGCTACCAAATTTGAACACTTTTTCAAATTGAGAGTGATCAAGGAAGACAAGTTTCCTATTTCCCTTGGCAAGGTAGCCAAGTTTGAACATCCACTCAAACCTAGAGTTGTTAAGGAAGGCAAGTTCTCTACTCCATTTGGCAAGATTACCAAGTTTGAACACTTATTCAATAATAGAGTTTTCAAGGAAGACAAGTTTCTCACTTCTTTTGACAAGGCTACCAAGCTTGAACACCCACTCAAATCTAAGGTGGTTAAGCAAGACAAGTATCCAATCTCTTTTGGCAACTCTACCAAGTTTGAACACTTTCTTAGATTGAGAGTGGTCAAGGAAGACAAGTTCACTACCTCCTTTGGCAAGAGTAGTAAGCTTGAACAAGCTCTCAAATCTAGAGTGGTCAAAGAAGATAAGTTTTCTATTTCCTTAGGCAAGACCCTTAAGCTTGAACACCCACTCAAATTTAAAGTAGTCAAGGAAGACAAGTTCCCCACTTCCTTTGGCAAGGACACCAAACTTGTACACTTTCTTAAGTTGAGAGTAGTCAAAGAAGACAAGCTCCCCATTTCCTTTGGCAAAGTTGCCAAGTTTGAACACTCACTCAAATCTAGAGTGGTCAAAGAAGACAAGTTCTCCAATTGCTTTGGCAAGGTTGACAAGCTTAAACAAGCTCTCAAATCTAAAGTAGTCAAACAAGATAAGTTCCCCACTTCCTTTAGCAAGGTTGCCAAGTTTGAACACTCTTTCAAATTGAGAGTCTTCAAGAAAGATAAGTTTCCCACTTCTTTTGGCAAGGCCATCAAGCTTGAACACCCACTTAAATCTAAAGTGGTCAATGAAGACAAGTTCCCCATCTCCTTTGGCAACATTGTCAAGTTTAAACACTCACTCAAATATAGAGTTCTCAAGGAAGATAAATTTCCCACTTCCTTTGGCAAGGTGATTAAGCTTGAACATCCGCTCAAATTTAGAGTAGTCAACGAAGACAAGTTTCTCACTTCCTTTGGCAAGGACATCAAACTCAAACACTTTCTCAAGTTGAAAGTGGTCAAAGAAGACAAGTTCACCATCTCCTTTGGTAAGATTGTCAATTTTGAACACTCACTCAAATTTAGAGTGGTCAAAGAAGACAAGTTCCCCAATTGCTTTGGCAAGGTTGACAAGCTTGAACAAGCTCTCAAATCTAGAGTAGTCAAGGAAGACAAGTTCCCCACTTCCTTTGGTACAGTTGCCAAGTTTAAACACTCACTCAAACCTAAAGTTGTCAAAGAAGACAAGTTCCGCACCTCTTTTGGCAAGGCTACCAAGTTTGAACATTGTTTCAAATCTAGAGTGGTCAAGGAAGAAAAGTGCCCCACCTCCTTTGGCAAGACCACCAAGTTTGAACACCCTCTCAAATTGAGAGTCTTCAAAAAAGACAAGTTTCCTACTTCCTTTGGCAAGGCCACTAAGCTTGAACACCCACTTAAATCTAAAGTGGTCAATGAAGACAAGTTCTCCATTTCCTTTGGCAACATTGTCAAGTTTAAACACTCACTCAAATTTAGAGTGGTCAAAGAAGACAAGTTCCCCACTTCCTTTGGCAAGTCCACCAAGCTAGAACACTTGCTTAAATCTAGAGTAGTTAAAGAGAACAAGTTCTCTACATCCTTTGGCAAGTTTGTCAAGATTGAACACCAATTCAAATCTAAATTAATCAAGTATAACAAGTTGCCTACTTCCTTTGGCAAGGCTACCAAACTTGAACACTTTTTTAGATTGAGAGTAATCAAGGAAGTCAAGTTTCCTACTTCCTTTGGCAAAGCTGCCAAGTTGGAACACCAACTCAAATCTAAAGTCGTCAAGGAAGAGAAATTCCCAACTTCCTTTGGTAAGGTTGTCAAACTTGAACATTGGCTCAAATTTAGAGTGGTCAAGGAAGAAAAGTTCCCCACTTCCTTTGGCAATGCTACCAAATTTAAACACCTGGACAGATTGAGAGTAGTCAAGGAAGACAAGTTCCCTATTTCCTTTGGCAATGCCAGTAAGCTTGTACATCCACCCAAATTGAAAGTTTTCAAGGAGGACAAGCTCCCTACTTCCTTTGGCAAAGTTGCTAGGCTAAAGCAAGAATTGAGATTTAGTCTCAATAGGGTATGACTGGATGCAAATATGTTTGGTAATTGCTCGAGAAATCCAAGCCCTACTAAATCAAGAATCCTCAATGATGCACAAGTAGCACAAAGATTTGATATCTTCCTCTGCAAAGTAATTGCAATATTTGATGGAAGTGTGTTTGACAATCCAATCCAATTTTGAGAGTTCCCTATTATAATAGCCTCCAATCTAAAGCACTTAGAAGAAAATTGAAGTAGCATATTCAAGTTATCAAGGTGTGCACTAGGATGGCTTGAAGTGCTATCCAAAATCAATATACGAAGATTTTCAAAATGAATATTGTGGTCATATTTAATCAAAGGTAGATGGTTCATAGTATCTTGCCAAGAAATGCCTTCAAGAACCTCAACATCCTACATTCAAAAAAAGCTTCAATTAGAATGTATTACATTAAGATTATATCTCCAATATAGAAGTTTCAAATGGTAATTGATTTATCTAACATATTTCAAAGTTTATGATTCTTAAAAAAATAGTTTTTTTACTAATGGCATTCAAAATTTTATAACAAAGCATATTATTCATGTTTAGTTGCAATATTAGAATGTTACCTTGCTTGTAAATATGCTTTTAGGTATCATGGATGCTTTCCAAATTCTTGTCCTTTGGGCAAACCTTCGTCCCATATCACGCAATTGGTCATGCATTTCTAGAGTTTCACCATCCTTGTTGAACTTCAACAATGACATGCTAACCAAACTTTCCAATTCATTCAAAGGAAGGATGCCATCTCTCGCCCACATGTATAAGATGGTCTCTTTTGATATACCAGATGGATATACATCTCTACAAAAGAAACAAGCCACATCCAAAAACATACTCTTTTCAACATCATTGTTAAAACCATCAAAGTTTATATTCAAGGTGTTCCAAATTTCTTCATCACCATCCAAATTCTTTCCTCTTGCCATCCTTTGCAATGCTCATTCCCAACTTCGCAACCTTTGTTTACGACATAGAAATGTGCCCATGCCTTTCAAGCTCAAAGGCAAGCCATTGCATGCTTTCACAACATGCTTGCATAGGTTTTCAAAGTCTGGGGATAAAGGAGCTACACCCCAAGAAAGGTGTGTAGTGAAAAGTGTTGTTGCTGCCTTTTCATCCAACAATTCAACGTCCAACTTTCCATCAAAGCTCACAAATGGTTGTATAGTACTAAAATTGCGTGTTGTGAGAATTATTGTGGTACCCTTGCTAGCTTGTACAATGTCGGGAGGTACTATATCATACACTTGAGCTTCATCCTTGATATCATCCAATATCAAAAGAACTTTCTTTAAATTGAGGAGATTCTTCATCATCTTTTGGGCATCTCCCAAATTCTTGGGTTTCCGATTCAATCCAAGTTTTGATAATATCTCAAACAATAATTCATAGGAACTTTGATAGTTTTTGCATTCCACAATAAAGCATGATGCATGGTATGATGAATTCACTAGCACATCATTAAAGATTGCCTTTGCTAGTGTGGTCTTGCCAATTCCACCTATGCCTACAATTCCAACATAATTCATTCTCAAAAGTTCTTTGGCTTTAGATAATTGGCGATCTAAATCAATCAAAATTTCTCTTGGAGGTGCAATTGGTTCATCCACCTGTACAAATAAAAAAACTCATATTTATAAAAGCATTTTCATAGTAAACTAAAATACTACACCTAAAACAATAAATGTCAAGCACCAAAGAGTTCCATAAAGAAAACATCACAAAATGAGTTTCATAGTTAAGCAATTTCATACCTTTGGGACTTGGCTTAAGATGGACTTGGAATCTTTTAATGCAGAGGATGGACAAAATTGTGGAACCATTGTGCATGAATATATTCCCTTCAAAAATGACTTCTTCAAATTTGTGAGCCTTTCACAAATGTTGGAAAATGTTGGCCGTTGAAGAGGGTCTTGAGCCCAACATTCTTCAATTAAATTTGTCAGTTCTTCGCAATTGTTCGGTAGGGTTGGTCTTAAGCTTTTATTCCCAGTGCCATGCGTACATGATATTTGATCAAAAAATTCTTCTTGTTTCAAACCAAAATATGGAGTCTTTCTTGATAGAATCTCTGAGCATATCATGGCAAATGACCACACATCAGCTTGAAATGGATAAAATGGCGTTCTTCCTTCCTTGATCATTTCTGGAGCCATGTAACCTATTGTCCCAATTGTATACCTTGATGGCTTTGGATGCTCAGGATTGTTGTGGACCTCTAATTGAGAAGTCCCATAGTCACTAACCTTGAATATGAGACAAGGATCCAAATCCTCCTTAGATATTGAAATTGACAAGACATTATCAGGTTTCAAGTCTAGGTGAGCAACTTGCATGTCATGAAGATAACACACACCCTTTGCAATTTGGTGCATGATGTCAATTGCAAGATGATAATGTAAAGGTCTTTTTGCTTTCTTCAATATTTGAGACAAATTTGATTCCATCAATTCCATCATCAAATGCATTTCACCATTTACATTTTCTTCAACATTTTGAGGTTTCTTTTTCTTGATTCCACAACCAAAAAATTGAACAAGATTTGGATGGCTCAAGCCTCCCAAGATGCTAGCCTCCTTCCGGCAATTGGAGAGAAATTCAAGATCGCCTTCCAATACTTTTGTGGCACTTATAAGGCCCAACCAATTTGATTTGAAGACACGTCCAAAACTTCCTACACCAATTTCTTTGATTAATTTTGGTGTATTGAAATCATGGGGAATTTCTAAAGCATCCAAGTCTCCTCTAATAAATTGGTCCAAATTTTTGAGTCTCAACAACAAATGTTGCGCCATTTCATAATCCTTTGACACTTCTTCCAAAAGCACAAGTTCAAGCTTCTTCTTTAAGACCTCTCCATCTTCAATGACTTGTTCATAGGTAGCCGCATCAAATTGAATAGGTACCATATCATCTACTTGATTCGGATGGAGAAGTAAGTACATGTCACATGTTGCATTGTAACAACACTTCAAATCTAAATGCAACTCACGAAAAGTTTCTTTGTTTTGGAGTTGAAATACAATTGAATGACACCATTGTTCTTGTTCATTGCACTTTTTTCCCACAATCTCTACTTTCCTTTGAAGACGACACAATTCCTCAAAAATAGATTGGAACTTGAGATCCTCAGTAGCAATTGACAACATTTTATCAATCCCCTTCATGGCCAATATGAGTTTGCTATAAAGATGTATGCATTGATTTTTGTTCAAGACTTTCATCTTTGAAGATGTTTCCATGTCCTTCAGGCATTTCTCAAGACTTGGAATAACAATACAAAGTCTTTTACAATGCTCACTTTGTACTTGCAAGAAGTCCTTGTCTTTCCTGTAGAATATTTCATATCTATTGTCAATGAGATATCTTGACAAGCTAAAGAGAAACCAATTATCCAATGATAGTCAATAAATAAATCAAATATGTTCTACAAATTATAAGATGTTGAACACTAGTAATAGAATTGTTTATCTATTGAAATCACAATTCATATTTTCAAATTTGATTACATAAATGAATGCATTAAAAAAGACTGCTTGTAGAGTCCAAACTAAAAAATTTCAATGGAAAACAATAATTTATCCTAACATGCATTTTCCAATTACTAAATCTTACTAAATAACAAGTATGCTCACCAAGTGAAACTTGCAAAACCCATGTATCTCCAAAAAGTGACCATTGTGAAAACGCTTGCAATTCCCATTAAAAAAAGTGCCATTTTATTCATCACAGGAGAATAATATATCAATGATATATGATATCTTCAAAACAAATCCAACAAAAATAGTTAGAAAATAACATTCAAACAAAGAAAAATAGCATGCATAGTCTCACAAAAATTTCAATTAAAAAATCTATATTTAAATTTATCTCATCTAGAGAATCATATTAAAACTTATTTTCAATGCCTATACAAATCTAGTGCCATATAAATATATAAGAATTACAAAATACCACAATTTTAGCCAAACTTTATAAGCCACAAAACTTTACATTAAAGGTATAGATTTTCAATGTAGTAAGAGTAATTTCATTATCTACATTAATATTTCAAAAACACCAAAAAATATATATTATTGCAATATGCAACAACTGATGTTGAAAATTGCATCCCACAATATAATAAAAAATAGTCTCTACTATGGAATTGAAAGTGGAATCTTGACCACCAAAAAATGCAATACCTAGGTAGTATACTCTAAGATTCAAATTCTATTTGCTAGTTGATGTCAAACAATTTGAACACAATTGAACAAGACTTCTAGACAAGTGACACTAAAGCAAATACATTGAATTTTAGCAAATATATCAACCCGCAAAGTTCTTTGACTATTTTTCACAAAAAATGTTCAAATTCATATTTTCTATTGCATTGAGTGTAACTAAAATACAAAAACATATTTCAACATTTCAACTACAAACATTTGTACTATACTACTATAGGAATTTGTGAAAAAAAATTTTGACCATTTGATAGCACAGATTGTGAGATCATAACGTTTGAAGTTGAAAGAAAAGAAATTTTGTGCCCTGTCCAACAAGGTCAATATAGTTTGACTCAATTTTGTGGAGGAGGCAATATCTAAACTTGAAAACTTAGACCACTAGGTAGGTAGTTATATTAGTTACTTGCATGCCAATTTTCAAAGATAATAGAGGTGTTTAATATGCACAAAAAAATCATGTATTAAGAGGATGTCCTATTAAAAAAAGTAACTACATGACTCAGATTTCAAATTTTTTTGGAGGGCTCATTTTCTTGAAGAATCAAAATCCAAACCGTCAACATAAATAATTAATTTTCCATATCAAGTAAAAAATTTTAATTAAAGAATTTCAGGAATTACACTAGAATTTGAGCTAATGGTTTTAAAATTATTCTAAAATTGCCATCTTCAATGCATTGAGTGAAATTGGGAGAAAATCATTTTTTCATTTTTTTTCATATATATTATTGACCTATACTACAATGAAGATGCATGGAAAAAATTTCAGCCCATTTGGCTCTATGAATTGCAAGATATAAGCATTCAAAGTTAATAGAAAAATATTCATAAATTGCCCAATTGCTAGCCTTCTCTATTAGCATGCTACCCAAGCTACATGTAAACTTTTGAGCCCTATTGAAGGAGAATGATTACGAAATTGGAAATTACTCTTTAGTTTAATAAGTTTGTTCCAAGGGAGATAGTCAAGTAGGAAATTTCTATGCTAAGAGGTTCATTTCCAAATTGGATGGCACAACCAAGGAGACAATTCTCACAATTAACATCAACACTTGACAATTAGGCAAATTCCAAACTATAGTCACATTCACAACTTAATGTATCCAATTTGATTATCAATATATTTCATTGTATAACCACTTACATTTACATATTTACTCTAAGCACAATCCAATTACATTCAAAGTAATTATCTTTCATTCAACTAATCTTCAACTTAATGATAAGATTCTCAATGTTTCTCATAACTCTTCAATTCAACACTCCCCACAACTCATAATTCTCATCCAATTAGAATTATATTCATTCTACAATCTCACAAGTACAACAACACAAAGACACACAAGAAAACAAATAAATGCAACCAAATTGGGCTAGGACTCACACTTGCAACTCTAGTAGTGGGTGAAGAATGCCAACTTGAGAAGCCAGCTAAATACCATCCCTTGTCAACAAATTCAACTACCCCAACTACCAACTTGGAATCAAGTCATAACTGTTGGAATCCAATTCCCTTGAATAGCTTCAAGCAATCTCCAACATGACTCTTAAGCTCCTTCTAGATATCACTTTTCCCACTTGTACTCTTTAAACCCAAAATTTAAGACTTTATTCTCACATTTGATAGATAAATATTGACATAACCTTAGAAAAATTGGCAAAACTATACATCAGGCAATCCAACAAAAATTAACACCTATCTACAAGCCCCATGACTTTGATTTAGGCATCTTCTTGGAAAAAAAACATATTTTCACAAAACTAATTCAAGCACACATCTTCGGTAAATATTGCATTTTCATTTGTTCAAAATTGATTTTGTATGAACCTACTCAAACTTTCAAAAAGATCCATAAAAGCTTATTGTCCTTTGGGGGTTAAACCTCTCACTTCAATGTATGAATGGTGGTGTTAGACTAGAATATCTTCAACAAGTTATCTACATTGAGTTTTCTACAAAAATTATTAAAGTTCAATCTATGATACTAAGAGATGAAATTTAAATGAATATAAAACAATTGATCTAGCTAGTTGTCCTTCCATTTCTTGTGGCGAAATAATAAGGACCAATTTTAGAAATCTAAATTAGTATTTGTTGAAATTAATGACTTGTTGTATGCAAGACATTGAAATTCTTAGAACATCAAAAGAAGCAATAATAGTACAACTAATCCCATAATCGAATTTAAACAACATTCTTTATTTGAATGAATTAGTTGAATTTACCTTTTTTCTATGAATTATATTTATTGCCGATGTTGTTGTAAACATCAATAATTAAGAATAAAGACTATATCACTTCATTTGGATTTAAAACTTAAGAATTTTAAAATTTATATATACTTAAAATTTATAGATATTAAGTTTTTTAATACAATATAATATAATGAATTATTTTTCAATTTTCAAAATTGAATTGTCATAGAATTTAGAAATTTAACTATAATATATCACCTAAAATTTTCCAAATTGAGTAGTTTTAATTGTAATTTTATAAATTTAGAGTTATTGAAAAATAAATATTTAAAATTTTGAAGATTTTATATTTAGCTTTTGCATTTAAAATTTTTTTGACTTTAATTTTAGATTGGCTATAAAGTTTAGCAAATAAAGCAATGGGTCTAATGTAGCAACAATATTAATCCTTCTATATATGCAAGATACTCTATCTTTTTCTCTACTTTTGTAGCTATACTACAATTTTTACAATGTGATCCTTACTTCCTTAGTATCATTATTAATTTAGTCAAATATAAAGTATTCAATAGAAAAATATCAATTCATTCATGAAATTAATAAATAATAATGTTTATTTATAAATTTTAAATATTAAAATTTAATACAATATCAAATTTACCATTGAATAAGTTAAAATTTTAGAGATAATTCATAATTTCTTGAAGTGGTCTATTATTATGTAGGCACTAATCTTCACAATATGGTTATATTGAGGTGCATGACTTTTGGATTAGGTGAATTCCCAAATTTGTAAGGTTTCTATCAAACTTGCTTGTGATCAATACTTGCAAAATAATTCTTTTATTTGCTCTTATTGTGATACTGATTATCTTCTTTCTATACCACTACACTAATAATGATACTTAGAGTTGATAATATTGATTATGAATACTAACATTAATTGTCTACAATTCTACCAAAGTTACCAATGTCAAGTGGCAAGTAAACACTTGATTGGAAGTTTATGAATAGTGTCACCTATAAGTATGTTTTTGTAAATAGGAAAGTAACACTATTGGGTGACCAACTTTAAATGTCATTATTATTAGTATGGTGTGATGTACAGAATTTGTCTCAATTTTTATTGCTATATTTGGATAATTATTATACTCAAAAAATTATTCAAGATTTTGATTGTAGAAATGAAATATACTTTCAACATCTTTAGTCATAAGGACCATTTGGAGATGTAGGGCATTATAGTTCCCTAGTGAGTATATTGCAAATTGTGTTTTGAAACTGGCCTACCCTAAAGGACATTTTCCTCAATCATTTCTTATAACAATTTGATACAATTACAAGGTTGCAGAGTTTTATAGAAGAAATCTTATTGCTTTAGTCTTCTTTTGAGTTTTGAACTATGTGTTAAGGTTGCTAGTTTTCTTGGTGGCTTGATTTCTCTTTTGCATTCTATTGTGTACAATGGGCTACTTGTTGCATTTAGTTCTAGTCTCATTTTTTATTTTTACAACTTCTCTTAATCTCTCTTTAGGTTGATAGAACTTGCTTTCTCCCTTACAAAATCACTAACTATTCTTCACTCTATAATTTCTTTAGACCTCCATTGAAATATTTGTGATTTCCTATACAATTTCTCATTAAAATTTTGGATTAAAAAAAGCTTTGTTTAAGAAATCCTAGTGCAATGCAAACCTTTAGTGTGCAACCAAAGCAAATCAAACAAATTGCATATGTTTTGTGCATAGGTTGACCTATTTACTATCACCTTCTCTAATAAATGTTCCACAATTACCTAAGCATGGTGGTACTTGAAAAGTCATAACAAGTTAATATAGTTTCTAACTAGTCTAGTTTCTTCATTTAACCACAAACTGATTATTTTTGTAAATGACATTTGAATTCTTGTTTAACTTTTTGCATTTTGAAACGACAAAAAGTCATAGTTGCATACAATTTTGTGGGTTCCTTATCAAAATTGTAACTTTGGTCCAATTTTAGAGACTTCAAGACCAAACAAGGAATTAAAGATTTTATTGTACCTCCATCCATGGTTGCTACAACATGCTAACCTTTAATCCTTCATTCTCTTTTTGCCTTTAGTTGCTATTTATTTAGTCCTATTGGATGCCATTAGAAGAATTCTGAACCTAGCAAAAGGTCACGAGTTTGCATGGCAACAATGTAATAACAATTGGAAAAAATAAATTATATATATATATAAATCTGCCAGGTCACTATTAGTGCCACGTCAGATTGGCGATTAGAAATTTAAAAAATATATATTTTATTAAAAAATATTTGTTTGTTTGTTCTGTATTTGCACCCAGGGGGGCCGAAGATGAAACTGAAACGGCCCTTCTGCAGTGAAACAACAAAAATACACCATGCGGGACACCATGACTTTAAAACAACTCAATAACTGAAGATTAGTTTGCCAATTCAGGGAACACACCTCACATGCAGTGAGGATCCAGTTGCGAGGAAGAGGAGCGATCCAACTCGCCCACAAATCAGAGCAACAGTAAGAGGAAGACGGCGACAGCGCAAAGTCGCAAACCAACGACACGAGCTTCCCCCAATCGACGTACACTAATCTACGCCGCTCAGATCTGTACGTCATCTGGGGTTGTTAGTCAGAAAGTCCAGCGATGAAATGAAACAGTATCGGAGAAAAGCAGCCAACAGGCTCCCACAAAAGCTAGAAACACAAGCGACCATAGTCTAGATCTCACTTGGAACGAAACGACGGTAAAGAACACCAACAAATGCAGACATGCATGGTACCGAACTCCTGACATCCAGATCTCAAGATCCCAATCCAACAAGCCACCTTTGCGGTATCGTACAGTAAAACTGGCTAGAAAGAGAAGTTTTTTCAATGAACCAGGACACAACCCCAGGAGTGTGAACTTACAGTGCTAGAGTAAGTTCCCAGATGCCGACAGTGATAGCGACGATCGATGCAAGAGAGTATGCAGGAACGGTGAGAGAGTGAGCATGCTCGTGGAGATGATCGGACGATGTAGCTTCGGAGGTGTAAAAGCTTGATGAAGATCTCGAAGGCAGAAACACCCAGAGTGGGAAGAGAAGGATATTAATCGCAGAGTTCGGCAAAGGAGATCGAGAGCGCCATAGCCAGTGTGAAGGACTGAGCCAAGGACTTGACAATAATGATAACATAATATTACATAACTAGTGTAATGGCATGGTCCTTGGGAAGGGTAGGTTCATGAATCAGCCGATTACCACCACTTTTCTCAAGTTCGACCTCATGTACTCATGGAGTGCATTTCATAAGAAAAAGTGTACACCACAGGTACATGAAGGCGGAACTGTGAAAAGTGGTGGTAATGGGTTGGTTCACCTTAGTATGCTTTGTACATACCCGGGAGGGACTGACTTCCTACGTAGTTCAAGGATTGAGGTTGGCTGAGGAGCCATATAAGACAATTTTGCTCACTGTAGGAATCCCCTTCCAGTCAATAATGCTAGAGGGACCCCTGCCTCATTGATAAACAAAGTTATGAAGATAGCCTGTACGAGGGAGTGTGGGACCTGTTGCGTGCAGAGGTAGCCTCCGCCACACGAAGAATACTATTCTATGGAGTCTTCTTGAGGATGCGTACCGTTTCCACTGCTTGGGATCCGTGCCGTTAAAATGCGCGGCCAGATTCCACAGTCTGGGTCGCTCGTCAGTACCGGCAGTGAGGGAAAGCTTGGTCGAAGTTTTTCCAGTTGGCCGTGGCTGGGCCACCCCTCTTCTGTACGTTGGGGACAAAAAACCTCCAAAAAAATTCCGGTGGGGGAACGCATGCAGGAACTTATTGTAGTACTTACCACTGGTCTTGTTTCCTGCACGTGATCTTACAAATGTTGGCTGAAGCCAAAGCAGAGGATTATCTTCGTAAGGATCCCAAAGCAGTCGTAACACACAGTAATCCTCTCACACTAGGCTCAGTATGAGATGGCTGCCTTGAGAAGATAATTCACACACTAAGTTATGATAGTCAGTACGTAGGACATGCTTGCGTGCAGAAGCAGCCGTGAAGACGGGCGTGAAGAACACTATTCTATGGAATCTTTGTGAGGGTGAGAACAGTTTCCAATGCTCAGGATCCGTGCTATGCAAATGCTTTGCCAGCCATTTCAGGATTGACTTAGACAGGATGGGTTGCACGTCTGTAACTTTCCGACAGAAAGGTAAAGCTTGGTGAAGGGCGTTTGGAAGTAGATACTTCAAATTAGTGTAGTGTAGTTTGAGGATTATAAAATTTGCTAGGAATTTCTCTCCTCTTCTTTCTTTTTCTTTTTGACACAAATTGACATGAGTTCAATTGCAACAAGAATGGAAGCATATAACTGACCACCAATTTCGGCAGGGAAAAACAAAACAACGACCCCACCCCTAGTTAGACCACACACTCTACAACTTCGCTTTGCTAGACGTACACAAGTATAGTAAACTTGCCAATCACCGCAGGGACAAAATTCAAATCCTTTTCCATATAAATATAGAGACTTGCATGTTTTGAAATTTGACGTGATCATTAAATGTCATGTTAAGATTCACCTTCAAAAAATAGAATGCAAGAAAATTTCTTCCAACAAATTTTATGGCAATCTAAAGGCGATGAAACTAAAGTCTAGTTAAAATTTCCTTGCAACCCTTCACGGCAAGGTGTGCGGTCATTGGGCAAGGTGTGAGGTCATTGGGCACTGATACAAAATTTTGTTCCTATAACAATTGAATTGGTAGTTGCATAGTGTGATTAGTGTACTGTAAATGGCAACAGTTGTTGTGCGGTTTTTGGATGTGTGCGGCAAATGGCAAGTCTACTCTACATCACAGTGTTTCCTCCTGCGTAGAGCGTAAGCCATTTTGTTGCATGGAGTTTTGTGGTTTGCTGCCTTGCACCCAATTGAACCTCTCATAACAGTCATAAGTTTAGCACGGTTGTGTGTGTTGCTCCAGGGAGTTTTTAAAAATGGTTATCCAGAAGTATATCGATTATTGGACGAAGACCTGAAGAGTCAAGGGACCACAAGTCAAGGGTTCTTTTTCGATAATTTAACGCTTCCAAGGCGGTTTATTCAAGTACAGTATTGATCACTTGCATGATTGGCTGCTCATCGTGCTTATTTTTGTGCTCTGGCTTCGTAGCTTTCTAATTCATCCCTACCGACGGTAAGTAGCGCCACGAATGTTGAAACTGCACAGCTGAGATATCCCTTCTGAAAATCGAATACGTACAATCCCCTTCCAAAGCTGTGCCGGTGTTAATCTGCTTGCTTATCTTCCCCCTTCCTGCAAATCCTGCTTCATTGCTTGGTTTGCCCTGTTTTAGCAGCTGAAAGTAATGAAATGTACTTATTCATTGAATCCCTGGAATGTTCTGAACAGGCGATGGCATTCCTTTGGTTGTTATCCTGGGCACTTTTTTCAAGAACTGAGGAGGAATATTCGAGACCTGCATCATGCTATATTGGGTACGTCTCTTGCTGGTGGTAGTAGGATGGTTTCTTCCTTGACGCATTATTTTCTGGTCTGATTCTGTAAATTTCTAATGAAAATTCCGAAATTATTTTTTACATGTTCTAATTCCTGGTCGTCGTCACGGTATCCTGGTACGCTTTACTACGATGATGATTGCATTTGCACTGGAATGACTTACTTTATGCTGTTCTGAAGGACTTCTGAGTTCTAACTGCTGCCGCACTAACAGCACTTATAATTGACGCTGTGAAGATTGGAATTGGACGACCTCGCCTCACTTCTATGCACTTCGTTGCTTTGGAAGCTCTACTGCAAAGCCTGTGTGTCCTCGTCACTTTTGTGTTCTGCATATTTATCTTTGTTCTGATTGTGTGACCTCACTTCTAGCTTATTGCTCATTAATGTATCAGACACAAGACGTTTCTAACAAGTCTGACAATTTATTTGATGGCAGACTTATATACGACTTAATAACCGGTGACTTCATCTGCAGTGCGACTGCATGCCAAACAAATGAAAGAAGCTCTTAAAAGTTTCCCCAGTGGCCATACCTTGTGTAACTTAATTAAGTGCATCGTTCTGCTGATTCTGTGGGAAATGTCGGCTACCTTGAATAATCAGACTCTGTCAGTGAAGTATGACTGAGTTGAGGTACAGGTTGAGAATTGGAGGTAAGAGCAAGCCCAATGTGCACACTGTTACAAGCACAATATCTAGATTTTGAAGAGGAGGTGGTGGGCCTCATTCTGTTCTGGCAACATTAAAAAAAAACATTGTCCCAATGCAAAGTTGGCAATCCAAACTTCAAATGAACCTTTACTGTATCATAAAAAGAAAGATAAGATAGATTCTACATTAGATACATACCTTTCATGCAAAAAAGGAGAGCTTGGATTTATTAACACACAAAACAAGATTGAAAAGGGATGACATTGTTGACTTTGGCTATTGTGTGTCACTTCACGGGCTCTTCATATTCCCTCAAAATGTCGAGCCAGGGATAGAAAATGATGGGCCCAGGAATAAATAGTGACCAATGTTGGTTGCATTGGGGCATGTTTTTTTTAGTACCCCCGTCATCATGCACTTGGCAAATGTGTTTCCATGTTACATTGGAGCTACTCTAAGCTTATTTGAGGTAGAGGTGTAGCATTTTTTCATCCTTTCAAATGACCTTTTACATCTTTGCATGGATGTTTGTTGGTTTGAGCTCCTTGGCAATGTACACGACTAGCAAGCTTCTTTGGCACTTTTGGGCAACATAGCATTTTGGACATCCATTTGGGAACAAAATTTACATTTTGAATCTCTAAAATTTTTACAAAACATGTGGTTGAGGAGTATCTTTAAGGCACTAACAATTTTCATATTTTTTGACTACATGGTTCAAAAATTATTATAAGAAATGTAATTTTTCTTTCAACATGGGCAACTGAGGTAGCTTAGAAAAAATCACTTTTTCAAAGATTATATAATTTAATTAGGTTCTCTAAATTTGTGTATATTGTATACACTACAAGAGAAAGGGGTGTTTTAAATGTGTTTTTAAGTATAGTCTTAGACAAAACTAAAGATTACAGGTAATGACCTACAAAGAGATTTTAAGTAAAAATTTAGTAGAGATACATATGTTTCTAGAAATTTTCTACTTGAAAATCTCCTTATAGGTCATTACTTATAATATTATATTTAGGACTATACTTAAAAATTTAGTGAAAACACCTCTTTTACTTGAAGTGTGTACATGGAAAGCTTTGAATCTTTAAATTCTAATTTATAAGATGAAAGTTATGAAAAAGTCAAAGGTATATTAGATTGCAATTGGTGAAGATTCTTACTCCAAAATTTTAGGAGGATGTACTTTAATAAGATTACTAAAGGAGACTTTGATTGGATATGTAGTTCATGACTAAATAGAGATGAAATTTTTGGCCTTGCTTTGAATATAAGTGTTTTAAGGCAATTTTAGGCCGAAAAATATTGTTATACTTTAGGAATTAACAAAAATAGAATTCTATAGTGATACTAATTTTCTAGGTGAAGCTAATTCCCCCCTCACTAATAGGACAAATTAAAATATACATAATTTTTAAAAGAGTCATCATTAGTTGTGTTGATTATAAATGTTTTTAAGAGTTTATTGTGGGATCTACAAGAAACATGTGGAGTGTATAGAAGTATGTCAAAAAAACAATTTTTTGTCTATTCTTGAGTGATATGACTAGCATGGGCTCTCAATGCACTTCATGCTTATTTGAGAAGAAAAGAAAAGCTTGAAAAAATAAAATTTTGATGTCTAAATTCTTCTTATTTGATTTGGCTAATCAACCCCTAAGAGAGTTGGCATTCATTGTCTTGATTATTGGTGTTTTCAAGCACTACCACAATATAGTGTGTTATAAGTACAATTTTTAGTATAGTCTTAGCAATAAGATTTTAAATATGAGAAATATTTTCAAGCACTACTACAAATACAAGGTGTTATAAGTAAAGCTTTTAGTATAGTCCTAATAGTGAGATTTTAAAGAATGACCTTTTAGAAAATTTTAATTAAAATTTTATTAGAAAATGTATTTTTAAAATTTTTATTGAAAATCTTGTAGAATGTCATTACCTTAAAGTTTTAATACTAGGACTATACTAAAAAACTTATTTAAAACACCCCATTTTGTGGTAGTGAAGAGGTTACTACTGGAGTTATAGAAAACAAATTTGTTACATCCAAGTACGTTGAAAAAACAATTTTTGTCTATTTTTCAACAATGCGATTTGTGTGGTCACTTGTTCTTCATGTGGGGATGGGAAAAAAATGAAAAATTGCAAAAATGAAGATTTGATATTTAAATTCTACTCATATCATAATTTCTTTTGCCAAAACCATTCAAAATCTACATCCACCTTCCTTCCAAGCCTCCTTGGGGTTA
The DNA here is from genome assembly GCA_963920665.1 of Straminergon stramineum. Lineage (NCBI taxonomy): Eukaryota > Viridiplantae > Streptophyta > Bryopsida > Hypnales > Calliergonaceae > Straminergon > Straminergon stramineum. The sequence goes on from OY987272.1 coordinate 993,353, forward strand.
ATTCTATCAATGGGTTTAGTGGAGGTTTCTCCTTTGAAATTGAAGCCGAGGACCCTATTCTGTAACTTGTGGCTCGGAGTTTATTTTGTTGTCGTGGTTGAATTCATTTGTGGAATCTCTGAGAAATATTTCTAATTCCTCAATGATTTTTTGGGAGGCAGCTCTTGCTAAAGAACTCTTGTTTTGCAGTTGATCTTAGCGCATTTGAAGAAACATTACCAATGGTGAATGTCAAGCTAGTATCAGTTAAATTCAAGTCACTCTCCAATTTCTTTGCGGCATCAAAGAGAAAGTGGCTTTGTTTCGGTTGGCTAATCCATGTTTTTTAGCTTACTTGAATTTGGCCGAAGGTGTTGTTGGGAAGGGGGGTGGCTTGTACCTCCTGGAGAAAGAGCATTGAACAAAAGAAAATTAAGGAGTGAGATAATTCTCAAAAGTGTTTGTAGGGAGGAGTCCATAGTATTATAGCAGACTAGGCACAATTTTGATGGGGAACAGGATTCCTCAGACTAAAGCATAGAACTTTCACTTCTATTGTCACTAAAAAAGATTTTTGAATTCTAAAAATCAACTTATTAGCCTTCATCGACAACAACAATCTTACACATGGCTCCTGAACAAGATGATCAAAACCCTAAAATGTTATTGCACAATGCAAATGCAATGTTCATCCTGTGACGGCTCCAAGTGTTGGAATTGAGTCCTGAGGTTGCGCATGTTATGTCTCACCATCCTCGCTTGCCTACACCAGCTTTACTTGTCTGCTCGTTGAGTCTCCACTCCGAGGTAAGTCTATGCAAGGGAGTAGTAAAGTTTCAGAGCATAATTTCTCACATATGATCCTTTCTCTACAATAAAGTTAGAATTGCAATTTTTTTGCATGCATTGAGAGTTGCTGATTTTGTCTTTGCTGGAATGCTTACTCAATTAGGGTTTAGTAATTTGGAGGGAAGTACAGACAATGTCGGAATGTGGTTGAAAATCTCATAGAGAACAATACTATGTGTCTTGATTGAATGATACTTTGTGTCTAGATTGGATTGAAGGTTTCATTGACTGCTTTTCTTTTGAAGTTGCTTTGAGAGGTTTCCCTCACTAAATTTAGGGTTTAGCAATTTGGAGCTGAGAACAGACACAATTGTAAGGTACAACAAGAACATGTAGAGTTTGATTCACATATGCTAGATTGAGGTTAGACCTCAGTTAAGTAATTGGGCGTTGTTCATAACAAGCTGCTGAGGCCATTATCCTCTTTGTTGTTAGGGCTTGACTATGGTGGGTAGTGCAAATCAAGTATATTTTTTCTTTAGATTAAAAATCAGAATTTTGGTGGTGGTGTTCCTTTGTTGTTGTAGAGGAATCTTTGGACTGAGCCACAAAATGTCTACATCTATGTGCCTTTTATTGCGGCATAGGCGACAAACAAGAAGCTATGTAGATCTGGTGTGTAGAGATGGTGCATAGGTAAGTCATTGTTGACTCATGGCCATACTTTTGATATATTTTAAGTGGTTGGACAACTTGCGACTTGCGTCAATTGAACCGTTGTGGTCATGTTTGCAACATATGTGTCCAATATAATCAGGCTCCTCCACAATAGTATTTGATAAATAGTATATCCACAAATTGAGAGGCCATGAACTTTTTGGGTTGAACATTAAATATGAATTTTTTCTACTAATGAGTATCTTATGCTCAAAATGCTACCAGTATTTTTTTTTAACCTTTGCTAGTGGTTTGTGTGACTAAAGTGCCAGTGTGATGACACTCTTGAAGCCTCTATGGCTTATCTGCCCTTCTTTATTATTTGTCTCATTGTCCCATGGAGGAAGCAGTAGTAGGGAAATTAGCATTAGAGGAAATTTGGACTCTTGAGAAGGCCCCTTCACTTTGACAAGTAAAGCTATTGAAAGAGTCATAGGGGAGCCTCTTAAAGGTACCAAAAAATGTCACTACCTTGTGTGATGTACATTACACCTGCCAACTTATACAACTTGGATTATGCTTTTTTTTAATAAAGTATTCTAATTTTTTATTAAGTATGGTGAGGACATCAATGATGATATACCACATGGTAAGAAAAAGTGCATAGCCACATTGTACATACTTCATAGTACTTAGCACTCCAATCACTAAGTTTATAAATAAACAATGAATGATAGACCAATACCTCAATACAATGTACATTGTTAGGGTACCATCACTACCACGCACATTCAAAAGTTGTCCTATAGATTGTTGTAGTAAGGTCTTCATCACATGATGGAATATAATTAGATCAAATATTATTAACCTTGGTAATTGTGTAGAGAATAATATGGCAATATAGTACAATCTCTTCCACAACCTATGGAAGAAGACCTTTGTAAAATCATGATTATTCTTTACACAAAGTACATGGGCGGATATAGGGGATTAGCATGTCTTCATTCTTCTCAAAGTACAAATTTAAATGTAAAATAGAGTCTCCTACATGCTCTCTAAGAGGCCTTTTCAAGAGTCCAAATTTTCTCTAATGATATTCACTTTGGAGAAGACTATCTGTGAGTGACAATGCTTCAGGTATGTATCAAATGCCCATCCTTGTGGAAAGAAGTGGGTGTTGCTTTTTCCTCTCAAAAGAATGTGACTGCCATATATAAAGTATTTTCCAGTTGAATCAGGCGAAGCACAAGCAATTGAGCAAGTTTGGGAGCAGTATTTTGTAGATCCTTCACAATGGTAGGGCAATGGAGTTTACAAGGTATCTGTAGGACGATTAGTAGGGCTACCAATTAGTTGATGTTAGAGAGTTGCGAAAAAACAATGAGGAGGTTATTTATTGTACAAAGTCATTGTCGCTTTGCAAACAACAAGCATATTGCATTCTTTCTGTGTTTTGGAGTGGAGTGAAGGCTAATTAGATAATTCTACTGTTTAACAACATGTATTCTTTGATTCATTTGGTTTTATGCATGTATTTGATTGTAAATTGTGGTTCCTACAAATGAATCCTAATTCATCTGACTTTAAACACAAGGTGACAAAGGAAGTGTTGTGGGTAGACGGTTGGTCAACTCCACTATGGGTGAAGGTGATGCTCAAATTGGTAACTCAAAACAATTTACCATCTCATCTTGGTTATCACAACATTGATTCTCAAGAGATTTTACATCCAAATTGGTATGGGCATGAGCATGAGTTGTCTCCCTCTGTGACAAGAACTTTAGGTGCAAATAGGTGATTGCACGAAACACCTGTCCTATTTGTTGCGTTTTGCTAATTTTTTGGGGAGTACTTTAAAATTAGAAAATTAATTTTTAAAAAATTAAAAAAATATGATTAATGTATATATCTTTAAGATGAATGTAACCATGGAAGGAATTCTATAGAAAAATTCTCTAAGTAGGAGAACTCGAAAAGTGCTAAATCTTAAGAAAATACATACTTTGATGTTTTAATTAAAGAAAAATAGTAAAAATAAGTAAATACACAAAATAAAAAATTTCCATTTGCAAAAACCGTATGGAGATGGTCATTCACCAAAAAACCCACCAAAATAATATTTTATATGTTTCAAAATGCAAGCAAAAAGAAGCTCACTTTGTAGACTTTCACACCACATATCATTAATTATTTTTAAAATTCCTCAAGCCATTAGCTATAATTCTACTAGAAGACCATCTCCTCCAAATTTCAGCTCAAAATTCATTTATTTAGGTACAAAATAGTACTAAAACCCTCCAAATTGGCAAATGTGACATTGAATCGGGCTCTATTTTTGGATAGTAAATTATTTCTGAAAAAAAAATTAGGCAAAGTCTATAATAGTTATGAATACCTCCCCTATAAATTTTGAGTCATTTAGAGTCAAAACACAAAATTTATGGCCAAAAATCAAATCAATATGCAGCATGTGACACAAAATAGTACAAGTGTTTTGTACAATCACCCAAATAACCTTAGTACAGACAAAGCTTTCATGTTGAAGGTGGTAGTCAAACCCACACTTTGTAACTTGTTTTGTTAGGTGCAACGTGAAACTTGTGATTTGATTCAGTTAGGAGACTTAATTCATGCAACATTCTTTTCTTTGCTTGCTTCATGGTATTCACTATGCAAGTGTATTCAATATGCAATGAAAGTGCAATGGCCTTTGGGAAATGTTGTGCATGTAAGAAATGTAAAGCCTATGTTAATTGATTGAATAAAGTTTTCCCTGTTGTGAAGGTTGTTCTGATGAAAAATGTATTGACGGTCAGGTTATCCGAGGGCAATTTTAGAAGAAGAAATACTTTGCCTATTAGTGCGAGAGAGTCAAAGCAAATTGTTCAAGTTGGTGGTGGCAGTACGCACATGCAAAGTGCAAAAAGTATGAGTGAAGCTATAGATGTTTTGAAGAAGCGACTACATCAAGGCTTTAATGTTGATTTGTATCTGTATACTGAAGTTCTAAGGTGGTGCTTGAAGTAGGAAGACCTTACAACAGTCAAGCAAATTCATGAATGCATCATTGAGAGTGGAATGTAGCAAAATATATATGTGGCAATCAACCTATTGAGTGCCTACATCAGATGTAGAAGCTTGGAAGGGGCATGCCAAGTGTTTGATGAACTTATGAAGAAGGATGTATTTAGTTGGACCAACATGATTGGAGGTTATTCTCAACATAGTCATGCAAAGATATGATGGATCTTTTCAACCAGATGTGCCAAGAAGGTGTGCATCTTGATGTAGTTACTTTCTTGAGCATCTTGAAGGCATGTGCCAACCCATCAACTTTAAAATGAGGTGAAGAAGTTCATGCATACATTAGACACGGAGGCTTTGATTCAAATGTGTGTATAGGCACTGCGCTCCTTAAAATGTATGCAAAGTGTAGGAGCATAAAGGAGACAAGGAAAACCTTTGATATGTTGGCTAGTTGTAATGTCATTTCTTGGAATGTGATGATTAGAGCATATGTTAAAAGTGGTTGTAGTGAGGAAGCATATCGACTCCTGCTCGAGATGAAATAGGAAGGCTTCAAAGTTCAAACCAAATGCAATCACTTATACGAGCATTCTGAATGCATGTGCAAGCATAGGGGCCTTGGATTGGGTGAAGAAGGTTCATGGCCATGTCCTCGAAGGAAGACTTGAATTGGATTTGCAATTGGGCAAAGCGTTGGTCCACATGTATGCGAAGTGTGGCATTGTTGATCGCGCGCGACTATTTTTTGACACAATGGAGAAATGGGATGTAATTATATAGAACGTGATAATTGGCGCATATACTAAACATGGGTGTGGTGTGGAAGCATATCGATTATTCCTCTTAATGATACGAGAAGGCTTCAAACTTGACGCAATCACCTTTGTGAGTGTCATGAATGCATGTGCAAGCGCAGGAGCTTTGCATTGGGTGAAGGAGGTTCACAGTCATGCCCGTGAAGCAGGATTTGAGTTAGATGTGCATGTGGGCAATGCGTTGGTCCCACTACAAGAGAAAGGGGTGTTTTAAGTAAGTTTTTAAGTATAGTCCGAGGCATAAGATTTTAAATAATGACCTTTAAGGAGATTTTCAGTAAAAATTTACTAGAAATATATGTGTGGCTAAAGTGGAACAAATGAAACATGAATTCTCTATAACCTAGTACTGAACTAATTCATGTTTACAAGAACCTTCAGGTGTGTTGAGATTGTCATACAACAACCAAATTAATCTCCAAAGTGACAAGAAAGGAGATTGTAGTGAGGAATGTGAATGGGTTTCATTACTTCAGAGATGGCTTGTATTCTTGTAAAGATTACTAGTGATCAATTTGGCAATCCTGATTAATTGTGACAGCGTTTGTGGAGCACTGGTCGAATTTCTTGATACCTTTGATGATCCTTGGTGATCTCTCACTATATTTGATGATCATTGACATAAATGTGGAATTGTTGACCTCGTCCTTAGCTACCTTCTCATTTTTTTGTGCTGTGAATTTAACCTATTAGACATGAGTAAGTCACAATTAATTTATCGTTATCGTATCCACGAAGAAAGTGTAACTTACTAATATTATCCTTTGCTTATTTGTGACCGTAGACTGCATCCAACTCCAACAAGTCATGTTAGTCAATGTGTTGGTGTGGCCATTCATAAAGTGAGCCACTTGTAGAAATATGCTGTGATCTTACAGCATTTCTAGACGAAGGAGTGTTGATACACTTCAGAAAAGATGGGAAAGCAGGAATTAGCACCCAGCTTATATACAGATGAGGTTTAACCTAAATTAGACTAATCGATATGGGACTGTAGGCAGAGATGAAACCCTAAGTTCGTTTGTTGTCAACACCCCCCCTCAAGCGAAGTTTGGGTTTTGAACGTTTGCTAATCTGTACACGGGAACTGCAGTGTTCGAGTGATGGCGATTATTGAGTTCAGGAGAATGCGAGTCCTCCGGGAGTGTGGGAACCACGTCATTGGTTGGTGTGGCAGGTCTGCTGCTGTGGATGTGTTGTGCCTTCGTGGTGCGCTTGGCGAGTTGTTGTTTTGATGTAGTGAATGCAATCGTGGGGGAGCAGCCTGAAGTGGAGACTTGCAATGGGTGTGGGAGGCTCGAATGTCGTCGGAGTGGGAGTGTAGCTGCGGTTGAATTTGCACGAAGTAGGGCACCATTGCGGGAAGCTCCATATAGTGAACAGAGGGCCGGTGTTGCCCAGCAGAAATTCTATGCTGTTAGAAAGGGTCGTGTCCCAGGTTTGTATTTTTCATGGGAGGATTGTGCTCGTGAGGTGATTGGCTTCAAGGGTGCAGAGCATAAGAGGTTCGGGACACTAGCAGACGCTGAGGTTTACTTGTTTCAAGGTCTGGCTGGATAGGGGATTTCTAATTTTAGGGTTTTGTACAGAGAGAGGAATCATCCTGTACTCAAGTTGGCTAGGCTGCGGAGTCCCAGGAATTCCCTATGTTGGTGGAATTTGAGTCTACCTAAAGGTTTTGTAAGAGCGTCTGCGGGTTGATTCGCAGTTGGAATATATTGTAATTGAACTTCCCCCCCTAAAACTCTCTCACGGATAAAGTGGTAATGTATCTCTATGTGTTTGGATCGGGCATGGAAGACTGGGTTACTGGACAATTTGATTGCTCCTTGGTTGTCGCAATGCAGGGTAATGCTAGATTGTTCGTGATGAGAAGGTGAGAGTGGCTGTACCGGTGAGGTTTCAGATTGTAGCTCGTGGAGCAGTCGATGCAACCAAACAGCTTCTTGTGCGCCATCGCTCAAGGCTCGATACTCCGATTCGGTGGAGGAACGGGACATGGTGAGTTGCCGTTTGCTTTGCCAAGTAATAGGTCCACCTGCGAGTGTAAATAAGTATGCACCCATGGATCGTCGAGTTTCTGGGCATGATCCCCAATCTGCATCTGTGTAGCCGGTGATGGTTGTGGGACTATCGGCTTTGTAGAGTATCTCAAAATCTAATGTGCCTTCAATGTATCTGAGGACATGCTTGGCAGCGTCGAGGTGAGATTACTGTGGGGCCGCCATGTAACTACTAAGGCGATTGACTGCATAAGCTATGTCGGGCCTGGTAACTGTGAGAAATATGAGTTTGCTGATGAGTCGGCAGTAGAGGTGAGCGTCAATATACTCTGTCTTCATATCTGTGACTAGGATTTGTCCTGCTGGTAAGGGTGTGGTCGTGGGTTTACAATCACTCATGCCAAATTCGTGTAGTATCGATGCTGCATAGTCTTTTTGATGTAGAAAGATCCCTAGGATTACTTGTTCAAAGGAGATGCCAAGGTACCGCTGAATTTTTCCGAGATCTGTCATCTCAAATTCGATATGAAGGAAGTGCTTCAACCAGGCGATGAGGGAATTCGAGCTGCCAAAAATAAATAGGTCATCCACGTAGAGTAGTAGAATAAGTGTCTCACCATCTTTGTGCATGTAGTATAGATTTCCGTCCAATTTACTGCGGTGTAGGCCAATGCAGAGAAGAGCTGCGTCAATCCGATCATACCACATGCATGGACTTTGTTTTAACCCGTAGAGTGATCTATTGAGGCGGCAGACAAGGTGTTCCTTTCCATGGACTCGGAACCCGGGGGGTTGGCTTATATATATGCGTTCCTTTAGGAGGCCATTTAGGAAAGCTGTTCGGACATCCATGTGATGGATATCCCAACGTTTTGCAGCAGCAAGGGCAATGGCAGTCCGAATGGTGGCCCACTTGATGACACGAGCGAAAGTTTCTGTGAAGTCTATGCCTGGGCGTTGCTCAAAGCCATGGGCAACCAGTCGAGCTTTCTTCACTGGAGGTTGTCCATCGAGACCGGGTTTTGATTTAAACACCCATTTGCAGGTGATGGCACGATGACTAGAAGGTAAGGGTTCTAAGTCCCAGGTATTGTTGCGCCAAATAGACTCCATTTCGTCTTGCATTGCGCGTCTCCATCCTGGGTCAGCGGCAGCTTGTTTGAAGGTAACTTCTGTTGGGTCTTGATCTATAGGTGGGATCGGAGGCTGAGGTTTGGAAGGAGTTGAAGTGAGGAGACAAATGTCAAAGTCATTAGTTGAAAGACAGAGTTCATAGCCGTCAAGGCATATGTTCTGCCGACGAGGGCGCTGCGATTGGCGAGGTAGAGGCGAAGGAATTTTAGGGGCAGCAATGCCGTTAGGTATAAGAGATGGAGTATTAGAAACCAGGTCGGGTGAAGAGGTGGAGGGAGAGGGAAAAATGAGTGGTGTTACAGGGGAAGAGATTGCAAGAGCAATTGTAGGTTCAGACTGAGGAGAGATGGAAGTAGAACGAGGAAAATCTAGTGAAGGAGGAAGAAGTCTATCCAGAAATGACAGAGGTTCTAATGGTTAAGTGATTTCTGCAGAGGGGAGATCAAAGCAATTCTCATCAAAGCGTACATCCCGTGTGATCAAAATCTTTCTCAAAGTTGGGTGGTAGCAACGGTAAGCCTTGCTTTGTTCGTCATAGCCAATTAAAATTGTCGGGGTTGCTTTGGGGTCGAACTTGCTCCTCTTGACGTCTGGAATATGGCAGTAAGCGGTGCAGCCGATTACACGAAGATGACTAAGATTGGGTTTTATGCTTGTGAAGACTTCCTCTGGTGTTTTTAGCTTGATTGCCTTGGTGGGACAGCGATTCTGAATGTAGTTTACTGTGCGAGCTATTTCCTCCTATAGGGCCTTCAGGATTTTAGTACCAGTAACGACACTCTGGATTCCTTCAAGTAATGTACGATTCTTCCGCTCCGCTATGCCATTTTGGTGAGGGGAATAACCTGTAGTGAGCTGTCGATGAATCCCATGCTTTATACAGTAGGAGTTGAAGGCCTCTGAAATATATTCTCCCCCCCTGTCACATCAAAGTGTGCCGATCTTGAGGATAGGTGTCTCTACGGTCGCCCGAAATTGCTTGAATGACTCCACTATTTGTGATTTGTCAGAGAGAAAATATAACCAAGTTTTCCTTGAGAAGTCGTCGATGAAGGTAAGTATATATTTGTTGCCGTTGCGAGAGTTGAGCGGCATAGGTCCACAGAGGTCGCTGTGAACTAGTTGGAGAGGCCGATTGGTGTAGGTTGTTCGTTTCTTGGGAATTCTGTCTCTGGGAAGTTTGCCGAGCATACACGATGGGCAGACATGTTTGATCAACGGTATGTTGGGAATGCCAGCGACTAGTGGGCGAGAAGCCATGTGATACAAACTTTGGTAGTTGATGTGGCCAATTCTTCGATGCCACAGGTGGATCTCGGAGTTGGCTGCCTTGGCTGTTTTGTTAATGCCGGGAAGTTGCGAACAACTATTGTCATACTGTATACATCTGTTGCTATCATGATCTAAGGTTGGGGAGGTATACGACAATCTAGCCGTTTCCAGCTGTTGTGATGATAATGTCGAAGCTTGACCTTGTAGATTGTGGTCAAGTAGGTTCACTACTCTATAAAGGTTATTGCGTTGGTCCTTAGTCCCTTATAGGAAGATTTCACTTGGGTGATCTTTGTCGTGTATGAGACATTGCCGAGATTCAAATAAAACCCTCTATCCTATGTCTGTAAGCTTTCCTACTGAAAAGAGGTTTGATTTGATACCAGGGACATAAAGAACATTGTTGATCTCCTTTATTTTTCCCGAAACGTCAATAGTACTTACAGTGCCCTGACTAACTACAAGCATGATCTGTCCTCCTGCAGCTTTGATATACGGAATTTTGCTAGATGAAATATTGTTGAGTAGTTGTAAATTACCAGTGACGTGTGAAGAGGCACCTGAATCCAGAAACCAATCTTCCTCAGTAGCGGTGGATGTGACACAAGCGTTGATGACTTCTACCAGTGCTTCTTCTGATTCATCTTGGAAGGCATCGATGCAGGCTCTAATGTGCGGTGGTGTTGCTTCCGTGTCTAGCTCCGTTTCGTAATCGTCCAGTTCGGTTTCAGTGACGTTGACATGTTGTGTCTGTGGTCGTTGCAGGTTGTTAAGTTGGAGTTGCAGCTTCTTGATCTGGTCCTGCAGTGTAGCCCTTGCGCAGTCGCGGGCATAGTGGCCAGGCTTTCCGCAGCTGTGACACTGAATCGTCAACCAAGCTGCATCGTCTGGTCTTGATGTTGTGTGTTGGACAGGAGTGTGTCGATCGCTAGAGGAGTGCCCTCGTCCTCGATTGGAGCGTCCGCGCAAGCTTTGGCCTCCCCGAATTGGTCCCCTGCTAGATCTGATAAAGTTTATCTCTTCATCACGTTGTTCGTCCAAGTGGCGCCCCGGCTCTTCTTGTAGCAGCAAGCCTTCCAGTACAGGGAATGTAGGTAACCGTTCTCTCCCTTTTTGAATTTGCTTGAATGTTGACCAGCTCTTGGGGAGACTGTTCAGTGTTAGGTCGACTAAGTCTTCATCAGAGACCGAGACACCCAGCTGTGCGAGTTGGGTGATGATCAAGTTGATTTCTTGTAGATGATCTCCTATGGCCTTTCCTTCGACTAGTCTCAACGAATATAATTGTTCCTTTAATGACAGACGTCTAGAAGAACTTCTAACGTCGCACATGTGTCTTAGGCGGAGCCAAATAGCCTGTGGATCGGTAAGATGGATAATGCTGAGAATAATAGAGTCTCTTACCAAAGAGATAATGATGCGGCCTGCTCGAAAACGAAGCTCGTTCTCACATTCAATGTTGGTTGCTGTAGCTGCAGGTGCTGTGTCGGCTGCCTGCGGTGGACTGGTGACCGTTGGTGGTGCCGTTGGTGTCCGGGTTGCCTCTCCGATCGATGCTGGTCTTTCTGCCATCGTACTCGCGGAGTTTGCTGATGTTGCAGCATCGAAAGTGTTGCTCTGGCCACGATCGAGTTGCGGTTCGACGAATCTCCACAAGCCTTCTTGCATGAGGATCATCTTCACCTTGTAGCTCCAAATAACGTAATTTGCAGGTCCTACTAACTTCATGGACTCAGGTACGTCTTTGACGCTGGGATCCATGACTATTTTTCTGTGGAAAAGTAGGATACGGATTATGGTGCTTGTATGTCTAGTGCGATCGTGTTCTAACAATGTTCAGTCGAGCTACAGTTCTACTCGTACTAGTGTACTGCGACGACCTGTATAAGAAGAATGCTCGACTAATCTAACCGGCTCTGATACCATGTAGAAATATGCTGTGATCTTACAGCATTTCTAGACGAAGGAGTGTTGATACACTTCAGAAAAGATGGGAAAGTAGGAATTAGCACCCAGCTTATATACAGATGAGGTTTAACCTAAATTAGACTAATCGATATGGGACTGTAGGCAAAGATGAAACCCTAAGTTCGTTTGTTGTCAACACCACTGCTATGCAAGAACGACTTAGAAGCAAAGCACCTAAAATTTCATCAAGCAGTATGCTATATGAGCATCGCCTGCTACAACACCACGAAGACACAATCGACCATCCTTGAACTTTCGATATTGATTTCTCCTTGGCAATTTTAAGATTATATCAAGGAAGTGCATGAAAGGCTGAGCCTTGTACTGTACACTATTCAGAGTGCGAATGTCTCGAATCGGTGAGATTCATTGGTACTTCCTCAGTTGTTTCCATGTACGCCTGCCCCGAATTAAAAAGTGCATTTGACAGTGCTTTTGGCCTTGCTTCTGTTTCACCGTCTTTGAATAAGTTACTTACTTTAAACCAACATGAACCTATCTTAGAGTCATACGTTTAACCCAGGAAGGGTGCCGACTAAAAGTGTCAACATGAGAAGGCAAAGGACGATTCGTTTCTCATGCTTTCTGGTCTTTATATTGTGTATCGAAAAGTGATGACCCCAAAGCTGGGTGGAGTTTGATAAAATTTGGCTTCGATCTCCAACCCTGGCTCATAGAGTTGACAATTGCATTATTTGGAACAGGGGGGTCCCCCCTGCTCTTTTTCTCTAGGTTCTTTGTTTTCATGTTTGATGCTCATTTCTCTTCATTTGTCCAGCCTCTGGCTTGGCTGTCCTTCTCCGGGTTTTTTTAATACAATGGGTTTCCATTTGTTTCAAAAAAAAGAAAAAAAAGTGATGACCCCGAATTGATGTGCTACTGGTTTAAAACACACTGCTCTGGTTCCAGCGATCAGGTGGTACCGTAAGAAGTGAAAGGCAGGATAGGCACACCTCTGCATAATAAGGTCCGGCAGATGCAACAAAAATAGAAATATAGCGCAAGATTTATGTTTTTTTGAAAAATTATTTTCCACCGAACAGGTACGGTACTCTAGATTTGGAATAGATAAGCCGGCGGGCGCCAAAGGCTCAAGTCAGTAAATGGATGTAAACAGTTGACATTCATGCAACTCGGGAATTCCAGAAATTGGCTGCTATAGCTCAAATTTCTCCGTACAGAGTGTACTACTTCAAATTCTTCCCAGATAGGGCTAAGGAGGAATTTGTCATTGTCCCTCGAAAGTAAGGACAAAATATGATACTTGGTCGATTCTCATCTCATCCTTGTTGGCGAAACCATTTGCTACAAGGATGCAAAAACTGATTCAATAAATCTACACCTACGTAGATCAAAAATCTGCTTCTATATATACCTCTCCATTACCACTAAACTCTATATTCTTTTTCTTCTTTTCTGACACAATGGGATTAATTGTAACTTCCATTGCAAAAAACGGAACTTCTTCAGTGGTACAGCTAAATATTGACCTTCCTTAATCATCAAAGTCACAAACAAACAACTGGCCAAAACTCTACTCCCGAAAGCCTGAATAGTTGTCACCACCCACATTACACTTTAGTTAGGGTTCCTCCCAAAATCCGTATTCAAGCAATATCAGAATCTACTCGAACAATGTTTTTCATCATAGAAAAACACACTTTGTTCAAGTAACTAAACATAATTGCAACACTTACCCCAAACCAGCCCCTGTATGTTCTCACCTAAAACGTACACGAAATGAACATGAAAACGCAAGATCAATTTTTAGTGTACCCACAATCAACAATTTTGATTGCAGTTGAAGCATTTTAATTCATTCTTACAGAGTCCAAAAAGTACGTACTCAAACGCATTAGAGCAATCTATCAATTGCATACAAGAACAACTGCCGATACTCCCTACACCATATCACAATGACCTTATTGAATCCCCCATGTAAACATTTTGCACACTGGGGATTCAATATGAAGTTCCTGTGTGTAGAAAAAGAGCCATTTCTCGAAATTTTGCCATCCTGACGAACAAGGCGATTATAGTGTAACAATCGTGCAGATATTCTAGGAGTTAGGATTTAGCGTTCAGGGCACAATAAAGAGAATTGAGCGAAAAAGAAGATTTACATATCTGAAACAAGACAATCAACGCTAAATCCAAACCCCGCATTACTTAAAGACGTGATTTAAGCTTTTATTGAGCAAATTTGAATGTTCAGTGTTTAGGGCTTAGAGCACAATAAAGAGATTTAATGCTCATGCGAAGGTACACATACCTGAAACGAAAACAATCAAAGCAAGCACCACACCGCAAATCACTTAAAGACGTGATTAATCCCTTTCTTGAGCAAATTCGAAATTGAGTGTCGACCACTTGACCCTGTCTTGTTCCCTTGATGCTCCATCCCAAACATGTTTCCAGATGTTGTGCTCGACTGGGCCTGTAACCTCACAGATTGCTGGGAAATCATGTTACATAGTGAGGAACCGCACGCAGGTTCCAAGCCATAGCCATCGTTCCAATCACGCATGGCAGGGTGCAAGAGCTGCCACTGGAGAGCGCCCGCGGCACCTCCCTGGCGTTGGAAGCTTTGGAACACTTGGTCGTACACGATGCTGTAGAAGGCGTCTCGCTTGGCCTCGCAGAAACCGGGCTTCTTGTCTGAGAGACCGAATTCAGTGAAGAGGACTGGCATGTGGAGGATGGTCTCGGCGTCTTGGATGTGGGAACACACCCAGGTGGAGAAGAAGTTGAGCTTGTCGTCCACGTTTTGGGATGAGAGCCTGGGGGATGGAGACAAGTAGGGTTAGGGTTTAGGGTTTTAATGATTGTACACATTGTATCAGTTGAAAAAATACCCCAAAACATGGGCAAATAAGCATTGGAGCATGGTTTCTGCTGTTACACAGCCCTGAATATTCACTGGGCTATCAATTACATTGTGAGGTAATATTCTGCTGAATGCATACACTTTGTTTTGTTTTCCAGGTCAAGCGGAGCCAGGATCGCGCACTCTATAGTTAATTAAATACACCAAAAAGAGTCCTCAAAACAAAGGAATCAATAGTTTGGGTTTTGAAATTTTTACTTAGAGTTAGAGTAGGTTACATAATGTTGGCAAGGGAAAAAAGATTCCTACTCATCCTAATATGTACATGAGCTGTACCGTATGAAAGAACTATTCATGAATATTCAAATTACCGGTTCAAGGTGTTTATAAAATTGTCTGATGTTCAGAATCTGTACATGCAGGTTAGGGATCTGTTGGTTTGGGGTAAGGCTAAACTAGGTGTAGTTACATGAGAAATCAGTGCTTCACATGTTTTGTGCTTCAAGGGGATTGCATTACACGATTCGAGGAGCTTACCATGAATCTGGATAAGCATGGACAGTAGCAAAATCGATGCCTGGTAGTTGGTGATCTTGAATGAAGTCGGTGCCAATTGTGCCAGCGTAGCTATTTGGATTCGAGCTACAGCATCCTTTGCTGTTGGATGAGTAGAATCCCTCGGAGCCAACTGTCAGGAGGTGCTTGCTGTCCAGACTCTTCACGTACATAGCCATTTCTCCAATCCATGCCTGCCGCAATCAATATACAAAGGACCCGATTTTCAGTCAACAAAAATCGCATTACTAAACAATCAACTAAAACCAAAGTATCTCTACCCAAAATAGAAAGATAGACTTTCAACTTTTTCAAGCCATTGCTTAGTCTCTTCCCTTCCCAAGGGTAGCATTGATTAAGAATATATAATGCTAAGTTGACTAGTCATTGCAGATGTGTCAACTTCACTTTGTTTAGAGGGAGAGGGTTAATGCTACATTCAATGTGAACCCTCTAATGAACCAAACAGTGCGTTATTGATCCAAAAGTACCACTTAACGTTATACCCTATCACTTGTATAATCTCCTTAAGCCTTCTAGCTCTCGAAGTTTATCTAAACATTACATTGGCTTAAGTCTAGGCTAAGCACTGGGCCGTTTGGGTTGGTCAGTGCCACCATTACCAAATACCCTTGTTGCAAAAGTATTCAGTGAGGAGAAGAGAAATTATCAAACCTTCAGTGTGTTTCCGGAGGAATCCGATGGGCATTGGGGTTCATTCATGAGCTCCCAACCAAAGATGGTTGAATCATTACGGTACTCCACTTTGGTAATGGTGTTCACCCTTGTCAGCACAGCCTGCCAAAGCCAACGGACTCAAAAAATGATTACAAAATATTTATTGGGTTTTAGGAAGGTAAATTCGCATAGGTAGGAGAAGTGCAGAAGATCTGTCAAGCAGACCCGGCATTCCAAAGAAAGTATAGACAACCCTAGTAAATTTACGAAAACCAATCGTCAATTGAGATCAACGTTTAGGATACCCCTTTTTTGTAAATCATTTTATGAGACCCCTTTTTTGTAATCATTTTATAAGAGCGAAGACCTGCACAATGAACCCTTTCTGTAAGTTGTTTAGACCCTAACCTGCACAACCTACCAGTTATTCCAACCTCAGGACAGACTCTACTCGCTCAACCCAAGAATTTGTGTTTTAAGAGAATCATAAACTCAACTATAGGCCCATTTATGTAGAGGTGGGAATCAAGCATTGGATATGGAAAACATAGTGTTATATATATCTCATAATCTAGGACTTCAAAGCATCAGGCAAGGAGTAAGAAACCGTATAGAAACGCGCCAGCCCTGGATTTCCTCCAAATCTTCTACCAACTAGCGAATTCACGAAAACTTTACATAATCAAGATTGCTTTTAATTAACATCTAGTTCACAAGGCTGCCTCTCTATTTCTGCACAGGGAATAGGCTCTCAGAATCCTTGTTTTACTTGAACAATCCTTGTTTTACATTAGCTGAGGCAAACAAAGCCGACGTGATTGCAGCATTTACCTTGACGTGATCTTTGTAATACTGCCGGCACTTGGAGTTTCGGAAGAAATCATCGTCAGAAGCAACACTCTCACCAGCCGCCTTCGCCCATGCCACGTACTTGGCTTTGCCGCCGTAGTCCTTCCAGTTGTTCACCAGGCTTAGGAACACCCTCACCCCGTTCCGTTGAGCTTGATAGATCACGTAATCCAAAGCCTGCCACATCGCACCCTTTCATTCAGTCTCTCACATCATTTTTAAAACACAACCTAACCCCTAACTAATTACCATACCTGACCTAATTCCTCAAACCAAAACTTCATCACTTCGGCCACTTGCACTTTGAGTTATTTCACCTCTGCAAGAGACGAAACATTACTTCCAGCCATGACGCGACAAGTGGCGACGGTAGTAACTTAAAGCAGTGGGTAATAAAGTCAGAGTCTATAGATGAAACAGATCATATGATTGTGTGACTTGAGTGATGGATCCACCCACCACAATGAAGACTAACCACTGTCACAGCTCTAGTGTAGATGGATGACTCAACAAACCATCAAGAACCAGCGTGGTCGGTGACAACTGATCGAAAAGAAGAACCTTCATGATCATACTCATTAATGCTAAACTCAGAGTGCTAAACTTGTGACATGCCGGTGCAGTAAGCTCAAAAAACTCCAAACCCTGTCAGCTCTGACGTTCCAAACAGGTCTGGAAAAAAGTGGGAATTTCTTGAAATTCTGCCATTTTAACGAAAACTACAATAGCTGCAATCTCGAAGCTGAAGAAGGAGAAGTGACTTGAGAAGTGACAGCTGATCGAAAAAAAGGACCGTCATGACCATATTCGTGAAAATGGCGTGTTTCAAAATGCTAGTCCTGTGGCATGCAGGTGCTGTGAGCTAAAAAAAACTTCCACTAGTGCAGATCTGATGTTCCAGGCAGGTCTAGCAAAGTGGTAAGTGCTTGAAAGTTTCCCATTTTATCGAATACGACTGTAGCTGCAGTCTCGAAGCTAAGGAACTAGGACTTACTCGAGAATCAGAGTTTGATCGGCTCATCCGTTCACGAATTCAAGATGAGCACAATGCAGCACCAAAACCGCAAACCCCCAAAACCACTGCAACCCGAATTTCAAAACACAGCAGCCCCGAAATTCCAGGGTGCAGGAAAGTGTATCCATTACCTGAAAAACTTTCTCGTCATACACGCCGGGCGCCATCTGCAGCGCTTGGTAGGTGTCATCGTTGAAAGCCCAAGTGCGGCACACAGTGAGCCCGAGCGCCGCGCCGTCGCGCAGAACTTCATCGACGCGAGGCCTGGTGTTGGAATCGGAGGCAGTGACCATCAACCAGTAGGAATTCCAACCGTTTGCATAGAAAGCCTGTCCATCTAGCATCAACTGATGCCCCGCTCTCGTCACGAAACTAGACATCGCCATAGCTCAAAACGATCCCTGTCAACACATCGCCATAGCCAACGGAATCGTCACAAACTAACTGGCGATCTAGAAAATCTCACAACCAGATAGAGATCTAGAACATCTCACGACGAACTAGCGATCTTGACAATCTCACAAGTAAGTCCCTGGTATGATAGGGGATCCAAGGACTGGATGGACTGCAACCCAAAGCTCGCGATCGGACATTCCACATCAGTCCACATTGCAAACAATCCACACCTTGGGATTCCTAAGGGATGATTCGATCCTTGCTGGTTCCATGACCAGCTGCCTCGTCTGGAATATCGTCAGGGATCCTTTTAAGTTATGGTCTTCTGACATACAGTGATTAGGCTACGACGGCACCCTGAGAGCCACGTCTCGCTGACTTCGAGTCCTTCACTACAGTATAGGAAGACTGGGAACAGCAAATTATTGCCCACATGGACAGATCTACCCAAAGTGATTTCTTAAGTCAGGTACCTGATTCTTTGATTGGCGGGGATCATAGTTTTGCTCTGGTGTACTACTGTACGCCCTTGGACGGGAGTGCCAGGCAAGACAAGATTCGCCTTTTGGGGGACAAGTCCCAGTCGATTTGAAAGTTCTGGCAAGCTTCTTGCCAGAAGCGCGCGAGGCAAGAAAGGGCGAAGTGGGCGACTGGGTACCTTTGGTGCCGCGTGGGATGTGGGGGATTGCTTCACTTGCATCTCGAATCCGATCTGAGACAAATCTAATCTGCTGGTTAAATGTATCTTACTATAATAAATAATATAACCCATATGGACCCAATTGGAGGTTTCAATATGTTCCCCATTATTTAAACTTTATTAAGATACAACCTGGTGCAACTTATGCGGATTCACGCTATTTGGGTTTCGTGGAGCAGGACTTTTCGGATGCGCGCGGTTCACAACTTCCCTGCGATGTGGAACTAGTTTGCTGGTTCGGTGGATTCGAATCTTTTTCAGTAATTTTTAGGTTTTGAGAAGGCTAGAAGCTTGGAAAGTTGGCATTTTCTTGCGGAAAAAGAGAGAATGACAACCTAGCATAAGAATAACTTAACTTACTGGGTCTCGCAGGCTTCAAGGTTTAGATTCGATTTTCTTTCAGACTGAAAACGGCAGTGCCGGTTGGTTGGTTGGTCTAAAAGTCCGCGAGGAGAACTCAAGGCGGTCTCTGGTACTGTACAGTAGAGAGCAGAATCAGTGATTGAGGGAGGAGCTGACGTGTTTGCCACGCAAAATACTGGTGGACGTGGCTGGCCGCCTGCCTTCGTAATCAGAGTGGATGTTGGCCACGTGTCCAGGGTCATTTGGTGTGCGAAATATCACCGACCTCTCAATGCCATTAGGGCGAATTTGAGGCCTCAACATGCCTGCGACTTCCCAGGCTACAGGGAATGCAGGAACTATGGCACTACTGCAATCTGACGTGGCCGAGATTATGCCACGTCAACAAATTAAATTTAAAAAAAAATTCAACTTATTTTTGCATATCAGAACTAAAAAATTTTATTTTTATTTTTGTATTTATTTGATTGACAGCAACCAGTTGTTCCTGGGTAGCATAGGGAACAACCCTGAAACGGGCATGTAGAGGCCTCAGATTTCCCCTAATGAATTATAACTGAGCAAGCTCTACCACAAATAAGATAGAGTAAAAGCACCTAAGTGGGACACTTATTTTGGATCACTTGATATGGAGGGTGCTCATAGGAAAAAATGATGCATGTGTATTAGAAAATAGTTTAGGAAACCAACAAAATTGGTTTCGTATTTTTCCGAGTTTAGATGAATATTGTACAAATTTTTGAAAAGAACTTCATAGATGCACCTATTAGGAACATTGTCATACTTAAAAAATTTTGTTTTTGTTTTCAATTTGACTATGTAGGTGTGAATAGGATTGTCAACTTGTCTCATTTCCATTTACAAGTCAATTAGAATTGTAATTAGTACATAAGAATTGAAGTGGTGGAGTCTTATAATTAGAAGAGTAAAATTGGTAGGATTTGAAGGGTGTCAAATTGATCACATAGCTTTCCATGTGAAGAGTTATCTTCACAATTTGGAGACTATAAGTCCAAAGGCCGATTTGATTTTTCTTTAGCTTATATAGGTGGTATGAATCAATTCAAACTTGTTTTCAATTTGTGAATATAATTTTCAAGCTTCCCATTTATCAATTTGTCTAGCTGTGAAGTTTTCGAGTTAAGAAGGTAGGTGGTCGTAAGCTCAGTTTGTGTCTAATTGATTTTGGATATATGATTATTGTGTGGTCAAGGATTGATTGAGTAGAGAAATAATACCGTGGTTGATTGTGGAAGAATTATCAATTCATTAGCTTTGCTTTGTGTGTGTTTGAATTAAATGTAGCTTGTGTCTAATTATTTTTATTGTCTAATTGAGCATGTGGAGCAAATTTATCCAATTACCTGAGTGGAAATTGTATACTTAATTTGGTGAGCTAGGGTGTGAGAGTTGTGTTTACAAAATTTTTATTGTCAAGTTGATTTTGTGAGTAAATTCAAATTTAAGTTACTAACTAATTAGCTAAGGGTGATAGCCTGTCTATGTGTTTGAGGATTATGTATTCTCCATGTGAGCTAAGTTTTCTGTCTAATTGATTGAGTAATCAGTGTGAATTATGTAGTTTGTGTACGGAATTATTAACCCCTAAATGCCCAAGGCACCCAAATGTGGTGTTTGAAAAACTTTGAAGTTAAGTAGAATCCAACCAAATTGCTATTATTAGAAGTTTATATTTTTGGAGAATTCTTTTTGAAGTCTAGTTTTAGGATCAAAAAGTTGATCTTAAAAATAAAGGACTATGATTTTTCTATTGAAGATTTTGTGCAAGGATATCTAGTGCAATCTTGACTTCCCATAGTGCTACGGGTTCTTGGAAATGAGCCTCAAATACACTAGATCTTGGAAGCAAAATCACATTAGAAATTCATTTAAAAAAAATTGTAGAATAGATTTTGAAAAACCATAAATTGATTGGGTTTGTGCATGCTAGTCCCTATAACCTCATATTTTTTTAGTGACCAACTTTTTAGAGTTGACATGCCAAAAGTGAATTGAAATTTTATTCACAATTTTTACACCTTCATGATCAAACATTATAATCTTTCAATCTATAAGTGATATTGTTATGTTTTCTTTTCCTATGTGGTCTCTAACATGTCTAGTTTGAATTTGTACGGTTACAATTCAAAAAAAATTGGTACAACTTATGAAAATGTTGACTTTTTGTTCAATTTAGAGCAAATTTCAAGAAGCTCCAAACAGGCCTTGGGCATTTAGGGGTTAACTTATTAGCTAAGTGTTTGTGATTGCTATTGTGTATTAGAAGTAATGTCTAATTGACTGCATTCTATAAATTGAGTCTGTGAACGATTTGATTGATCTAATCGATGGAGAGTTTACTGGATGTTGCGTAAGAAATTACTGAGTAATTTTCTGAGAGTATTATGATACAATTATGTCGAATTGGCTAAAGAAAGATGGACCAGCGTGAAAGCAACCTCGGGGAACACGGATAGTCGATTTGTCTGGGAGGTGCTCCAAAAGCCAGAGTTAAGTGCTTCATGTTGTAATTGTTCAGGAATGTTCGACTTGGTTTCCACTTGTTTGTGTTTAGAATTTGATATTAATGGTACGTTCACACCACCGTGTAAGAGCGGTTGTAGAAGGCATTCATAGAAGGTAGCCAGCAGGTCCATCCACACTGGTGGTCACTCGCATTTACCGAGCCTACGTGGATGAAGTTCTGGCGGCTGCTAGGAACGCTCTTTCGTGACGCAGAGTTCGTCCGTTTTTTATAAACACAGACGCTAGCGACGCTATTAAAAGAGGAGCGCATCCAAGGAAAATCTAGATTTGTGGCTAGTAGCAGCGGTTCTTAGTAAAGGGGTTGGCGGAAGCCCATTACGGAGGAACGGTGTTGTGTCAATTAAAAAAAGGAGTCTTCACGAAGTGGACCCCTCGCCTATAACTTGGTGATTGTGGCAGTTGCGTACGTAGCAGAACATCGACATGAATAGTTCGTGAGCTTCTGTAAATATTGCAATAAGTGCAATAGTTTGTAAAATCCTGGACTGCGGCAGTGGTGAATGCATTTGCAACACAGTGAATTCAGAGGAATAGGAGATCGATTGAGGCGTTTCATCTACTGTCTGACGTTGATACAAGTATCGTCATCTTTCCCGCGGATTTGCGTACACTAACTACGTCTTTATTGTTATCGCTGGTGAACCACGTTGCTCGCTCCTACCGGCACCTCCACGAACACAATCCTCGACGACACCGTTAGCTCCCTGGAATTGCAGATTTTTCCTCAGTACCTTGCTACTACTCCACTCATTGCAACATTGGCATCCACCTTCTCCGATCGACTCCCTCTGAAATTGAAGCATCCAATGAAGCACATGGTGTGGGTGACTACTATGACTTCGATGACAGAGGACGGACTTCCAGTAGCAGAAGTTGTAAGCAGTTGCTGTGGTTTGTTCCAATTCGCTTCTCAATTTGTGGGCCCGCTAGCACTGTACTCATTCCTCGCCGGTCTGAAAACACATCCATCAGTGCTACCTGCCACCACTAACGGCAGTTCGAACATTCCTCAATAAGACCGCCAGGTGTGAACCCCGGGGTCATATGAAACATTGTGTTCACGACAAGCTGCCGCCAACCTCGCGGCACCGCCCGTTCACGGCACCCATTGCTGAAGTCGTCGTTGCTTGACTCAGTTTCTGCTACAGTAACCCTGCTTCCATAAAACAGGTGCGAACGTACCATAAGTTATAGAATTATTGGAAGTCCAGTCAATGTTAGATACTGGTGAGAAATATGGGATTCTTGAGGAAATTGGAACCTGGAATGTGTAGAATGATCTCTGATCAAATTGACTTGTGGGAAACTGAGGATTGAATTCTGTAATGGAATTTGATCAACTGGTCAAATACTTATGCAGTGAACTAAAATTCAGGCGTGATCATTAGATGCTTGTTACTGTAAACAAATATTACGTTAGTCGATTGATAATTGAGCATGGTATGAAGAAGGCTCAAAACATGGTCAATTTAGCTTATCATGTATGGGGAATTAATTTAAGTAATTAAAAATTCTCCAGGAAAGATTCAATGTGCGTAGTCTGTTCAATTTTGTGACAGTCAATTTGGTTATGTCGCACTGTAAGGATGAAGTTATCAAATTGACCAACTTCTTAAATAATTATCAGATGACGAGAGTTTGAATGAAAAGTTTGTATTGAGTATGTGCTGACCTTGCTTGGAGGTCATAGTAAATAAATTCAATTCCCTCGCTATTAAAACTAATAGGAGGATATAGAACGGGTGGGGTTCAATTGATTGTTTGATACATTCAGCTATGTGATTACAATGCTGTTCAAATTAAAGAGCACGGTCATAGGACCGGCCTAAAGCTACATGGTTGTGGGCAAGAGTTCCAACAAGTTGATTCTACTTGACTATACTAGGAAGAAGGTCCAATTGACATAAAAATGTGGTAAAGCAAGCAATACAAAGAAAAGAGCCAAGCACCAGGAAAGAATTAATTCTTTCTTGTGAACACTTATGATTGCGAGGAAAGAGGGACCGAATTCTTTTATCAAATAAAATTGTAATTAAATTAATATTGTTTAGATGGATTAGAGAAAGTAAAGAGGATTCACAAATAAATATTATAATTTTTTATAAATTATA
Source organism: Straminergon stramineum (assembly GCA_963920665.1). Taxonomy (NCBI): domain Eukaryota; kingdom Viridiplantae; phylum Streptophyta; class Bryopsida; order Hypnales; family Calliergonaceae; genus Straminergon; species Straminergon stramineum. The sequence continues at coordinate 1,017,038 of OY987272.1, forward strand.
TTTATACAATACTATTAAGTGATTAGAGCATGCATGAGACCAATTGACAATCCCCAAACCAATTGACTTGAATATTGACAGGAGACACACACTAGACAAGATTGTGACGCCATTCATTGTATCTATACTATAGCATTGGGAATGAATAGTGACCAATTGACATTAGAAATGTTTTCTTGGGTTTCTTTCTTAAAACAAACCTAAAAATACATTGATAAATATCCAAAACACATAAATGAGTGACCTCAGTTACACAAATGTTAGACTTATTGACCTTTCTTTAGAAATTGACACCCTATATTGTATTTCCCTACGTTTTGTTGAGTAGACAAAATTTACATTACAGACACTAGACTAACACCAAAGCAGGCATGAAAACACCCAAAAGCAACACACTCTAAACTTAGATCAAGTGTGGGTGATTGGCTACTTCTTGGAAGAGTCATAACTTCTTAGAACCCCACCTGTCTACTTTGAAACCCCACTTGTCTACTTTGGGTCTACAAGTGCTTGGATTTTGGTTCTTTTTTAGGTGTCCATGAATGACTCATATTGCATTTGGGTGCTTCTATTTTAGTGTGGCTCATTAGATAATTAGGCCCCATTGTTATCTCGACCATTTCACTTTACAACATTCTTATTAGAGCATCTCCCATTATGGAGATTTTGAAGAGAAGGCGGACTTCATTCCATTCTAATAACATTAAAAAACAATTCATCCAGTGCAAAGCCAACAATCCAAACCTCAAATGGACTTTTTTGCAATATTGAAAAAAGGAGAGGTAAAGATTCTACATTTAAAAATAGACCTTTCATTTAGAAAAGAGGATTTCCAATTTATTGGCGCACATAACAAAGCTTGAAAAGGTATGACAATTATGATTTTTCCTATTGTGAGCCAACTTGCAAGCTCCTCATATTTTGCCAAATTGTCTTGCTAGGGATGGAAAATGGCGGAGAGCTTAGAATAAATAGACGCCAATATTGGTTGCATTGGGGCATCTTTTTTTTAGTGGATTTGTCATTATGCCTTTGGCGTATTGGATCCTAATTGCATAGGAGCTACTTTGTAACTAGGTTGTGTAGAGACCCTCCTTGGATCCTAGAAAAAATGATATCTCTTCGGAGATTCCTTTGGGGAGTTAAGTTTAATTGGGAAGCTTATGAAAAAATGATGTGCCTTTCTATGCAAGGTAGGCCACCCCACAATTTTGGGAGGCAAAAGGGACCCCAAGCAAAGGTAAAGGTTGTTATGTCAATGTGATCAATAGAATAATGAATAGAATGCATTTGAGTTTCTAATATGGATTCATGTAGGTTTTGAAATCTAATTTCTCATTATATATTTGTAAGTTAGATTGGGCAACCTTGTTGGGAGGGCAACCGAGTGAGCTAATTTAATATACAGATTTGTCATTCCAAGCATAGTCTCTTCCACCTTACAAATCATTAGAGGAGAATTGAGGGCTTCAAGAGCCCATTTTAGGGTTAATCCCTACATTATTCCTTATGTTGTCAAAAATTGGGAACCAACCCATAATGGGCTAAATCTCCAAATTTTGGAAATAGAAATTAAAAATTAGTTTTTCTCAAAATTTCTAAAAAGTATTGATAAACCTAAAACTAAATTATTTTTTAAAATTTTATTTAAAAAAAATTAAAAATAATAAGGTAGAAGGCTCAAGAATGGGAAATCTAAGGAGAAAAAAAGTGTATGGAAGAAATTAGTTGTCCAATGATTTCCAATTTTTTTGGTAGACAGAGAAATGGAAAAGAAACAAACTGCATTTTAAATTGTAATTTTCTAAATTAGAATGAATTAGATATGATTATCCAAAGTGAAAAGTCTATTGGTTGCTAATAATGGTCATAGACTTTAGCAGTAATAAATTATCATGTGCCTTTGAAAAGAGCAGATTGGTCCAGAAATAGATGAAGTGGGTGCTCACTATGTTTAGGAAAGTTCAATAATGTGGGAATAGAGTGTCCTAAATCGAGCAAGAGAAATATGTACCCTGAACTTTATATTTATCATTTCTTTCTTATTGTCATCTTGAATTCTGTGTTCACAATTAAATGATGCATTCATGATTAGTGAATCACATATATTAGTAGTTTAAAAGCATTGCTCACTACCCTAGAATCACACACTTGCAATCACATTTTCCTACCTCAAAAATGGTGTCCGTTTCAACAACCACATGCTCTATATATGGGCCACTCCTATGGTTGCTTCAAAATGCCCGCTCCATTTGAGGACCTCCTCCTATATTACTTTTTGATGTGGCAGTGTCTATGCCACGTTGCATTGTTGATGTGGTGAGTTCCCACTCCTTGGGAACTCAAAATAATTCGTGGCCTCTTCATGCCCTCAAATATCTTCTAATGCATTAGATGTTTTTCAGCAACCCTTAAGGGCCACTTCAGGCCGGTTCCCCATGTTGAAAACCAACCAGTCTTGGCCAAAATTTAAAAATATGAAAAAATTATAAACATTTGAAAAACATTAAAAAAATAAAAATTATGAATAAAATGATTTTCAGAATAATTTTAAAATAATTTTTTTACAATAAAAATATTTTAAATACTAATTCTTTTACAATAAAAATTATTTAAAAAATTATTTTATTATTATTTTTTGGCCAGTTGTTGGGGTCGAGTTCCCACAATCCAAGAACTTGTAGGAACTCCCAAGGACTAGCATCCTTTAATAGTAGTTGGATTATATCTAATGTTTACGTAATATTTGTATGAGTTTTATGCATTTTGATTACTACGCTTACAATAGATATGAATTTAACTTTTTTGGCTAATTTTAACATTTACAAATCGATTGCAAGAGGGTTTTTAATTCTATCATTTTATTATTTTGAGAAGTTCAAATGATCTAAAAATGAATATTTTTAATATACCTCTGTAGCAGTTTGCTTGACATTTATTAGTAAGTTCTATAAAATTTTGATTCCAAGCCAATGCTATAGATTTTGAGTTTTTGTATAGTATATGTAAGGTCTAATTTTACATATCAATTGTTTGAGTTTTATTATTTTATTATTTGAGAAGTTTTAATCATTTGGACAAACAAGTTTATCAAACCTTTAGGAAACTCTTTTTCTTATTGAATTATAAAAATTGAGTTAAATGACAAATGTAGTACATTTTTTTTTGAAGAAGATTGAATGTTTGCTTGGAAAACAAAAAGCTCAATACATTTCAAGTCACTTATCTGAATGGATTGAATTAGAACTTTTCAAGTAGACAAAAATTTAATCTAAAGAAAGTACTTCAATATCTATTGTATGTGTACATTCCTTTTGAAGAAATATTAAAATGTAAGAGATCTAAATGATGGCAAAGGTTTTGTTAGAACATTACATAGTTGCTAATTTGAAATGTTTGAAATTTGGAAAAGTATATCATTTTTATTGATAAATTAAGCAATAAGAAAAAAAGACAATTCTACGAGGGTGATTGCAAGAAATACCTCTCCTATTTTTTGTCTTCTTGCCCTTGGGTAGGTGCTTTTGTGCTCATAACTTTTGCATTGTCAATCTATTTGGCTTGAAATTTGGAAGGGAGGTAGATGCGTTAGTTTCAGACATTCCGCCTTTTTTCCAATTTTTAAAAATTATTTTACTATTTTTAACCTACCCCCAATTGGATGTCTATTTTGGCCATTGGGGGGGGGGGGTTAGTAGTGTTTTCGACCCAAAAATGTGAATTGGAAGCTACAAATTGGATATGCTAGAGGTATATTATCTTTTCAAGGATTGATGAAGAATTTTTGTGAAAATAGCAACATGTTAGTTGTGCACATGGGGTCAAAGTGGCCTTCCTTTGCATAGAGGCTATGAAGAGGGAAAGTTTTTCCTACATGAATTCTTTGGTGCAATGCGAGCGCAATCTTTTCTAACAAAATAGCTTTTCTATGGAATTTTTTTGAAATACTAAAAATGAAAAAGTCCACAAACCCTTTTTTTGCTATTTTCTACTACCGGTGACTTTTGTAGTACTCCATAGTAGTCTATAGTACTACATAGTATTGCATAGTACTAAATCGACAGTGTAGATCTATAGGCACCCTAAATCAACGGTTCAGATTTGTAGGCGCACTATTAATACACAAAATTGGTAGTTCTACATAGTACTGCTAGTCCTATGGCCAAAAATTGTGTTTTTGACACAAAAACGTGAAGCGTTTCTTGCAATCACCTACCATTTAAGTTTTGAGGTAAAAATGATTCCAATGGACTGTTTGTATGAAACTCATTCTTCACTATAGTGGTGAGCTGCAAACAATGCAATACAATGTTTACAAATTCCAAGAGCTTGTAAAATGATTGTAAGGAAATAGCATTAGAAAAACAATAAATCTTTAATAAGGCCTTTATTTTTTTCACTATTGTATTAAGGGCTCGACTAAGGGCATCTATAATGCATACTTAGTATACATCCTCTGTAACAGCAAATGGTTGGCCATTCCATGATCGAGGTTTGCATAGTGCGAGTTTTTTCTTTGGAACAATCGATCCAATGCAAAGCTTGCAATCCAAATGTCAAATGGACTTTTTCATATTATAAAAAGAAAGAAAGAAAAGAATCTACATTTAAAAAAGACTTTCATGGAAATAAGGGAAGGTTGAATTAATTAGCACACATACCAATGCTTGAAAAGCGTTGACAATAATGACTATTCCTACAACAAGCCAACTCATGAGCCCTTTACATTTTTCAAAGTAGCTGGTCATGGGTGGTTGCATATTGAAGCCATGGAATTGGAGGCCCCAAGAACGGTTGCATTGGAGTGCAATTTTAACTAGAATAAAGTTTGCACTTGCCACAATGCCAATATTGTCTTTGTTACAAAGAGCCTTGTAGATGCTCTAACTACTTGGGCTTGCCATGTGGAGGAAAAATCCATGCCATGATGACATTGAGACTAATGCATACAAGGTTGTCTATGTCATATCACTTTGCAACATTAGTATGTTCATCATAGCATCAACTTTTCAAACCCAACGTCCATTAAGATCGATTATGGATGAAAACAATGATAATATGGATAGATGGGATTTTTGACTAAGCAATATAACAAAACTTTGTAAAAAAAACATGCTCAAAATGGAGTGCAGTTCTTTGGACTACAATTTTGTGCAAGCCCATTATGTACATAATCAATGTTTCTTGCAATTTCTCACTACAATTTTTGGAATTTGGGGCATGTAATATACCATTGAAAAGTTCTTAAAAGCTTAGTTATGGATATAGTACATGCATATCATACTCAGATGTTGGTTGTAGCATTTTCCAAAAGCTTTGAAGTTTTAGTGATTTTGTAAAGTTCTTCCAATATTTTATCATGTTTTATTATAGTGGAACAATTGAATTGATTTTGAGGCAATTCACCTCAATAGGTAGACTGTTCAACTTGATCGTCAATCCATCCAATTCTTTAGACAAGTTGTAAAGCTCAGTAGATAGGCTGTCCAACCGACAAGCATGTCTTCCAATTTGACGAACATGTTCAATTAACAAACATATTGCCCAACTTGAAAAACATTGAGGGCAAACCAAATGAACTTCATCAATGCCTCTAGATAAAAAAAAATTTGATTGTTTGTATCAAAGAGCAATCCTAATTTGGAGGACTTGTCTTGACCAATGTTGAAGGACATCATGACACAAAAAAATCACATCTCGTTAGGATTAAACCCCGTGAATGCGTAGGCAACTAGATGGCTTGCAACTATAGCAGATCGTGTGTAGCCATGCCATCATCATTGGTTGTTATGGCCCAATTTCCAATCATACTCATGCATTGTGGATCAATGGTCTTCTATAATTTCATGATTGGATTGGTTGTGCACATGTAGGGTTACACAAATTTAAGCTATAGGAAGTCAAGGGAAGAAGATTGAGTTAGAGAAGACCATGATGAGCTTTCTAGTGTGATGAAGATTCAAAGAGTCAAATATAATTGCTTTAGGCAAATTTCAAGTCAAAAATCCATGAATTGGCTTTGCAATTAGAACTCCTTTCGAATTCTAATATTCTTTGTCTAAATTTCATATATAGGCTCTAAAAATGTGACCTACATATGTTTCATGTATAGGTCACATTTTATGTAGAATAACCATATGTTTGAAATTAAAGTCTATATTTGAAATTCAAGTTTTGTCTATTTCATAAGACCTCTACATTTTTGGAGGATTTTTGGAGTGTGACAATTCTTCAAGAAGAGAGCTTCCAAGTGAAGAATCAACCCAAAGATCAAATTCCAAATAGGATTACTTCAATCAAAATTATGGTGATGCATTTTGATTTTCTTACCTATATATGTGCTACATACGACAATAATGCAAATGTGAAATTCCACACAATGTCTGAATAATGACATAACTTGAAGCTAAAGTAAATATAAATAATGACATTAGTTGAATCTTAAAAAAATATTGAAGGCTTTATTTTCTTAGGGGAGGGGGAAGTTGCATAGTTGCACCACTATTGTCATTTGGATTGTCTCTACATACACAAAAAATGAATTCCATGAATTCAATTATACTTTTATGGGATTTTGGGACTTGGCATTGGAGCTAGGCTTTACAAAAAGGCTTCCAATAATGCTATAATGTTGTCCTAGGAATTCTTCTAGCTCCATTCCTCTCTCTGAGGAGTTTCCTCACTTGATGTTGATTTGATAGGCACCCAACTCTAAACCCTTTCCCAAAGGCCTTGACCACACTTTTGAAAGCTTTGTATATTATAGTGCAACCATCATTAGACATGTTTGCTCTATCCAACTATTCTGAACAAATTTGTGGACCAAGGTTCTCACCAATCTTGTCTGATTATCTAAAGAAGTAGTAGTTAATGTTTATCTTTCCAACATTAGACATTTGGGGGAATTTTGGCATTTTAATCTTAGAGCTTGTTTCAGCTTTCAAGATAATTCTTGTAAAAAATTGCCTATTTTCAACTTGTGAATCAAGACTCTCATGTAGTTAGGCAAATAGGCCTCTTACATGCTAGTTGCTTTTGTGACTTAGTATGACCTCCAAACTACAATAAAATGCATACATTTTGATGAGCTTGCACTTCAGTTCAAAAGCCTATTGGTGTATTCTTTAGTTTTTGAAATTTTAGGAGAAGACAATAGAGTTGCAAGTTTGCTTTTGAGGGCTCTAATTTATTTGCCTACCAAGTTGTTCTTTATGAGCACTTATCAATGTTTCTTTCTAAAATTCATGAGATTGTATAGCATGATCAAATTCTAATGTCCAACTTACTTTTTTTGCATAACCTACATACAATTCCATCTACATGACTTCCAAACATTCTTCTAATGAATTACTTTGGGGTTGTAAAACTCTTATCTTTGCTTGAAATTTGGGAATATCATCCAAAGTTTGTTGTTGGAACTCTAATTCTTGTTGTAATTGCTACACTTGTTCATTTAGCACCACAATTTGTTGTATGCATTCTAAATGATTGTTGGTGAACCCATGTGAAGTTTAGGATTGTATATATACAAACATTCTATTCTCACCATCTCCTACAAATTCTAATAATTCTTTTAGAGAGCTAAACTTTGGGCATTTTTCTATGTAAGGATCCCAAGGGTATATTGATCCATTGAGGTAGAGGTCAATATTTGTATCCTCAACTCTAATTTTTGAGGGTTGTTCTTGCAAAGATTTGGAGGGTTGTCCATACAAAAAAAATTCTTTTTTAATCATTGTTGCATACTTTGGATTGATTGAAGCGTAGGCTTTGTATGGTGTTGGTTGGCTATTTATCCTATTTGTCAATGCCATACTAATATATTATACCTAAATTGACAATGATTCTACTCAACTTTAGTTTTAAATCAGGCCATCACACATTGAGCCATGAATCCATGATAGTAGACTAAAGTGTAGTGACTACAATTACAATGGATGACTTTACTGTTGTAAGTGTTGAAACAAAGAATGCACCTAGTGGTCCAATAATCACAGTACTTTGGTGACCACCTCGATCATTTCCAGGATTATTTGAAATGTTTTGGGGAAACATGGACTGTCAGAAGAAGAAAGAACTCCAACTCTGTTTTGTGAGTTGGCGTAACATACACAGTCACTTGTCGACGGACGGACAGAATATGATATTCTCATCCATCAAACATTCATTCCTCGAAGTCCTGAGGCCCACCAGCTGCCGCGTGGCAATTCCCGAACTCTCCTCATCGCTCCACTTCACTTAAACTGCGAGATGTGAAGATGGACGGCTGAGATCGTTCCAAAAGCCTCTCACGAGGCAGCTCCACGCTGGGCTTTTCTACCGCATACCCAAGTACCGCACATTCACGGGATGACCGGAAGCACGATTTTGGCAATCCGCTCCTTGAATTTCACTTCGAATTCCTTCTCTTCTGTCAAATTGCAGCAGTGTTGGACCCGTCAATCATTCGCTTGCTCTGAAAACAATCGACCTCTCTTGGTATGTTACTCAAATTTATACGAAGATTAATTAAGTCTTAGTGCTCGCTCGATTTTTAGGATGCAAATTTGTGACTAGATTGTGGGATTACTAGATTGATGCATTGAGATTTTGGAATGCCTCTTGGTTGCGGTCTGATTTTGATCTTCTGTTTGAATGAATTTGGATGGAGAGAACTTTCAATTTTGAGTGAATTTTGACGGAGCGAGCTTTCAAGTTTGAGTGAATTAATTTGGAAAGAAACATTCTGCATGTTGCGTGTAATTTATCGACTAGTTGATGCAGTTCGTTCTTATGAGCGTTTTCTTTTGTTGATTCTTTGTTACAAATCTTGACTGCAATGCCGTGGTCTTGGAAATTTCTTTCAACTTGTAATGTACATGCACAGAATCAGGCACCCGTCCCGTAGCGGATGACCTAATTGGGGTGTGGAGGCCCATTAATTAATCGGACGTTAAGTAATGTATTTTGTGCCTGTATTTGCAAGTTCATTAATGGAGAGTTAGTGTCTCAATTGCTGCTACTTGTGTGTGCGTGTGTGTGTAAAGAAGCGGATATGAATGTGAATCTATTGCAAATTGGTTTGCAAGAATTAGTACCAATGTGGTAGCTGACACAACTTGGACAGTGAATGCAATTTTAGGAACTGAAATTGGTAATGTAACATCTTCAATCACCATACAGTAAAGGAGAGTTTCCGTTCACCATACAGGTGAACGTTGAACCTTTCCCTACAACTATCTAGAAACCTGCACCATCTAAACTTCGCACATTTATTTTGTGTTAAGCTTCATAACAATTGCAGGAAACAAATTTCAATAGATCAAGTATTTTCACAATTAACCCAATTCGAAGCTCTCGTGTATGGAGTCTCTTTGTACTGTATGGTTTAATGGAGCCTCTACCTTACTTGGTTTGTGCCGTTCAGGTGTAAACCTGGACTGTGGATGGTCACTGATTTAGTACTCTCCTTCATGGTGCAGGATATTCTAGAACCTGGTCTAATTTCATATTGCGAATCGAAATGGAAGGTGCGGTGCTCAAAACTTCAGTGAATTCTCTCGTCTGCCATTCACAGGTTGGACAACGGCAGACGAAGTGTTGCAACAAGCAACTGGCTCCTTGTTCTTCTTTTACTCCCAAGGCTATTTCTCATTCCTTAAAGTCCCGATCCACAATAAGTTCAAAAGCCAAGAGCAAGAGAGCAGCAGGAGTAGCACACGCTGCTGTGAGAACCGGTGAGACAGTGGATATGTCTGCTTTCGAAGACGTCACCATATTCACCACTGATGGCGCTTCTGTGAAATTTACAGAGCTTTGGGATCAGAAAAATGTAAGTCTATGCAATCAATTGCATTTCAGCTTTGGAGTTGTATCAATAGTGGTCTCAGACTTTGTGGAATGAGATGTATACCACGATGAAATAATGTTATTAATGCTGAATGGGTATGACACATGATAGTCGAGGTGTGGACTCTGAATTGCTTCAAGTTAAACTTGTTTCTCCAACTTGGTAATTTTATTTTATTGATTTGATTATTGCTGATTTCACCTTCCTCAAGCATGCATTGGTTAGTCTTGATCATCACCTTCCTCTTGATGATCACCATTTGTGTTGTCAAGGTTTTTCTCTGTCGATGAATGTTGTGAGTGCACCGTGATTCTCTATTAGCGTTCATTCCTCAATGTCTTAAACCCACTAATACCATTTAGACACTAATTATCAGTGTTTTTTGGGCAGAATTAGTGCCCTAATACTCCTTCAACGATGTTGTAGTCTAATGTGAAAGATTTGGTGATGTCAGGGAAAGGCAGTTGTGGCGTTTCTGAGACATTTTGGGTGTCCCTTTTGGTAAGTCATCTAATCTTCTGGATGTTTTTCTGGTCTTAAAAGTTGTGAAGGGTTGTCTGCACTGAAGAGGATCTGGGGGAGAACCTCCAGTCCCCCAGCTTACTGTAGGGTTTCTTCTTCCAGATCCAATTCTGTGAAAATCCACCTGCAGACGAAGATTCCAATCCCTACCTTCGGGCGCATTTCAAAGACCCTTATAAACCACAAACCTAACAGAGCAAAGCAAGTAGGGTTTGTGATATGGCCGCTTGGTCGTTCCTCTTAGGGCTTTATCAAATTTATAAAAAGGAGTCTCCATGGGGCTGATGCCTTTGACCGCTGAATTTTATTAGTACAATTGGAATTCTCTATGCTTCAGATAGGACTTCGTCCCTTTCATACACTATAGCATGCATGGTAGGTCCTCTATACTATTCTTGTGGTTATGAAGTATTCGCTGTGCTTTGAAAAAGAAACTATGTGGGAACCGTCATCTTTATGCACCCGTGTGCAGCTGGGAATTTGCAACTGCTCTTCGGAAAGCAAAGCCTCAGTTTGATGCTGCTGGCTTTAAGCTGATCACCATTGGCGTTGGACCTTCAAGCAAGGCCCAGGTCCTTGCAGAGAAGGTACTACTTTGGGGGATCTTTGATGTGGCTGATGGGGTTTATCTGAGAGACTCAGTGACTTTTGTTTGGAGTTTAATAGCAACTAGGGCGCGGTTTTGTGTATTGAAATGGGATTAGCTTCTTGTATCTGGTCTACTGGTTTATGTATTTGGTCTGGGTAACGCCAAATGAAATTCCCTATTTGAAAGCTTTTATCATGAGTTACTGAATGTGATTGTATTGTGTTCGAAATGGTGACAGTTGCCCTTCCCAGCTGAATGCTTGTATGCTGATCCGGATCGTCAGGTTCGTTCTACACCCTCAGCATTGTAGTGAATTTGTAGTGAAATCTTTATTTAAGTTTTGAAGTGAAATTGTAGTGAAATCTTTAACTGTTCTTTCATTTTGAAGACAAAATGATATTTACATCAGAAGTTGTAGTTTTGAGTCAGATTTCCAGCAAACACTTGTGAGCTGATTCCTTACAAACTACTTTGTGGTGTTTGTCGGCAGGCATATGATGCTCTGGGCCTCTATCACGGAGTTTCCCGGACATATTTCAACCCAGGGAGTGTGAGTTTCTCTGTCTACGAGCACTATGTTTCTGTCTTGATATAAATTCGGCTTCGTGAATCTTGACCATGATGAAGTTGCCAAAATCTAAACTTGAAGGACTTTATTTGGCTACAGATGCAAATATTTTCTCGTCTAGACAAGGTGGCGGAGGCATTGAAAGGATATAGCATGGACGTCATGCCTGACAACACCAGTGCCACTCTTCAGCAGGTGAGTTCAAACATTCCAACTTTACCCGTAAGCGCACAAATGGCCGAAAGTGTCTGCTTCCTTATCTAAAGGAGTGAAATATACTATTTAGGAAGCTTCAAGGAAGGTTATAATCTGTGCCAATAGAAAGAAGAAATCATGCCCAACATTTCTCATTCGAAATGTGTTTGGAAAAGTCACAACAATTTTCTAGTTTTCAACTTACGCACTTGCTGTTCAAGAAAGTTGCACACCCTAAAAATCTAGCGGTGGACATCAATACTTCTGAAAACTCATACCTGTGAGAATGTTTCTTCTATGGCAGGGTGGAGTTTATGTTTTCGAGGGCTCCAAGGTGCTCTATGCTCGCAATGATGAGTCCACTGGTGACCACTCCAAGATCGATGATATCCTGAATAGTTGCTGTACAACTGTTAGGGCCTAAGCTCGAGCTTGGCAATGGCAATTCATTTCAGCTTTACAGTGGAGCTTGTCAATGAAGACAGAAACTGTATAGCACTTTATATGTCAATTTTGTAGTCAGCCGGTGCTAGATTTACGATGCGCAGTGCTAAGAGTTGTTATACCTGTTAGTTTGCTATTATATTTTACTTCGTCCCGAGGAAGATAGAGTGTGGTAACAAGGAAGGATTTCCTTGAAACTTCCGTCAACTCGATGCAGTAACATTGAATGCATTGTCGAGCTGATGTTTCCCAGTATTTATAAGACTTGTGATTTTGTAATATATAGTCTTTTAGGAATGTGACCAAGTGTATTGGTCACTTTGTTAAGGTATACGACCTGTTTCTGACCAAGGCCCCATTGCACAAAATAGGGTGACATATTTTCATGAATGAGGGGAATATGATGTCAATCAAGGTCTTCATTACTGTGTGATGAATAACTCATTGACACCAAATGAAGTTGCTAAGATGAGTTTTCAGTTTTGTACTTCTTGAAAATAGGTTTGTGTATAGATCGAGAATAAGTCAGACGATAATCTACACTTCCTTAATTTCTACTAATTCCAAATGGAAAATGAGCAAAAAATATTGCAATCTTCATTATTTCTATTCCCTCATTTGAGAAAATTATCCCCACCATCGCTCAATCTACTCATTATTTTCTGAACTATGTCATGTGAAAGACCGTTCAACATTAATAACATTCTTGAGGAAGCCGCTAGACAAGGTTCGTTTGATTGCCACAAGTAGTCTTTTCGAAAAACTCTAGGACCTATCCGTCTGTGCATCTTAGACTTCAATTGAATTGGGTGTTTCCATAAATTTTGTGACTTTGTTTCCATGTATAGGACCACTTTTGATACCAACTTGTTATGCTTTTGAAGTGAAATGTGCTCAAATTTGACGAGGGATTAGATTCCATCTCCTATTGATTGGCTAGATTTACTAGCAAGTGTTGTAAGCACACTTTGTTTTGTTCAATCTTCCTCATTTGATTAGGAAAGACTTCAATACCTTCATAGGGCTTGAAATTGAACGTTCATTTGAATTTTCAAGTTTCCAATTAATCTAATGGATGTCTTTTGCTTTGTATCTCACGTAACTTCAAACCTTTGTATCTTTTATTCTAAAACTCCAATATTTGCATTGTTTGAAAAATTGAAATCAAAGGGTGCAATTTGTCTAGAACAATAGCATGTATACCATTGATTATTAACTACGCTTACTTATTGAAGGTCAAAGAAAACACACAACATGAATCTTTGAATTAGACCTAGAACAAAGGCACCCATAACCGATCAAATAAGCAATTTTGGACATGATTTGGAGTAGTGCAAGGTGAAGCAAATTTTTTAGAAGTGCAATGATAGAAATGATGGGGATTGCAAAAAAATTGGTAATTTTATCACTTGAAATGAAATTACTATGAATTAAAAAACCCAAAAGTTGGTCTGGACCCATGTCCATTGTTTAGAGTCTTCAAAAACTGCTCACTTAGAGTCACTCAAAATGAGGGACCTGTGTCATGACACTTTGGTACCAAAACATGCCATGGCACACAAGATGAAGGACATGTGTTATTTTCTTTTAAATGGAAATGAGTCCCAACTTCTCTTGAATTTCAAATACCCTATTGATTAGCAATGGAACGTTGATTGGTAATGAGTGCCTTCAACTTAACCAATAAATGTCGACACGGATGTTTAGTGTCCGATGAATAACATAGTATCTTTCTATATGGGACATAAGTACAACTATTCATCCTCTGAATTTTGTGTGGAAAGGGAAGATCTTCTACAATAATTTGACCTCCAATGAGTATTTCTTATTTTTTTAAAGTAAATAATGTCACACGGTTCCACAAGCAATGATTTCCACACTCACTGGTCCATCCCTCAAGGATTAAAGGATCTCTATTATTTAATTTTTTCTTCCTAAGGATTCATGGTATTTTTTCCTCTACCTAGCAAAAATACTAAAATCACACTCCTATATTAATGTAGTACCTAAGGGCAAAACTCTAATTCAAAGTTTGAGCTATTGTAAAAAGATTTATTTTTCTGCAAAGGACAAAGTTATGGAAAATCAATATGCAAAGTGGGATTAAGCTTACATACAGATCCCTTCCCATACTCTTTAGTTGCCTTATTGCTAGAATACTACTATTATGGTAAGAGCACCCAATAGCGTCAGATTCTACAGAGCATAATCATTTCAGGTTGTAAAGGTAAGTAAATAGTATATAGCTTATTTGTTTTGACCTAAAATGATAAGAGGTGTACAATCCAACTACATTTATGTTCTAGAATAAATTCCTGACGTGGAATCTGACACTATTGGGTGCAGGGACACTTTTGGGTGCTCTTACCTTACTACAGTACTGCCCTTCAGCTGACTCAATATGCAATTGACAGAATTCCAATATTTTGGCACCTTTCAAAACACTTGTTACAAAACATAAATCCATACTTGTCTTAGATTTTAGACCTTTAATTACACATATGTTACAACTTTTGGTGTCCCAAATCATCCCACTTTAATGAAATTGACGCAATGATGAAATATCTAATGTCTTTCTTGCTTGAATAATCAATATGCAAGGTACTGTGATTTGTGAAGAATTATTTAGAACCTTCATTCTTGAATCTTTATTAACCTTGAAGTACTATGCCACCAAGGTACTTTGTCAAGAATGATATTATTTTTTAACCAATAGGTGCATTCTTAATTTCTATAGTGACAAATATGGAAAGTCTTTCAAGGGTTGATTCTCCAATTCATGAGAGGATGCTTTTGTGTCCTTTGGATGATATTAGGGAGGCCTCAAAGAAGGGGGATTCATCCAAATGGGATTTCTTTGAAGCCAATTTCAATGAAAGATGTTGTATATTCTCTCCCTTGAGTTCTCTCCTTGTGATATTTTTTGACTTTTTTATATAAAAAAAATGGCAAATTCATGAATCACCAAGTAATGTGTACTTTGGCAATTTGAACTCTTTTCTTTGGACCTAAATTAAAGCCATAAAAATAATTTGGGGGGAATTTGAGACCAATGAATGAAATGAAGCTTATCAAGACTAATTTCTACCCAATTTGAAAATTTTATGAATTTGAATATTTTATAGTGTTTTGAACTTTTTCTCTATTACTATGAAGTGCTAATTTTTAAATTTTAGAATGACATGGTAATTTTTTGCACCATGGTATTTTATACTCTAATATACACCTATGGAGAGTTTTTCAAATTTTGCAAACATATTTTGAATGTGTTTGATATGATTTTTTCCACTTTCTATTCAAAATTTCATAGTAATTTCAAATTTTCACTTAAAAAATCTGAATTTCTTACAACTCATTGACGACAACTGAAGTAAGATAAATACAAAAAAAATTCATGTATAGATGAATGGAAGTACATAGAGAAAGAAACTTCAAGGTATAAAAAAGTGGTCATAGCCCATCTTTTCAAAGGATTAACTACATCTAGTATTGGCCCATTTCTAAAGTGACATAAGTAGAATGCATACTTGAATACACTAGACCAAGATTAAACCCTAAATGCCCAAGCCTTTCCAAGTGTGTTTTGATAATGAAAAAAGAACATGAGCTTATACTCCTTATAGTTATCCTTAATGAAGCAAAATGTTGTTTTTTCAAAATCTAACTATATAGATGTTTAAAGAGCTTGCTTATTAGTACACCTACCAATTTTGAGTGCAAAATTGCTTAGGAGTTGTGAGATTATAACAAGACAAATGGCCGTTTTCTATTTTTAATATGTTGTCCCTCTCCACAATGTTTCAGAAATTTGCATATAAAAGTTTTTTGGAATTAGAGGTGACATGACCAACTAAATATTGTGTTAGCACACTAAAATTCACTTCCCAAAACCTTCAGTTCAAATAAAGAGTTATCAAATTCATTACACAATCCACCTTGTAATTGTTGGAATACAATTTTTATTTATAAATAGAAATTGCAAATAACTCCAAATCAACACTTGCATGTTTAAATTTTCAATTGCGAAAATTGTGAAAATACTTTACTCTTTCCATTGTAACCTTTATCAAAGCAAATGGATAGGTACAAATTTTTTGGATCTCAAATCAAGTAAAATTGACAAGCTTTGTTCAAAGTCTGGAAATGAAATATAATTAGCAAGCTTTACTCTTCACTAATGATACATATATGCCTTTGAAGACCTCTCAAAAATTAAATATTCACTTTTCTCAATGAAAAAGAAAAGTTTTCAATAGTTAACCTTCAAAACTACTTTTTGAAACGGGCAAAGGAAATTAATTGCCCATATCCAAACAAGTCTAAAATTTTAGATTGACCATACATGGTTAGTTGGGCACATAGGGGTTAACTCCTAAATGTCCAAAGTCATGTCCAAACGATTTGAGAAAAATCATTACAAAGTGCTATTTGGAAAAATATTTTGGAATTGATATACAAATAAAAGTTGTAGATTGTGAGATGTAGATTTCATCCATACAATTAGATTCACCAATGCTATCACCAATATCTTTTTATGAATTTTAAAAGAGAAATTTCAAAACTCCTTCTAAATTTAATTAAAAGCAAAATATTATCATTTTTTGAGTAAAACTTGTTGGAATGGATTTGAAACGAAATTCTCTTGAGATGGTGATTTTTTGAAATATTTTTGTTCTTAAGATCTATGACCTCATTTTGGCAAATCTAGTTTTGAACAAAAACAATGCAATTTTGGCTTGGTCAACCATTGGACATACTTCCACATTGGTAATTTTAGAAAAAGATGTATTCTAGTGACACCAAATCCAACCCTTAGATAGGACAACAATTTGATAAAGTATCTCCACAAATTATGATGACTTTCATCCAAGTAGTAAGAAGGATGAAATTAGAGTTTCAATTTGTTTATCGTCCAAAAAATGGACATGGAAGAACTTAGGGGTTAAAGAATCACAACAAGTGTAACATATCCTTATTCTAGTCTATTAAAAAATACTTCATCTAGTGAGATTTTTGCCTAAATTGTAATACTACTATCTAAATAAGTCTAAGCTTGATTTTGAATACACTTATTTTTAGTAGTTCAAAAAACTCATAGTATATTAAGGTGTTTACTAATTGTATTCTAAAAGAACTAGAATCTTTTTTGACTTCCACCACAATCTAACATACTTTAGATAGTTTAACCCTTTAGATCATGTTGGAGCCAAAAGTGGTCACTCTAAACATGTAATTATGAATAATATGATATCAATTCAAATCTAGAAATGTATACAAACTATGTGGATGTTGGAATTCTTGCACTACATCCAATGGTATGAGAATACATTTCAAGTATTGGAGGAATACCACAATATACATTGTTATTATAATGTATACTAAGACATGATAGTATATTAATGAGTTATGACAACATGTACAAATGTGATTTGCTTGTTTCATTTTTTTAAATTATAAAATTGAATTTATCTATCAAAATTGACCTTTCAATCTTGTAGTAAGTACATGGGTCAATTCTAGAAGAGTGTATAATCATATACATTAATTTGTATTTGGTTTGCATATTTTAACTTTGAAATTCAATAGAAATTAAGAAAAATCTAAACAAATGATTGCCATATGCCATTAGAATAGGTCAAATTTTCCAATTTCACATCCAAATTTGCCTCATTGCAGTGGACTCCTTTGATGTGTGTATTACTGTAAAAATGATAAGGTAATAATGTATTGTCTATCCAATGTATGCCTCGGAATATGCAAAATTTGTTGCATAGTACACCATTGGATGCAAACCAAGTTTAACATATTATAAAACCACCAAGACAAGTGCACTTCCACTTCCTAAGTTGAAATCTACATATAAACTTCTATGTTTTTACAATGAACAATATATTCTAAATAAATATTAGAAATTGGATTTTCCCAAAAACTATATTGGATCTATAAGATTTATAATACAAACCATAGTCAAATGTTTATTTTGACAATTTCACATGTTACTTTAGTCACTTAGACCTTCTTCTCTAGTAGAGAGCTTCTCAATGTCAATGGATTGATTTTGAAGGCCAACATTAGGAGAGCATGGCCATTAGAGGTAGTGTAAATGAGAGAGGGCTACAAGTCTCTATTCTACATTTATTATTATATTTTTTGAAATAGATAACTAATAACAAAAGATTCTTTTAAATGATTGACTATGAATTTTTTGACCCACATGTCTTTGGGATTTGTGTTGAACTCACTTCTTCTTGGTGAATTGAACACACTTCTTCGTGGTTTGAATAGTCTTATCTTCTTCAACCTTCATCCTCTTTTATTTGGTTTCCAACTACAAAACAATATTTTTGATCTCCACTCTAACTATATACCAAAATTGGAAGAAAATCAGTAACAACTCTATCTAAATGTGGGCAACAAGATTTCTATTAGGAAACAAATTTTTTTTTTCCTTCTATGTAGAGATAAACGCAAAAACTTCCCCCTATTTTGTAGGGGTTACTTTTGTATCTTTGAACATTCTTTGGTTGACTCACAATCCATGATTCTAAATGCAAACTCAAATTTCCTAAATTTTATCATTTGTGAAAAAAAAATTGTCTTTCTTCTAGAGAAAATTTCCCCCATGACCTTTGTAAGGAGGTTGTTGATATTGTTGTAGAGTTTTTGGTGATTTATTGCAAAACCATCTCACTTAACCAATTTGAGGTTTTCAGAGTCAATATTTTCTGAATTACATTTGAATGATGGCCAAGAATTTTCCAATTAAATATTTCTCACTCTAGTGAATCATGTAAATAAATGGATAAATAATTGTACTTAAAAATAACATAAAGAAATGTCTTTTTGTTGCACTTCATCTCTATACGAGCAATCTATAATCAGAATTCTAATAGATTCATGATGCTATCCATTCATACACAAACCTAAAAACACCTTGACCTTCACAAGAACTCTGGTCCTATTCAATAAGCGTAAATGAAGAGTCCGTTTGTTCAAGACTTCACATAAAGTCTATAAGACAAAGAGAGAGAGAGAGAGTTCAGGAACTACATTCTTTTCTTGCAAAATGTGGGCTCCATACTAAAACTACTCCTATGCTCTTAGAAATATGTACACAATAATCATGTTTGTAAAACCTTTTATGGTAACCTTTTAGGTCTGTGGTGGTAATGGTTGGTGGTTTTCAAGCATTCTTTAGTGTAAGGTGAAGTGCTTTAAAACCAACCTTGGACTCAATTCCATCAACATGCACTTACTACATTCATTATAGAACACCAATCTAAAATTGCTTAAGATATTTTAATGTTGAAGTTCCCTAGAATAAGCATTTTTGAACAATCTTACAATGACATTCTATAATGATAGGAACTCTTAGATTTTATTAAAATTGGATTTACTAATTTGTCCTATTAGTGGTGAGGAAAAATTTGGGTCACTTCAAAATTTAATCTCAGTTAAAATTGGTACAATACAATAAATTAATCAATCTACACTAATTGAAAATAGTGAGACTTTGGTAAATTAGGGTTGCACTCACTATGAGGACAGAAAAATTAGTGTATTACCTAGATTTTGACTGATTGGGGGTCCCCATCAATAGGGATTTTAGTCATTTGGCTTTATCTAAGTAGTGGAAATAATTTGAGATGAACTTTCGACGAGGTAGCTATTTCTATCCATCCTTGGAAGATAGAAAATTTGCTAAGTAGATGAACATTAGTGAATTATGGCTATACATAGATATTAACCCCTAAAAGACCAAACAATGTTTTTTGGCAACATAGCGATTTCGGGCAACTCACTACGAATGGAATTTTTATTTTTTTTCTTTGAAATTTTCACACAACATGTGCCCGAGGAGTAGCTTTAAGACCCAAAAATTTTCATAACTTTTGAATAAATGGTTAAAAAATTATTGTATGATATGTTGTTTTCATTGTTTAGTGGGCAGCTCGGGCAAAAGAAAAACTTCTTTAAAAATCACTTTTTTTGAAAATAAAAATTTGAAATTTATTTTCCTGATTTATATATACATGGAAAGCTTTGAATCATTCCATTTTGATTTATGAGATGAAAGTTATGAAGAATTTTAGTTGTGGGTAGTTTGTGGGTAATTATGGAATCTCTACTTTAAAATAAACTTTGAAGACCGTTATTTAACTCAATTTTTAATATTTTTGGAAAAAAATAAAAAAGAGAGGTGTAGATTATTTATTACAACATTATCACCATTGGGATTGACATTTTTCAATTCCATAAATAAATTATTAACAATTTTGAATTTTGAATCATTCTCTATTTCTTTCAACTTACTATTTTTTTCCTATATGTTGTACAATTCCAAATGATCTAAAATTTTTCACGCATGTAGCCAACATGAATTGAAGAATGAATCCAAAGAGTTACAAATATTTTGGAGATTTTTTCATAATGATCTGACCTTGTGAAGTGCATCTGCCCGGATTTTTGCAGGGCCAAAAAATGGCTTTTTGTCACTCGAAATGCTAATATCTTGCAATCCAAACGGTGGAAATTTCTGAAATTTTTTCCACATCTTCCCAAACCAGAGTACTACAAGATCTTGCGGTTACATTTGTCCAAAAATGTATTTGTTTCTAAAATTTGATACTTGCACTAGAGGTGACAGTTTTGGAGCGATTTTGGTGAAAACAGAGTCAAATACCTTTAGGGGTTAATGAATAAAGCAAGGAGGCAACATATCCATTTTTATCGTAAATGTTTAAGTTTTCGTGATTTTGTTTGAAATGTGTGGCTACAATGAGAGTAGTATAGGTGATTACAGCCTAGTGCTTGTCTAAGTCAATGATGATGTGAGGTTTTGGCAGGAGCCCAAATGACTAAATATAATTAGTGGATATTGAAATTAGGTGAAAAAATACAATTTCTACCCCTTCAATTTGTATAGTGAAATCGAAGTACATGGACGATGGGTGAATTTCGGCGATTTTTAGCCACTAAAAAAAACACTGGTCCCCAGTCGGTTTTACATCAACCCAGTTCAGGGAATCTTCCGTTGAATGACGTTTGCATGACCCATCACACACTGCTGATCGCACGCCCAATGATCCAATCCCTCCTTTCTTTTGCTCATCTGAACTTTGAAGTGGGCCAACCCTAAGGTGAACCTCGGAAGGGGCAACCCTAAAAACGGGAAAAAGGCCAAACCCCAGTTGAGACTGCCAGAGCCAGGGAGCCACTGATATCCATCCTCTCATCACAGTCCCAACTTTGCTCTGAGTTATCCAAATGTTCCTCCAGAGAATCGTTGCCTGAGGCGGTAGAAAAGGTTCCCTAAAGTGAAGTTGCCTTGAAAGAAAACGTGCCCTGATGTGATGAGATGCAGCAGCGAGACCCCTCCGCAATGACCTCAGTCAACAAACGGCCGCACCGCATCCCTAGTTCCCCACCACCTCGCAAAGTCTTAATAATAAGTTATTCCGATTCTGTGTCGCCCCTGCAAGTGCTTCCGTTCCAACGATGGAACTTTCGAAATTTGCATAATGGATGGATTAGGGTGCCGCCAGTATCAGTGACAGTAAGTTAACTGAGTAGCCAGTTCAGAAAAATCCCCTGATCCCCAACGCCAACTAAGCTTACTGTTGCCCAAAAGGAAAGGATGGCCTTCGTTGCTGGCAAGAGAGCCCTTCGGAGAATGCGAGCCCAGCTCGCCGCGTCGCAGCTTCCTCTATTTAGTCTCCACCGATGGAGCTCGGCAACCATCAATGGTCGGGAGGAAGCAAAGATTTGGGTTTCGCTTGGTTGTGCAAGGGCCGACTTCGTAGATCTGAAAGGTGGGAGCTTGAGGATTGCTTGCACATTTGAAGGATGTTTGTTTTCTGGTGGTATTGGGATCTTTTGCAATACGAGAGTTAAATTGGAGGTTGAATGTTCCTGTAGGTGTTTCGTAATGAGAGTTTTGCATTCTTCCCAGCAGGTATGAGGTTGGTCTGGGTGTGTCGTATGCGAATATAACTTGGGTCCCTTTGCTAGAGTGAGCGAACGGGCGAGTGGGAAGAGAGTGCTGTCAGTTTCGATTTCTCGGTACTGCTGGTGGAGAGTTTTCTTGACATGCTTGGGAGGATTTTTTGGTTGTTTGACAAGGATCGCAGTCACGATACGTGTCGACAATAGACGTTAGGATGTGATGTACTTTGTAACTACACGTCTGGTTCAGCAATACTGCGTTCTCAAGGATGTACGTCGTGTTCTATTTTTTCAGGTGGTGGATTGATTCGCATTGATTTCGCTTCCAAGAATCGATCCTGGACTTCTCAATGCAAGGCACAATGCAATCCCAGTTGTGGAGAGGCCAGGTGACGACAGGCGCATCACCACTCCAAGTCCCAGAGCGAATTCCCAGAGGCAGGAAGAATCATGGTGTGCGAGCTTCCGCCGAGCGCGAGGTTAAAGTCAAAGCTATGGCTGAGCCTCTAGCCCCCCCGCAGCTCGCGGAAGACCGTCTTGTGCCTCGCGTGGAGGAGCGAGATGGCTTCTGGGCCCTCAAGGAGGAGTATCAAAAAAACCTCAATCCCGCGGAGAAGGTCCGTCCTGCACAGTGATATAATATTTTTCACAAATGCACTTGCAAATATTGATTTAATTGCGCTTTCATTAGGATTTTTGGCGCTTTTTTGATGTGTAACGGGCTCAGGGTTTTTGTAAAATCGATCACCCCTGGTTATGTACAGTCGAATGGTGTTTTACGTCCACGTTAGTTACGAACTGCGGTACTGATCAATTGCAATTTGAACATGGCGGTTTTGAATGCAGATCAAGTTAGCGAAAGAGCCCATGAAATTCTTCTCGCACAGGCTGGATTTGGAGGAGCTGGCGAAGATTCCTTTTGCGGAACTCGACGCTTCCAAGATCACCAAGGACGACATCGACGTGAGGCTCAAGTGGTTGGGCCTTTTTCACCGCCGCAAACGTCAATGTGAGTACAAATTTCCTCATTGTTTCTTGAATTTTACGTAGTGACCATGGTCTTGCCACTGGATCTTTCTTTAGGTGTGCCTAGCTCCGCAAGCGGTATTGTTCGTTGAAATAGCTGAATTTCACGAAATTGGCGGGCATGGTTAAGATTGAGTCTTCAGGAACCGGAGTCGTTTTGAGTCATGCATCTGAACACTGGAACCGAAATGAACCTGATTAATATATTTGTCTTAAATTTAGAGTTCAAGGTTTCATTTGGCCACCCATCTGAGCACCTGGAATTATAGTTTTCAAAGCTATAGTCAACTGAAAGTACTACTTTTCAGAAGGCTGAATTTGATTAACCAGTAGGAATGAGTCGCTTAGAGGAAAATTGGAACCCAGGAGAACCTAATATCTCTATGTGCCTCAAATTTAGAGTTCAAGGTTTCATTTGGCCACCTCAAAAGCCATCTGAGCACTTAGCAGTCTTAGTTTTTAAACCTCTAGGCATCGTTTTGTGCTGGTTCTCAGGCTTTTGAGCACTTCAGTGTCACATTTTGGCACTCTGCTATCCATTATTTTAACGGATTATGACCATCAGACGGACGATTCATGATGCGGTTCAAGCTTCCCAACGGAATCACCAACAGCACTCAGACACGATTCTTGGCGGAGCAAATCACCAAGTACGGGAAGGATGGGTGTGCCGATTTGACGACACGACAGAACTGGCAAATCCGAGGGATCGTGCTGGAGGATGTACCGGAGCTTTTGAAAGGGTTAGAGAGCGTGGGTTTGTCGTCCTTGCAGAGTGGCATGGACAATGTGCGGAACCCGGTGGGAAACCCACTGGCCGGCATTGACCCGGAGGAAATTGTGGATACCACGCCGTTCTGCAATGCGCTAAATGACTACATCATCGACTCTGGAAAGGGCAATGTCGACATCACCAATTTGTAAGTAATCCTGTGTCCCTACCGTTTCGAGCTGTCACCTCTAGAGTTTACAATACACTCAAAAAGTAGACCTCTTTCTTTTGACCTCTAAAATTAATTTCTAGGATAACCTGCATATTTGCCACTTGTTGTAGATTCAAACTATGTCGTCGTGAAAAAGTTGGTATCCTCTCATTGTTTGTAGCACGCTTGTCGCAGATTCAAACTATGTCGTAGTGAATAAGTTGGGATATCAGGAAGTAAGGTCATAGAAAATTGAGTGTAATGGGACGATCAATAGGAAGGGGCAGAAATGTTTAGATACTTTGACACCTCAACCTCTCTCAATTGTCTCAATTTTTTAACTAGTAGTATGAAGATCAGATTCCAATAGTGTAAAGCAGCCATTTCCATCATTAAAGGTTCCCATCTTTGAGCAAAGCTTTCCATGTGGAGGCACTTGCATTCTTCCGCACTCTTCCGTCATTGAAAATTCTTAGAAAAGTCGAAACTGAAAACTGACCTGGTTTGTTATTGGCGCTAGGCCTCGGAAGTGGAATGTGTGCGTGGTGGGCACACACGACCTGTTTGAGCACCCGCACATCAACGACCTGGCGTACATGCCTGCGACGAAGAACGGCGTCTTCGGGTTCAACATCCTGGTGGGCGGATTCTTCAGCCCGAAGCGGTGCGCGGAAGCCATTCCCATGGACGCGTGGGTGCCGGCAGACGACGTCGTGCCCTTATGCAAAGCTGTGCTGGAGACTTACCGCGATCTCGGAACCCGAGGGAACAGGCAGAAGACTCGCATGATGTGGTTGATCGACGAACTGGTAAGTAATCTCGAATTCATGGGTGACATTAGAGGGTGTCTAATTCAGAAGAAGAAGGGATTCAAAATCGCGCTTAAAAATTCTACAACAAAACTAGTACTTTGGAGACACAGGAAACAACTCACTGTACCAGGACGAGGTGATGGAGGATTAGAGGAGAGATTGAGAAAGTTCAACAGATTGCAGTCATGGCAATCTCCGTAACTTACTCTCGAACCCTTCATCACCTTCTTCTAGATTCGTGTTGTGCCCAATTTGGTAACAGCCTTACAACTCGCGGAGCTAGAATTGCTGGCTTTGACATCCCTTTCGTGCAATCTTCCCATGTAATATGGGTGGGCAACGTACACAAATGGTCAGTCATCTTTCAGAATTTCATGCCCAATTTGTTAAAAACCATGCAACTCGCGGAGCTAGAATTGGGACCTTTGACACCTCTAAAGGGCAGACTTCCATATGAGAGGGTGGCAAGGCACACAAGTGATCATCAGTCAAGATGTGTGCTGCCTAAACCAGGTTGTTCGTTCCTGTAACGATCGGTTGTGTGAGTAGTGGCCATTGCCTATCCAGGCCTCTAGGTTTATGTCAAAGTTTACGACGAGATTATCTTCTATTGTGAGCCCTACTCGATTTTCAGCCCCCAGTTCTCGTCCAAAATACGAGCCCTCACTTATGAAGTCTCGTTTCAGAATTACCTCAAGTCTCGCGACCTCGCAAAATGCTAGCCCGCACTTAAGAGTTATGAAGTCTCGTTACAGAGTTCCTCCAAGCCTCTCAATCTGAAAGATCAGGGTTAGCAGATGGCTGACGCGCGTTTTGCTTTTCCAGGGAGTGGAGGAATTCAGAGCCGAAGTTGAGAAGCGCATGGAGAGCCCCATCCAGAGAGCCGGCGATTCCCTTGTGGATCCCCTTTGGCAGCGTCGCAGCTTCTACGGCGTGAACCCTCAGAAGCAACCCGGTCTGAACTACATCGGCTTGCACGTCCCCGTGGGCCGCTTACAAGCCCCTGAGATGTTCGAGCTCGCTCGGATCGCGGACGAGTACGGCACGGGTGAGCTTCGCATCACAGTGGAGCAGAACCTCATCCTGCCCAACGTCCCCACTGCGAAGATCCCCAAGCTGATGAAGGAGCCTCTCCTTGAGAAATACTCGCCGAATCCCACTCCACTGCTGGCGAATTTGGTCGCGTGCACGGGGAGTCAGTTCTGCGGCCAAGCGATTGCGGAGACGAAAGCGCGTGGGTTGGAGCTGACGAATGCGTTGGAGGCTACTATGGATACCTCCGCGCGGCCTATACGGTTGCACTTCACGGGGTGCCCGAATACTTGTGCGCAAATTCAAGTGGCAGACATTGGGTTCATGGGCACGATGGCGAGGGATGCGAATCGGAAACCTGTGGAGGGGTTTGATATCTACATTGGGGGGCGCGTGGGGTCGGACTCGCATCTGGGAGATCTCGTAAGGCCCGGCGTACCGGCTACGGAGCTCTTACCTATTGTGCAGGAGCTGATGATCGAGCATTTCGGTGCCAAGAGGAAAGCGTAGCAGGCGCTTCGAAACCCTATACCCTGAACCGGTCATCTTCTCCGACTATATCTCAATTCGCTTGTAAAAATTCGAGGGTTATGGTAGCTTGAGCTTAGATGATATACGAGGTTCGTGTATTCAGTTAGGTTATGATTCTTCTTAAGTAGTTCGTCCATTTGTGTCCATGCAGCCGCTGTCCTTTCTCCTTTGGGGAGATGCAGTGCATTTGTGTGCGTGATGACAATTCTATTGTACAGTATGTGTAGTTGCATTTTGGCCTCCAAATTAGCAGTTACGTACCCAATTTTATGCCGTGGTCATTCAGAACCTGGTGCCTTGATTGTATTTTCCCGGTCCAGAATTATTTGTATTGCAAAGTAATGTACTTGGTAAATCGAATGAGGAGCTCCGGTTATGGTTGTGAAAGAGCTCGATGCAGCTCATGATTAGAATTTTCACATGGAGAGTCTTCGTCATGTCCTGCTAACAATTGGGTGAAATGGCAAATGGAGGCGCTCGTTCATGTACCGACGACCGAACGTCTAATGTGTCAATATTCTTTCTGTGCTCACAGTTGGTGGCGAAAGGCTGAAGGCGGAAGAGGACAAAACCGTGAAAATTTAGAATATTGAGACTGTTGAAAATACCATTTGTACATCCGTTTCCAAAAGCAAACTGGCGAGAATGATGAATAGTTACTACTCTCTGAATAAACGTTAAAGTTCTCCTCGCAGCTCTGAAAAGCGATGTTGCCGTTCCAGTACTACTTCAGAGATAGCCACCTGACTGCTTGACCCCACGTTCAAATATGCGGTGGTTGCAACCGAAAAACCACAGGAATCGACAAAGTAGGTCGAACCAGGAAGACAATCTCGGAATCAAGTAATCTGTACTTCGAAAAGCATAACCAATTCGTGTATGCTTGAACTTCGAGAAGTCATCTTGTCATGACAACCCGAGTTTTATACTCAAAAACTTTGATCCATCAGAAATCTACAAAGTAACTCTAATCACTACAATAAATTAGAATCTATATCCTCAAATTGAAAATAGTTCCAAAGAAAGAGGCTTGCATAGGAAGAACGCTGGGTTTCCCATGACACCATGGCCCAGACAATCCAGCAACACCAGGCGAAGCCCCACCGCCACCACTACCCGGGGGGCTTCCATACTTGATGTCAATGGGATACACATTCTTCCCATTGGGATATAACAGCCCCCAGTTCCGCTCCGTCGTCGGCCCCGGTTTCTCATTCTCATTGAAAAGCGCAAAAATGAACGTCGGGATGAAGACACCAGGCCTCACAGGAGTGCCTTGCGTCGGGTTGCTAAGAATGTGGTTCACAAGGTTCTGGTTGTAAATCTGCGCATTCGCAACGCTAGCACCAAGCTCATTCGAGTCTCCAATCGTCGGCCACCCCGTTTCACTGAGCGCAATTCGCACGTTCCCGTATCCCACAGTCGCCATTGCAGCCGCCAGGGCATCCAACTGCGCATCAAGCAGATTCGTGTAATCGTAGCTCCCGTCCGTTGTGAACGTGCCATTGTAAGTGAAGAGCGCATACTCCAACGGGACGTACTGCGAGCTTGCCGACCAGCTGAAATACGGGTAGACGTTCACGAACAGATGCGCATGAATTGAATCCAAGAATTGGAGGAGAGGGGTCATCACTTGGGTGGCAAGGTTGGTTCTGAAGACGCCTTTCGAAGGGGGGTATGAAACCGCGAGAATGGAAAACTCTGCTGCGGTGGAGACGCGGATGGACGTCATGTTGCGATTCTTGAGACTGTTGTGGAGGTTTTGGATGGCGGGGACCACTTGGAGCCAGGTGGAGGTGAGAGTCTCGTCGGCAAAAAGCTCGTTGCCCACCAGGATGTAGGAGATGTTGGTGGAGGGGTAGTAGGGGACCACGTTGGCGGCGATCCAGGCGTCGGCGGCGCTCTCGTTGGCGGCGAGAGGGGAAATTTCGTCGTTGCCCATGCCGATGATAAATTCCAGTTTGGAGTTGGCGAAGGCTTTGATGGTCGGGCCATCGTGGTCGAAGATGCGGACACGGCCGATGCCGAGGTCTTGGATGAGCTTTACAGTGTCACTCGCGGTCGGGAGGTTGTTGCCCAATCTTCCGTAATTAATACCAAGAGTGTGGGCCTCTGTCAATAGAAGCCACTTTAATCAACAAATTTGCAGTGATCGAGGCAATGGAGGTAGACTATTGGAGATGTGGACAACAGTTCTACTCAATGGATTCGCAGTCACTGTAAAATTGCAGTACACAGTCTGTTCAGAATGAGGAAACATGATGGTGCGATCGGCGATGCTGAATCAGTGTTTGGAAGTGAGGGGCTTACATGATTCCAAAAATCTCGCTCAAGAGGTCGAATCTCTAAGGAGGATATCGTTGGATTTGGAGAAGGGAGAGGACTGGTGAGAGAGATTGCTATGAATTCGTACCTGGTGGGTAAGTGGCGACGGCCTGAGCGATCCATGTGCTTGACAGTAGAATTAAGCAGATGCATATTGCACTCCAT
Organism: Straminergon stramineum; assembly: GCA_963920665.1. Lineage (NCBI taxonomy): Eukaryota > Viridiplantae > Streptophyta > Bryopsida > Hypnales > Calliergonaceae > Straminergon > Straminergon stramineum. The sequence goes on from OY987272.1 coordinate 1,045,944, forward strand.
CGAAAAGAAGATCTGGCGTCCATCTGGGGACTCGATGATCGTCTCAGCTTAGGCCTCCAGAACGTTTCGCCCTGGCAGCTGCCACCCCTGAGCCAAACAAATTAAATACGTTCGAGACACAGTTCCAAGTCACGGAATTCACGAAAATGGAGCCTTAACCATGACCCTCCCCTCATGCTATCTCAAAGAGGCGAATTTCAGCGCTCACCATCAATTTCTACAAACTACACTGTGCAAATCTACCCATAAGTGATCCTGCTTTCACAGAACGCAAGATGATACCAAAACAAAATTCAAAATTAGACTACACTGTGCAAAACTAACCAGAATTGATCATGCTTTCACAGGGCCCCAGATGTTAATGAAAAATCCTACTAAACAAGACTTCAACTTCCAAAACAAGCCCCAATTGATCCTGCTTTCACAGGACACAAGACATTAATGAAAAAAATCCTCGCAACCGCACTGCAACTTCCAAACCGAACCCGAATTGCTCCTCCAATCTCTCCCCAAGAGCCAGACGTTAATCCAAAATCCTCACAACCGGGGAGAGATTCGCTAGTTACCTTGACCCAGACTCACGGATTTCGAAGTCCGCCCTCCAACACGAACAGACACCGACGTAATCCTGCAATCACATGGAATTGCAACGCCTGCCTTCCCACATATGCACCAAGAGCAGCAACGACGCTGTCACCAGAAATTCCACGTCGTCTGTCGCTACCAGCTAGACGAGCTAATATAGATGCTCTAAGAGGAAATGCTAGCTGCAAGAAACGACTGTGAGTTCTGCAGAGCCTGCAAGCAGCAGCAACATCAGACACAGGATGCAATGTGGCAGGGATTCACGTGTGCGAGCCTGCGAGGACGAGGAGAGCAGAGCTTGACAGCCGCTGGGAAGCTCTTCAAGGAGGCTTGGGGTCTCTCCTACAATCCTGGTGACCGTTGCGGGGACGTATTTGTACGACCGTTGTAGAGACGTATTCAAGTGTGTTTTAACCCTCAAAGGACGGACTGGTGACCGTGGAAATACTCCCTTTTGGAACCGTGTGACATCATCTACTTTATAAAATCCAAAAATATTCATTAGAAGTCATACTACTCTAGAAGATGTATGCTTTTCTCACAAAATTCTGAGATTGAATAGTTGTAGTTTTGTCCTACATAGAGAGATTCTTTGTCATCCATCAGACACGAAACGTCCATGTCAACGTTTGAGGGTTAACCCCTCACTACTGAAGGGGACGAAAAGTGTCCTCAGGTCAAATTCAAAGTCCTGTAACTTTTGCATCAGATGTCCGAATCCAATAAAACTTTTTGGAAAAGTTGCGCTCTCTCTTCTAGTTTTTGTGGTAAAATTTTCAGATCAATTCAAGATGTACTGAATTTTTGGAAGCCAATCAAAGTTCACAAGTTCAATTCAAGTTCACCAAACTGAATTTGATGGCTGCAACTTCGGGGGCTTGTATCTCCTTCATCCAATGTTCGTTTTCAATCAAATTTGTTGGGTTGTGTTCCCCTTGAAGTCTAGTTATTGTGGTAGAATTTTCATGCCAATCCAAGTTGTTTTGAATGTTTGGGAGCAATTCAAAGTTCAAAATCCCAACATTTTTTAATTAGAGTGAACTTCAGGGTCTTGTTTCTTCTTCAAACAATGTTTGTTTCCAATAATTTTTTGGAAAAGTTGCACATACTTGTCTAGTTTGTGTGTACAAAATTTCATATCCATCTAAGAAGTTATGAGTGATTGAGAAGCATTTTAGGAGGAGAAGGTTTAGTTTTTGATGTGTTTTTTGTAACTTTTCTTGTTGTTTTTTGACATTTCAAAGCCATCTTGCAGACACAATGTGTCAATGAAATGATATTTTTTTCATCAATGTGTTTGTATGCTGATTTTGAATCACTTACTAGTTTAAAGTTTCTTCATTTGAGTAGATTTAGAAACCGAATTTTGCCTCCAAATGTGTTTTTGGGAAAATTTCAGCATCCTTTTTCAACACTAAAACATTATAATTTTTCAATCTATGTGGTCAAATGACACCAAATTTGTTGCAAGCCATCCACAACAAGTGCACTACAAGATCGTACAGTTGAGATCTCTATGACTTATTAAAATTTATATTTATAACACTTCAAAGGAATGCAATTTCTGGAGCTGTTTGGGCCTTCAGTGGTGAGGGGTTAAAGTAGACTATCTAAAGGAGATCATCCATTCCTGACCACCCTCCCATACTCACAGTTGAGACTACTCAATTTTTGATCAATTGTGGTGTAGGTGATAGTTCATGTAGAGTAAGAATAGTGGAAACAACAAAAATGTTCAAGACATGGACATTGAAAGGATATAATGATCACAATATGCACATTGAAAGCCACAACAATCACTTACATTGGTTTTCTAACTAGTCTATGGTTGGAAATAGGTTTGCCTACATATCAAGAATGGGGCAAACAAAATCTTCATGAAAAAAATTCATGGTAACTTTTTTTCGAGGAAAAAAATGCAAAAAATTATGAAAAACTTCTAAAATCTATTTCTCTACATGGAAAAAAAATTGCCTCAACCTTCTTCATACCACAAATAGGTTGAATTGCTTAAGAGGTTAGAAATGGTTGATCATCCTAATAAGCTTATTCATATCTATTGTAGGTGGACTTCTCTTAGTTCGTTGACAAGCTTTGTGACACTGCATGCTTGGAGAAGTCTTCTAACTGAGTTTGGAGGAGCTTACAAGGTAGGTACCTTCAAAAGGGCCACTAATTGCTATTGAGACTCATTATTATTAGTAGACTATTCAAATTTTTATATTTTCTTGTTGGCAAGTGAAAGGAGGTTCCAATACACCAAAGAACATGATGTGGATTCTATGTGCAAAAGTTATGAAGGAACAAAGTTTGGTTCTAAAAGTGTTTTTTTCACATAAGTACATAATTGATTTTGGAGATGTATAGAGAGTGAATATGGCAATTTAGGGCTGGATGCACATATGGGGGTACCCATTGTACTTGTCCTCGAGGATAAGTAAAGAAAGTTTAGTGAATTCGTTGCACTCACTAGTAGAAAAGACTAAGTTATGATCGAGTAGACCAAGTGTGGGGCTTGAAGCTTGGTCTACTCAACTATGGTTTCTACTACCACAAAATAGTGAAATTAGGTTTCTCCACACTAATTTCTCCACATTTTGTGACACTATGAAAATATTTTCAATTATTGTACAAGAATGCACTACTTTTGAATGAAGTATTGTTGTAATTGGAACTTATGAACCTCCATGTACACAAATGAAAATATTTTTAGAAATACTTGTTGATTTTCATGTCTTATAATTGAGTAACTTTTCTTGATGTAAGGCAATTTATTTTCACTATTTTATATAGTGATTGATTTAGTGATATGTTTCTCTGTGTTTGGGCCATGTTGAGCTTGTACTAAGTTCAAGGACATAAGGGTTGAGAGGGCACTCAATTGTGATTCCCCTTATTAGAGGTGTATTAAAAATCACATATAATATAAATAAGAAATTATGGATTTGGACTCTAAATGACTGAAATAGAACCCATTAGATGCAAGACTAAAGATAAAAATTCTAATTTGTCACAACAAATCATGATTTTTGAAAGGAAAAACCAAAGAGAATTGTTCAACAAATTTTGAAAATTTCAAGTGCTATTTCCAAATTTTTTTAGCACAATTTGCCATGGTTCCTTATTATTTTTGTCTCGTAGCTTGCTTCTAATTTTCTCTAATTCAAATACTCAATTGTGTAAAGTGCAAATCTAAATAATATAAATTCTATTTATAGTGATTTTTTATGTACTTCCAAGGATAGTAATGTCAAGTTCTAATTCCGCACTATTCAATATGTAGTACTATATTTCAAAATCATTTTCGGTGTTGGATTGATGATGCTCTAATCCCTTAGATTCTGCACAATTTTTTGGAAAACCTGGTTTAAGTATATACATAGAATCTAAGTGTAGAAAGTGGGCATGAACTTGGTAGTTATATATATAACGCTACACTTTTGTACCATTTGATAGAGTTGAAGAATTCTAAGATCCATTCAATTTGTACAAAGTTTTATATCTAAATAGATTTTGTATTATTCAAAGTTACATCCTTAAAATGACCACTTTTGACTCTTGGGGGATTTAAAGAGCTAATCCATTTATATTCAAAGGGTGTAGTAATTAGATACCTACCTACCTTAGTATAGCAACTAATAACTTGGGCCCTCTTTACATTTGGATTGGGAGTCCTTTCAAAAAAATTCTACACTTCCGTTGTTGTATAAGACAAAAATTTAGTCTACATCATTTTCTCTTTGGGGGTCCTTCAAAGTCAAAATGTCAATACAAAATAGCATTTGTTGATCCTCTAAATTTCAATACTCTCGTTGACGAAAACTTTGTTTTTTACAAGATCTTGCTGCTAGTATAAAGAGGGCCTTTATAATGTAAAGATTGGAATCTCATGTAGATTTCAAATGATCACTAGTTTAGACATTAGTAACTTTTGAATGAAAATCTAAATAGAAGCTTTAATGTCCTAGAAGGTTCAATTTAAAGAACTATATGATATAGAGCAGAGAAAATTGAAAAGTGATATTTAGAAGAAAGATAATGCCCAAAATCTTGCACATTTAAAGGTTTTTTTTCTTGTGAAAGTCTTGTTTTTCTTGGTTGGACCTACTAGATAGTATAGAAAATTTTGAAAACCTAACTATTCAAAAAATCTACTCTTCCATGTAGTCTTCATACTCCCTAATAATATCTTTTTGTAGTAAAAAATATAGGAAAGGTACTTCGAAGGATTGAAAAAATTAATAAAATTTGTGAATATTTGTCAAAAAAATTCATTTTTCGTACATTTGAAAAAAATGTAGCTTAAGTAGCAAAAAATGGTCAAAATATCAAGAGGGGTTGTGATATTGTAAGAAAATTTATATATTAATGTAGGGTTTATTGTACAAACATATCTTCTATTTTGAAGTTGTATAGATTCTTATCCTATCAATGGTTAATCCATAGTGAGTGTCCAAAATTTTGAAGCAATCATGGGTGATTGCAAGAAACATTTGTCGAATTTCTTGTCTTCTTGCCCTTAGACAAGTGGTTTTGTGCTCATAACTTCGGCATCCTTAGTCCGCTTGGCGTGAAATTTAAAAGGAAGGTAGATGCAGAAGTTTTTGACATTCCTTAATTTTTTCAAATTTTTTCAAATTATTTTACTATTTTTAACCTGCCCCTGATAGGATGTCTATTTTGGCCCCGGGGTGGGGGGGGTGGGTAGTACTATCTTTGACCCAAAAATGCAAATTAGAAGCCACAAATTGGATATTTTGGAGGTATACTACCTTTTCAAGAACTGAAGAAGAGTTTTTGTGAAAATAGAAGCATGTCAATTGCACACATGGGGTCAAAGTGACCTTCCTTTGCACAAAGGCTACAAAGAGGGAAAAAATTTCCTACATGAATTTTTGGGTGCAATGGGAGTGCAATCTTCTCTAGAAAAATGGCTTTTTTTATGGAATATTAAAAAAATTTAATTATTAAAAATGAAAAAATTCAATATACCCTATTTTTGCTATTTTTTGTTGCCAATGGCTTCTACAATACTCCATAGTAGTCTATAGTACTACATAGTATTGCATAGTCCTAAATCAACAGTTCAAATTTACAAGCATCAAAATTGGCAATTTAGATTCACAAGCACACTGTTGATGCACAAATTTGATAGGTCTTTGTAGTACTACTAGTCCTTTGGCCAAAAATTGTGATTTTGATTAAAAATAAAATGTAAAGTGTTTCTTGCAATCACCCTCATTTGCGTTTGCCAACATTAAGTCTAAACAAGGTTTACATAAGATTTCTCTTCTTTTTCTTCTTTATCATTGCCTTATTTAACTTTTCAACTCCCTCAATTGAAAATACAATTTCTTTATAGGTTTCAATTAGTCATGTAACTTCAAAACTCCATTATTTTTTATGTGGCTTCAAAATTTTGTTGTTTTTATCTTGGCTTCATTCCACTATTTCATGTATTTCTAGTATACTTTTTTTTATTGAAAATCTCCTAAAAGGTCTTTACTTATAATCTCATGTCTAGGAGTATACTTAAAAACTCACTTAAAACACCCTTTTTCTTGTTGTGACTTCACAAATTGGCTAACCCAACCTATTAAAAGGTCGTCACTAGAATTTTATAGCAATTGGAACTTAATGAAGGTCTACAATTATGGAGGTTTGATAGTTTTTTTAATAAAAAAGTAACATGGTAAGAAAATTTTCACCATGATGTGCTACACTAAATTATAAACCTAAAGAGAAATTTTCAATTTTTTTGAAATTTTTTTGCCTTAGATATGAATTGTTTCACTTTTAATTCAAAATTTTTAAGTGTTTTCAAATTTTCACAAAAACATGTGAAATTTTTACAACCACTAGTAATAGAAGACATGTAAGCAAATTTTTTGAAAAATAAACACAATAAATCACATTCATAGGTACTTGCAAATATAGTTTGAAAAAGTGGAAATATGATTGTCTTTTGAAAATTATAAGTCTATAGACTTCAATTGACATGGAAGTCTTGGCAAGAGTAAACTTGTTATGGTGGATTTAGGTGTATGTTGCCCAATAGCCAATGTTGGATTCTATATTTTCAATACAAAAACCTCAAAGATCCGGACCCCATTAGTTGCCTCAAAACCTTTTACAATAAATCTCATGTTTAAAAAAAATTCAAATTCTTCAAAAATTTGTTTTATAAAGTAATTGAGCCCTAATGGTTCTCATTGGTTCCCTCAAAATCTTTGAACTCCTTCAATTGCAAAGACACTATGGGCTTCAATTTTAGTCTTGTGATTACAAATTTCTATTATTTTTATCTTGGCTTCATTCCACCATTTTCATTGAGGCTTTATTTTACCATTTTCATTATAGCTTCATTTTGTCCTAGCTTCATTTCATATTTTCATGAATTACCAATGACAAATTCTTGAACATTCCATTTGGACTTTTTGCCTTTGTTAGCCTTTAGAGATTTTGACTTTTTGTTTGTTTGTTGTCAAATGGAAATTAGAGTATGAAAAGAACAATTAGTGTGAACAATTTTATTAACCCCTAAAAGATTGTAAGAGCAAAAAACAATGTTGTAGAAGCCACATGGTGGCCTTATGGTACTTCTCACCAATGCTACTCCACTCCTTGATTGACATGTGGCTTGTTAGGAGTTGTGTGAGTTCTCACATGGACTCAAAAGACCTCACACAATACAGTGGGCGGAGCATTGTAGGATTTATAGCATTTCTCCACAAAGAGTGAAAAGCAATAATAGTGATGCAGTTAAGCCCAAAAGCACCACCGGCTTCCCACTACAATAGTCTATCTTCAAGTTTGTGGTAGAATTGCTCTTAGTTGAAATCTACTATCTCCAAGAATTTCCTTTAGCGTTTATTGCATGGAAATAAGTTAATTCCAAGGAAAAAATCTTCATCTAATTCAAAAAGGTTCAACCCTATAAGGATGCTATGGACCAGAATAGTTCGATAGATAACTTCACTGTTGATTGTAGAAAAAAAGAATGCACCTATTGGGCCAATAATTGGAGAATTTTGGTCACTACTTTGGTCATGGGGGTTTGTGTCCTTACCATATTAACCCTTAAACACCAGATTGGTGACCATGGAAATCATGCTTTTTGAAACCGAGTGACATCATCCACTTTTTAAAAAAAACAAAAATACTAATTGGGAGTCAAACTACTATAGAAGATCTCCCCTTTCCACTCCTAATTCTGAGGATGAATAGTTGCACTTTTGCCCTAAATACACATCGGGAAAGTAACCCCCACATTGTATCAATACTATTGCAATGGGATACTAGTCCAATACTGAAATAATACTATCGCAATACTGCAAATAATATTGCAACAATACATTTTCAATATACCTACTAGAAATGTATTGTTGCAATATTATTTGCAGTATTGCTAACAATACTATTTCAGTATTGGACTGTTACCCCATCGCAATAATACTGCAACAATACTGATGCAATGGGGGGCTTTTTCCCCAATAGGAGAATTCCTTGTCATTCATCGGACAAAAAACGTCCGCCGCGTCCTTTACGGGTTAACTTACACGTTTACATCCACCCTGGACTATCTCAAGCGGTAATACGGTCCCTGAACCACGATGGCTGGTCTCATGATCACTGGACCGCGGTCACTGCAAACCTAGGGTTCCACGGTGGTAGGTCTCACGGTTACGGACCACAAAAGACACCCACCGCCTCATCTTCCTCAACAGGTCCGCCCACCGCTCCCACATCCCGCGTTGGACTTTCACACATCGGAGAAGGAACTCGAGCTTGCCTGTTTATGTTGGAGCTATTCAAGTTTGCTTCGCTGTGGAGGAGAGAGAGAGAGGAAGAGGAAGAGAAAGTGGACTATTGTGGCGCTTGATGCAGTGGACGATTTGGAGTTTTTAATTCGCACGAAGAAGACGAGCACAGCTTCCGCTGTTTCCTAGTTTTTGAGACAAGCTTCTTTGGAACCCTTATCATTTGGCTCTGTCGCTTTGGGGCTACGTTGTTTCGTGCCAGCGATCCTTTGCTTTTGGTATCAGGTTTACTGGGGAACTGTTTTGTTTGGCAGAGGCGTACAGATCCGCACGGACTCTGTTCCTGGTGACGGTGCCTGAAAACCCTCTTTAAGCAAAGCAAGGACGTTGAGGAGGCTGAAGTCACTGGCAGCGGCGAAGTGAAGACGAACTTGTGGAAGTTTTTCCGACCTGTTGGTTTGATATCGTGTTGTGAAAAGTAGATAGTGTGTTAGAGCCGTGTTTTGCGGGAGTGCTTTTTTGTTGCAATGGACTCTACCATGTTTCTTGCTGGTCAGCAGGCTGGGTATGGAGTTTCCAGAAGCAGTTTCGCTCCTCAGAAACGTCAGTGGAGAGGTGGCAACGACCAGAGTCGGCGTCCTCGGAAGAAGAACAAGACGTCGCAACAGCAGCGTGCGGGTGTAGTGTCTGCGATGGCGTCCGGCATGTACGATCCTCCGAGGCTGATGGAGTTGCAGCGTCAGAACCGAATCAGAACGCGGAGGCACTTTCCGAAGAGGAGGAAGAGCGTTCCTCGGGTGCCTCCCCGGGCGCCGTTCAACGACAGCTCGTACCTGATGAGAGTTCGTCAATCAGGAGGCTTGACCTCATCCGCCTCTCCTGCTACACCCGCTACTCCTGCGTTTGTGTCTACCCCTGTCTTTGCATCCCCCGCCCCTCAGTTTAGGGAAGTTCCAGAGGGCGATGTCAGAGATTATGGCTATGGTTCTATGGAAGGTCTTATTCACCTTAAATCATGTCCTGATGAACCCTCACATGCTGGTAGCCAGGCTCCTCCGCGTTCGGTCCAGCAGGTGGAGGAACAACTAGATCATGATGTTAGCCGTTTTGAGATGACTTTGCCTTCGGGGAACGGGGGTCTCAGCCATAGGACGCAGCTTATGGAAGTCCGTCTTGCAGAGCAGGAAAGTCACATAGCCTACTTGGAGGACGAGAATCTGACATTGAAGGAGCGGCTGTTCTTGGCGCAGCAGGAAGCAAACGAACTCAGGCAAAGGTTGCAGAGAGGTGGTTCTTGTATTAGTGTCGTTGATGAGCATGACGATGCTTGTTCTGACTATGGCAGTTCAGATTGATCATGTACATTGATGTTTTATTCTCGTTTGTGTTGTTGACCGTCTGAGGTTGCCATCGCAACGGAGCTTATCTGTGAAGACCCGGTACGCGGGTGAGCGAGCCCGCGGCAACTGATGGAAAGCGTGGGATCTCGTGGTGGACCTTGCACTGACTTTCATGTAAGCACTGTTGTGTCCATTCTCATGTGGCGAGCGTATTGCTTTTATGTGTTTGGTTCCCAATCGGCCCTGGTTCAGTTGCTTCGCATCTTGGAATGAGAAGTTCTTGGAATTGGAAGTGTCGCTGAGCACTGGTATTATTTTTAGCAGGATGGTGTTGCTTTCAACGTCCTTTTTCTGGGTACCATTTGGAGTTTCAGCCTTGGACAAAGAGGAATCAAAGGGGTTGAAGACATTTGAAGATTTAGTTGATGTATCATGTAATGGTGCAAGGTCTTTGTACAGATTTTTATCTTGTATAGGAGCTCACCCTTCTAAATGGGAGCTTCACAATGTCAGTGAAGTAAAGGAGCATGGCATTGTGCCACATTACATCATAGAATCATTTCTTTCATACATTGATACTTCCAATTATGTAAGCCAAATGACATTTTCTTGACATCTTTAATGCATTCTTCATTCCAACATGGTTGTCATTGCACAATTTGTCAATTTGTCACATGTGTGACCATTTGTCTTCATTTGGTATTATTGTCTAAAAGTTTTCTGCCACTGCTTGTATTACTGTTGTATGTCTCTGGTGAAGTGATCGTAATATTTTTTCTCAAATATTTTCCTCATGCAATTCAGCAGTACCCAAGTATATTTCAGCCGTGCTATCCTAGCCTTCTGGGTTCATAAGATCGGCTGTCGAGCGCTGCTGAATTGTATTCCATAGTAGTGAAGTAACGGCGTGTCGAATTTGAGATTGTGGAGTTGGCATTTCTGGGCGAATGTTCCCAACACTTCAGCTGCGACTGGCGGACTCAAACTACGTGCATCAGAAAGTTAAATACACAGTGGTCCACGGTTCGCCTTTCCCAGCAGTTCTATCCTTGAATTTTTATCTTGTATTTTATCTTTTCAGCGTGTTTTTTAATTTAGGGCCAGTGCATTCTGAGGACATAGAGCCAGATTCACAGTTTCTCAGTTGTGAGGACTTCAACGGCAATCAAGCATCCCTTGGCCGGTATACCACAAAACACGTTGATCGAACACTTGCTCTATCGTCCTTCTGGGGTTATTCTACCGTTTGTAATCGGCAAGTCGTCCTGGTGCCCTCATTGTCCTAGTGTCGACTCTGATATTATATCTGTCAGCCACGTGCGAATTCGTTCATTAATTATTATAGAAAATGCTTCTAGCACTTGCACCACACGGCTGATTGCAGTCAGTTTGATTCTTTCGCTTAGTTGTGCGGCCTAGGTTGCTATGGTAGAACCATCCATTACCAACCACTTAAGCATTATGTGCATGATCTGGAGTAGTAGAAGACAATGTTTCATAATTTTTTTCCTTAAATTTAAATTGTTACAAATTTTAGAAGTTGGCCTGCACCCATCTTCAACACATAGAGTCTTCCATCACTACTCATCTAAAGACTAATTTGGTTCTCTCTAAACCAAGCACATGTGTCATGACAGTGATGGCTAGAAGATGGTTGGGTTGGGAACCAAGAAACGAATGGTTAGATATCAGTCATCTATCTATTGAATTTCCCATTACCTACATATTGTCCACGGGGCCTGGTTGGTAATGGGTGGTTCTACTACAATTGTGTAGGAAAGAGAATTTGAGTAGTTTAGTGATATTGGATTCCATTCATTGAATGGTGAATTGCATGACATTGAATTGCTTTTCTAAGAGCATAACCACCCAAGTGCATCAAATGTGACAGGAAATCTTAGGGCACTTGGGGGTCCCAAACTCCCGGTCCCTTTTGCTTGACTTTGTGAACTTGTACATCCCCTATCTCAAGCCACATGGTAGTTGATGATGCTCTCTTGGTGCTCATTACCATGTTTAAGGGATTTTCCTCAATCCATGGTTTTGTATCAAGGAAGAGGCATCCAACTGTTGATTAGCCAGGTCATTTTTTGAAGACCTCGAAGTCCAAGTGTATCTTGGGAGAGTAATGATGGGGTGTTGTTTTGTGCAAGGGCTCTCCACGAGGTGTTGAGGCCATGCCCATTGTGCTTGTGTGGCCATACTCTAATGGAACATCTACATTTGAGTACATCATACAATAATATATCGAAATAAGGTTAATTGTTTAGTATTTCAAAATAAGTGTTATGTGTATTATTTACATCATAGATGCATTTGTTTTATGTATTGATACTTCCAAATATGTAAGCCAAGCCATTCTTCTGACACCTTTTAATGCATTCTTTATTTTCAAAGTGAGTGTCATTGCACAATTGTGTGACCATTGTCTTCATTAGCTTGCAGTGTCTGCATGTCTTTTTGCAAGTTCTTTGCCCGTCTGCTTGTATTCTTCATAAAATTGGCATAATTCGGGCAGGAGTCAAGCTTTGATGTGTCTGATGACGAGCACGAAGAAACCCGAAGAGGCGTTTCTGGAGCGGCATATGCACACGAACAGCTCGTGAGCTGCAAGAAGAATCTCATAAGGAGGCTGAAAACGGACATTCAAGATGAGTATGGTCACGAAATTGAACTTTGGATTATTTATATTTTCGCCTTCCTTTTCAACACTCAGGTACAACAAACATCGATCTTTACGCATCTGCTTTCACATCCTGACGATCCTCATTATCAATGTATCTAAAGAGCTAAATTTTGTAACCCGTGAGCAATCTGAGTTGCGTGCGCACGACGTGGGTGCCTGAGAGATAAGATCGAGATTTTGGATTGTGTAGGAATTTTGTGATTCAAGCCTAATGCGATTTACAATGCTGGGGTGTGGACAAGTGTGCTGGCCTTGGTAGCCTTCGAGAAAGAGGTCCTGGCATCTCTCAAACAACACGGGAAGAAGCTAACCAGCAATCAATCAACCTGTGCCTGAAGATCTTCTAAGGCCAGATTCAGGGGAAAAGTATCCCCAGGCAAGGGCTTACTTGTAATCAGCATGTACTGTACAAGGTAGAGTGTCACAATACTAGTGAGCTGCTATCTTGTATAGTAGAACTCGTGTTACTGCATCCTTCTTGATGCATAATTGTGAAGTATGCATACAATAGGTGGGCCCAATTTCAAGCACTTTTTTTGAAACTAGTGTAGTTAGAGCTGACATTTGTTAGGTGGACATTAATACACCTCTCTAAATGCATAAAACCTCTCTTCGTGCATAGTTTCGGCATCATGCACTAAGAGTGAGACGAGTTCTATTGTATTCACCACCAATATACGAGTATCAATGTACCAGAGCTGATTGGTATGGTATTTTTAGTTACTTCAATCAACACCCATCCTACCCAACTAAAGGACCATAAGGCCACCACATGGCTTCTACAACTACATTTGTAGAAAATTCAAAAAGTGAACTTCACTATTAGTCAGTAACCAACAAAGAGACCCTAGATGATTTTCTTTGCTAAATTCATGGATACAATCCAATCGAGAAATGATTGAGTGAGTGATTTTTGGTGAATTTTTTTGAAAAAGAAAAAGTACTTTGGGCTATCACTTCACGTGCTCATATCTTTTTTTCCACACCTCAAAATGATTTGAAAAAAATTACACATCTAAATCATGATGATAAGTACTTGTGGAAAAAAAATCAGAGTTTTGTGATCACTTTTGAGCATTCCGATTTCAACATTCCAATTTCAGCACATGTACAAAGTTTCCACTAACTTGGATACCTTTCATCAATTTTGTCAACGGTGGCATTTTCTCAAAAATTGTGCAATTTTGTTGATCTATTTTTCATAGGAAAGTTACATAAGTCTTCTTTCATTTCAACGGTGACAATCATCAAAATCATATCACACATTTGAAAAATTATGCTTGTTACAAGAGCTAGTCAAGAAAACAAGAGCTTTGCTCAAACCTCCCTGGTCCATTACGGGTTAAATACCACAATGTCCACAACACGTTCCAAAGTTAAATACATTTAAAATACCATTCAAAAATGAGGAAAGAATCCACCTTGTTCATACTAGACAAGTATGAAGTTTCAAAAATCAAACCAAACATTTATTTTACTAATAGCTCCTTTAGAGAAAATCAGAAGGACTAAGACAATCTAGCTTCAAAAAAATCATATCAAAATTTACAACAATGGTATAAGGTAAACCGGCTTTCAACATACAGAATGATTGGTTTGCTTTGTTGACATTATTGAAAAATTCATTTTTTTCATATAAAGACATATGTGAGAAATGGAGAGAGTCATTGAAGTTTCATTTTTTTGACAAAATATAAATTTGTTGTGAACTTTTGAAGTGTTCTGCCCAATTGGATCAAATTAGTCTCTAGACTACCCCCAACCACCCAAAAGAGTACCCATAATAGTTATCTTACCACATAAATTAGTCATAATATTTCCTAACATGGCTACATCATGAAGGAATATAAAAATCACTTGTTGTGATGAATTTACATTGGAAGGGTAGAAGTTTCTAAAGCAATCACCAATAACTCCATCATCATCACCCAAAGCATTGATTTTGGCCACCAACCAATCTAATAAAGTCCTAATATCATTTATTAGAATTTTTTCTTGTCATGGTTTGGTGTAAGACCATAATAGTCAATCATTTCCTAAGTGTCTACATTGGGCAATTTGCCTATCATAGGCTGGATTACCTTAAACTAGTCTTCTCAACTTCTTTTTCATAATTTTCACCAAACAAGTGATTTATATTACTAAATGAGTGTAAATTAAAAACTTCTTGTAGATATGATAATAATTTCAATCTGTCTCAAACCTCGACCCCAAGTATGAGCATCCCAAAAAACACTTTTCTAATTTGATCATCTATATTTTGGCCTTGAATGGACATCCATCTTAATGAGGTGTCTCTAGTACCATTGCTATGAAGAGCATTGTTCTTTGTATGGTGCTACGACTTGGTTTGTGAAAAACTAGCACTACACTTCAAACCTCTTTAAACTTACCACCTAGCTAGGGTTCTAGCTTTTTGACTGTGACATAGTTTGAACAAATGACATGTGTGCTACAAGCAATTAGTGTGGCAAGAGCGCAGGATATTCTATAGAATTTTAGAGGTTATAATGTGTAATTTGCTACAATTTTGCAATAAACATTAGATAATATGCTAGAGTAGTAGTAGCATGGTAACTTTTGTTAGAATTATTTCAAGCGGAGCTAGGCCAATTTAAGGTCAATCAAGATAAACGAAAGCTTTGACATTTTCACATGTGAAGACAAGGGATAATTGACTTGAAGAGATTACTTGATGAAATTGAATTGAATTTTACAAAATAAGGTATCAAGGATTTGTTTCATACTAGTTATTTGAAGGGGTGATCAACAAGGATTCTCTTGAATACAAATTAGTGTTGCATTGTTGAATGTGGAGTCTTTAGTAATTCTAATATGTGTAGTGACATAGTCTTCTTTAGTGCATATTCAATGTAAGCCATGCTATTTGTATCACCATGTATCAATAATGCACATTCAAAATCTGAAATGGTCATTTATTGGCACAAATACAATGGCTTATTTTATATGACACATTCCAAAATTATGGTACTTTGCACATGCTATTACATGTTTCTTGAAGAATTATGGAAAAGTGGGAATATATACAATCATAATGGTCACTTGATCATATTTATGCACCCTTGCCACTTGGCTTGAAGAATTTGTGACCATTACTAAATAATTTTCCAGTTTTAAGAAATCATATTTGAATTCACATATATTGAAAGAATGAACTAGTCCAAAACAAATGTAAACACATGTTAACGTAGTTGAGGTTCACATATGTCATGTGGTGTCATAATAACAAGTTATTTTTTTGTCATCGTTGCTAATAAAGTTTCAAAACATTTAACGAGGAGGTTTCTTCACTGACTACGTTAATAATATTAGAATTTTCAGAGTCACTATTTCCAAATATGGGCATTGTATCATGTAAATTTTTCTTTTCAATGTGAGATCCTTTGAAAATTTTACTGTAATTTGAACTTTGGTCTTGTAAACATTTTTTTCTTGATTTTCTAATTATAGAATGATATGGAACTTTTTTGTTTGCACCACTATGTTGTGTAGTATAATATGTGGTGGTGTTAAAAAACTTAGACGTATTGAGCATATTTTGTATGAAATGCATTTCCCCCCTTTATTCTTCAAAAATTCATATAAACTTCAAGTTTTCCAAGATAAAAATTGATTTTTACCAAGACGTGTAGGAGACACATAATTTCATCTTTGAAAAATGAAGAAAAAAAATTTCAATCATATTTGGTGAAAAAATAGCCCATGCATGGCAAAGAATATTGAGATTGAATACACATCATGTAGATGCATCACTTAGGGATTAATCCTTAAAGGTATAAGAAGCTGATTCTAAGGTGCAACATAATGTTTTTGTTTATTTGACATAGGAAGACCATAAATTGAGGTAGACAATAGTAACAAAAATTCTCAAGGGGGGCATTGAGCAGTTGGAGTAGCAACCTATGTGCGAACAAATGATAGGTTATTTTAAAAAAGTGGGGGCTAATAATTATAATTGGATTTAGAGTAATATAGGGTATCAAAAATGGCAGTGGACGTCTTTAATATATTATAGGGTATGGAATAATAGGTCCTATTAGAAAATTACATAATGATAGCATGTGAAAAGAAAACTTCATACCCCTCTATAAAATATTGGTTGTTCGCACCTATATCCTAATTTTTTAAACACATTGACCTCCCTGAGCAAAAATTTGTATTCATATTGAGCCAACAAATAACAATCCAATTTTGGATCATTGTTGCACTTTATACTTATCTCAAAAGTCACAAGATGGTCACATATTGTGAGTATATAAGCTTGATAAGGTTTAGACGTTAAAATGATAATAAAATTAACGAAAGGGAAAAATTGTTGAATTATCAACCTAACAATGTTCTTCTTGTCATATTTTAGTTTATACATTATATTCTAAGAGTCAAATATGGTACCATACAATTGGTTCTCGAAGAACCTCTAAAGATTAATGAATATTTTTGCAATAGAGATTGATCTTCAAACTTATGTATGTATGTATGTATACATACATATATATATATAATATCAAGTACACAATGTTACAACTCTTGTTACAAAATCTATCATGTTTTCGTCCCCCAAAAAATTTATTCTACATTCACAATAAAAACCTAGAGCATGAAAACCTGAACTAGGTTGGAACAACCATTTTCGACAAGATAAGATCCATTTAATTCACAAATAAATGATTAAATACGAATGCAAAGAAGATAACTTTAAAAGAAATTTCATTTTTGCTATAAAAACCTGTTAAAATAGTTGAAAGCCTTGAGAAGTGGCCTCTACAATCAAACCTCTATATATGTTACAAGTAGGGAATAGAAGATATCTAACACATACAACATTATATCATGTAATAAATGATATATATTTAACTTCTCAACTTTTGGGCTATTAACAATAATATGTATTCTAATTTACAACTTTTTGTCTATTCTAACACATAGCATAGTGAGATATATTTGCAACAAATGTTACATATGAAGAATTACATACATTGAACATCTAGTGGGGGTGAAATTTTGTAACATATAAGAGATTTAATGCTTATTGAGGGCTAGATAACAAGTATAGAGGTTCAACTTATCATTTTACACAATTCGTAGTCCAAGCTTTATCCTGCTTGTAACGTAGCATTTATTGCAAGGGCAGGGTAGGTCAAGAAACTATTCACACAAGAACGTGAACCCACAGCACACAACGTAGCAGAATAAATTTAAAGATCTTTCCCTATTTTTGTGGTTCATTTATTTTGTATTTCTCTTCCTCAATAAATTTGTGAGTCCAACACAAATTCATATTTCTCAAAATTTAATCATCTGGCTATAAACATGAAAAAATCGAGCTAGCTGCAACTTTGTAAACCAGATTAAATACTACTACGTACCCATCACCCCTATAGATCGAGAATCGAGTGAGCTAAGTCATGGCAGTTTAGATTAGGCTCACCATTCTCCTCCGAATTCGTCACCCAACATACTGTAGTTCTTTGATTTCTTTTTCTCTCCTTGATATGCATTTCTTTTACTAACAACACTCTGCACAGACCAATGTTTTTTATTCCAGTGATTTGTCATCAATTTGCACCAAAATATTGGGCCCTGCACCAAGCCTATAGTACATCAATAGTACAATTTTAGATGAAATTGCCAAAAAACTTCAAATGGAAAAAAAATCTTGGATGAAATCACCAATTTGTGGATGATAATAGAATTATGGATATGTGATATGTGCTAATGTGATATTTTTTATTCACTATGTGGATGAATGTTGAAATTTGGAGCACCACTATAACATCTAATATCGCCACTTTGGCACTTCACCAAAAATGAAAAAAAAACACCCTGGCACAGACCACGAGCCATTGACTCATTTGACTGACCAGTCACCAACCCCTGAGGATTCCCTTCTGTAACTTATTCAGACATCGATAGCCTGATTTTTAGTGTATCAGGTACATACAACGTCGCAGGCATTGGTTGCAAGATCAGACTGCAAATGCCCTCGGCACCAGCCAATGGAAATATTCGGCACTGAGCAGCAAAATGATGCTGCGCACTAATTATTCTCTCACCATCACTCGCCCATGCCATCGCGTTGATCTTTTTGTCCACATCTGTACGTTGAAGCCGCACGTTTTACTTGTTTGACAGATGATGATGATGATCAAAGTACTTGTGAAGTACAACAGTCTCAGCAATATCACGAGTATAAATTCTCGTGACCTTTCTTCCTGCGATCACACAGCAGATGAAGGGTTCACTAGCAGCTTCAGTGCAACGCCGACGTCCTTAATTGCATTGCCATTCTTGATCGAATTTGGATTGCAGTGTTAAGACTTGAGCGTTATCTAGCCTCTCCCGCAATAGTACTGTCAAGATTGCATTGAGCAGCTGCACATACTCTCGCTGAAAATAGAATCGCTATCTAGCTACCCGCATTAGTCATGTATTCTGGATTGCATTGCATTGCTGCAGATACTCTTGGCGGTACATTGTAGAATCGGATTGGGGGTTGTCGGAAGAGGGTTATATAGAACTGGCGGGAGATTTGGAAGTTCGTGGGTAGCCATGGCGGGGTTCACCGAGACAACGTACAACAACCTCATCACGCAGCAGAGCGAGACGCAGCGCCGGCTGTTTCCTGAGTACACCGGCGATAACCTGGATTTTGACGTGGTGATTGTAGGCTCAGGCATGGGAGGCGGCATCTTAGCCGACGACTTGGCGGACAATAGCAGCAATAAGCGCATTCTGGTGATCGAGGCCGGCTCCTATCTCTTCCCGACGCACGTCTACAACATCAGCCGTTTCCCGAACGCTTCAGTGGCGAGCAAGTATGGAGTCCAGAATTTCACACAAACGGGCAACGACAAGAGCGAGTTTTACATTGGGGAGAAGCCCCAGCTCAATCTCGGCGGACGCTCCATCTTCTGGTCCGGTCTCATCCCGTCGGTACAGCCCTGGGAGTTTCAATTCTTCCCTCCGAACGTGCGTTCCCGACTCGCCAACGACCTCATCGAAGCAGGCCAGAAGCTCAACGTGTCCGTAACCCTAGGCCAAACGGCACAAGCCATCGTGCAAGCCCTACGACAGAGCCCGCTCGCGGAACACTTCGATATCATAGAAACTCCTCGCGCATTACATCAACCATACCTAACGCCATCAGGAGCGCCAGCGAGGGAGTTTTTCATGGAACCAACTGGCGTCTTCAACACCGCGGAGCTTCTCATCAACCAACTCGGCTTGAAACCGGATGATCCCAACGAAGCGAACCGCAACCACCTCCAGCTACTGCTCAACCACTACGTCGAATCCGTGGAAAAACAAGCCGATGGTCGCTTCAAATTACAAGTGAAAGACGTCATTGGGAAACGCACTCGTGTCATCTCAGGGAAAGTCGTGGTTCTTGCCGCCGGGGCTCTCGAAAGCCCGAAGATCGTCCGCCGCTCCCCTGTTTTCAACTCCTTGCCACAGCCAGTTCAAGAAGTCGTGGGAAGGGGACTTACGGATCATCCAACAACGAGCTGGATTGAGGGAAGCGTGACGCACATTAACAACACCCCGATTCCGCGTAACGGGCACGCCAAGATTATCTTCTACTCGAAAGGCTTGCGGGAGGCCAACGGAAGCGCAATTCGGTACCCGTTCAACATCGAAATGAACGTGAACCACGAGTACTGGCATCTCCGGGAGAATGATCCTTCCTCACCGGAGGTTCCTATCGGCGCAGGGCAATCAATTGTGGAAATTAAGTTCAGCTTTGGCAATCTGCTCGACAACGCAAATGTCATCAATCTGTCCGAACCCTACGTTCCGGACATAAAGTTCAAGAATTTGAACTGGATGGACGACCTATCGCAGAACCGATTCAAGGCGTTGGCGGGGTGGTCGAAATCGAACGACCAGGTCTTTGCGGTGCTCAACGACTTGATATTCAAGATCTTCTCGCAGTTCCGGAAAGACGGCGCGCCGGCTTCGCCTGTCGGCTACCTCGGCGAAAACGGGCGAGGGTTTGGCTATGGCACGGTGCACCACTCCGTCGGGACGCTGCGCATGCCGGCCACACCTCGCTTGGACAGCAACGATTTCGGCGGTGCGTCGGTGGTGGATGAGGATCTCATGGTGCGAGGCCACCCCGGGCTGTACGTTTGTGACATGTCTGTGCTGCCGTATAGCTCCTCCGCGAACCCTGTGCGCTCTCTTGCGGCTTTGTCGCTGCAATTGTCTCGCCATCTCCGGAGAAACTAAATATCAATAGCAGATTGGGTCATGGGTGCACATGCATCACGGCTCCTCCGCAAACCCGGTGCGCACTCTCGCGATTTCGTCGCAGCAATTGTCCAGCAATCTCCAGAGAATGCAGAAATCAACAGGAGCTCGGATCGCGGCTGTACTAAACCCTAAGCTAACAAATGTCTCCTTTCTTAGTACTGTAGATATCAGAGCAACTGTTCTGGTTCTGGGGATGATTTCCCTGGACCTTATCAGAGTAACTGTAACTATTCTCGTTCTCAGAACAACAACAGCTACGATATATAGCGGCTCTGGGAATGAAGCAGGCTCTGGTCCCGGGGATGAAGACTCCAGGTCTGGAAGCGAGAACGTGAACTTCGGCTACAATTAGGGAACATGGTGCCTTGTAATCTGAAGGTTTCTTCTACGGCTAGAAGCTTTGTCGTCCAAAAACTTGTGTGGAAACTTTGGGTTTTAGTAATATAATGTCCCTAAGTTTCTATTTGAGAAATGTTGCGCGCCCAGTGAGGTGACAATGGTGAAATTAAAATCATGTGGACGAATCATATTCTATCCTTCAGTGAAGACGTGAGGGGAAAGCTTTGGGTTGTGGAAGGTTATGAGAGAAAATCAACGGTTCAAGATTAAGTTAGAGTAAACTGAACGCTCTTTGTTGCTTTTTTTTCTCTCCGTCTCACCTGGCTAAGCTTGACAACGTTCTGTTTTTGGTAACCAGAGTGTAACTTAGTATGCAGGCTAGTTGTGTCTCCATGTACACTTTAATCCTAATAGATGGGGAATTGTTCATTGAATAGTTAAAACACTACAAGAAAATTGGGTTCGTTACAACTAATTGAAATGCAACTACATGTCCTATGCAATTGCCTTGCAACTACAATCTTTTGTATTTGCATCAACTTTGACATAGTTACACTATAGTTGTAAAATAGTCGCAAAATGTAGTTACGATCACAGGAATGTAACAGAAGAGTTGATGTGAAGTATTTTACATCCAATATTCATTAAAATTGTTGATGTGGACAATTTTACATATTGTAGAGTCCAATGTGTGTATGTACCATTGCATATAATCTAAATTTAATAGCAATTCAATTGAAAAGCAACTCTAGTGCAACTAGATTGCAATTCAAGTGCAACTAGAAAGCAACTAGACTATAATTACAATACAACTACACTGCAACTACACTGCAACTACAATTTGACTGAAGTTTGACTAAAAAATGACTAGAATTTAACTAGAATACAAATAGCATGCAACTACTATTAAGTCTTTTAATAATTGTCCTATGTCAATTGTCAAGAATATCATTTGGTTAGACATATAAGAATTGTAAGTTATAGCATTCTTGTATAATGAATTTTGATAATGAAATTCTAATATTTCTATATTTTGTAGATTTTTATACTTTATAGATTTCTAATATTTGTAGATTTCTATAATCTACAAAAATCTGTAAATATTCAAAGTTTAAGAAATTTTTAAATTTGACAATCTTAAAAAAAAGATGGATCTGAAATTTTAAATCTAATAAATCTTTGAGATTAAAATTTCAAAATCTACAAATCTATGAAGTACAAACAAGTTGTAAATAAGTCGCAAACTAATTGCACATAAGTCGGAAACTAGTTGCATGCCAATCGCAAACTAGTTGTATGTTAGTCATAAACCAATCACACACAAATAACTTTTACATAAGCAACCACATAAGAAGAGTTCATCAACAAACTTTCAAGTAGGCTGTTAGATGAGAAACAACCTTGAAAATTTTTGCAACTAATGCGACTTGTCCATTGCAATTGCAAACTCTAAATTGTCACCTAGTTGCAAATGTCTCGTGCAACTACAAAACTAGTTGCAAATAGTAATCACAAAAACCCTCATTCTCTTCCAATGAAAGCTTCAAAAGTTTTAGCTAGACATGTAAGTTCCATTGTCGTATAGCTAGTCATAAACATGTTGTATAGCTAGTCATTGGAATTAGAATACATTTAAAGTTAAATAATTACACTATCAATCCCATGAGATACTTTCACTTCTTTCACTTCTTAGATTCTATACTTCTTTAATTAAATATTTAACACCTATTAGTCATTATTTAATACTTATAAATATATAGGTACTAGTGCATATTCCAAATATAATTGATGTCAATTTAGGTGCACCAATGAAATATTTATAATTCTAGCTTGAAATACAAAAACCATAGTTGGTTTGGGATTGCTTTTGTGAATCAATATTCTTACATCAATAATCCACTAGTGTGCCTTGTACTGTTGCCACAGTCAAAATCAAAGTAAAAGTATTTTTCTAATTTTTTATTCATAAAAACTTTGAAATTCAATAACATACACATCGTAGGCCCAAACGCCACAAAACAAAGCCCGTGCACCCCTCCTTACCAAGGGCTTCCCAACGGTACCAAGCACACAACCGAGGGACGCACGGTCCAAGAGATCTCAATGTAACAAACAAACAAAACAAAACAAAACAAACAACTTGACTTAATGTATGGATATTAAAAAATGCTCTTTACATTCCTTTCACTTAAGACCTTGAGAATGCACATTATTGATATTTCATTCATTTCATGCCTTACGTATGCATATTACTCATTTCTTGAAAGTTCAACTAACATTCTAATTTTTGACAAATCTATTTTTTCCCCAATTTATCTTACATTTTACCTAAATGCAAGAAACGCCATATTTATATTTAAATGTATTCACATAATTCTTATTTTAATTTTACAACTT
The DNA here is from genome assembly GCA_963920665.1 of Straminergon stramineum. NCBI lineage: Eukaryota > Viridiplantae > Streptophyta > Bryopsida > Hypnales > Calliergonaceae > Straminergon > Straminergon stramineum. The sequence goes on from OY987272.1 coordinate 1,069,325, forward strand.
GGTAAGGTGCAATTGACAATTGATATGTGGATTTCATCAATTGTGGCAGTGGTTCTAGGACAAGGTATTAACAGGGATTGAGAATTTATGTTTACTACTACAACAGAAGCACCCTAAAATGTCTATATAAACAATTCAATATACTTGGAAACACCCTTTACCACGTAAAAATAGTTTTTGTAGTATTAGCAATTGAAAATCATGAATTTTCCAAAAAAAAAGAAATTTTCTGATATGGCATGTTATTTCTATGATTTTTCAAGGGGGCAACTCCCTAGACCATTAAAAACATCATATAAATAGATCTGAAATTGAAATTTGACAAATTCAACAATCAATTAATCAATAGTAAAGGGACAAATGAATTTAATAACACATTAGAGGAACACTTTAATAGAAGCCTAGTGACACTTCAAGGGAACTCTATTGGGAAAAGTGACACTTTAGGATGTTTCTACCTTATAGCTTGCATATTTCCATTTCATGTGTCATTTGTCACAATTTCATGTACTAATGCTTTGATCTTAAACATTGGGTAACATATTACACTTGTAATGGAAGATATATAACAACTTACTTGAAAGAACCCTCAAAAATGAGATTATAGAAGTTTAGAATAGAGTATATATTGTAACGTATCAACACATATTGTAGTTAAATTTTTACTAGACGTGTTGTATTTGTGAAAATCATACAACTTGGATAGAGTGTCAAAAAAATTGTGCTAGAAGAATAACCTCTCCCAAACCTTGCTTTAGTTAGTATGGCTTGTGGTTAAAAAAAGCTCTAACCTAACCATATATATACCACAACATCGATGGCATAATGATGAGGTAACGAAAAAAATACACTCCAATGTAGTCAACATTGGTCTCTCTATATTCCTAACCCTACCATTTTTCCTCTCAAATTTGATATGTTGACAAAATATGAAGAGCTTGCAAGTTGGCTTACAATAGAAAAAGTCATCATTGTCATACCTTTTCAAGCTTTATTACGTGTCCCAATGAATTGAAACTTCCGTTTTTTAGTAAAAAAAGACCTTTTTGTAATATAGAATCTTTACCTCTCATTTTTAGAATGCTGGAAAAGTTCATTTGAGGTTTGGATTGTCAAGTTTTGCATTGAATCAATTTTTTTTAAAAGTCACTGGAATGGAATGAGGTTCACCTCCCTCCACTTCAGAAAATTGACCCAATGCAAAACTTGTCAATTTGAACCTCAAATGAACTTTTTTACATTGTGAAAAGAAAGAGACGAAGAAATTCCACATGAAAAAAAGAGCTTTTATGCAAAAAATAGAAAATTTCAATTTATTGACACATATAATAAGGCTTGAAAAGATATGACAACTATGACTTTTTCTATTGTTAGCCAACTTGTGGGCTCTCCATATTTTTCCAACTTGCAGAGCCTGAGAAGAAAAATGACAAGACCAAGAATAAAGAGAGACCAATGCCAATTGCATTGAGGCATGTTTTTCTCCGTTGCCTTGTCATTCTGTCATTGGTGTAGTGGTTTCTGGCTGGATTGGAGCTATTCTCAAGGCCCATTCACATCTAGTGTCAGGGCAGATGAAAGACCGGAGCTTGGAAACCTTAAACCTGTGGTTGTTCACACTAGGTGCAAGTATTAACTACAGAACCTAAGTGGATGCCTACATTTTAGAGGCCAAACCTGTCAATGTTAGTTGAAAAGCGATTTAGTCAGTTCCTACATCTCTGGCTATCAACATGGCTTTTACGTAGCACTTGTACCTAAAGAAAATGAACATTTGAGAAGATGTGGGGATCTATAGTTCTAGTTGTTTGTAAGGGCCAATCATGAGGGACTAATACCAAAGAGCGGTGTCGTGAATAAGCTTATTGCCTAATTTCATCCAACTTCCATGAAGAAAAAAATTCATTCACCCAAAATACAACCATCATATTGTTGACATTATTAACAATAGGGGTAGTTACAATTCCTCCACCATCAAAAATTTATGTGGAGAATGAGATGTAATAGGAACCAATGGGAAGCATTAGCGGGTGAAGGAAGTGTAACACCCTTTATTCGTTTAGACGATGAGATGTGGAGTATGAAATGTGGAGAATCAATGGGAGCCAATGGGGAGCCATAGTGTAGTCCAAAATAGAATATTCTTCTTGGAAGAAGTTTTCTACGCATCCATTCTTCTCCTCCAGAGGAGAAGAATGGACGTGTAGAAAACTTCTTCCAAGAAAAATATTCCTTTTCACAACACATGCAGATAGCCAACTACAAAGAGGCATGTCCCCATTCTCCATGGAAAATCTAGAGGATGGAAGAACTGTGACTACCTCTAATAGCACAAATCAAGGCAACCCAAATTCCTCATGAAGCATACAACCCGCACTTCAGAAAGTAAAGTGTAGTGTAGAAGTTGAAGTATAGATATGGTCCCTAAACTAGATGAGAACTAATAAAAATTTCAATTCATGAAGACAATTGTTTCACAAGTGTCTCTTTGCTGAAAGAAGGTGAATCCTACAAATTAGTGGAAGTGATAGTTTTGTAAATGAACCCATGGTGTGACCACCCACTTTGCCAAAGTAGTCTATTTGCCTAGTTGGCAGATTACTTTAATCCAGAAATTACAGTTGGCCAAAAGTCTGAACACACCATCACTATGTATCACCATAAAATCAGGAAATTTCATAAGCAGAATCCCAAGCCTTGGAAGGGCATTCCCCTAAAACCATACATGAATATTAAAATTTACAACCGGTGTTCTATACAACCAGGTGAGAATGGGCCTTTACATGTTTACATTACGGTGGCACGGTATTCATTATGATTAGCTAACCAAAACCAGGACAAGACCCCATTCTCTCATCGGGATTTGGTCTTCATGGAAGCAAGGCACACTAGCCACATGAGCTTCCTATGCTCCTACTATAGTGGAACCTGCACTACAATCCACTAGTTGTGCAAATATTGATGAAAACAGAGAGATTTTGGTATGAGAGTATTCTATCTACATACTTTGGTAGAAATAGGTTTGAACAACAGTAATAAAAATGGCTCACAATGAATTGCCCAAGGAGGGTTGAACTATGAACATTTTCCCTGGTTTCCACCTCTTCAAATCTTGATGACTATCAACATACGAGGTAGAGTGAGGCAATGTTGCAAATGATCGGCCAGGGATTCATGCACTGGTAGGGTAGCTTCCCATTGATCAAAGCACATAGGCCCCAACACGAACCTTATACCTAACATATAATGTTGTCCAACTCTTTGGCAACATGGCAAATCGATTTAAAGAGAAAAGATTGAAACAACAACTACGATAAAGAAAAGAAAAAAGGACTGGGCGAGCTAGGAGATGGAGCGACTTGGCGATGGACCTGGGAGATGCAGCGGCCATTGGCGATAAACCTCGAAGCTCTGGCGACGGAAATGGTGATCTACAGCAAGCGACATCAGAGCTCAAATCTTTGGCTGACGATGGCGAGCAAGCGACCTCGAAGTTGGTATGAGGCGCTTCGATGGTGAGCAACCGAGCACGATCGAGAAGGCGTGGGAAAGACCGCTATGGCGTAAACCGGCTGCGCCAATAGGCTCAGGATCAAGCCACAGCATCTGGATTAGTAAGCCTACGCACATGAGGCTTATATTGCCTGTGCGACATCACAATTGAGGGCCGAAAAGGACAGGTTGGGCCTGGAGAGGGCTTATGGGCTAGGGCTCACAGTTCGTGAGACTCTGCGCCCTCACGGCGATTAGCTCGAGGTTTTAACATGCAATAAAGTAAAAAGCGGCCGTCTCTGGGTCGTCTCTCTCCTTCAAAACCCCATCCTGCGCACCCCTTGCCTGTGCATAGAAGAGGTACAGTAGTGTGCAATTTGCACTTGTTTCATGATGGGGGCGTTAATTGAGCTACATTGTTTTTTTTTGTTTTCATTATGGCGGCCCCACGTGGAGGGTTGCTTGCACTAATGATGAGAGATGAGGGGGGTGATGGTTCCAAAGGGGTTCAAGAGAGAAGTTCTTCTGGTACTCCAAATGTGAAGAAGGAGTGGAAAGAGGGAGTTTTGAGGTTCTTGGTAGACATGTGTGAAGAGAAATACTAGGAGTCTAACCGCAAGCCCTTCAGGCAAGTGAATTGGGAGGTCTTTGCGAGGGAGCTCAACAAATAGTTTCCAGAGGAGCCTCAAAGAACCTGGCAGTAGACTCGTGACAAATGGGCAAAGATGAGGTCAACATACTATGAGGAGAAGTTGAAGCAAGAAGAAAATGGAGCACCACCATCAACTTGGACACCATGGTATGAAATCTTTGACAATATTTTTGGTGATACAACAAAAATCGATGGTGTGCCTCATGGTGTTGATTAGGGTATTTGTTTACAACACTCTGAGACTCTCATTCTCAGTGATGATGATGGTGACACTTTGCCCAGTAGGCCTCCTATTCCTTCCGTTGCAGGTGCTACTTCTTCACATTCACCATGCACACAGGCAGTAAATCAATCGGGATGTGAGGGTCAAGTGAACAAGTGTGCAAGAAAGAAAAAAAAAGAAACTTGGTGCAATGGATGAGTCCATTGCTACTGCCATCAACAATTTCTCCAAAGGAATTCTCGAGGTGGAGAAGATGAAGTTGCAGATTACAGAGAAGTTGATAGACAATGAGAGAGAGGGTCGAGAGATGGCCATGAAGGGACAATTGCAGATGGCTGCTCTATTTGTAGAAGCTTTAAAGTCTAAGGACTCTTCAAGGAGTTCTAAATAGATGTTGCATCTTCTAGGTTACCTAGAATTGGAGGTTTAGGATTTACGGAATTTTATTTCCAATGTTGTATGGAATTTGATTTGATTTGTTCTAAATTCCATTACATTGAATAAAGAATTTTTATTACCAAAATTTTGGTTTGTGCAACCATATGTTTCACATAGAACTTATAGGAAATGCAAGTACAATTTCATCATAGTCACTCATCATTAGGGTTTTCCAAAACCCATTGTGTGAACAGTTTTTGTCTAAGGATTTCTCCTTGACGTTTAGCATGTTCTCCCTCCCTAGCTATAGGTAATCTAGCATTTCTGAATCTAATAAGTGGATCTCTTCGTAAATCTGCATTAGCCACATAGGGCTTTGGCTCATTCAACATCTCACAATAGTTGTGTAACCAACAACAAGCTACTATAATTCGAGCAGCTTTGTCAACTCTAGAATTAAAATGCTTCAAAATTATCCATCTGTTCTTCAAGGTGCCAAATGCTTGCTCAATCACAACTCTTCCGGAATTCATAGATTTATCAAATCTTTTCTTTTGCAAGTCATTGGGGGCCTTCCAATTCTTCATCAAATAGGTGCGAATAGGATAGGCAACATCTCCAATCAAATACGGAGTACATCTGGTACCTCCAATCGAAACCACTGGTTCTTGAAGAATGTCTCGTTTCTTCAAACCTTTTTATAAGATGGACACTTTGAATTGGCTGCCATCATGCACTCCTCCAGGTTGGCCAGTACACACATTCCAGAAAATCTATCGTGAATCACAAACCGCTTGCAATACAATGGAGTGAAATTTTTTCTATTGTAGAAGTCACTAGCTGCTAATGTGACTCTTCTACTTGGAATCTTTGCTAATGGTATGTGCATTCCATCAACTGCTCCACAAATGTTAGGCAAGTCCGTTAGTTCTTGAAAATCTAAAATGATGCCTTCAAGACATGCCTCCTTCGGAATGCTAATGTAGTGGCTAAATAATTTGTCTTCATCTGTGAGAATGTCACAAACAATATCAGCATACTTTCTAATGGTTGAAGCTCCAATTCTAAAACGATCTCCCATATGCTCTGGACTATGACCATGAGCAAACCTATAAATTACACATGCAACAATTTTTTTAATTTCCATTTGGGGTCTCACTTGATTTACAGACCTACTTCTCAAGAAAAGAGTTAACATATTCACTAAATTGTCAAATGCATTAAAACTCATCCTATAGAAATTCTTGAATTTGTTATGGTGCATTTCATTACTAGATCTCCACACTACCCTTTCCACAAAGTTCCAATGTGTTGATTGCCTAGGCTCTACCCAAAACAGGCGGGGAGGATTGGGTTTCTTTCGTGAACCAAGAAGCAACAACAATGAAAGAAAATGGGCCCGCATTGAAATTCCATTGTCAAAATCCAAAACCTCCGAAGCTCTTGACTTTGAAGTAAAAGAGTTCTTCATCACCATAGAAAGCATCATCCATGTGACTATAACTCTAGTGAAAAATGAGGGCTCCATGTTCTTTCACCCTAAATCCTTGGAAAATTGTTCTATAAAAAAACGTTGTAACTCTTTAGAAGAACATAGAATGAAAGTCCCAACGACGAGAACCAACACCTACTCAAAACCTCACAAATGATTGAAAAAAACTCAAAACATAACAAGAAAATTATTTTTCAACCCTAACCCCACAAATTGTCCTCCAAAACTCTCCTCCAAAGCTCTCCTCCAAAATTCAATCAACAGCCAGCTAACAAAAAACTGAGCTTACAAGGATACATGGCCTGGGAAAATCATGTAGTGCTTGGAGAAAAGCTTGATGGGCTTCGATAAAATCAACCTGGACTTCAGGGAATTCACCCTAGGCTTTGGGCGGGGTAAACCAGGGGTGAAAAGGCCCTTGATCTACTCCCTTTTGCATCGGGGGGTGGGGGCCTGCCCTCTGGCGTCCGATGTCAGAGCCAGGGCTTATCCAACCCCATGTGCGTAGGCCTAGTGACTCAGCCGTGGATGGAGCTGGGACAATATTTTTTTATTTTTTATTTTTTTTTGACACAAATGAATAGCTGGGATAGTATTTGTTGCTTTGGTAGGTGGTTTGATTCCCTCACTAGCCCATTTCCCACTGGGACTTATTATTTATCACTGATGATAAAATTTGGAAGATTTGAATTCATATCTAAAATCAAAGACTTTCAATAAGCTAGGGAAAGGTGATAAATACAAAATTAACCACTAGGGAAGATTTTCACATTTAATATCTCGAATTGGTGCAACCAAGGGGCCAATTCTCCCTAGCCATGTCTAATTGTTTGCTGCATCAGGAAAATCTTGGTGTTGTGGGTAAATCTACTTTTGCTCTCTATAACAAATGTCTCAACACTAGGCAAATCCTTCTCAAGAAAGATGAGCACCCCTGTTTAGATTTGGAGCAATATATGAAGTATAGGAAGTAATACTATTTGAATCTCTTTGCTACAAATGTTTAATAGCTATACTGATTTATCCTAAATTGAAAGTAGCCTAACATTCTTTAATGGAAAAGTAGTAAGAGGGGGCCTTCTCTAGTATCATTGTAATGAGAATATATTTGTGTTACAATAGCCCTCAATACATAGGCAAGCTTGCATTCAAGATGTTTTACAATGAACAGAGCCTTATTCATAGAAAGCAAAGGGGCTCTTGCCTTGAAGTTCAAGAATGTTATGTAGTAACCTGCTAAATGATTTCACTACTAGAAGGGGAAAAAAATTGTTAACATAAGTGCACTTTAGTGATACTTTGGTTGGCACTAACTTAAAATAGAGTGAAGTTGATAAGTTATTAGTGTCATGGGGTGATTGCAAGAAACACTTCAAGTTTTTGGCTCAAAAACTTGATTTCTAGCTGTAGGACTAGCAGTATTACGGACTACTATCAATTTCGCGCGTTAGACTGCACCTACGAATCTCAACCGTCGATTTCGGGCACCTCTTGCAATCACCCCACACACGCTAATAAAGTAAAGCTTTGAAGCTAACAAGGCAACCCATCAAAGAAGCTTCTCAAACCCTCACCTAAAGCTCACTGGGCTCCTTGTTTCTCTAGCACTATTACTCACCATTCAACCTCCTTATGTAGCATGAACAATAGAACTTCTCTAAAGCAATGACCTCTCTAAAGTGATGGAGTATTGATTGCCCAATTTTGCATTAGACCCAATCCCAGACATACACATGAGAGAAATTCTTTGATATTCTTGAGCATAGGGACTTGAGCTTGGATAAGGGCTATTATATTAGAAAAGTTCCATTATATTGCATGTTTCTTCTTCAAGATGTGACATCTCCTTCAGAGTAGAGTATAGAAGGAGGTTTTTAAAACACTTAGGCTCTACAATTGCCCACCTCCTCAAATGTACATCATTTATACATGTTTCTTTTTTTTAGTACTAGTAATGTATAAATTGTGTACAGCTAAAGAGGTGGGCAATTTTAGTGCCCTATGCCATTTCAACTTCAAAATTTCTTAACTAATTCCATAGAGTTCGAAAAATTATGAAATGACTTGGCTAGATTGCCAATTCCATTTGACTTTTAAGGAAAATTTATTGAAAAATATTTAAAGAAGTTTCATCTCTCCAAATTAAGTTTTACTTCTTAAATGGGCGTTTTATGGGCCTCTTGCCTTAGATACCATGTAGCTGCCGACAATGAGAATTGCCCCAAAAGTACAAGCTTGCCAACTCCACGTCTTAGTCAAACTTCTCAACTTTTAACTTCTGTCTTGAGCATTGAGGCTTTTCCTTAGATAGTAGTCATGTTATTGGTTGCATGAATCTTTTGTAAACAATCTTGATATGCATTTGGGACATCCTAAGGGCCTCCTTCCATGCTTGGGTCAGTCTGGTAGTAAACAATGTCTTCACCACCACCGAAATCTACAAAACACTTCCATGTGCACCAGTAGAGATGGACCCCCATCAATTTGTACACTCAAATATACCTTTCTTTTAATCCATGCACCTAAACCTAGACGCAACAAAGAAAGGAACCAATGAAAGGTGCCACCGATGAGTAGTGGAACTCAATGTCCTGCTTCTCCGCTCACCCTCTTCCAGTGAAGTTTGGAACCTCAATCCTTGTCGTTTTCTTGATTCCACTGGAACCAATCGTACATGGAAGTCCGCCCTAAACCCATAATGAGCCTCCCAAATTGCAATAGCTTTAGGCACTCCCAGGTGAGCAACGGATTGTATAGTGTCCAACAACTCTTAATCGTCTACCCTATTCTGCCATTCTGAAGAAAATTGCAGAATGTATTGTATGATGAACATTTTTCGTTTTTCATAATTAAAATTCATTTCTTACACAATTCTAATCAAGCATACCAAATTTGGATTTCAGAAAATCAAAACTCTATTTTCGGAGAATTGTTTCATCTAATTTTAATGTTTTTATACGATAATTCATTGAAAAACAATGATTATGAATTTTTTTTAATTCGATTGCAGCAATATGTAGGAAACATCCATGTACACATATTTCCTTCAATAAGCATTTCCAAAAAGTTTTAGAATTTCTTCACAAAGGTTTCAAAAGTTGGGGTGACAATGTCCAAATTTTAAAAAATAGATATTTCTTTACTGAAATTAGATTTTGCTATTTGACCTTCACATTGTTACTAATTTTGTACATATGACCATGAAGGTACAATTGCTTTGCTAAAATCTAATTTCAATAAAGAAATATCTATTTTTCAAAATTTGGACATTGTCACCCCAACTTTTGAAACCTTTGTGAGGAAATTCTAGAACTTTTTGGAAATGCTTATTGAAAGAAATATGTGTGTATGAATGTTTTGTACATATTGCAGCAATTGAAGTAAAGAAATTCGTCACCAACAATTTTCAATCAATTATCATGTAAAATTATGAATTTTAAATGAAATAATTCACCAAGAATGGAATTCTGCTTTTTCAAAATCCCAATTTAGTGTGTTTGTTCAAAATTGCATAAGAATTGAATGTTGACTATGCAAGACAAAAAAATGTCAATCATATTATACATTATGCACAATTCTTTTGAATGGCTAAATAGGGTGGACGATTGAGAGTTGTTAGGTATTGTACAGTACAATTTTTTGTTTCAAGAGTGCGTTTTTCATATGAGAATGAAAAAAAGGCTCATAGAACTCTACCTCATTTGCCCAATGTATAGATGTGAGCTACATCACACCAAGTTGCTTGGTGCTTCATTTAATATAGATGTCTTCCAAAAGTACCATGAGTTTCTGAAAAATACTCTAAAATATAATCATGAAATGTTGCTGAGGACAAAAAAATTATGATGAATGACTTCAATCATGATTCTTATAAAAGCAAAGTCTTCATCACCTATTCATATAGGAATTTGATAAATTTTGGTTGATTACCTAATGTATCACAAAGGCCTTGTCCTTCTTGAGATAATTGAATCAATCAAAAAAATTTAATTCCTAGATGAACAAGTGTACTTTTGATTCTTACTATAACCAAGAAACTCATTCATTGGACCCTTTTTACTCACCATAGAGTCTCAATGATAATCCCTTAGTTCTCAACTATCCACTCGGTGGATGATGAATGTCGTGAAAAGTGAACTTCATCATTGAGGAAGCTTCAAGAAAAATCATGTGATATATCAATGTAAAGAAGAAAAATGCTCTACATGAATCAAGAGATGGCATCAAAGTTATATATAGGAGCATCTTTTCAACTAATGTTTTTCCCTTTATTTTAGGCTAGCTTAAGTCATTATGAATAGTATAGTTCTATTTTTTTTTCAAAATGCAAGGAGAATGGAATTGCATTTTGAAAATCTTTAGAATTTGATAATCTCTTTTTGTTGCTCTCCTTGCAACTCCTTGTTCCCTCCTAGATTTCCATATGCTAAAGGGGCATCCACTAGAAAAAATATGAACCCTCTAAGGGGTTTTGAGTCCTAGACAGTAGGGAACAGTAGGGAACTATGGCTGGAAAAAAAAATTCGAATTTTTTTTTTCCCCCCGGCCAGTAAACTGCAGAGCCTCATTCATGCTCCACAGTTCAATTCAAGAATTAAAAAAATATTAAAAAAAAATTAAAAAATTAATCTAAAAAAAATTAAAAATTAAAAAATTGTGAGATTTGATGTGGCATTAGTTCGACCATGTCAAATTGCTATTATTACTTTAATATTATTTAATATTATTTTAATATTGAAAAATATTGAAAAAAAATACATTTTTAAATATTTTTTTAATATATTTTTATTGTGGCACTATTCATCATTGATGATGAATAGTGACCGCTATTCCTCAAAAGGACTGTGCGTTCCTTTGAGGGGAACTTCTCAAAGGGAAGCAACCCCTTTGAGGGCTGAAATTTTTTCTAATGACATTTTTTTTTCCTAGACATGCCACATGTGATAACAAAGTTCAATCTCATGTTACAAATTCTTAACTTTGACATCCCTATGCCCACAATTGGTGGACATTAGAGTTGTTTCATAAGAAAACTGGACCTTCCTCTAGAAACAAAGAGAGCCACTTAGTGGTCCTCCAACTTCTAGGTTTAGTCAAAATCCTACCCCATGAGTAGGATTTTGACAAAACTTAAAATTTGAAGGGCCTATAATTGCGAGGCTCTCCTTCCATCCAAGGAAAAATTTAGATTTCTTCTCAAACAACCTTGATGCTCTCTAATGACACAGATATGTTGGAGGAGTTCCAATTCTTTATTACAGAGTATGATATTCTAAAAGTACTCTTACTATATTTAGGTTGAGCACTTAGGGGTTAAAATTTCTCTTGTCCTGGAAAATTGTTGTGGATTGCTGAAGACACGGCAAAGTTCTGAATGAGGTGTGCAAGTGAGCTGGAAATGCGTGTGAGCTTTTCATTCAAGTTTTCAGCGATGGCGCCAGTCCATTGCGACACTGGGCACCTATTCAGTTCCTTTGTCTCTTCTTCATCTCCGGCGTTCGCGCCGTCGCTCGACACCGTTCTCTACTTCGCCGAAAGCATTTGCAATTGCATGTGATTGCATTTTGTTGTTTCTCGACTTATTGAATTCCTGCATTTCCCGTGTGCATTTCTTTAAAGCCTTCAGTCCTGCAATATGAAATGTCAAGTTGCCGCCACTTTGCCCTGCAATGTCCCGCGGAGTTGTTACCATCCGTGTGCGAGGACATCCCTGAAGCGTTTCGGACGCGGGAATCCAGATTTTTCAAGAATCTTTGCTAAATCGCGATTAGCGCTTCATAGACTTCCTTGCGGCGCTCCGGTGTCGACGACAAGCGATGGCAGAGTAACTGTGGTGAATGCGAGAGCCGCAGGATGTGGTTCTGAAACGCTTGAGCTCATTCAGAGTGGCGTGCTCGGGGAGCATCCAAATGCGGAAGCTCTTCGTGAGGTGATGGATTTGGGAATAGACCGACTCGCCGCAGCTGCTGCTCGGATTCGTGATCGGAGAGAAGACGGTGACATCGTCACTTTCTCTCCCAAGGTTTTTATTCCTCTGACGCGCGTGTGTCGAGATTTCTGCGGCTACTGCACTTTTGCTGCACCTCCTCGACCGGGGAAGCGTGTCTACATGTCCGTCGATGAGGTGAGAGAATTTCGATTTCCATGAAGCTGGCATTAATAGGACCTAAGAAATTGTTCCTGCTGTGAAACTCTGTCAAAGAAAGATGATTGGAAAGCAGATGCAAATTTCTTGCATACATTTGTTGCAAGCTAGAGTGACCTCGATATTGATGTTCTGATTTAGAACGTGTTTGTGGATGCAAATTTTGTAGTGGAATTCTACACAAGCAGCCTCTTGGCTCTTTCTTGAAATTTTAGGATATCTCCAATCTCATTTATGAAGGCGTCTACTATGCGAGCAACTTGTGAGATGGTCGGCTACATTGCGTTCGTTCCTTGTTGTAATTCTCTTGCATTGGAAATACTAGCACATGTAGCTTAATTATAGCATCCATCAGGTGCTAGAGGTGGCTCGTGCAGGAGTAGAAGCAGGTTGCTTGGAGGCTCTGTTCACATTGGGCGACAAGCCCGAGCTTCTTTACGACCAAGCGAAGCATGAGGTATGTCTGTTCCTCTTTCTTTTTTGAGCTGTATTCTGGAGTGCACGATTTTCTCCAGTACAGGATTTCTGAGGTATAAAAACCTTAGAACAATTCATTTTCAATCTCAAATATTAGCTTTAAGATCCACGTTTGATGTATTTTCGCTTTAGATAATTTAATTTAGATTATTATGTTAATATCCTCAATGGGACTGCGATTGAAGTCTTCTCCTTGATCACATGTACAGCTTGAAGCTCTGGGTCATTCATCAACAGTATCATATGCGTTTGAGGTAGCCAGAATTGTCCTTCAGGAGACAGGTTTGCTGCCTCACATGAATGTTGGAGTTATGTCAAGGGACGACGTGACACTCCTACGCCGTGTTTCAGTCAGTCAGGGATTGATGCTGGAGTCGGTCTCTGAAAGGCTGTTGGAGCCAGGGGGTCCACATTACAAGTGTCCCGACAAAATTCCATATACTCGGCTCGCCTCGATTGCTGCAGCTGGTGAGGGAATGCTCTTCCATGCACTGTGAGAGTAGCGTATGACGAGGAAGCAAACACTGGACTTTTGCAGTTATAACGCACTCTCATTTCAAGGTTCAAGGTTTCGGGTTTTATCTCTCAAACGCCAAATTAGACAGATTGATTGAGTTAAGGGTCCTGATGGTTTTGGTAGAGGTTGATTACGTCTCACGAGGATGATCCGGTTCGTGTTTCAGGCGAAAAGAAGGTGCCTTTCACGTCTGGCCTACTCATTGGTATAGGCGAAACGCGTGAAGAGCGATTGCAAGCTCTGCTCGCTCTCCGCGACCTATATAACCAGTATGGGCATATCCAGGAGATCATTATCCAAAACTTTCGTGCAAAGAAGGGCACCGCAATGGCGAAAGCGACTGAGCCTTCGCTAATAGAGCTGGAGTGGACAATTGCAATGGCTCGGTTGGTTTTTGGAGCATCAATGAGTATACAAGCACCACCCAATCTTACTCCCACCATGTACCGTTCTTGACCTCGCATAATATTGGATCATAATGCTGGTACTTACCGTGAGTGTTTTCGAAGATTAAAAAGAAGTTTTTCGGAGGGACTCTCTTTCTGAGTAACCTGGGATAAGGTTTTCGAGTACAGTTTTGAAGGAACGTCTGTTTGGTTAATTTAAAACCTTTGAGGTTCTGTCTTCTGTTGGAAAGACGTCAAATTCGAAATTCGTTATTTATTGCTCTCTGTTGCACATTCGATGAATGGTTTTGAGTCCACAATAGAAAGTAATTTATTGTGGAATTTGTGCTCTGCAGGGCGGATGGAAAAGAGTGGAAGAAACTTATTGATGCAGGCATTAATGATTGGGGTGGCATTTCACCCGTTACAAAAGATTGGGTTAATCCTGAGGTCTCTTTTTAAAACTGTATTAAAATTGCAATGGATAAAACGTATCTAGATAAGGTTGGATTATGGATGCAAGAAAAGGTTAGTTAATTGCTATAACAGTCCTGGTCGTCACATTATCAAATTTTATATGCTTGTATTACTTGATATCTTATTGCAGGCCCCTTGGCCGCATTTAGACCTATTAGCGGCTGCAACAGCAGATGCAGGAAAACTGATGGTGCCGAGGCTGGCCGTCTACCCTTTTTACATCAATGAATTTTGGCTGGTCAGTAAGTTCTGAACCTTGTTTGTGTCGACGTTTCTCTGTTTTTGAATCGAATGGATTAAGTGTTTGTATTTAGCCGAAACCACTGATTTATGGCAGCAAGAATATGAGTTCACCGTCCGCAAACAATCGTGCAAACAATCCATTGGAGAGTTGTGATTGCAGAACTCTTTGTCAACTTACCCTGTTTTGAAGAGTTGTTCATGACATGTGAAAACTTTGCTGTTAGAATCTCTCTTGTTCCTGTGCCTCCTTTTGTGATGAATGCTGGACGTCGTCTTTGAATTTCGAATTTGTAAGATGCATGTGCACATGAATTGAAGAAGGAAAAAATTGTCTATCTTGTTGCAGGATGGTGAAGTTTTAAAGAAAGTCCGTGCACATGAGAATAGTCTTGGGTATGCCAGAGCTGAGGAGTGGTCCCCAGGCCTTTCCCGAAATGCCCACTTCTCTTTTCTAGATTGTAGCTTCTCCAAATCCACAGCGAACATCGTGGACCACCTCTCTGAAAGAATGGTGGATCTTACTAAAATCTCTGTAGGGAGCGATGGTACAATGCACCCTCCAAGATCATTGAATAGAGGTAAGCATTCGTTCCAGTAGCTTGATTACTGATGGATGTGTAGTTTCCGGAACAAGGCAAGGGCGTTGCAGTGGTTATCGACAGTTGTCGTTGGTAATTTGGTATGAAATATATCTAGACTGAGAAGGTTGATCTGTTGTTCTGACCCAAGGGGCGTATGGAATGGATGTAAAAAGAATTTTGAATGGGATAGAAGAAGGTGAAGAGCCATCCGAGGTATACTATTTCCTGACCAGGACAGTGGTCCACCCGTGCACCATTTACCAATATTGTTGGTTGCTTGAAATGAGATAAATTGTTGACGGCATTTAGCTACTTTTGTGTCTTCAACACTATTCTTCGAGATGTTAGAGTTTCGGCTTTGTTGACCAAAAGTTTTTTCTTTTTCAGGTCGAAGTCACAAGACTCTTTCGTGCGGTGGGGCCCGAATTTCTTGAGATTGTCAAAGCAGCAGATGAGTTGCGTGCGAGAGTCAATGGGGAAAAGGTCAGAATTTAATGGATATTTCGGAGAGTTCTGGGAAATATATTTGGGTGTGATGCTCTGCTCATTTTCTATTCTGTAGTTCTAAATGATGACTTTTTATGTTGCAGGTTACATATGTCGTTAATCGCAACATCAATTACACAAACGTTTGTGGTTACAGATGTCAATTTTGTGCCTTCAGGTAGGGGACGTATTGTGGATTTACCCTCCCTTGTTGAGTTGTTTCTTATTGCTGGTACTTTTATCTCGTTCTTCGTTTGTGACCTACAAATTTCTAATTATTTAATATTGCGTATTTCCTTCAATAACTATTGATCGTTCCTCTAATGTGCAAAACTGTCTGTGACTCGGAGGAGGTTTAGGAATTGAATTTTCTGGTGTTTTTTGTGCCACCGTTTCAGTAAAGGGAAGCTCAGTGAAGACCTGCGTGGAAAGCCGTACAGGTAGTTCATTCTTTTCAGTTTCATATACCGGTAATCGGATTTTCTGTTTTACCGAATTTGGTGGTTGTTGCTTGAAACTGTGTCAAGTGCTATCAAGGCTGCTTGTAAGAACTCATATCAATGTCTTCTGAGTTGCTGTAGCTTACAAGGATCTAACTTCGAAGTCCAACTTATAATGGTCTCTGCATAAACCTATGAAAAAACGCACTTCTAATTAATTGCCCAGTAAAGTGAATAACCACTACTACGATCGTGTTTCTTCCTCTCTAAGTATGTCTGGTGTTTTGAGCAGATTATCCCTGGAGGAAATATCACGCAGAAGTGTAGAGGCCTGGGAGCGAGGTGCTACCGAAGTTTGTATGCAGGTACTACCTATATCTTTAGAAACAATTCGAATCGTAGTCATTTTCTTAGACCTCCAAAATTGTAGGAGATTTCAAAATTTCTTAAGTTTCTAGATATTAGGAAATATGCCATAACAGAATATCACAACCAGGCTGCATGTAGCATTATTTGAAAGTTCTGTGTAGCATTGTTGGATCTTCTGTTGTAGACTGATCTCAATAGTAATTTTGATAATATTATGTGGATTGCAACTTCAGGGAGGAATACACCCTGAGTTCACTGGGGAAACTTACTTGGAGATCTTGAAAGCGGTAAAGAAGGCTGTTCCAGAGTTGCATGTTCATGCCTTTTCTCCTCTCGAAGTCTTTCAAGGAGCTTTTACCCTGGGTGTTAGGTACTTGTGTCCTCATTTTGCGTTCTCAAGTTTCAGAACTAGGGTCTGGTTGTTAATCTGGTAGTGTTATTATTGCTCATTTTGACTCCTTTCAATCGTCAACAGAATTGGACCTTTTCGTACGTTACTTCAAGCATGTAGAAGATTTGGACCTCGATATTCAGAGCGAACATCCTCCATATTCTCTTCGTTCTGCTAATTACTTGAGGTTTTTGTGTGCGTGCAGTATTGAAGAGTTTCTGGTGGAGTTGAAAAACGCTGGTCTTGGTTCACTGCCGGGCACTGCGGCTGAGGTGAGAACAATGAGCCGGGACTTGAAGTGAGTAGCTATAAGTTTATTTTCGTGCAAGTTCTTATAAGAATTTCTGTTAGTGATGATGCAATGCGTGATCTCTTTTAGCCCCATGGCAAGACTCCATGTTCATGCTAGGTTTGCTACTGCAGACAGCGTCCAATTTGAATACCATTCTTATTTGCTCTCTTAAGTGAAGCAAATGGGGCCCCTTTTTAGTTGTAGTAGTAATGTTCATCGATAGGGGTTTGTTGTTTGTTTTTCTGCTGCAAAGATTGGTTACTCAAATACGGAAAATTCCCACTTGAATACCTCATATTTTTGTGATTCTTGGGAGTTCCATGAGGGATCTTTCCGAGTCTCGAGTCTTTGCAATGACGATCAGCGTCTACGGACCTTCGTTTTGCAGGTACTGCATGACGAAGTTCGAAGCCTGCTATGTCCTGACAAAATCAGTACTAATCAATGGCTAGAGGTTCACTTTTATCTACCCGAATCTTGTGCGGACTGAATTCTTTGTGCATTGGATAGTTATGACCATCAGAACAGCACGATTATTGGTTATAATTACGTCCCAATCCCTCCAATGAATGTGTATTCCTGTTGTCATCTCATCTTTCATGTCACACTCCTTGTGCTGAAACTGGCAGGTTATGGAAACTGCACATAAGGTAGGACTCCGTACAACGTCAACTATCATGTTCGGCCACCTTGATCGACCTCACCACTGGTACTACGGGCATCGCAGACATTGTTTGAGTATCTTGTGTAATTAATTGGTTACTGTGCTACGGGCATCAACTGCCGGTAATTCTTTTTGTTAATACGTGAAGGAATGCTGTGATTCAGGTCACGACATTTGCTTCATGTAAGGAATCTTGCAAGGAAGACAGGTGGTTTCTCCGAGTTTGTGCCCCTTCCCTTCGTGCATATGCAGGTCTGCATGGTTTCTACCACCGGTACTCGTATTTGAAAAAATTCACTGTCCGAAAGGAGGAATTTCTTTGAAAATGCTACATTTTGAAAAAATTGGCATGCCTCTCTGGAAGTGCAAGCATTTGATTATGTATTTGGCTTTCCAGGCACCAGTGTACTTAAAAGGCCGATCTCGAAAAGGACCAACAAGTCGAGAGTGTGTACTGATGCACTCAATAGCGCGACTGATCTTGCATCCCTTCATCACTAATATCCAGGTGCGACGCTTTTCTTCCGAATTCGTAATCGCACCTTACACAGGTGTGCTAACCTGTTGTCATGCCCATTTCTTTCGTACTATCCGTGTATATGATCAATTCCTATGTTGCTTGGCAACTTTTGTTCTATTTCCTGTGAAACGATAGCAGTTTGCGTGTTTGACTCGTGCAAGCACGGCTTCATGCAGTGCAGTTTCTTATCCTCTTTTGAGTGGAGTTACGTTGGCAAGTATAGGCTGCTTCTTAGGTGGGTCTCCTTGCTGGCTTGGTGTAGGCTTCGTGGGTCAAGATGGGACCAGGTGGAGCTCAAGCTCTTCTAGCAGCAGGCTGCAATGACATGGGAGGCTCCCTTATGAACGAGAGTATCACAAGAGCTGCCGGAGCATCACATGGTAACTTGGTCATTTGGGTCTACTGCTTGTCTTGTTGGGTATTGATCTGCAGTGCAACCTCCGCTATCACCACCCTTCCATCCCAATGCAGCATATTCACGTCTCCCAAGGTTGCATCTTGTGGAGATGCCTACGGGGCATCTGCTTTTTAGCTTGGAAACGCTTTTTCATCGATCTGGCAATTGAATAGCACTATTGGATTTGTATGTATGAATTATTAGTCATATGATAGGGTCTGCAACCAGCAGACCAATTTCACTTCCTATTCTCTGATCTGAGTTTGTTGGAATGCACAACTTGCTCCATATCCAGCACAGTCAGAAGCATCCGGTAGGAAACTGACAACAGATTGTTTTGCAGGCGAGGAGCTTCTTCCTTATGAGATGGAAAGCTTGATTGTGTCTACTGGTAAGATACCTCATCAGCGCACCACTCTGTACGGAGATGCTCCTGCGCAGCAAAGACTTCGGGCCTTCTCGGCTCTTCCACTTACAGTAAGGAATTGAGCATCGGACTTAGGCTTCTGTGTCTACTGGTAAGATACTTCATCAGCGCACTACTCTGTACGGAGATGCTCCTGTGCAGCAAAGACTTCGGGCGTTACTCGGCTCTTCCACTTACAGTAAGGAATTGAGCATCGGACTTGGGCTTTAACAGTGGGAAGGAGAGGAGGGCATCTGTCCATGCGGAGCTTCCGAAGCGGTTCTGAGGTGGGTACACCTGAATTTCCTCGCTTATTGCATCTAGCTGTGGCTTATTTCCAGTAATTTTGCTGGTGAAGGAGCTTTTGTGAGTTTTTATGCAGCAGCACTGATTCAGTACTAAGATGAACGTCTTGATGTACTATTTGGTTCCTAACAAAATCGATTATACAGGAGCTAGGATTCTATTGTTTAGGTATAATGCAAATGCGATGAGTCCTACTGTTATGATCTTTTAGCATTCAGATGGAAGCAGATTTCCCGTTCACCGAAGATGAAACTGGACCTTGTGGAACATTTCCTTTTTCTTTCATCTTTTGATGCAATGAAAGTGATTTCCGTTGCAAGAAACTTGTGACAAATTCTAACGTGAAGCACTGAACGATGTGAAGTGGCAAATGAAACGTTCTCTGTTCACTAATATGGTTAGTAATCCTTCAGATTTACAGTCAAGAAGTTTCAGGCGATGATAATGACGCTGGGTGGGAGTGTTCAAGCTGTAGCTCTTCCTTCAGACTGAGTAGGGCTTGCAATCACAGTCCAATTGTCACTTGCGAACTGCACATCTGTTCAGTAAGCATATCCATCAATGACCTTTGGACTGGAGAACCGGTCAAATTGCTTGATCATCTATGCTTCTCACTTACCGCCTCTGATTGTGCGTCAATGTTTAATGTTTGGGGAGAACCGTCGGTGGGTTAGTTCATTGTTAGCGGGTGCCTTGGGGAAAATAATTGGTTGGAGTGTGAAAATGGAGGATCCAAAAGTGGACAAAAAATTGATAGGATCATCAACCAACCAATGTGCAAAAATAAAAGGTGGATATTTAGTTTCTATTTTCATGAATTTGTCAAATTTTAGTTGGAGGTAGGTAGGTTCTTGAAAAAAGCCAATATTGGTTTAGGGTTGGCTGTTGAGGGGCTTGGAGTGTTTGAACATGGTGGGGATGGGTTTTGTTTTATGGTTGGTCATGGTGGCTAGCCCTTGCTCTATTGTCCATGTTTATTGGATATAATGAAATTTGGAGTTTAGTTTCAAAATTGACATGTCTTTGAAAGAGGAGTATTGTAGCCTTAGCAAATTTGAAGTTGATAGAAAGTGGCCAATTAGAATTGATACTAGAGGAAATGAATTGGGAGATTTTGATAAGTTGAAGATGCAATGGGGTTTCTTAGAAGTAAAACAAAACGATTCCTATAAAGAGGAGGCAAATTATTGGGGCAATTCCAAAAACTTCCCAAATGTTGGTGTGCATTGAAAAATGGTGTAGATTAGAATAGTAGATTCCATCACCATCACTTTTAAAGAATAAGGTGCAATTGTTGTAGTAATTACTCTTGCAATAATTACTACCATGACATTAGATAGGAATAGATGAAAAGAAAAAGAAACTACATCTAACTTGGCTACATACATTATGATTGTGGAGGCCAATTGGGTGTTGAATGTGATCTTTGATTAACACATAGGCCTTCTTGTACATATAGTTTGGAATAAGTCATGAAAATATCACCTTATACCTTATGAATATTCAGAAGCTTTCTTTTTTGCTTCAATTTGTATTATAGGTTTTTGTAATTTTTTCTTTTTAGAGCTTTGTGAGCTTCCAATTCATCACTTGAGGCTTACTTTTTTTTCTTTTTTGTAATTTGTTATTTTTAATGTAGTTTAATATACGACCCTTTTCAAAAGAGTGTACAATCAAAATAGGTGTGTTACATACTAATATAGTATTTGGTCTATATTTAGAATATTATAGTCAAAATGACTCAACTACGAGTTGTAAATAGGTTAAAATCCAACTAATCATGTCAATTTGGTAAATTATGAGTGATGGGTGTTTCAGGTCTAAAAACCCACATAGAAAGGATATCTTTAAGTTAATATTGATTGAAGGAACCCTAGTGAGGGACAAAGGTCAGTTCTTGGAGTAAGGTCCAGTTTTCTTATTCCATTGATGCAATAGCAGAACCCCAATTGTTAGCTTATAAATATTAAAAATACCAAGATGGGACCGTGGAGGAATCTTTGATTGAAGGAGGGTGGCTTAGGGTAAAATCCATGTTCGAGAACCAATGGTGAAGTCAGTTCGCCAAGATTCCTTTTGGTATGAAAGATTTCTTAGCTACCGATAATTAAACGAGAATGTGGATTTTGTCCCCCTAGGCCGATGTGTAGAGTTAAAAGATGGGCCTACATATGTGTTGTGGGATTCCATGAGAGATTTCATAGAAAAATTCAGAATTTTTTGATAGTTAGAAGATGCCTTTTTGAACGGTCAACTACTTAAATCTATAATGAGAGATTCCTAAAAATTCGTAAGGTAATTATAAAATCTCACTAAAAATTATTGTAATTTTTTTTGTATTAATAAGATCCCCCGACAAGTTTAAAGACATTTTGATAATTAGATGTACTTGAACTTGCAAGATTTTCCGATAACCAGAAAAAAATAAAGTCCACAACAGAGTTGACCAATAAAGCGAGAGCATACAAAAGTGGAATGAGGCCCAAGCTAAGTCTTTTCTTACTCCCTACACCCATTTGAAAGCCTAGGCTAGTTACTTTTGTTAGAAAAGTCAAATTCCAAAAGTTGAAATTTTTCTTGGTTTTGGTATTAAATTGGTACTAGGTTTCATTGAGATTTTGAAGGTAAAAAAAAGGGGTAGGATTCTTTTGTACTAAAAATTGTCTTTTGAAGCCAACGATGCAATCTGTTTGCTATTCGAAGTTAATCTCCAAAAATTAGCTTAATAGGCTAGTATAAAATGAAAACTTTGAGGATGAAGATGAAAATCCAAAAAGATAAGGTTAACTTGGATGAATGAGAGGAGGTGGGTGCCAGGTAAAGAGTATAAAAGGGCACCCCTTATCCTCTCTCACCACATCCATTTGTGTATTGGGGTCTGTTAGGTCCAATTTGTATTGGATTTGTGATGTTTAAACTACAAACCTTACAACGGTATTTTTTGGATACTTTTTGGTTGTTGCTCTTTTTCAAGCTTGTGAGGTCTTTGTAGGTCCCTTGCATCTTGAATTTGTGTAGTACTAACTCTCCCAAGCTTTGAGGTTTGAAGATTTTCCCCTTACCGTATTACTAAAAGTTGTGTGCGTTTCCCTTTGAGGGGTTCTTTGGTTACCTTCTTTGCCTTGCTATTATACTAATCCTAGAGCAACCTCCTACATAACTAGTGATGCCGCTTTAGGGGCCTTCAGTTCGAGTCCATCATTGAACTCATCCTTGTAGTTAACCCATAGGTGTCAAAGGTCCTTTGTTTTTGTCCCCTAGTACCAACGTGGTGTCCCCTAGGGAGGGCCAAGAGAGTATGAGAGTTGGTAGGTCTCGTCATGACAGCAAAGCTTTTAACCTCTTAGGGGTGAAAAGTCTTAGTTGTATGTTAAAAGAGAGAACCATGGCGAAGCTTTGAACGTGTTGGGGGTAAAAAATCTTGGTGGTGTGTTAAAAGAGGGAACCATAGTAAAGCTTTGAACCCCTTGGGGTCAAAAGTTTTAGTAGTGTGTTAAAACTACCCCAAAAAAGGACCTTAAGCTCCCATGGTCCCTCTCCCCACAAGGTTTAGTTCCCGAAACTTGTTGGGGAATAAACCAAGGTTTAGGCCCCCAAAAGTAGGAGTTAGAGGTCAAGATGAATGTAAAGAGGAACTAGAGAAAAGTAGAATGAGGCCTCCGTCTCCACGAACCTGGCCTACTATCCACTAACTATAGACATGGTTCTCCCAAGCCCTCATTAAAAGTTAGCACAAAATCAGCCAAAGCGGAAAGCAACTCCATTACCCTAGACCACCACCCCCGGACCAACTCCAACACCTTAGACTAGCCCCAACACCCCAATATCTTAATACTCGGGAAGGATCAAGGCCACATACCGTTGGAAAAACTGGGCGAAGTGGTGGATTAGGGCTAGTGGGTCAAGGCCAAGACTCTAGTGATTATAGAGAGGTTAGGGGGGGCTTCAAAGGTTACAAAGAGGTCAAGGGAGGGGTCTAGTAATTAAGGGAGAGGGAGAAGGTCTAGTAATAAAAATAAAAAAAGTTGGGGGGCCAGTAATTAAAAAGAAAGGAGTTAGAGGGGCTTGAGAAATTAAGGGAGAGGTCAAGAGGGTCCAACAACCAAAAAGAGAGAAGTTGAGGGCTCCAGTAATCAAAAGAAAGAAAGAAGGGGTCAATAATTAGGAAAGTTGAGGGGCTACAGTGATTGTAGAGAGGTCGGGGGAGTCCAATAATTAGAAGGGAGAGGGAGAGGGGCTACAATGATTATAGAGAGGTATCAAGGGGGCCAATATTTAAGGGAGAGGTCGAGGGAGTCTAGAAATCACAGAAAGGGGGGAGGGAAAAAAAATCAACAAGTCAAGGATTAAAGGGAGGGGAGAGGAGATTGACAAGAGACTCCCCTTGTTGGGCTACTGGTAGGACGTAAGAAGGATAGTATAGAAGGAAAAGAAGGAGAGAAAGAAATAAGACGAAGCCAGTCAATCAAACCTTGTATTAAACTATTTTAGGATTAGAAACGTAGTTTGTTGTATTGTAATATAGGAGTTCATAGCAGAAGAGGGAGAGCTTCTGGTATGAGACACAATTGATGACTTAAGTTCTAAGGTATGAGATAATCCATTCCTAGTTCCTACCTCTTCTAGTTTCCCTAATTAGTAGTTAGTAACTCTCACCACAAGAAAAGGGGGTGTGTAAATGAGTGCAAAGAATAACTGCAAAGAAGTCATTCCAGACAAATTTGACTTCGGAATGATTAGGGGCCCTGAAGTCATAACGAACAAGTCATTCTTGAAATGACTGTGATTCTATTATCACTATCCATTTCAACCTTGGATAAAGAATGGATGAAAGGGTCTACATGGCTGATGAAGTGGACAAGCAAATTTGTAGGAAAGGTTAGATAACTACCCATTTTCAAAAGATTTTTTGTTGACTTGGATGTCCATGTCAGCCCAATTATGCAGTCATTTTGCAATCATGATGGAGTCTTAGAATTGCTAATGTTGACATCGACGTAAGAGTCATGTGTAAGTCATTATATAGTTATTTTGCAGTCCAAGCGTTGTTGACGTGGATATCCATGTCAGCATCATGTGTAAGTCATTACATAGTCATTCTGTAGTCCGAGCGCTGTTGACATTGTCATGTAAAGAGAAGAACGCTTTAAAAATACGTAGAGTATCTGGCTACAACTGGGAATAGTTTGTTAGAAAGTTAACTCGGGTCTTCTAGTCTTCAAATCTTCAAGTTGATCTTTGTTAGCCTATCTTGAAATGCCTCTAAATGGGTTTAAAGGTTAGGGTAGGTGATAAAAAATCACAAGTTTCGAATGGGCAAAACAGAACAGCCAATCCACGAGTTGAGCCATCTAAAAGATTGGCTCCTAAACTTCAAACCCACCGTGACCAGCAATCATGCTTCACCAATGGGGACAAAAAAAATAACAACCTTGTAGGTGATCAATTCCATTTCGTAAACACAAACACAAAATGGAGTTATTATTGGATATCCACATAACCTACAACAATGTTTACAGTGCAGAAATGAAAACAACAAGTGTTCAAAACCGTCTATCAATAACAATAGAAAGACAATGAGCCTCCAAAACTAGCTAGGAATAAGAAGCCACAAGTCACAAGCCACCACACATGAGTCTTCATATCTTCATGTCTTCAAGTCCTTAAATAAACCTCAAATCTAAACCCAATCTAACTATATTCTATTCAAAAAGAGAAGGCAGCAGACCTTTTTTTGCTTCACTACCTATAACTTTTACAATTTTTCTTCAAACTAAGTGATTAATAGTTTTTCATAAAGCTAAAAAATTCTCCTATCTTCACGAAAATTTTCACTTGCAAGTAATTCTCAAAACAAAATCTATAGCCTTGCAAAGTCTTGGATTTAAAACAATAAGGGCAGCAAACCCTTTACTACTCAAACACTCATAACTTTCTCCACAAAACTTCAATTCCTTCAAGTGATGACTAGACCTTTGGAAAGATAAAAAATAACTTCTTTAATGCACCAAAATTTCAAAGAGATAAGAAAAAAATACAAACTTTGGTGGCCACTCAAATCTCCGCTCCTCTTTGTTAGGAAGCAGCAAACCCTCCTCCACTCACACGCTTATAACTTTTTGCTCCTAACTTCAAATCCTACCAAAAAGATCTCTTTGAAACAACAATGAGAAGAAGATCATAACCCCAAATTTTCAATCCAAAATTTCTTATACATCATAAGATATGCCACTCGAATTCTCAGTCTCTAAAACACAACATATTCACCAAAACTCCCACACACTAGAAGAAGAAAGAAGATGTCTATCTACCTTTTCTCCTAAAGTAGGTGGAATCAACCCATGTATCCATCACATGGGCCTCTAAACACCTATTGGCCCAAAGGAAACACCAAAAGGTAAATCCCTATTCATCTTTCAAGGCCAAAGAACCCAAAGGTCAAAACTAAGAGGTAAACTACTTCTATTTCCCTAACTTTCAATTCTTAACACACAAATAGAATACAAAAAAGTTGAATTAGCTAAAAACCTTTAGCAAAACCAAATGGAGGTAAAAAACTAAAGTCGAAGAACAACGCTACTCTATCTGCAAGAACTTGAAGATGCACCTAATCGTGTTTGCAATATAATATACACATTCGACCTTCATTAAAGAATTAATTGACCCTTTCAAGCAACGTTGGTAGCAAGGGCTTCTTTTAACTGACCTAATCATACAATAATATTGGTCGACGTTCAAGTCTTCATAACTTGCTTTAAATGTCACATCTTGGGTGTCCAGTTCAACACATCCAATTTGAAGTAATCAACAAAGCACATACATCTCTTTGAAGATTTTTGTGCCAACGCTGCTCTATGCGAGGTTTCTTTAATGGACAAGATGGTCTAGCTTCATTTTGCAAATGGATTCACAATAGTGAAGAAACTTCCGGCTGAGATGGTTGAATTGACAATTGTAACAAGGAAAGCTTTAGCTCAGCCTTTGGTTGAGGCTTTAGGTCTTGTGACTATAAAAAACCTCCAGTTTGACATTCTAGAATCAAACTTCAAACTCATTGATAGATTCTATAAACCTTAAAAGAATTCCCAAATTGGTGAAACTTGTCCAAGGCTTTTGTCTTTTAAACAACTCTATAAGCAATAAGCGGCACCTTGAAGCCATTGGAATCTTCATGAGTAAGTTTGTCCTTTAAATCATAGAATCTATTCAAAATATAAAATAAATACACATTTTATACAATGTATATATTTACATCACGACAACATGAACATCCACATCAAAGTCATATATAAGTCATTGTGAACTCATTCTCGAGTGGCATGGATTTAGGGTTCAAGTTTCTTTCCAAGGACATCAAAACTCATTTTTTTATCATTTTCAATTCATTGTGATGTGTACAAAAAAGACTATTATGACAATTGCACAAGGAGTAGTCATTTTCTAGTCACATATGAGTATATTCAAACTTCCACAATGATACACAATACACAATACATCATCTATAGTATCCCATATCCCATATACAATACATTATATTTTGCATATATGTTGGATGGCTTTCAAAGCTAGTGAGTGTGTGAGTGTAGAGAGATAGAATGACAAGCCCTTTATAGAAGCAAGATAGTAGGAGGCAAGACAAACCATGTGGGATATGTAAAACACAGAAATTGTGTTAAATGTAAAATTTCAAACTTCATTGAGACATAGGAGATTATCTTTTTTCAAAACAAATTCTACTAATAAAAATTGAAAAATCAATTTCACTTTTATATCCAAAAATCTGTTTTAGATTTTGTGCCTCATATCAAAAGTTATAGACAGATTTGCTAAAGGGATTAGAATGGAGTAGAACATGATCAATATAAAGATCACCTATTCAATTTTCCTAAAATAAAGAAATATGTAGTTGTCTACAGATTTGAGCCCACTCAGAGACGTGTGTGGAATGAGGATGAAGAGTATGGTGATGCTGAAGCGATAATGCAAGGAGAAGGGAGGCTTTATGTAATGAGTCTTGAACTCTGAGACTTAGCCCACCAATATGTTCTAGCAAATGTCTTAGTTATGCAAGATTTGCATGCATAAGTAGAACACATCAACCCTATATGTGATTTAACCATGTGAAATATTGCAGAAATGGATAGATCTTTGTCTTCAGGGATGTCATTCTCTTAAGTAGGAATGCAGTAGTATATGTTCCGTGACCTAATCATTTTCAAGTGGTTTCTTCATTTCAATATTTTGAAATGACTTACGCCTAATTGTGGAAAGTGAGGACAAAGTCACAAAACTTTGTTACAACTTTCAAGTCACTTGCATATGACTTTCGAGTATAGGTCATCCATTCTACTCTACCGTTGGTATGCATAGGTTTTAGTACTCAGTTAACTCAAATGTGTATGTAGGTAGTGGACTATTGAATCGTGAGAGAATTAAGATGCCATGGCA
Organism: Straminergon stramineum; assembly: GCA_963920665.1. NCBI lineage: Eukaryota > Viridiplantae > Streptophyta > Bryopsida > Hypnales > Calliergonaceae > Straminergon > Straminergon stramineum. The sequence continues at coordinate 1,097,107 of OY987272.1, forward strand.
CTCTCAGAATGGATAGAGAGAACAATATGAGACTTTGATTTGGATTTCAAGAGCCGGAGGACATAGAACGCTTGTTGTTGAGCAAAAAACCGACACAAAAAGCCACTTGGTATGCACGTGTCATTGCCTTTGGTAACCACTTCTGAGTAGAAGACAAGACCACTAGCCAATTGTTGAACTACAATAGTGGGATAGCTTCAATTTTCTAGTTGCCATGTGACAATGTCGGTGAATCTTCAGTAAATTATGTAGGAGTCTTGAAGGACATACAACTGGATTACAATGCACTCCATTCACAAATCATTCTACTATGTTGTCAATGGATGAAGATTGAGGACAATCGAGGAAATCCGACATACACCAAAGACAACTGTGGATTTCTTGTGGTTAACTTCTGGCACGAACTTCCTCATATGTTTGAGCCTTTCATTTTCTCAAGCCAAGTCATACAAGTTTTCTTTTCAGATATTGTTGGAAGACTTGGTGTAAGTGTATATTTGTCTACCCTTGGCAAATACATGAGCACAACCAGGTTCTTATGTTTGGAGTGGTGAACTCTTATTTCAATGGGTGCCTAACGTTAGTCCACTGTGCCTTCTAAGCAATGGATTTTCTCTAAGCCTCCTACATCCTACAATTCACCATGAAACCCAACTATCTTGTCATAGAGCTAATTTCTTGATCGTTGGGACTAAACTAAAAGAGAACTAGGACTACTACTACTATCTTGGGGATCGGTTCATGCCATTTCTAATACCTATGCAAGTCCCAAGGTTGGGTGTGGACGGACGTCCTCTACCCCACTTCATCCATGTTGGACCCCCTTTATGTCTACTCTTTGATTCAAATACTAAGTGGGGCCTAGCCCTTGCCTCTAAGGGTGCTTCCTACTTCTAGGCCTTGGCCTTACTCTATGATCATGGAAGTGAACTAGCTCAAGATGAGGAGAACGATGGGGTCATACCTCGGCTTGAGGTTCCTCTTCTATGTACTCGAGACTTCCCCTCAACATATCCTTGGCCGCCATGCCACCTTTGTAGGCCTGTAGGGTTGGATGTAGGTTGGAAGAGAGGACAATTGGTGAACCTAACTCCCTATCTTTCTCTCCTTTTTCGCTTGTGGTCTTGGTGGAAAGAGTGAGAGGGGAAGAGCGGTTGGGGACTATTCTACTCTACATGCTATCCTCTATTTTCCTCCAATCTGTTTCTAATGGCTAATTTCTATTCCCCCTACCCTATCCTAATTGCTAAATTTTGTTTCTTCTACTATCCCTATACTAGTCTATCTTACCTATTAACCCCTATTTAGATTGATTTTTATTCCAACTACCCTAGTTGAAATCCCCTAGTCTCTGGTCGAAACCCAATAGTCCCTAGCAAAATCCAACTCCCTCCGAACTGGGCAATATCCGGGCTCCGCTACCCGCCGCTGGTGTTGGTCGCCGGTGTTGGTCATTGATGCTGGGCCTAGTGGTGTAGGTGTTGGCTTGGCGTTGGTGTTGGCGCCGGTACTGAGTACCGGTGCTGGTTGCAATGAGGAATAGAAAAGAGGATTGAGGGTCTTTCCTCCTTCCATAGAAAATTGTCTTGGAAGCTTAGCTCCCTACACACATCAAGGGTTGGAAATGTTGGACGTAGGGCTTCTAGGGAACACTCCTTCCTTTGACCACTAGGACCTAGGGCTAGTTCTTTTGGGATACTAAATTTTGACCTATTCCCAAATGTTTTGAGAACTAAACTTTGGAGGTGAATAATACTTAGGGTCGAAGCTTCGTCATCGATTTGGGTTTAACACCAAATCTAGGACTTGGAGGCACCTAAGGTCTCAAGGCTCCACCATTAGATAGGACTTTTAACACGCAATCTAAGACTCTCTAGACCTAGGGCCCTTTCTCTGCTGTTAGTGGAACAAGGGTTTAGGGCTAGAGCTCACGCGACACAAGACAAGGAGAAGCTAGACCTAGTGACTACGTGAAATGGGGTGAAAAGGAACTCCAAGATCTCCTTCTACTTGCAACAACCACCCAAGATGGAGCAAGGGATAGCAAGGAGAGTGAGAACTGCTACAAGAGAATAAGACTACCAAAAGAGAGTTTTGTTCCAACCCAAATCTCTTCAAATGACAACAAGAGACCACGAAAGAGAGCAAGAGCTATGAAAGAGAACAAAAGAGAACAACAAGAAAATCAACACCACCAACATTTCAACAAGTGGATCCCGCGGACCCAAGTATAATGATATGTAAAATGGGGGTGTTTGAAGAAAAAAGGGTGCTCCCTTTTATAGGAGGATGGGCACCCTCATTCCCCTCAAGATTACAAATAGGAGAACTCTGTTTCCAAAGAAAGGAATTCTAAAACTCTAAATTTTTTACAAGAATTGGTCCTACATAAGATGTTGACTATTCTAAAATTGTCTTGGAATTTCCTTCATGTGTGAGGGCGTTGACAACTAAGTCTCCTCATCACATTTATCAAGGACCTTGTTCCCAAGCATGGGAACCCTAAACAAATCCAAATTTCTTCCAATTTTCAAATCTACGTAAGATGTTGACTATCTTCGGATTACGTTGGAAGTTCCCCACATTTGGAGGTGTTGACAACTAAGCCACCTTCCCACACGTGTTGGAAACCTCATTCCCAGGCGTCAGAATATCTTTCTTCCAATTCTCCAAGACTTAGGACTTTAATTGCACGTTGACTTCTCCGGTTTTCTACTGTCCACTTCTAACTTTTGGAGCTTAACTCCGATTGGCAAACGGATTGCGCCATTGGCTCTAGAAGGCCATTTTTAATCATATGAATCCCCCTCCCCCTTTTTCTTCGCAAAAAACCCATTGAAACCCAACTCCATCCCCCGTCAAAAAAGGATTAAAGGTTTAACTTGTCGGTGTTGCCTTTTTTGAGCAAGGTTAATGGCCAAGGTAATTTGGAAGGTCCAAGGTGGTAAGGAAAGACCTTTCATCAACTCCGTTTCAAACTCATACACTCCCGAGACACCAATCAAATCCTTGCCCGCATTGCCACGTAGTTAAATTTAAAGGGGACCTTTGATTCGGATACCTCCCACTATCAAAATGTCATGAAACTTGTTAGGGAGACTTATTAACATAAAAGAATCTAACCTAATTTTTAGGGAGATTTTACCGCCCTCCAAGGAATTTCCACAAATTTCCTATAGTGGGTTTCGATGGTTGGCCATCCGGAAAGAGTATTTCTGCAAGTCAAAAAATTCCGAGACTTTTTGCAAGACCTCTCAAGGAGTCTTACAATGGTCGTGCAAGCTCATATTCTTACTTTGCACATGTAGAGATGGGAAAGATAAATCCTACCTTCCACTAATTACGTGGAAATAGGGAATCTTTTGTAAACGAGGAAATCTTGGCAAAGGGATTTTGCTTCCAATACCCTAGCACACTCTAGACCCCAATTCTATGCTCAAAACTTGTGAATTCTTCCACAAGCCAATCTTGGTATCGTAACTCCTACAAAGCTAACAATTGGATTCTATGGTTTCAATGGTGGGATGGGAAAACAGAACATGTCTAGGGATCTCACGGACTTCTCTTGGCACAATTCTTAGCTAGATAGAGCTACTACTTAGTAGATTCGGTATAGTAAAGCAATTACACTCAAATCTATTAACTTCCACTGTTTGTGGTTCTAACCTAAGTACAAGTAGGCATCTAAGGGGTAACTAGACCTAAAATCCTAAAAGAGGCCAAATACCTAATTTGTCATGTCACAACCTATTTTGACCTTAGGCTCTTTTCTAGGCTTTTTACACCTAATTACCTACTAAACTACGCAAAGTGGAAAAAAGAAAAACTATGAGTTCCAAGTGACGAATTGGAAGCTCACATCTAGCTAGAAGGTTATTTTATACAAAGAAGCCAAAGCAAGACGGAAAGTAGTGGATACAAGAGACGCTTTCATCAATACAACAGTGGAGAGTGTAGGGTTGACTCCTCTTCAAAGCTTGTGTGATGTACCTGAGATAGTTAATCTACTAGGTGCCATCAAATTGTCAAGGATAGACAATATTCTAGCACAATCTTGAAGTGTATTAGAATTTATAAGCAAAATTGCGTTTCGCATGTGTCTTCAATACTTATCTGATGTGATAATGAACTAATGATTGAATACCCATTCCAGAAGCCATGCACGATGAATATGAAACAATGGATGTCATTATAGTACTAATGGCATCCCACAAGCCATTTTGTTGTTGCTTGCCAATCCATGACTTACAAATCACTAACCGTAGTCGTAGGCAATCATTCTTTACTGGTAGTCATTCTTCCGTCCACGTCAGCGCAGTCTTTCGTCCACATCAGTAGTGCTAAAGTTCTTGGAATCCCTAAACTAGTGATTGTGAGTCATTTACTAATTGTGTTGTTGTAAATAGAAGTCACAATGAATGAAAGCGTTGCACTTGTTCGTGATTGAGTCCTCCACATTGGATTTCAGACTTCTCCTGCCAAAAACTTGACAAAGGTTACAACAAAAAGGCAAACAATCATCCAATACTCCGTTGAGTCTGCATCTTCTAGTCGCACTCACAACTACAAAATGACTCAAACACTCTGGCCAAAGCCAAATTGGTACAATTATAGAAGCCTCAATCATTTCAAAGTCAAACCGGACCTAATGTCATAAGTTCGCAGTTATGAAAGTGCCCATTTTCTTGTAGTGTTTGGCCAAGGCCACCCTTAGATCAGACCCTTAGGGATATAGGTCAGGTTCTTCTTAGGGTAGAATCCCAAAGAGGAAGTCCATAGCTTTCCAAAATCCTAAGGCATGCCCAAATTGGGTCAAAAACGAGGAAGCTATCGCCAGATGAAGGGTAGGATTGATTGGGATGAAGAATCATTAGATCTAGAATTTGATGGCAAATTGAGGAGATTGGAAAGAGGCTATCCATTAGGGGGCCAAGGCCAAAGACAAAAGTTAATTCCAAATTATAGGTTAGGAGAAATTAGCAGATGAAGTTTAGGCTAGGTTCGGATGAGAAATACGTGGGAGTCTCCACCTAGGCCAAACTCCAGATCTAGGTAGGGATGAGTATTTTGATCCATCCCTAAAAACTTTGAATTCTTTTGAATTAGGGAACTAGGCCCCATCGATGGATGAAGTTTGAGGAACGGAGTAGCTGTCAAACTTCATCTGCTCATAACTTTGGCTAAGAAGGTCAAATGGGGTCGAGTTTTAGGTTTTTAGAAATGGAAAGAAATAATCTAGAAGGTTTTTAGGTTAGCCCCTCCCTAACATTGGTTCCATCCAAAACATACAGCGGCCATCCATTTGGTTGGCCAAAGAATTAGATGTAGATTAAGAAATTCATGCACGATTGGGGTCACTTTAGGCACTTAGTAAAAAGATTCATTACTTGGAAGGCACAATGGAACACTCTTAGACACCCAACAGTAGAATTCACTTAGCCAAAATCCAAAACCTAGTTGTGCTCGCGATTTACCAAAGGTAGGTAAATTGGCGCTCACAAGCTCAAAGTTGCAAATATGAACTAGTTTTTGCATTTCAAAGAGAAGTCTCATTCAATGGGATTTAATTGCTTGCAACCATATCTTGTTTTCATTCCCAAAAGAACATGACTTAAATAGATATTTAAATTGTTTATGTGATCAATCATTCAATGTAGTAATCCATTGGAATGCAAAAGGAGGTTTTGGAAGTGGATGTTTAGAGGCAAACTTTTCTTGAAGTTGATTTTTATAAGGTAAAAAATACCTAATTGTAACTACAGTTTGCAAGAATGACTAATCTAGATGCTTGCTTAAGGTGTAAACCCTTTGAATATAAGAATGGCTAGGGTCGAATTTATTTACACCTATTTTTAGCAATTTGAAAAATCATATTTTATTGCATTAAATCCCAACAAGATCTAAAGAAAATCAAAAAATTTGAAAATGGGAATTATGCTCAACTTGAAATGAAGTTGAAATTTGCCATTACATCAAACCTAGTATCTGAGTGGTAGTGATTTTTTGGGTTTTTTTGGTGGAAGTGCAACATGCACACTAGAATGAAAGCAAGGCAAACAATTTGTTCAATTGTGATCATCCATTCTTCATTCATCCATAATATTAGCTAATAATAGTAAACTACATCCAAATAATGGTGAATCTCATAATTCAAAAAGATGATTTAGATGATTTTAACCACTTTTTTCTTATTTTGGAGGCCATTAGAGAGTGACCTATTTTTTATTCATATTTATGTATAACTATATATATTACTTGGTCCAATTATATCCATATCTATACTTTTTTATGTTTTACCATGGATAGAGGGTCCATAATGGCTATGCATACCTTACTTTTGCTTTTCATACTAGCTCCAAACAATGCACAATTGAAGTTTCTTTTGCAAAAGCTCACCAAGTTAAGGTTGATTTGACTTGTTCTTGCTTTGTAAAAAGCGGCATTTGATTTAAATATGTAATTTATCACCAACTCTTTTCATACAATTAATCAATCAATGGTTCTGGATATATGTTTCTAGAGATTTCTTAAAATGGAATCCTCCTTGCCTATTTTTGCCAATGCTTTGGATGTGGACAAATGGTTGTAATTCAATTTCTTCTAGAATAGAAACCATTGTTTTCCTCTACAAGCCAACTTTGTTACTTTGCCTTTTCATTAGAAACATCTACAATAAGTCCTCCTTTCAAATTTTATCCTCATTCATTGATAAAACACATACAACTAGATTTTTGTTCAAAAATCAAAATGTACAATGTGCACTCTCTCAATATAAGAGCACAAATCAGGACCAATGTTAGAAATATCTACAATCAGCTCATTGAAAAGTCATCAAAAATTCAATTTGATTAACCTCTGAATGCTTGAGGCACCAAATTTTGGTGTTGACAATACTTTGAAGTTAAATAAAATCTAACTAGGCTACTTTTATTATTAGTTTATATTTTTGAAAAATTATTTAAATTGAAGTCAAGTTTTAACATCAAAATTTTGATTTGGCAAATGAATGATTATGATTTTTCAATTCAAGAATTTGTGCAAGGGAGTTCATTGAAAATCTTGATTTTCTAGTGTTAAGGACTCTTGGTAATCAGCCTCAACCACACTAGATCTTGAAGAAAAAATCACATTAAAAATTTATATAAAAAAATTGTAGAGTAGATTTTGAGAAGTCGAAATTTGGTTGGGGTTATGTATCTCATGTCCTTTAACCTCACATTTTTTTTAGTGACCAATTTTTAAGATTTGACATATGAATTTTTTTTTTAATTTAATGTGAAAATTCTTGCACCTCAATGGGATCAAAATTTACTTTTTTTAATTTGTATTTAGAAGAAATTGAAATACTTCATCTATTATTTTGAATTGGTAGGTCAGTACTGCAAATGGATAACATGTATGGTACAAGACCCGGACAGGTTTTTCATGACTTGCAGATGACATTGAAATTACGAAGTCTACTTCGAGGTCTTCTTTCTCGTTTTGTGGAAAATGTGGTTGACTGTACTATTTGTATAAGTGCCTTGTTTGGTATATATGCCATGATCATTTTTGGTAAATTCAATTTTGCAAGGTATCTCGAGATCTTCTGATGATTGGAGGTCATCTATCATGCAATTAGAACTTGTCTACAATTGAATGTATATTGAGGTGGGTCTTTGTAGAGGGTGGTAGTCATCGTACTAACAAGTCTTCTGTGCATTGAGGATGTTGTCCCGGTTCCTAAACAGAGTATGTACTTTGAGAGCTTTAGATATCTAGTTAGATTGTTGTTGGCACACATTGCTGTTGGTACCTAGTTGAGGATGAATACTTCAAAATGGAAAGACCTCCCTCAATTTGTTATTCAAGAAAATATAGTCTTGAGGCTATTTGTTGTTCAAGGATGTGATTTACTAGACAAGTCGGATCTGCATCCTAATAGAAAGGAGTTCTTTAGGGAACATTTTAGTAGGGGTGCAATGCGCAATTTGCTTAGGAATCAAATTATTGTGTTCATTGATATCGAGTCATCAATCCTGTAAACATGCACTTGAAGTCTATTATACTCCTATTTCTACGTATTAAGAATATCTCCATTCCTGAGATCAACTAAACTAGCTTCAAAACTCTAAGCAATGATTTTCCTCATTTCCTAAGGCACATGCCTATTCCTTTGTGTCTCTAAGTGGATAAATATTGGCGAATCCACCTTACTTCACTATACAAATGTCTTTGTGTGTGAACTTGTATAAGAATTTTGAGGGGATGGCTTGTGAGGATCTCCAGATCTCCAAATCCCAAGTTTAGTTCTAGAATTCTTTTTTTTGTGTGAACTTATGAAAGAATGTTGAGGGGATGGCATGTGAGGATCTCCACTCTCCAAATCTTTAATCCCCAAGTTTAGTTCTAGAATTGTCTTCTATGTGACTGTGAATTTGTATAAGAATGTTGAGGGGATGGCATGTGAGGATCTGTAGATCTCCAATTCCCAAGTTTAGTTCCAGAATTGTCTTCTGTGTGTGAACTTGTGTAAGAATGTTGAAGGGATGGCATGTGAAGATCTCCAAATCTTCGATTCCCAAGTTTAGTTCTAGAATTGTCTTCTATATGTGAACTTGTGAAACAATATTGAAGGGATGGCATCTAAAGATCTCCGAATCTCTAATCCCCAAATTTAGTTCTAGAATTGTCTTCTATATGACTATGAATTTGTGTAAAAATGTTGAGGGGGTGGCATCTGAAGATCTCTAGATCTCCAATTCCTAAGTTTAGTATTGGAACTTCGATTGTTGGTGTAGGAACTGAAAGCATGATCATGTAGATGTTTTAGAATATGAATGCTCATTGCTTACACACAATCTACAACTTTAATAGCCAATTCTTAGTATTCCTCTTTATGAAGATACCTCCAAATGAATTGGTTAATTATATACAAATAAAAGTAGTCTTCATGTTTGCATGGCTAAAATATGTTATCTCATAAAGCTCTTACTATATTTATAGGCTCTATCAAATATAGTCCTTCCTACTTCAAACATCATTGTGGTCTCAAAAGCATCATAATGTAGGTAGTTTTCATTTGAGATCTTTTGAAGAAAAGTCCAAAATTCCCCTCAAAGTCCAAAAGGAGTTAAATGTGGCATAACTAGAATTTTGGCTCAATTTAAAAAAAATAAAAGTCAAGTGATGAGTAAAGAGATTAAGAAACCTTTCAAATCAAGAATAGATTCACATATCATGATTGTAAAGTTTATAAGTGAGAGTGACTTTTGAGTTAAATAGAAATGTCGTCAAATTTCAAAAAATAAGAGTAAGAAGATTTAGCAATGTTCAATGTATCATCTATCTATTGCAACCTTTCATATCAAGAACACACTCACACATAATTGTTGTGAAGTTTGTAAGTGAAAGCAACTGAGCCCTATATAATTTTAAACAAAATTTTATACATTGATAATTGAAAGGAGTTGGTACATTGATCAAGATTACAACCAGGGTTGTTCTGTTGAACGTGTTTTGGGGTTTGGGTGTCGAGTTGTTTGTCTGGTGTCGCATGTCGTATAAGACTAGTGTCGCATATACGAGACAAATTTGACAAATAAGGAATTAGGGTTTTGAATTTTTTTACCCCTCGGTAAAAAAATTCGTCCTATGTGGCTACCTTTGAAGAGTGACATGGAAAGTCAGGTCCACATCAACATGGGCGCATGTGGGTGGAAAAAAGACAACTGCGGGTGTGGGCGACTTTGGGTGGAAATAGGGCGACTACAGGTAGAGGTGCATGTAGGAGAGAAAAGGGCGCATGCAGGTACTTGGGGTGCATGTAGGTCTTTAAAGGGCGACTAGAGGTGAGAAGAGTCGACTTCAAGTGGAAAGAGGGTGACTACGGGTGAAGAAAGGGCAACTTTGGGTGGGAAAATCATAATTTTGCGAAGGGGTGACTTGGAAGTACACAACTGTAGTTGGACAATTGTAGGAAGAAAAAAATCCAATCTCTTTCAAATCCAATTGTTTCATATTTGATCTTCTTCAAATTCAATCTCCTTTGAAAAGGCAAAAATTGCAAAAATCAAGTATGAACTTGATTCATTTTGAATGAATCTTTACAAATTGCAAATAATATAAAGGGAAGTTGGTACCTATAAAATTTTTGTCTTTTATTTATTTATTTAAATATGAAAGTAAAAAAATAATACATGATTACAAAGAAGTTTTGAGAATTGCAAAATATAGAAGGTAAAGTCTTTATTTAAATAATTAATTTCTATTGATAAAATCAACATGGAAAATAAATCATAATTAGAAAGACTTTTGGAGAATTTCAAAAATGAAGAGTTTGAATTTTTACTTAATTCTCCATCCTTTATTTTGAATTTTTAAATCAATGTAACAATATTACTTAAATAGAATGAGTCATTGAGAATTACAAAAAATAATTGAGGAAGCTCTAAATTAAATCTCTACTTGTTAGTTTTTATTTATAAAATCAAATTTTTAAAATAATTCATGATTAGAAGGAATATAGAAAAATTGAAATAAATAAATTGGAAAGTTCTTATTTAAATATCCACCTTGTATTTTTTATAATTTTTAAATCATGTGACAAATAATACATGAGAAAGATGATTCTTTGTGAATTGCAAAAACATAAATTAGATATACAATCTTACTTCAATCCCTCCCATGTAAATTTTATTTTTAGATCAAAGTGGGAAATAATATATGAGCAGGATTCTTAATTGAAAATTGCAAAAAACAAATAGGAAAGTTTTATTGAAATCTCCAACTTTTATTCTTTGTTTTTAAAATTAACATGAAAAATTATTCAAATGAAAAGGACTCTTTAAAAATTTCAAAAATTACATAAAAAATATTTTAATTAATTTTTCACCCTTTATTTTTATTTTAAAAACAATGTGACCATTAATGTATGAATATGATGATTCTTGAAAGATTTCAAAAAATAAATGGAAGAGATCTAGCACCTAAAACTTTCATCCATTGTTTATTATTTATTACTTGTAGAATCAAAGTGACAAATAGTTCATGATTAGGAAGAATTTTGGATAATTGTGAAAAATAAATCAAAAGGTCTAGACTTATTTTAGTTATTTAAAATCCCCACCCGTTATTTTTATCATGAGATCAATGTGACAAATAATACATGAGTAAGATGATTCTTTCAATATTACAAAAAGTAAATTAGTACATTCTTACTTCAATCCCTACACTTCATTTTATTTTCAAAATTGACTTGATAAGTAACTGAAAATTGCAAAAATTAAAATAAAAAGTTCTTGCTTAAATCATCAACATTTACTTTGTATTTATAAAATCAAAGTGGAAAATTATTCATAATTAGAAGAAGCTTACAAAAATTTCAAGAAATAAATAGGAAGGTTTCTATTTAAATATTCACCCTTTACCTTTTATTTTTAAATCAATGTGACAAATAACACATGAGAGGGATGATTTTTTGTGAATTGCAAAATATAATTGAGCATGTTCTTACTTCAATAGTTCAATCTCAACCCTACATTTTATTTTAAAATCAAAGTGACAAAGAATATGTGACTAAGACTTAGAATTATTCTTTGAGAATTGTGAAAAATGAATAGGAAAGTTCGTTACTTAAATCTCCACCATTTCTTTCTTTTTTTTAAAATAAATATGACAAATTATTCAAAATTGAGAGGACTCTAACTTTCAGAATTGCAAGAAAAAAAATTAACAAGAATAACTTCTTCTAAATTCACCACCCTTCATTTTTATTCTTAGATCGACATGACAAAGAATACATGGATACGATGATTTTTTGAAGATTTCCAAAAAATATGGAAGAGATTTCTTTTAAAATTTATACCTATTTTTTTAATTATAAAATCAAAATCACAAATCATTCATGATTAATAGTCTTCAAGATGAATTGCATAATAGAAATGGAAATGTTCTTACTTAAATGTCCACCCTTTTTTCCCATTTTTATTATCAACATAATAAATGATTTATGATTATAAGGGCTCTTAAAGAATAGTTCAAAATGAGAAAGAGAAATTTTCCTCACATCACAACTATTTATTTTTTACTTTTGAATCAATGAAGAAATTTACTCATAATTAGGAAGACTTTTTAGGAATTGCAAATAATAAAAGGTCTTATTTAATTCTCTACCATTTTATTTTAATTTTTAGATCTACTTGACAATTGATTCATGAATAGGATGGTTCTTTGTGAATTGCAAAACACAAATGGGTAAATTTTTACTTAAATTTTCAACCTAAATTTTAAAATCAAAATAGCAAATGATTTTTAATTAGGGTGACACTTTGAGAATTTCCAAAAACAAGTAGGAAAGTTTGTACTTAAATCTCCTCCCTTTACTTTTTATTTATATACTCAACATGAAACACTTTATGATTATAAGGACTCTAGAAGAATTGTAAAAAACAAATAGGAGAGTTCTTATTTAAATCTCTACCCTTTACTTTTCACTTTTAAATTCAATGTAACAAATAATTCATGATGAGGACTCCATGAAAATTGCAAAGATTAAAAAGGAAAGTTTTTACTCACATAGTCACATTTCCACCCTTTAATTTTTATTTCAAAAAGTAGAGTGACAAATATATCAATCATGATAAGAAGTCTTGGAAAAATAAAAAAGGGAGTTTGTACTTCAATCTCCACCCTTTATTTTTTGCTTACAAAATGAAAGAGAAAATAGTTTATGATTAAAAGGACTGTTTGAGAAATGCAAAAACTAAACACTAAGGTTCTTACTTCAATCTCCACCTTTTCTTTTTCTTTTTAGATCAATTTGTCAAATACCTTCAAAGGTATTAGAACTCTTTGAGGAATGCAAATATCAAATAAAATATTTTTTCATTAAATCTCTACCTTTTTTATTCTTTATAAAATAAAATAACAAATAAATTATAAGTAGTATGATTCTTTGAAAATTATAAAAATGAATTGGTGCAGTCTTACTTCAATCTTCACCTTTTAGTTTTAATTTTTCTATGAACATAGTAATTTATATATGAGTAGAATGATTCTTTGAGAATTGAAAAATAAATAAAATGGAAGGTATCTATTTAAATCTTCACCCTTTATTTTTACCTTTACAATCAACATGACAATAAAAATTAATGAATAGGAAAAGGGAAAAATTGCAAAAATTCAAAAGGGGAGGTTTTTATCTAAATTACCACCCTTTATTTTTTATTTCTACATTCAAAGAGACAAATCATTCATGATTAGGAAGAATCATAAAGAATTTTAAAAGAATGAATAGAAAAACTCTTTACTTAAATCCCTATCTAATATTTTCTTTATTTATATAATTTACGTGACAAATAATACATGAGTTGGATAATTCTTTGAGAATTGCAAAAATTGAATGAGTGAGTTCTATTTAAATTAATTAATATGTTTTATTTTGAAGAAGATTAGTCCTTAGTCTACTTTATATAACCCCTTCTCTAGGTGCTACTCACAAGGTTGTCCCACCTACATGCACTTTATGAAGAAGAAAAAATATCTTTTGAAGGAAATTTAATATTTCTTCTACCCAAGTCACCCCATCAATGTTCTCTTCTACCTATTCCTTAAAGATGGCAAAAATAGTTCATATAACCTCCAAAGTACCATTAAACTATTTCCTTACATAATTGTACAATTAATTCACTGTTGATTCTCTAGATTTGGTTTGATGACTCGTATGAGCCCTTCAAGGGAGAAAATCTTCCACTTGAAGTCACCCTAAAATCCGAGGTCACCCAAGACCCAAGGCCACCCATGTGCATGCACCCCTTTCAAAGGAAAAAAAATTGTTGGTTTAAAAAATGACCTTTTTTCCACCTTGAGGTCACCCTTTAGACACGAAGTCACCCTTTCAACATGAAGTCGCCCAAGACCCACGGTTGCCCTTGTTTGTGCATGCACCCCTTTTGAAAACAAAATGTTGGTTCTCCAAAATGACCTTTCTTTGGACCCGAAGTCACCCCTTCGACCCCCAGTCACCCTTGTTTATGTATGTGCCCCTTTGAAAACAAAATGTTGATTCTCCAAAATGACCTTTCTTTGGACCCAAAGTCGCCCAAGACCTGCAGTCGCCCTTGTTTTTGCATACGCCTCTTTGAAAACAAAGTGTTGGTTCTCCAAAATGACCTTACTTTGGACCCGAAGTTGCCTTTTCGACCTGTAGTCGCCCAAGACCCACAATCACCCTTGTTTGTGCATGCACCCCTTTGAAAACAAAATGTTGGTTCTCCAAAATGACCTTTCTTTGGACCCGAAGTCGCCCCTTCGACCCGCGGTCGCCCTTGTTTGTGCATATGCCCCTTTGAAAACCAAGTGTTGGTTATCCAAAATGACCTTTTTTTTGGACCCGAAATCACCTCTTCGACTCGAAGTCGCCTAAGACCCGCGGTTGCCCTTGTTTGTGCATGCACCCCTTTCAAAAGAAAGTGTTGGTTCAAAAAATGGCCTTTTGTCCACCTTCAATTCGCCCCTTCGACCCGCAGTCACCCAAGGCTCGAATTTGCCCTATACTTCAAGAATTTGGCACACCATAATACTACTAGCCATTTCCTCCACCCGCAGTTGCCCAAGACTTGAAGTCGCCCTTAATTAATGAACTCATATCTAACCTGAAGTCACCTTGGACCTGGAATCAAGATAAGACAGTAGACGAAGATGTACACCATCTTCTAATTTAATATTGTCGAATTTTTTTGTATCATTCATTAAATGTAATTGATCTTTTAATAAATGTTAGTTGTTAGTTAATAGTGAAGTAGTAGTGTGTTAATCTAAATTTTTATTAGAGATAATTAAAGATAATATAAAAGATCTTTCCAAATCCTAAACTATTAACCTGATCTTCTCTACTCTCTAGGACCTAACAATCCAAAATGCATTCATTACAAATATAACCTTAAATATTCTAGTTCTATGCCATGCGAAGATTAATGTATTTTAAGCTTTTGGAAGGGACAAATTCACCTATATATGTGTATTTCTTTTCACATTTTGTCATCAAATTTTTAAATGAAGAGACATCATACTAATAAGACATGAACTATATAAATATGCTACCTCATAATTTTAAAATATTCAATAGATTTCATATTTCTTTATATTTTCAAATATTTTTTAAATAATTTGAATGTATCATAGGGTGAACTATTCATGATGACAATGCTATGATGGAAGGGAAATGAAATGAGGGGAGGAGGGTTTTTCCAAGTCTCCATTTCTTAAACCATTGTTTTTTTCTAAATCACTTCTGAATCAATGTCAAAATGCTAGGATTTTCTAGGGAAGTTGCCCGTAGTCACCGTTGGACCTTGGACCCCTTTGAGAGAATAATTATTTGTTCAAGGAGATGATCTTTTTTCCACCCAATGTCACCCTTGCACCTTGTGCCCATTTGGATGGAAAATTGTTTTCTTAAGAAGTTGATCTTTTTTCCACCCAAAGTTGCCCTTGCACCCATATGCGTTCCTTTGGGAAAAAAAATGTTTGTTCAAGGAGATGACCTTTCTTATAGCCACGGTCGCCCCTTCTGTAGTCACTTTTATGCTCACTAATCCTCTTCAAGTTGCCCCTCCTACACGAAACACACATTTCTTGAGGAAGACAAAATTCTTTTCAAGGAGTGAAGGACCAATCTTCTATATTAATCATTCATCAATGATTTGTGACATTGATTTTAAATATAATAAACAAAGGGTGATGATTTGAGGAAGAACTTGTCCTATTATTTATTGCAATTTTCAAAGATTCATCCTATTCATCTACTATTCTTGATGTTTATTTAAAAATTAAAAATAAATAGTGGTGATTTGAAGTTATGACTTCTCCTTTAAATTTTTGCAATTTTCCAAGAGTTGTCCTAATTATGAATTATTTATAACTTTGATTTCATAATAAAAATATTGTATATTTTCAAAATAGATAATAATTTTGATACTTAAGTCAAAATTTACCCATTGTTTTTTGCAATTCACCAAAAATTAGGGCCTCTTCATACTATGGCCATCCAAGTCGAGAGGCCATGGGATTGAGTGGCCAAACTTTGGTGAGAGTCCAAGGAAATGAGCAATAAATAGGCCAAAAAAACTAGGAATTGGAGCCTTCGGCCGGCCATAGTGTGAAGCCTCCAAAGGTCAAAGGCCAAAGTCCAAGCCCAAAGTCCAAACCTATTCCATTTTTTTGACTTCTAATCCATCCAATTTCTGAAATTTTCAATAAATTGTCACCCATGTGACAATTTTTTCAAGCAAAAGGTTAAAAAATATGAGAAAGGAGTCAAAAATGGCCTTGGAAAAATAATTACAGCACATGCTCTCATCATTAAGCAAGGAATATCAAGGATATAAATGGAATAAAAAGGTGGCATTAAACATTGAAGGGAAGTAGGTTCATAGAATGCAAAGACTCCCCATTGTAATGGTGGAGACTAGGGTTCAAACCCCAATGGGGAAACAAATAAAAAAATAAAAAAATAAACAAGGGAGGGCATCTTACCTACTTCTACAAAAACAGTCAGATCTAATGGCTGAAATTTTGTCAGATTTTGAAAAAAACTTGACAGACTCTCGATTAGAGTTTGGGTCGGCCAAAAATGGAGACCCAAACTCTAATCAAGAGTCCGTCGCCATGTAAGCATTTCGATGCCATGTAGGCTGCCATCAAGACGACGGACTTTGGATTGTGCCACCTTGTGTGAAGGGCCAAGAGGCCAAAGTCTTGGGTCTCTAAAATCTTATTGGCTAAAACCGAAGGACTCTCGACTTTGTGCCATAGTGTGAAGCGGCCCTCATCCTACTCATATATTATTTGTCCCTTTAATTTAGAAATAAAAAATAAATCATTTCCAACCCTTTCGTTTTTTGACTATTCTCAAAGAATCTTTGTCATCATCAATCATTTGTTGTGTTGATTCTAAGAATAAAGAACAAAAAATAAAGGACAAGGATTTATGTAAAAAATTCGCTATTTCTTTTTTGCAAATCTTCAAGACTCATTATGTGCTCATCATGAATTATTTGTCACTTTCATTTTGTAAATAAAAAAGAATAGGTGGAGATTCAAGTATGAACTTCCCCATTTCTAGATGCTCAAAGACTCTTTATTATGGATATTTTTTACTTTTATTATGTAAGTCAAAAAGAAAGGGTAAAGATTTAAATAAAAGCTTTTCTACTTAATTTTCGCAATTTTCTAGAATTTTTTCTAGTCATGAATTATTTATCACTTAAATATTGTAAATCAAAAAATAATTGGTGGAAATTTAAGTAAGAAAATATCCAATCTATTTTTAATTTTTTAAAAATTTATCCTAATTAAGTATTATTTGTTACACAAAATGAAAAATGAAAAATATAGAATGGATGTTTAAGTATAAGTTTTTTTATTCTTTTTTTGCAATTCTTAATGATTCTTCCTTGTAATGAATTATTGGTCCCTTTCTTTTACAATTAAAAACTTAGGATTTGAGATTTTAGCAAGAACTTTTCTATTTATTTTTGGGAATTTTGAAAGACTCATCCTACTTGAGTATCATTTGTCACATTCATTTGAAAATTAAAAATAAAGCATGGAGATTTAAGTAAAAACTTTGCTCTTTATTTTTTGTAATTCTCCAAGACTCTTCTTTATAATCAATTATTTTTTTCTTAGATTTTATAAATAAAAAGTGAAGAGTGAAGATTTAAATCAGATTATTTTTCTATTGCATTAATAAGTTTTTGCAATTTTAAAGAGTTCTACTAATTTTGAATTACTTCTTATGCTCAAACCCTAAACCAAATATAAAGGTTGGAGATTTAAATAAGAAATTATTCAATTATTTATTGTAAATCTCAAAGAACCTAAACCCTACTCATCCATCTCATCTAAAATTTATCAAATTTATCTAAGATTAAAAAATAAAAGGTAGATATTTAAGTAAGAACTATTTCTTTTTCAAAATTCCTATTTATCATGAATTGTTTTTCACTTTAATTTTATAAAAAAAAGGTTTCCCCTTTCAATGAAATTGGTTCATTTTTAGAAAAATAAAATAAAATAAAGGGTGAAGATTTAAGAAAGAACATTTTTGATTAAGTTTTGTAACTTATAAAGAGTTCTCCTAATTTTGGATAATTTATCACATTAATTTAAAAATAAAAAAAAGAAGGTGGAAATTTAAACAAGAACTTAGCCATTTTATTTTTTTGCAAATCTCAAGCATACCATTCAATAGCATGCATTGTCATTGCCTTGGCTTTAGAGTAGATGGTATGAAGTATTCCACATCCCATAGTAGCTAAGTGCCTAAGTTGACAAGTGGTAGGCACTTTATTACTTTGATCTAAAATATAAAATAAAGCATGGATATTTGAGTGAGAACTTCCCTATTTATTTTTTGCAATTTTTCTAGAGTCCTTTTGATCATGAATGGTTTGTGACTTTAATTTTCAAAACAAAAAAATAAAGGGTGGACATTTTAGTACAAACATTCCCATTTACTTTTTACAATTCCCAAAGAGTTATCTCACATATGTATTATTTGTCACTGTGATGTAAATAAAACTATAAAACAAAGGGTGGAGACTTAAGTAAATTTCCATATTTATCTTTGTCAATTCTCCAAAATTCTCCCTAATAATGTATTATTTATCACTTTGATTTTATATATAAAAAATAACAAGTAGAGATTTAAACAAGAACTTTTATCTCCATTCATTTTTTGGAATCTCAAAGACTTATCCTAATCATTTCTTACTTATCTTGTAAATATTTGAAATTTAAATTTAAATAAACATGCATTTTTATTATTATTTGTAATTTGTCATTTGCAAAAATTCATCCTAATTCTATAATATTTATCATGTTGATTTTAAAATAAATACAAAATATGGAAAGAACATTTTCTTTTATTTGTTCCAATTTTTGCTTTTTAAAAGAGATTGGTTTTATTTCCTTTTTACAATCTCCCCTTTATATATGTCCTACAAACATATGCTTTATCTACAAGTGCCCTTTTGTTTATCCATAGTTGCCTTTTGCCTACTTATAATTTCTTGTTGTCTAATTTGTAGTTGTCTTTTACTAATTTGCAATCATCCTTGACCACCTGCAACCACCTTTGGCCACCTCCAATCATACTTTGGCCACTTGGGCTACCTATGGTATCCCCTTAACACCCTAAAAGTATATAGAAGAATCATTCCTTAAAGACCTACAATCATCCCTTGATACTAGTGGTCACCTCTTGAAGACCTACAATCATCTTTTAACACCAGAGGTAGCCCCTAGAAGATATGTAATCGCACCTTTGACGCCCAAGGTTGCTCTTTAAGGACAATTGTCTTTGAGGACACACAATTGCCCCTTTGGGACCTCTACTTGTCCCTTGGGACCTCCACTTGCCCCTTGGACCTCCACTCACCCCTGGGGGACCCATAGTCGCCCCTTGGGGACCCGAAGTCGCCCCTTGGGGACCCGTAGTTGCCCCTTGGGGACCCGTAGTCGCCCCTTAGGGACCCGAAGTCATCTTGTACCCGTGGTCGCCCTACCTACATTTGCCTCGCACCTACAGTCGCCCACACCCACAGTCACGCATCCACGTCACCTCTCTAATTTGCCACATGGACGCCACATGGCATCCATGCATGCTTAGGTAAATGGGGGGTAATTTTGAAAAAGTCAATGGTAAATTTGACTTTATTAGACGGACAAAAGAGTCTACTTGACGTGTTAGACGTCGTGTCCACCGGAACAACCTTGATTAGAACACATACACTACTAGAACATGAACAACAACGCATCATTCAAACAAGCAAATCAAGATAACAAACTTTCAAACATAAAAAATGTTGCATAGTAAATTAGTTGTATTTGTAAGTATTTAATATATTTTCAAATATGTGCAATATTTTTGGTTCTTCCAAGAAAGACTTCCTAGAGCTTGTGAACGAACTGAGATACCCTACTTCATCACCATGGAACTTGACAGTTACAGGGAAGTCTTCCTTTGTTTGTAGAAGCATTTTAAAACCAAATTTTCTTATTTACAAACAACCTCATTCACTGGGGGTTAGTCTAGTTGCTTTGACTACTAGGGTGATACTTGAGCTTAAATCTAGTAAGGACAATTTGTACAATAACGATTTCATACTTGGAAAAGTTGCAAATGATGGGGAGAAGATGTTGGAAAGCTAACGAGGATATAGATCCTCTGTACTAGTGGGTGTTACAGATCTGGAGAAGGTACAATGGTTTAAGGTCATCAAAACTAGCAGAAATATATTGAAATATGAGGTTTACGATGAGTTAAACGATGTACGTGGGTCTCTATGTGTCCTACTAAAGATCAACCCCATCAACCTTGGGGTTGAGCTACCATCACTAACTGTGTGCAGGGTCTAGCATGAGCCAATCCGTTTTCTGGGATTTGGAGCTACAAATAATGTTCTGTGTGCGAAAGGTGACAATGGCAAAGAATATGCAGCCAAAGTTCCTCTCTTTTGGTAGGACTTGGAGAATGACCACCAAATGCTTACTGCCTTAGATCACGTAGAAGGAATGCCCAAGGTATTGGGATGGTTTGACAATCACCTATCCCTGAAAATCCATCCAGTAGGGAGACGGTTATCGCATAAGCACTTGTCTAGTTGGTCGTGGATGGTGCCAAGTTTTGTGGATGTTTTTCGGAAAGCGCATGATCTTGGCATCATCAATCGCGATGTGAGGCGAGACAACATTATGATTGCCAAAGGAAAGTTAGAAGAGACTAAGATGCTCTACATCTTAGATCAGGATTTTCCATCCCGACGTGACGCTGGCTTTTCACGTCGGATGTCCGTTAGCATTAGTCAGGACGCGTCCTAATGCACTAGAATCGCGTTTGAAAGTTGATGGCCAAAAAATATTTATTCTATTTTTCCAATAACCTGTCATCAACACGAATGGTCTGTCCATTGACGTAGACGAACGGACTGTCCAAGTCAACAACAAGCCGTCTCGATCAACAAACTGACTATCTAGAAAAAGAATTTTATTTTTTTGATCTTGACGGACACGGGGTTGAATCTTGACGTTTCAACCGTCAACTGTTCGTCCAAACATGACGTGATGTTGAAAATCCTATTCTGGATTGGAGCTATGTTGTTACTAAGAATCAACTTTCTACCTTCAATGGAGGAGTGTTGTATGCGTTGGAGAGGATCTTAGGATAGTTGGCGGATGGCGATTGTGAAGTTTTGGCTATGGGGCGAGATGATCTTGAAGTGCTTGTCCACACTATTTTTTCACTTAGATTTCATGAGAAGCACAAGATGTTGTTAGGCTTGAAACGGAATGACTTCAGTGAACTCCAAATGTTCTAGAGCAAGTATTCCAATGACTATCCAACATGGAATTCAACTTTAACGGTTGCATGTTCATAGGACTATCTGAAACTCAAATGCGAATTCGAGCAACTAGTCATCAATTTTTGTTTATTATAGTGACATGTACTTTTATTCTCAAGGATGATGTTAATAAGCCTGTTGTTCTTGTACTGACTCCTCGAAGGATCTAGCTTCAATTTGGAAAGTACTCCATGGGGTTGCTTTTGCATTGTCAGTATGACATCATAGTTGATATATTGTCTTATTAGAGGTTTCTGCAAGCCATACATGTTGCTAGAATCCATGTCACTCGAGATCGGTTCTTTGCATCTGGGAGTGACTTGTAGGGCAATTGGGCAAGATTTTCAACCACTCGTCAAGATTTTATTTATGCATTGTACAACACCTGTAAAATTGCTTGCTATGAGCAAATTATTGTCAAATAGTGTCATTTGTGCATTTTGCAGAAATATGCGATTTTAAATAGAAATTCATTTTGGCAATAATGTCTAATTGTGTAATGGCCATGCGATGAAAGATGGAGGTTTCAAGCTTTGGTCAATGAATTTACTATCAAACTACACTGCAGTCGTTCTATTATCTATAGAGGTAGTGAGAAACCCTCTAACTACTTCGATTGGTTTTCAAAATGCCTTGCTAGTGGAAATCGTTGGAGTGAAACTACACTCTGTTTTATTAATTTGCCATAATCTTTTGCAAGATAGAAACAATTAGAAACCTAGAATTATTTGATGAGGTGTAAGTTGCATTAGTGCCTTAGATTTTCCATGGTTTGTTTTGGAAGCTACTTGACTCTAATATAGCTTTCCTCTAAACCAAATGTTTCACATGAACAATGTTGCGACCCTTAGTGACACTTACCACCTTAAGTTCACCTTCAAGTATTTTCCCAAGCACTTAACCTTTTAATGACACCAAGGGTCATGCCCTCCTAACACTACACATGCCACCCACCTACAATGTTAGGTTCCAACTCAAGTCACAGGGTTCCCCATTCCTCAATGACTCCCAACACTTTCCTTCCAATGCTTACCTCCCACAAGACACCGGACATGTCATTTGATGATATGGGATGGAACTTCCATTGATGTCCAAACACTTGGTGGAGGCACTACTCTCCACTAGTGCTAACCACCCTTGAATGGGACCCAACTCCCTACTAGGCCCAACCCAACTCATTTCAGGACTCACCAAATGGGACTCACACCATGGCCTAGTGTGGAGCGGGACACCACCCAACCGGTATCAAGGAGTACACAAGCATTACATGGTAACACACAAGTGGTGGTGAAACTCCAACACTAACCTCACCACCTAGGGCCACTTTGGCTCACCATGGCACCATCCGGAAGTGAGGAGGGAGACTACCCCTCCTCATAGTACTCTCTAGGGAATCCGGCAGTCGCCCCCCCCCCCCCCCTACTAGAGGTCACCAAAAAAACCCAAGATGCTCCCCATCTTGGAAGACCACCCAATTCCAAGTGGTTTCCCTAGAACTGGACCCCCAAAGACTTCCGATCTTCCCATCAAGATAAATTTTAGCTTTGAATTTCAAATTCCAAGTGTGAGCCCATTTTCATAATCTACATTTTCTATAGATCACTGTGGGCTATTCACTTTCCCCAATGCAACAAGTATTGAGGAAGTTATGTCCCTCCAAAGGTACAAGTCCCCCGAGAGGTGTAGTTCTCCAAGAGGTGTAGTTCTCTTCTTCACTATCAAAGGATTACTTGGTGAATATGAAGATTCCATCTATGAAGTTCACAATAAAGAATCATTAATTTCCTGGTGAAAAGAGGCTTATAGGTCTTGACTAGGGGTCTTGATTTGAAATATATTAGGGTCTACTATAATCATTTCTGCAAAGCAAAAAATATTTATCATTATTCCATAGACTAATTTTAATGTAATTTCTAAATAATTTATAATACATTAATTTGTTTTGACCTTTTCGTTGCAATGAATATGACTAATATGCATAGGATGGAACAAAGTGAATCTTTCGACCTTCATTGTTAATTGGTAGTATTCCAGAAGTAGAATATGGAAATTATAATTGTAGATAATTTTAAAAAAATAATTTAGCTCAAGCAAGTTCTACTATTATTTCAAAATTGGAAAAATGCCTCAAGGGGAAAACAACGTAGAAGTTATTATGAATTTAGCATAAACGTTTTCACTTTTTCAACGCTTACACGGATTTCACTTACGATTACTTTAAATAAATGAATCAATCATATCCCATTGAAATGATAGTTGTCTCATTTTTGTACATGTCAACCATGTCCAAAAATATGTCATTTTATCCTATAAGCACAAAAAATTGCTTCCCTCACTTATATTTTAAAATACATACAAGGAAGTATGGCTATGTTTTGAAAATTGCATTGAAAGTGATAATTCTTCTGTTATCAACCCTATGTCATGAAGAATATGCATTTCAATAATCTTCAATACTGAGAGATTGAATAAATATTTAACATTAGAAAAGAAGACACCCATTAGTTAAATATTAGCAATTAATACTAATATTTATTCTCTAATCTTATCATATATATTGACTTCTTGAATACAGTGTTTCTATCACTACTTAAAAATGAATGTATACAGATGTCATGCAAGATCCAAAGTATGAATACACCTATATCCTATGATGTTTTTAGGACTAAGTCCAAGTGCTAATCAAGTATTAAATTTGACACCATAGTTGAAACTTAGGTAGGATAAACAAAGTTATAGAGGCTATAAATTTTTTATATCTATAGTCCATTATTGAATTTCATCAACAATTAAAGGCTTTTGAGATAATTTTCATGAGATATTTGGACTAGGAACTTCAACATTATTTTAAGGCAAACTACTACTGTATGCCAGATCTCGTCCATCTTCTCAATGATTTCTTGAGAATTGGATTACAGTTTCTAATAAATACTGAAAAATTCATATCATTTAATTTGAATATATAATGACTTAATTTAATCTAATTTTGAAGCAAAAGCGATCCAAGCAACGAATTACACTTCTTGACTCCACCCTCTTTGGATGCCCATAACTTTTAGTTCATAGCTCATCTCCTCATGATCCTTAGCATTCTAGAAATCTTGTCACCTTATCTTTCCGATGATATGCGGCATGCCCTATTTGGCTCAAAGGAATCCTCCCAAATCTTGTTTCCCACATCCCCATGCCTTGGAATGTGGCCGGGACACTACCAACTTTGAGGAGCCATAACTTTTGACTCCCAACTCGGATTCTCGCGTTCTTTGAACTCATAGACGCATCTTCTCACAAGCTTTCCAAGAATGTGCAACGCACCTCCTAATTCGTCCGGATCAAAGTGCTACAACACTCTAATCGCTCGGGACTCCTAGTCCACCTCACCCCATCTTGTGCAAGGCTTGAGGAGCCACCCCCAACGTCCCCCTTGCTCACTAAGGTGGCATGGGCACGCCTCTTGATGAGGGTCGTGACAAACAGGGTGAAGTTTTCTTGAAATCTCTTGCTCCATGTTATGGCTAATGTGGTGAGTGGTTGTTTTGTCTTGTCTTGTTCTTGAATGTGATTATGAAATGTATTAGATGGGCTCATTACATACAAGGATTTCATTTACTGGACTCTTCACACTACCTCCCCGAGTCTTTTGTTTTGCCTCAAGTGAATGAGTTTTGTGCACTGGAATTCAGGTAGCAATGAAATAAATTGTTCATATTTGGTCTGATGGACAATATATCCCCATTCTGTATATCCTATCAGTTTGACTTTCCCGTACCTTGATCAAATCTTTGGGGAATTAATTGTTTGGCATCTACCAATGTGCAATTGATGTTAGTCCAAAGAATTTTTTTTTTTTGGCTTGAAATAGTTGGTGATTTGTTTGATTGAATCAAAGGTAAAACCCATAATGAACCGGTTGAAGCAAACCCTAGTAGGGGTAGGAGGACTTTTGGCCACATGAAATGCACTATTAGTGGTATTGCTATCCTTGAGCAAACTTTGGGTATTGTCATGTATATACCTTCAAGGAATCATACGGGAGCAACGTCTCAATTGATAAACCCATTTCCAAGTAATAATTTCACTTCAAGCTTATAGGCAAGTTCATACTTAATAATTCCCATGGCAAATGCTATTGAATTGTTTAAACTATGGATATAGCATTCTCAAACTCAATGTGAACTCCACATAATATTGTTTAGCAATGAGTCAAAGGTTGGTCCTTTTTGCATCCTTGAAAAGAGGACCCTTATAGTCAAGAAAATGGTCTTATTGATAGCTCCTCAATCAACCCCAAGTCCCCAATCCTTGAATTAATTGAAAGTCTCTTGCATGCATTTAGAGAGGCAAATACCTTCCCAACATGGGGAGGACCATTGCCTAATTATACAAAGTTAAGCTTATGTAGCACACTACTCCACCTTTTTTTTCCAGATATAGCATCTTGGCTGGTTGGTGCATCTTCATGAAAGTTCAAACCTTGGACACTTCACATACTATATTAACTTGATTGTATCTTCATCACTGTCAAGTGTTTCGAAATGAGCAACAATAACAAAACAAATGCAATCATTGAGAAAATTGCTTCTAATACATTTCTATTTTCTAAAGAGTAAGAATCATCAAGTCATTGGTTTTTATCACTTCACACATCCTGGCAAAAAAAACAATCAATTCCAAAATATGGGAGGCTAGAGTGCCACATTTTGCTGAAAAATGAGCATCCTCAGAATATGGATTAGTGTGTTAAGTCACAATCTTGGGGAGTAGGAGAGGTCACTTCCCTTTATATTTTATAACCACGTGCGTTAACTAGATATTTGTTTGGGGTCTATTTACCTAGTAGTTCTAATTTTAAGGGACCCTTTTAGTAGAAAAAAAGCTACTTGGTCTTAATTTTAAGCACCCTATAGGTAATTATAAATGAAAATCTAGTTTAATTTTTTGCATGCTATAGTACTTATAAACTTTAGGAATTTTTTTTGTTTGATAATGAAGGATTTTAGGATGAATGTTTGGTGTGAAAACCTACAACATATATAAAAAAATTAGAATCAAATTCAAAAGCAAAATGAAACAAACAATAATTGATTAATTATTTAGCCTTCAACTTCCTTAGTGACAAAAATGTGGTCACTTTGGTTTTTGAAGTGTTTCTTTTATTAATAAAAATATTTAGATGAAGTTGCACTTGAAGTGATTCTCTAAAGAATCAAGTTGGTCATCTTTGAGTGTGATTAGATTTACATAACAAGATATTGTGATTTTTTAAAAATCCAAAGCATAAGTGGTTGGGTGCTTGGAAAAAAAAGTCAATAAGTTGGGAGGATTTGGCCAATGGAAGTGTAGCACACAAAAGGATAAACATGGGTCGAAGAGAGTGTTTAAAATTTGAAGTTATTGTAATTTTTTAAAAGAAAAGTGAAGAAAATTCATATTAAATTCAAAATGAGATAAACAAATCTGAATTTTTTTTCATATGCATACATTCTAGTGTAAAACATCATGATGTTAACCAAATTTCTCTATCATTCTATAATTAAAAAATTAATAACTATGGTTATATTCATGAACTTCACTTTGCAATAAAATGCTCAATTTTAGGAGTTTTTCAAAATTTCAAATTGGAATAGAAACTAGACCGTGTAAGCTTCATTTCACTAGTCGAGTTCAAATTCAAAAAAGACCATTTTTATGGCTAAATTTGAGATCCAAAATAAGGAGCTGAATGGTACCAAAATACACTAAGAAAGCATCTTTGATGATTCATTTTTAACATATTTTCTTGTATAAAAAGTTTAATATCACCTCAATTAGAAAACTTCCACTAGCATCTACTAAGCACATACACTCAAAGAAGCCTAAAGTGCATCGATTGTTGAATTGTCGTCGACTACTTTTTGGCTCTAGTGGCATTTAGGGGTTAATTTCATCTATATATTGTATTGACCCTTTAGTGATTAAGCAAACACATTGTGATCACTCTAGTGTCCAAAATGCAAATAACATAAAATGTGAAAAATTAGAACTCATGTTTTTAAATTCAAATTTTGCCACTCATAATACACAACCATTGAAAGAAAAAAAAATCAATTTAGAGTTCTCTAACTATCAAAATACTTGTGAACAAAACATCCCTCGCCCGATTGTTCCAACTTCCTTCCGACTACATACTCTTTGCCTCTTCGCCAATTAGAGGAGGCAGCAAATGGAGCCTTGCATTACTAGCTTTCACTAGATGAACCTAATCTGAATCACTAGTTGACGTCATCGAAGAGGAACTTGAAGCCAACTGAAAGTGCATCTCTTTGAACTATTTACGAATATCCTCCCTTTAACTCTTTCACCAGTTCGACACTAGGCTCGCGCACATGAGGCTTATAGAGCCTGTGCGACGTCGTATGTGAGGGCCTAAAGATGTAGGTTTGCTTCCTCTCGCCCTCACGGTGCAAAGCTTACAAAACTGCAACCGCCAACCCTCACGGATTTCTTAGTGCCATTTTTACTCGCAAGGAAAAAGGACCTCCTCTTCTCTCTCCTTCAGCTCAAAGTCTCTTCTACTCTCCTGCACAAGAGACTACAACAAAGAGCTTGTTTCAAAGGGGGGCTCTTGTTTTTTACCACATCTAGCTCCCAAAGGCCAAAGAAAGTGCCTCCAACAATTTCCTTGAACCTACAAAGCAGTTTGAGGTGGGGGCCCGCCTGATCACTTACGATGTCTGATCTAGCCCTCATTGAGACTCATGTGTGCAAGCCTAGTAGGGCCGTGCACATTAGGCTAATAAGCAGCCTACGATGTCGCATATGAGGGCGCGAGAATGCAGGTTTGTTAGGCCCCACCCTCATGCCTTGTGTGTCACGGCCGAGTTTCCTTCCAATTTTGCCCGTAGGGTTAATTGGTTCACCCTCAAACTTAGACCTTAGGGGAGGAAATCCATTTCTAACCATTTAAGCAAATACATGTATTGGCCAAGGAGTTTTTAATAGTGGGAAATTTTCCCATGTGCAGAAATAGGGTTCATAAGATTTCCATAATTTTCAGATTTTTATTTCTCAAAAAAAAATTACTATAAATTTTTAGTTGAAGATTTTGTTCAACCCCATATTGGTCATACATACCTTCCTATTTCCAACTAAGGATTGGTTGCAAAATCCAACAAGGGTTGGTTGCAATATTGAGAGTGTTGAGGCCAATCGTAATGTGCCACACCTACACTGCGAATTGTGCTAGCATTAATTGTATTAATCACCTCCTAATTGAAGTTACTAAAACTTACGTTGTCATAATGGGGGAGTGATCAGGAATGGGTTGCCTCCCCTAGACCTGTCACAACAAGCCCTTTTTTTTACTTTTTGAGAAAGTGCTAGGGTGGTGATCACTTAAAATTTGGTGAAGTATTGTATTTCTACACTCATCCATCTTTTGGACCAAAAAATACTTTTCAATCATATTCATATACTTTTTCATCCAAATTTGGAAAATTCATCCACATTTTAAATAGAAATGGAAAATTTCTAGTGAAAAAAGATTTCTTTTTTATAGAGAAAAGTAAACATTTATTTTGGAATGTTGCAATTTGGCCCAGTGGTGCCCAAAAGAAGGGTTGGTCACAACAAGAAGTGTCTTGGCAATCCTTTCATCTTGTGGGAAGTTAAATTGTACCCTTACCAACGAGGTAGGCCCAAAGCATGACGTTAAATCATGCTTATGAAGGTGGGCCCGATGGACATGGCAAGTCAAACCTTGGGCCTAGGCCCTAGCTACAACCCATGCCTCGGCCAAACCCACCTCCGTCCTCTTGCACGTCATTGGACATAGTTGTAGGACGTAGGATTGCGTCTCCAACAGATATGTAGAATCATGGTTGAATTTTATTATTCTACGTCTTGCATATGATGGACATGGCGGCGGTTTAGGATTTTAGGTGGTTGACGAAGGATTCAGATTTCTTCTTCAAAAATTTCATCCAAATTTGGCGAATTCATCCACATTTTAAATAGAAATGCCCACTTCTCTTTTCTAGATTGTAGCTTCTCCAAATCCACTGAGAAGATCGTGGACCACCTCTCTACAAGAATGGTGGATCTTGCTAAAATCTTTGTAGGGAATGATGGTACAGTGCACCCTCAAAGGTCATTGAACAAAGGTAAGCATTAGTCCCAGTAGCTTGATTGCTACTAGATGCAAGGGCGTTGTAGTGGTTCCCAACAGTTGTGGTTGGTATGAAATATATCTAGATTAACTAAGATAGTTGATCCATTGTTTTAACCTAAGGGGCGTATGGAATGGATGTAAGAAGAATTTTGAATAGGATTGAAGAAGATGAAGAGGCATCCGAGGTATACTATTTCCTTGACCAGGATAGTGGTCCACTTGTGTATACTACAATAGAACCTCTCTACAGCAATAAAATTGGGACTAGTCTGAGATTGACACATTTGATAAGAGAGGTTATTGCATTAGGGAGGGGCATAATCTGTGTATGTAGTTCATATTGTTAAGTCAGGACCAACGATCAATGAGGTCTAACAAAACTTTACTGAATTAGAGAATATTGAATTAGGGAGGTTCTAGTGTATTCATAACTTATTAATAGGATGTCCAAATAAAACATGCTAAAATGTGTAGGAATGCCAATAAGATCTTATGAAAATAGTGTATGTTTGATATTAGTAGCTTTGCTCAATTATAATTAGTAATAACAGTAGAAGCGATAATAATAATAATAATAATAATAATAATAATAATAATAATAATAATAATAATAATAATAATAATAATAATAATAATAATAATAATAAAAGAAGCACATATCTTACCTACATGTACTTTACTTCATTCAATTTAAAAAAGATTCAAAAGCTAAAAGAACAAGTTTTAGCCAAATTAAGAAAATTTGATCACAACAAAATTAGAAGCAAATTCATTAGAAACCCTAAATTTTCTACATCCCCACCCTTTATTTCTATTTCTGTTTGTTGATTCTCCTATAAGTATTTTTCTTAATTATTGACTTTCAGATATAAGGTTTCCAAGTAGGAAGAAGCCAAAAAGAACAACTTCAATCCAAGTTTGACATGAACTTTTTTTTTCCAACTTAGCATAGTGCTATTAAGTTAACTAAACCTATAAGCGTTTCCTAGAATTCACAACTGACGTAGACCGAATGACGATGATCAGAGTAGCTTTTGAAAATATGCCATGGATCGTTGTGACTTGTGTCAGCTATGGAGCTATGGCGTGTTGAAAGATAGAAATCACCACATGCCCAATCACACTTTTCCAGGCAGAATAACATAATTTAAAACGCCTTCATAGTTTCTTGGCAGTGAATGGGTAGCTCATTACAACTAAAAGCTAACTCGGAGTGACTGTCACTCCAAAAACAATCCATTCTCTCTGTTGTATCTTGGCTTGTACATGATTCTTTCATTTCAAAAACTCCTTTGTGCAGATGCCGGATAAATTCCTACGACACTCTGTTGTTATACTTGGGAGCAGTTCTTAGAGCCTGATCAAGATCGGCAATCAAATCATCCACATCTTCAATTCCAACCTGCACAAAATCATGCGCAAAGTGATCACGCAAAATAAAATCAAGAACAGTTTGAAGTTGAATCTTTTGACTTCGAGAAGTGTTATTTATCCAAATTGAGTGTAGACTGACGGGCTTAAGAAAATCAAGTATTGCCACCCACAGCTGTGTTAGAAACATACCGAAATGCGAATAAGGTCTTCAGTCAGGCCACGAGCCTCCCGAACATCCACAGGTATGCTAGCGTGCGACATGAAGCATGGCAGACTAATCAATGACTTCACACTCCCTGCCACATTCACAAGAGAGCATTAAGCACAGAAACAGTTTTTTTATCTGAACACTAGGAATCTTAGAGAGACAACCAATAACCATTGTAGAATGAAGTATACACAATTAAATCACAATCAAGGAATCGAGGAACGGGTCAGACAAGATACCGAAGCTCACAGTGATGCTGAACAGTTTGGTTTGCTCCACAACGTGCTTAGATACCGCTAAAGATCCAGTGTTGAAGCTGAAAACGGAGCCTGCACCCTTGGACTGCAATGAACCAGACAATTTCATGTTTAGCCTAATCCCTGCAGGTCTCGTGGAAACAACATACAAGCTTGCAGTCGCGAGCTTGCCCACCTATAAGTGAAAGGTACGGTCAATCATGAAAAAATGACCATATAGACAAACCTGTGAGTAATGCAGGTCACGACCAGTATGCTTAGGTAGGCCAGCATAATTTACGCGAGTGACTAGTGGATGCTTCACCAAATACTCGGCAATCTTCTGAGCATTGGCCTGTTCATAGAAAGTGAACACAAGCTCAATAAACAGAAGCAAAGTGATAGTTACAGAAGGTCGTCATCAAAGAGGTACAGTAATATAGAGCTTGAAACATAAACTCAAGGCTGTCAAACCTCTTAAAGCAAACGAGCACAAAGAGTCCACGTTTCATACCTGTTGTTTCTCAATTCGAAGAGCCATTGTCTTTATGCCACGTAAACATAGCCAGCAATCGAAGGGTGAGAGTCCTGTTCCCTCAGCATTTTGCAAAAAGTAAACCTCTTTCGCCAGACTGCAGCCCACTTACATTTTCAGTCCCATCACCAGGACAGGCGAAGGATACACTGAAATCTTCCATGAATGTTTATGTTTAGATCATTTCAGGTGGAATTGATAAACGTGAGGAATGTCAAGTATTTGGGTGTCAAAAAAATGTGAAGCGTACCTTTCTCCCTTGACAGCGAGAACGCCAGCCATAACATCACTGTGTCCTGCAATAAACTTCGTTGCAGAATGCATTACGATATCTGTACATGAAACTCAAAATTAGTTTCTAGTAATACTTCTATGTCCTCAATACTACAACCATCAGAAGGCACACAGAATTACAGATGACCGGGTTCATAGCTAACACGAACACTCCCACCAACAGTTTCTCAAAGATAACAGTGTGAGACTTTAATCACAAGCCCTATGTTACGTTATTTACCACGAACTGGGATCGAGCTTGTACAAAATCATGGTGCATCAAACAAAGGAGAATTGAAAGCCCCTGATGTGTCTAGGCCCATAGTCCTCACCAGCACCAAGACTTAGAGGTTTTGAAAGAACTGGCGACATTATGCTGTTGTCAACAATAACTAGTGCGCCATGCTCGTGCGCAATTTTTGAGATCTCCTGAACATTTGAAAAGGTTGCAAATAGGATTGTCAATAATTGGCCGTGTTTCAACAAAATGTTTCCAAAGTAAAAGTAAGCTAAATAATGAAGCAATTGCAAATCCGAGTCATCTGTTTGCTCATCAACATCTAGTTCAAGTCATTTAAAACGGAGCTTGCAAAACCTCAATTGACTGATTTTTAGTAGAAGAAAAAGACAACGCTGTCAAGAGAATAATAACAGTGAAGCACCCGGATGTCAGAAATCATTTGGCGCGGGTTGGTGGGACTCTCAAGCCAGACGATTCTGGTTTTAGGTCCAACAGCTGCTCTCACTGCATCCAAGTCGCCAGTATCTATTCGCCTGTGGAAAACCCTCAAAGTCGTTTCATTCATAACCTCAACAAGTTCAAGAAATTCTGGAATAATGAAAATAGTGAATCCATGTTTTACATCTTATTTAAGATGACCAGTTACAAAGAATCACAAAGATCTCCACCAGTTCGAGAATTTCGAGAACATGCAAACCTTTGGTTAACTCAACTATTTGCGCATACTCAGCAGGGGACCCAGAAATTGGGTAAGGATGTCATAGAGCTGTACTTACTTGACTACCAAACCGGACTTCGGAGATATTTGAGAGAGAAGGCGGTCTGACCCGCCATATATATCATCACCGGCAACAATCTCTTGACCTTATTACAGTCAACCGAGGGCCTGATGTGAGGGATGGAAAAAAAAAGTAGACAAGGAAGACAATTGACATAGCCACCAGAAGTCGCCCGGTCCAAATTTAATGACTTAGAATTGATACTGACCTGCTTCAGCAAGACGACTGACAGTTGCTAGAGCTGCCATTCCTGAAGTAAAGCAAAATGCCCGATCGGCACCTTCTAACTTTGCTAACGTTCTGCGGAAAGAGAAGGAGAGGGTGAATGTTATGCCAGAGATGATCCGCGATTCAGCAGCAGCAGAATGGTATATCTCAATCCTAAGAACCAGCTATGAACCACTCGTAGGTAGAGGGGAAAAAACGAGTAGACGTGCCTTTCAAGAGCATCCCTGGTGGGATTTCCACTTCGCGTATAATCATAAGGACCACCTTCTGTTGCTGATGGCTGCAATCATTCTCCCGAAATAATCAATAAATCAACATATTTCAATTTCTCCTTTAGAAATAAAGATAATAGACCAAAGACCAGACCTAGGATGCCAAAGAGGGATGTTTGCAAATTATTAAGTTCACCTGTTTAAAAGTGGCTGTTTGATACAAAGGTGTGCTAAGAGCACCGTATGGATCGAAAGAATTATCTAATTGCTGAAGCTGAGTGGAAACGTGAAGCTCTCCTTCTGGTCCAATGCACAGTTCAATATTCCTCCATCAGCGGTGTAAATTTTTTATGTAAGTGCGCTTCCATCGCAAGATACATATATGAGAGAATATTCACACAACTCCTAAGCAATTCAGGATTAATTTCATGCTAAGAAGAAACTACGAAAAAAAATCCGACTAGAGTCAAAGACAAACACAAGGGAACTTCGAGACAACCTGCAGGGACATCATCGTTCCATGTGGCATCTCCTTCAGCTACTTCCCCCATGCTGGTAGACACTGCCCTCGTTGCAAAATTCAAAGTTGATGCTGGAATCTTGATAGTACTTGCAGACTCTCGGAAACTGATCGCAGGTAGTCTTGATTTTAAAGGAAAACTCGCGGAACGAGCTGACGACTGCATGAACAGAAGTCTCAGCTTCAGATCACTTCAGTAATCCATTCTCACCATACAGCCAAGGTTGTGAAATCAAATAATCCAATATCTTCCAATGCCCCGAGAAACAAAATTTCACCATAAAATCCTTAAACCCTAAGCCCTCAACCGTCCAATTCCTAGCTCGACAAGAAACGGGAGAAGAATGTCTCCTGTGAGAAAAAGGTCATTTCGCACCAGGACAACTCCCCCAAACTAGCTATACAATCCACTCAACTACGCCATTTCCCAGTGAGGACGACAGACCATGATTTTACGAACATGCTCTAAAGGTAAGAAGTATGTGTCCCTCACGGATTCCACCACAAGGTTTAACAATAAAAAAGAAAAGCGCTCAAATCACCTCCATCCACAAAGAAACTCCAATGTATCATGGCGAAGGGAATTCGCACCATTTCGGTCGAAAAAGCACTCTAGAAATCATAGAAAAGCACCTGAGAAGAAAGGAATTGAGAGGAAGAGAACGAAACGCTTCCAAGCTTGAGATTTGTGCCCAGAGTGGACGCTGCGAGAGCGCTGGTAGCTGCGGCGACATGCTCCACCATCGCGATCGCCATCGCTGCTTTTCCTCGTCTTCTCTTCTGTTTTGCTTACAGCAGTCACTCTCCATTTCATGGGGCGGCTTGTGACCTGGATGACATTCATCCACATTCATATACATTCATCCTATGCAAACGAAGTCCTGCGTGTGGGAAATTTCTCGTTGAACGAGGTAGTTACAGATGCGACTTAAAAAAAATTATTTTTTATTTTTTAAATTGTTTTGATTTTGACCGGAAACATTGAATCTACAGTATCTTCTAACAAAAGTACTTACGGTCATCACAAAGTTCAAGGTAAACCTGCCAATGATAGGCAAACTACCCATGACAGGCACCTAGGGAATGACCCATTAGAGTCTTACAACAATCTATGATAGACTTTCTCTAATAAATAAGATTAGGACTACATTAGGTTGGTTCCTGACCAAAATCAATGGCTTAGATGATGGTGATGGAGTTATTAGTGTTGTTTCAAAAACTTCTAGCTTTTCAGTGTAAATTCATCAAAGCAAGTGATTTTTTTAATTCTTCATGTTCTGACCATGTTAGGAAATATTATACCCATGTTAGGAAATATTTTGACTACTTTAGGTGGTAGAATGGCCATCATGCATACACTTTTTGTTGGTTTTGGGATAGTCTACAAACTCTTCTGGGCCAATTGGTAATCACACTTCAAAAATTCATAAGAAATTCATACTTTGTCAAAAAAAAATTTCAATTGCTCTCTTCTTTTCTCACAAACATCTTTGTATGGAAAAAACTTTGAGTTTTTTGCTAGTTGTAATAGGGCAAAACACTCATTCTGCCTGTCATAAGCAAATTTACCTTAGAACTTGCAATTTGTCAATAGTTATCATGTGGTTATCGTTGTTCCATGGGT
This sequence comes from Straminergon stramineum, assembly GCA_963920665.1. NCBI lineage: Eukaryota > Viridiplantae > Streptophyta > Bryopsida > Hypnales > Calliergonaceae > Straminergon > Straminergon stramineum. Next base: position 1,132,872 of record OY987272.1, read on the forward strand.
TTGCACATTACTATTTAATTTAGGGCATCATTACAATGCATTATTTTATAATTTATTGCATCGTTACAATACATTACTTTCAATTCGAGACTATCTTGCTTTCAAGAAATGAGAAGTATTTGGATAAAATATTGGTTTGAAGCACTTTATTCATCATCTAAAATATAAATATTGTAGTTATCTCTCTAAAGAGAGCTTTTGCCTATTCTTTTTGCCAAATATCCTACTCCATGCTTAGTTTTAATATATAATTGACAAAATGAATTATTGTTAAATCTTGCTAGGTTATAATACTTCACTTTAAATGATTGGAATTTTGAAACATTCATCCACTTGAAAAGATCCATTCATTCAAACATTTTTTCATCCATTCAAAAATTTAATCCATTTAAATAAGGAAATCATTTCTAGATTGACTTTCAAACAACCTTAGCCCCTAAAGAATGTAAGGATGTTGAAGAACATTTGTCCTCTTAGTGCTAATGAGTAGTATAGGATTCAAAGATTTATTTGAAGATGCAAAAGAATTTCAATTGCTTGAGTTTTTTCTTGAATTCTAAAAGTATCAATAGACATGTTGCATAAATTTTTTGAATTTTGTCGTGCAATTTCTATAAAATGTCGTACTCATAGAACATGTGAAAATGGTGCAATTCAATATATTGTCACAATGTAGAATGTGAAAGTTAGGTCCAAATCACTTGCGGATTTTTGCATTGTGTAGATATGTTAGTTGTAAGGGTTGCCATGAGTTTACTTTTGCAATAAACATGGCATGAAAATGTAGTAAATTGTTTGTAAGACATTGGATCTAAAAACACCATACACATAGTTCACACAAGGAGATTAGAATGTACATACAAGCTTGTTGATCACATTTGGGAATAGTGACGTTGTAGCACTTGAAATGATTTTCATCCCCAAGTGTGGCATCCATTTTCTTTGACTTGCACTTTATTCCTTAAAAATGACATTTATTCCTTGTAGGACACAAGGACAATGAATGGATTTGGTGATGGAAATAGTTAGCAAGTTAAAAAATGTATAATAATTACAAGCTACACTAATTATCCTTTGGAAGTAATGCAGCCTTGACTTGTATACAGGGTTATGTCTTAGTATTTGAATATTATCTTGCATAATTTCACATGTTTGAGTACATTATACTATATTTTGCCATAAATAAAAATACATGCCCACATAATGGGCTATAGAATATATCTTGCATTTGCAAATTTCTTTCCCAAGATTGAACAATTTGCATTGATCCATGGCGCAATTATTCTTAGATCATGTCAGTATCCAATATGGTCATTTTCCTTGTCAAATATGAATTTTTATGTGTTTAAGGACTCCATTGGTTTTCCAAATTTTGTGAGGGTTAATTTCTCATTTTTTGACCTCTTAAAAGACCAAACAGTATCTTTTGGTAATATAGCAATTTTAGATAGCTTACTAAATATGGACTTGTCATTTTCTTCTTTGAAATTTTCACACAACATGTGGTCAAGGAGTAGCTTTAATCCCTAACTGCCCAACGGACCATATATGGTCGATCTATTGATTTGGAGTTAATTGCAATTTCTACTTATCAAAAAAAATTGCATTTCAACAATTGCAAGGTGGATTATGTAATGAGTTTGATAGCTCTTCATTTGAACTTTAGGTTTTGGAAATGTATTTTAGTGTGCTAACATAATTTTTAGTTGTTCATGTCACCTCTAATTCCAATAAAATCTTATATGCAGATTTCTAAAACCTTGTGGAGAGGGGCACCATACTAAAAATGGAAAATGTAAATTTCTCTTGTTATAATCTCACAACTTCTATGCAATTTTGCTCTCAAAATTGATTCATATACTAATAAGCAAGCTCTTTAGACATCCATATAGTTAGATTTTGAAAAAAAAAAAATTGGGGGGGGGTTGGGGATAAAAATAAGCCTATTTTTTTTTTCACAGTTAAAACACACTTCGAAAGGCTTGGGCATTTAAGGATTAAGGTGCAAGGATTTCCATAACTTTTAATTACATAGTTAAAAAGTTATTGTATAATATGTAGTTTTTGTTGCTCCTTGGGTAGTTCAAAGAAATTACTTTTTGAAGAAAGAAAAATTTGAACTTGTTTTCCTAGATTTATATATATGTAGAAAGTTTTGAAACATTCCATTTTGAATAACAAAATGAAAGTTATGAGGAGTTTTAGTTTGTAGGCAATTATAGAATCTTTACTCCAAAATAAACTTTGAAGTCCTTTATTTAACTCAATTTTCAATATTCTTGGAAATCAAATCAAATCTTTGGATGTGGTTGATTAATAATACATCGCAACCATTGGGATTGGAATTTTTCAATCCTATAACTAAATTCTTGACAATGTAGTATTTTAAATCATACTCTACTTCTTTCTACTTATTATTTTTTTCAAGCATGAATATGATATTTTTTTTATTGAAATTATATATATATTCTCAACTTATTTCTTCAACATATTACGGAGATTAACAAGTTGTAGGATCTATACATTTTGTGTAAAAAGTTTGAAAGATAAAACCTAACCATTATTTTGGTAAGAGTTGAAAACACCTCTATTCAAAATCCAAGCATCATAATCATGCAATTGGTAGGATTTTGAAATTTTGAGAGGGTGTATTCTAACAAGTGAATTAAAGGATCATATGGTTGGATTTGTTAACGAATAAAAAGATGGATGAAGATTTTAGCCATGCTCTAGGTTTGAGTACTTTGAAGCACTTTTGGGCTTAGAAACTTTAATTAAATAGCTTTAGGGGTTTAAGCATGCACATTGTTTATTTTATTTTATTTCTGTCAAAACCAACATCGATATTGGTCAATGTTTCAAAAGCAAATACATCTTAAAACATGTAGATTATAGATGAAATAACAATTTTTCATCCAAATATTTATGATTTCATTGTATTTGGGAGTTTATAACAAATTTAGTCATTCTAAATTTGCATCCTATTTTAAAAATAACCTCCAAAATTTCCACAAAAAAAGTTCAAAAAGATAGAAGCATCAATAATTTCTAAGTAATTGAGCTAAAATAGAAGGTGAGGATGGAAGCTCATAGTCAATTGTAATAATTTGTATAACACATTTCATTTGTTCACAAATAGGTGTGAATTTTTGGTACCTAAATTCTTAAGTTGAGTAAGTAAGTTGTATACAACTAAAAATGAAATGCTATCTTTGATTTACATTTTCATAATTTTTTTAATATCAACATTTAAATTGTTTTCTTAAGTTTCATTTTTAATTTCAAATTCGAATTTTTGAAAATTATTACTTTTATTTTTTTTAGATTCATTTTGAACTATTTTACATATTACAAATATACATATAAATAATTCATACTTTAAATGCTTTCATTTGAAATTTTTTATGCAATTATAGGCTTTGAAAAATTAAACAAATTAATTCTTTCCTAATGAATTCGTTTCAAAGAATTTTTTTTTCAATCCTCTAATATTTATAAACATGAATAAAACTTTGTTTTGATCTTTAAATTTAAAACTTGAATTTTTAAATGCCACTTTAATGCACTCAAAAGATGTGACTGTTAAAGATTATATTACAACTCTATCTTCTTTGATAAACCTAACGTGTAAAATTTGCAAACATTTTTGAATTATGATATATGGACTTAAAAGAGTTTATAATGTCTAGTTCAATTTTTTGAAATTGTTGGTACAAATAGATTGAATGTTATCTTTGTAGAAAAATGTAACTTGGAAATAAAATATATTGTATGCATTGGATATCATCATTCAATATAGCAAGAATTTGTATTTTAATTATGGCGATGATTTCAATGAACATCCAAAATACAAAAAATTCCAATCAAAAATAGTAATATGGAATATAGTTTTGAATGGCTATTTAAGCTCAAATCATCATTTTATTATATAATTATATGCACGCCACTAATAAATTGGTACCTTAAATTCTTTCAAATTCCAATGGAGAATATGATGAAAGATTTTGTCTTCACTTCACTAAGTTATTTTTGAATTATTAGATATTAAAATAGAAATTGAAGAGAGTTCCAAAAATCTAAAATGTCAACACTTACAGAAACCATTTCTATAAGATTACTAATCACAGAGAGTTTTGAAGTAACTTTAAAACAACCTAATAAAAACAGATTGCCAAAACCTCGACCTAATCACTCAGCACTCTCTAAATTGCAATCGTTAGAAAATGAAGTGGGATCAAATAAATGGATTGAAGCGTGGTTTGAATACCTAAGTGAAGACAAGAAAGATAGAGATAATATTCGAGACCTCATATTATCAAAACTTCCAAATAAAATTTTATTCCGTGTAGGGTTTGTACCATCATATAAAGAAACATTATTCAATTATGCCAAAAATCCTTTTTTAATACCTCATCTTAAACATAAAAAAGATTATTGGCTTACATCATTTTGTATAAAAGAAGCAGAAGAAGTGAAAGAAAAGTCAAAAGAAAAAGTTTTAGAAATAACACCTAACGCCCAAGAAGAAGATGAAGATGAGGAAAACACTAGAAAATCAATGAGAAAATCTATTAAAGGAGAGAAGCGTAAATCTAGAAGCAAGTCTAAAGCAAAATCTGAACACAAATCAATAAAAGATCAATCTCGTAACTCTAGTAAAAGTGGTGAAGAAGAAATAGAAATACCTAGGGAAGAATTACCTCCAATAGATAGTTATTTAGATGGAATAGATGTTGAAGATGTTCTCATACAAATTGAACTATTTCAAGGTGGACAAATAATAAGTTTAGGTAATTTTATTGTTAGAGGAGAAAATGATAACTACGTTCAATTGAATGGGGAACCATATGTGCAAGTAGGAGAATTTACCACCAAGAAAGGTGATCTTGCATTTGGATCAGTCAATGTGTCATATAATATATTAAGTCAAAAAGAATTGTTACGTAAGGTTCAAGCCTATGATCACATTAAACAAAAATGGGTGAAAATGCCTTCTTTAAATTTTCTTCCTCCTAAAGTAAATGGAATGCTTGGAGGGGAAGGTGGTTTATTATTATTAAGTGGAGATATACGTCCTTATATTGATCCCAATGCTCCCCTACTCAAGGAGGAAAAATTTGATAGTGAGGTTGTAGATGATAACAAGAAAAAATCCCTCGTCTCTAACCATGGTGAAGAACCTCAAAAAAAAGTTTCTATTAGTGAGCCACTTGTTCCAAAAGGTGAAGAAGGTGAAAAATCTAAAGATAAAGGAGATAAACCAAAAGGTGATGAGCAACAAAAATCTAAGAAAAAAAGTAAAATTGTAATTCCTAGATATAAACCACCAGAATTTCCTTCTCAACATCTTTTAGTTGTATGCAATCCTATAACTCAAGCTTTTCGAATCCTTCCACCAATGCATGTTAATCTTGAAAACATGGTTGCCCGACTAGTTGTTCATTCTAGTTCAAGTTCTTATATGGCATATGTTGTAGGATTTCATCGTCGAATAAAAGAATGCATTGAAGCTGAAGGAATCCGAGTTGCAATTTATAAATCTAAAACTCAAAAATGGGAAATTTTTGTTGTACCCGGTTGTAGAATATTTCGTCCAGGTGTTTGTAGCTATAATAGAGCTCTCCCACTTATAACAAAGTTGTGTGAAGGACCTACATTGTTTATGGGTGGACAATTGGTTACTAATATAATTGGTGTTTATCGACCTGTAGTTCTTGGTTATAGATTAAGAACTCGAACTTGGAAAGCATACAATTGGCCACCATTATCAGTCACTGAGCCTCCACAAGTTGTAGAAGTTAATAATGAGTTGTATATTATAGCTCGTGGTACATCTAAGCCAGCAACTATGAGCATTTGGAAATTCATTCAATGTGTGTATGAATATCCTGATTGCAAACTTGTAACTATGATGCCACAAGTTTTATACAATGCATGTTTTATACCTAATCTAAAATCTTCTTGGGATTGTGTCTCAAGCATGGATTGTATTTCAATAGTTGGTCAAGAGTTTGCCAATTTTATTGTTTCATATAATGTAAAAACAAACAAATGGCTAGATCCAATGAAAAGATATCCTGGATTTATGCCAAGCCTTACATTTTTAGGCAATTGGAATTATGAAATAGCACCATATGCGCTAGTGTAATAGAAAAAATACTTTAATTTCTTCTAGCCAAAATCCTTGGTAACAAGAGCAATTTTGGAACAAAAAAAATTTCAAGGTGAAATTGATATTTAGTCAAATACAAATTTCTAATGAATAAGTCTATAAAATAATATACATGAAAAAATCAACCATAAACATGATCTTTGAAATTATGTAATGAATTAACAAATTAAAGAATATAGAAAAATAAATTATTTAATTTAGAGAAGCCCACATTAGGTCAAAAAATAATTCATTAATTACAATACTTTCAAATTCGTGGTATAGAAAATACAAATTAACTTATATTTTTTCTAGCTACCTTATTGTTGGTTATAGTGAGAGTCTATTTCAATGAAAAAACATATTTCTCTATTGATTAATTTTGTAAATGTTCATAGAATCGTGTTAAATAGACTATTTATTAATTAATATCTAAAAATATAGAGGGTCTTCAGTCCAAAATTATCTCTAAAATTATCTCTAAACACTTATTTCTAAAAAAATGAATGATTGTTTGGTAGAATCATATTTTAGGAATATTTAAATGTATGATCTTGTTCATCACTATTGATTTTGTCATTGCTCCGATTGTTGTGGTATTGATCATTCAACTTTTGTGATGTTTACAATTTAAACAATATTTTCACTCTAGACATAATGACTTTGGGGTTCATATTACAACATTTCACAAAAGAAAAGTTTGTCTATTTTTATTAAATGAAATCCTAAATACTTGTACCTAGTGGTCAAGGTTGGCAAAATAAAAAATTCAAAGAGATGCCAAATTTTTGGAAAATATATTACAAATAACACATTTTATAAAATATTTCTATTTTGAACACCAAAATTTTCTTAAAACCTAATTAATGCACTTTCCAAATTCTTTTTCCCACTAAGATGTTTTTCAACAACATTAGAGGGTTGTTTCAAGTTAGTTCTCCATTTGGGGAACTAGCCACTACTTGCTATAATTTTTTTAAATATGAAAAAAAAATCAATTTTTTTATTGTTATCTAACATGGCAGTCACACTACCACATTAGCTTGCCGTTATAGTCGAGTTCCCATCGTCCAAGAACTTGGGGGAACTCAAAGCCCTATATACTATTTGAATTTCATCTCATCTTGGTTCTTCTCATTTCTATAATTATTTGGGCAAAAAAATGTTGATCCTAACCTCTACACACAATAGTTGAAAATGTGTATGCTAATTTTTATAGAGATTGAAGAAATGGAAGAGTATTTTCTAAGCCTTTGAAGGTATTGAAATACAATAGGAAAACTAAATTTCCACCCAACTATCCCATCAACTATTTGCTCCAAGCCTCCAACCTATTAATCCCATCTACATTTGTACTAACCATAGGATATATTTTCTTAGGACTATAACTCTCTAAGGAACAACCTTTAGTGTTGTAGTGAGTGAGCATTTTTTTCAGTGTATTAGTTTGAAAAAACACTCAAGATGGAGTTTTTCTTGTTTGGACCAATTGATTAATCCGTCCACAAAAAAACAATCCAACAAAATTCATGAGTTTTTTTGAAATTTTTTTTTTTGGGTATTGGCAACTCATTCAAGAAGGATAGAGACTCAAAAATAGATCATTTGGGCATTTTGGGATTAAACTATGAATCAAAATGATGATTCTTATTCTTATTTCCTATAGGCATAACCTAAGGACTTAGAGAATAAGGCTTTAAAATTTGTGCAAGTTTTGTATTAGAAGATGAAGTTTCTAGGACCACTTCAAGTAAATCGAAAGTTGGTGCAATAAAAATATATAAACTTTCACCAATTTGCATTTGCTACAATGTTTCAATTGTAACAAAGATAGAGTAGAGTTTAAATGAAGTATATGCAATAAGATTCAAAAGTAACCTTATGTCTATAGATTTGCAACATTTAGCTACAAGCAATCTTGTATTTCCAAACAATATTGTGAAAGAAGAGCAGAAGTTCAAATTTTTGAGTTGCAAGCCTATTTTGTCCTATATTTAAGGAAAAATGCCAAATAAAAAATTATTGTTAGTAACAAACTACTTCACAATCCAAGGTATGGTATAGATTCAAGATTGAAAATGTACTCTCCGTGACTCTAGTCATTGTCCTATAGACTTTGGTATAGGATTTCTAGTAAAAAAACACTTAGTTTACGTCAACTTTCCTAAAGTAGAATTGTTCAATCTTATAATGGAGATTGCAATGACAACTAATAGAACACTTGAAATCCAAAACATAGGGGTGATTCCAAAAATTAAAGATCCTTTACTATTTCTTGCCACACTTTGTGTGCTAGAATGTTTTTCAAGTATAACTTTGGGAGTAATGATCCAATAGAGCCAAAATTCATAGTGCATGTGGATATCGTCACTAGAAAAAGTTTCATTTTTGTCAAATTCAAAAATATTCATCAACTTGGTGGTTACCTTTGGTGATTATTTTTCATTGTTACAAATTCATCTTTATAGAATTATCACAACATGCTAAATTTAATTTTATATTTTTAATTATATTATTTTTACAAATTAAAATGTCAAAGTTCTTATTTGTAATTAGATTTTTTATTTTTTTATTTTTTTCTATTTAGGAATTATTCTATGCTTGAACTTCTAAGTAAACATTCACTTTAACTTTAAATTCCTTGCAAAGATGTTTATTTTGTGTCCTTTGCATGATTTCTAGGAGGACTCAAGGACAGAGAAAAGTTTCTTTTAGGTAATTGAAAACTAATGTCCAGTCATGCACTTGAGGCATATAAAAATGTTTGAATTGCACTAATATTGCCTTGAAATTGCGATATTTACACCAAAAATTGCACTAGCATATCCCTTCCTTTTTCTTTTTTTATGAATTCATGAGCTTTCAACAAAAACTTCAATTCAAATCCTCCCTTGTAATTTAAATAAAATAAAAGTTTAAAAAATATTTAAAAAAAGAGATTTTAAGCCCATTAAAATTCAACCCAATATTTTTAAAATTCATTTTTTTAAAATAGTATAAAATAGTTGAAACAAAAAATTTTCAATTTTAAAAAATTATATTATAAATGAAACAATTATCTCAAAAACTTTCATTTAGCTACAAATTTTTTGATTTCAAACACTTGAAGATTTTTTTTATTTTCTAGGGTGGGTCAAGAACCCTATGTGGCCCTTCTTCCTCCAAAATAGACCTCTATTGTACGTTTGATAGGGATTTATCACAGACATTTTTCAAATTTATCAAAACACTACCTTTTAGTGCATTGTAAAACTTCTATACCATAGTGTGCAAGCACACTTCTTGACACTCTTTTAACAAAAATTGTTGGACATTCCCCCATGATTATAATATTTTTTTACTTTCCTTCACAAGAAAATGACAATTCCATAAATCGCTAATTCAATAGTATATTTTGGCAATTTTTGCCCCTTTCTCTTGATGTACTTTAGCCATAAAGTACATCATTTTTGAATTTGAGAACAACTATTAAAATAAAGCTTATCAAGTCTAATTACTACTCTAATTTGAAATTTTACCCTTGAAAGTATGAGACCTATCACTAATGTACTTTGCCAAAATTGATTTGATTTATGAATCAAAAGGTTCATTCTTCATTTCTACATTAACATTGAAAGTCATTCATCAACTACTTTTTGACCTCAACATTCTCCCATGGTTAGACATTGGCCACATCTTATTACATTTTTAAAAATGTTTTTCTAATTTTAAAGTATTCCAAAAAAAATTAGTACTACGCAAAGACACAACAAATAGTAAATAAGTGCCTTGCAATCACCCATGACATCATTTGCCATATTCCATTATGAGCACTATGGATGTTGTGCACAATTGCATAATAAGAGAGGTTCTCAATGCAGTAGGAACACTCAATAACCAAGATTATTATTATATAAGTTTGAGTATACTAGTATTAGTAAGTGCTATAATTTCATTGTAAAAAGATTTGATTCTTGTACCAAAAGATTTCTCCATAGCTATATACATCTCCCAAAAATCACAATCCTAAATATGTAAAATACATTAAAATTCTTCAATGCAATGATTCATATAGTATCCTCATATTTAACCCCCCAAAAATTTTCATGTTTCATGTTTAGAGGTCTAAATTTGCTTCTACATACTTGTTCACAAAGCAAGGCTAAAATCTTCATCTATCTTTGGTTAACTTGTTCAAGTACATCCTCTCCCAAAATTTTAGAGAGAATATCTCCATCAATTGCAATGTCAATGTAACTTGTACCTTTTAGTCAATATGTTGGAAACCAAGTTGAGAATATATGACAAAATTTTCATATTCATCTTTTAAAAAATTGTAAAGTGGAAGGTGGTATTGAATGTAAGGAAAACAAAAAAATCAATGTTAATCCCTGAAGGACCAAGGCACATTTCAAGCAAAAATTGTCAAAAACTGCCACTTTTTAGGGCAGCAAGAAAAAAATGAAAAAAAAATGATTTTTTCAAAATTCAACTGTGCAAATTTGTACTAGACTTCTTTAGGAACATGTGGTAAAAAATTTAGAGACTTTGACAACACAAATTGAAAGATTATAAGGTTTGAACTTTGAAGTTTAGTGAAAAAGTTTTTATCCAACCTTGCCTAACATAGCCTACAAACTTTCACTACTTTTAGAATGAGATTCTTACACTAAAGATGGTTATTTTTTGGACATTTGCATCTTATATCATGTAAGCTACACATTTGCCAAATTTCAAAATCATAGGAAGAGTTTTGCACATGCTCCCCAAGTTGCTTGCAAAGTTCAAGGCAACATAACTTTTGATTTGGGCACCTGATTGGAAAAAAAATAGATTTTTAGGAAGGAGGGACGTAGTTCACATTTTGTCCAAATTTCATGAACATCCAACCAAAAATGACTTTGTAGGAACCTACCTAAGATTTCTTACATACGTTGAACAGACACTTGGTACTTTAGGGATTAAGAATGTTCTAGTAAAGGATCAATACCCTTTGTTTAGTTTTAGCTTTAAAATTTTCAAAATTGAGTGCAAAAGATGACATATATGTTTTTTCTAACTTCATTGCCCATAAAGTTAACCCCTAAACGACCAAGGTGCATTTGTAGGCAACGTAGAAATTTTGGGCAAGTATGTGTGACAAAAGATTTTGCAAGTTTTGGGCCCAAACTATAACAGAAGGTGTGGGCGAGGAATATCTTTCATGTGTACAGAATTTCAAGACATTTTGAAATATGAGTCAAAAGTTATGGCTTATTATGTAGTTTGTTTCTCAACTTGGGCAGTCCGGGCAGATCTGAAAAAATCTCTTTTTCAAAATTAAAAATTTGAAATTGGTTTTCTAGATTTATAACTACATAGAAAGCTTTGAATCATTGTAGTTTGATCAACAAGTCAAAAATTATGAGATGTTTTAGTTTCCGGGGCATTTATGGATGCTCTATTCTAAAATAAACTTTGAAGTCCTTTATTTAACCCAATTTTTCGTATTTTTGAAAAAAAAAAATGTATATCGTTTATTCAACATTACAACCATTGGATTTGCATTTTTCATTCCATTAATAAATTCTTAACAATTTAGTATTTTGAATCTTTTTCTACATCTGTCTACTTACTATTTTTTTCCTATATGTTGCACAATTCCAAAGAATTTGAAAATTTTCAAGCATGAAGCCAACTTGCCTTGAAGAATGAATCTAAAGAAGCACCACCATTTGGGACTTTTTTTCAAACAAATGTGACCTTGTGAAGTTCAGCTGCGCACTTTTTCCCAAGGCCCCAAAAATTTTTGATCACTTTAAATGCTAATATCTTGCAATCTACATGGTGGAAATTTCTGAAATTTTTTCCACATCTTCTCAATCTTGTTTACTACAAGATCCTATGGTCACATGTGTCCAAAAAAATATTTCAAAAATTTGATACTTGTATTAGAAATGGCAGTTTTTTAGAGTTTTTGGTGATGGTATAGTCAAAGAACTTTAGGGATTAAAACTCCTCATAATTATTACCTCATGATTCAATTTGAATGGATCAAACCAATCAAATGTTTTTGAGTAGGTATCAATCCATACAATTTGTTAATTCATTAACAAAATTCATTAATCTTTTTTAGAATATATTTTAAATTGCCCAATTTGACATTAAAATTTCAAAAAATTATTAACTTTTGCAATGTTTATCAAAATGACATAAAACAAAGCATCACACATAGACTAGGATGATTAGCATCCATCCTAAAAAATTCCTGCATAAATTTCAAATTATGAAGTCAATAAGTTAGAGGCTACCCAAGTTCTCAAAAGCCCAAAGAGGGCTCCTTCATCCTTAAGTCCTTGTACCCTAGCACCGAGGAATTATGATCTCCATGAGATGGTCCCTGAGACCAAAGAATTACCAAAAGTATCCCTCCCGCAGAACAGGAATCCCAAAGAATTTAAGTCTGGAATACCTTCCCAAGCCCTAATCTAGAACCACATAGGAAAAAAACACGACATTACAAAGAGATCTAAAGCCTCAACTCACAAAGAAAGACTCCAAGATGCACCTTGAATTTCAAAACCATTTACACCCCTACCAGATAACTCAGAACATCCTGTGGACTCTAGAAAGTGACCATCCTTCCTGCAAACATTTCAACAGCCGCAAAACAATTCAACATTTCAACGGCGAAACAGAAAACAGTCCGAAATGAATAAACTCTGACCATATTTTGATTGAAAGAGCCGGGACATTGAATGGAACGCTACATACAGATAGCGATAACACTAACACAACCTAGCTAGACATTCTTCAGCTTCGCCATTTTGGAAGGAGGCCATTTGCCTTTCTTCCTGAGCTTCCGCTTCCTCACCAACCTCTTCCGTCGAAGCTCAGCCTTCTTAGCCTTCCTCTTCAGAAGCTCGGATTCCGAGAGCATGGTAGTAATAGCAGGCGCTGGCTCCTCACCAGCATCATCACTAATAGACGCCTCGATGACGTCCTCAGCAGCTTTGACGACGACGGTCCTCACACGCGGATTGCTGTATCCCGTGTTCGATACAATCGCGTCACCTATTCCGATTCAAATTCCCCGAAACTCATCAATACCATCCTAAAATGCGCATTCTAAACTAGACCGGAAATTGAGTTAATGAACTCACAAGCACAAAAGCAGCATCTAATGGTTATGAAAATAATTGGCAGCTCACGATTCAAAAACCTAGCCTACGAGCTAAACTCTTCAAACGTCACAACTTCGTCACACTCTTACGAAATTATACGAAATTTTTAGCACATTGGGATCCTCTCGAAAATGAAAACAAGATCCACCAGAAAATTTAACCTCTAAGAGGAGGAATGCGATGAGAATCAGTTCCCGAGGTTTAACCCTAGTTCTCAGCCACAAGAGCGACGGAATTGAACGGCAGAACTTGACTTACGAGAGAACGAAGCGAGAGCGGGTTTCCACTGCGAGCCCGAGGAGGACGACGAGATGCAAGCGGACGAAATTGAGAGCGGAGCAAGGGAGCCCACCACGGTGAAGCTGCACGAGAGCGCCATCGCCATCACGAATGGTGCAAGATCACACAAATGGGAAGTCCTCTTGGAAGGAGGGCGCTGCGCTCGCTGTGGATAACGGAGAGAGATAGGATGAAGAAATGTATTATACGGAGTATGTAATCTGTATCCGATAAATACGTATATACGACAGGTACAGACTTGTGGTGTGGATGAATACCCTGGATGACTTTTAGCTCTTTATCGTCCAAATCCATTTGTGAATTTTTGAGCAATATTGCTTATATCTTTGTACAAGTGTAATATTTAGTGACCTCAATTTTCATCAACTTTGTAACAAAGAAAGGTTGTTTTTTGGAAAAATTCAATTATTTCTTTTGGATGAATGAAAAGCTGCTTGAACAAGTTGAAATTTTTGCCTAAAACTATTGTATTTGTCATCGAGGATGTGGAGTTTGGAGCACTTTGGACAAATTTTGAAAAAGAGTTGGCAACCATTTGGAAACCCTAATTAATCATAAAAAAGAGCTGACAATTTTTATTTTTGCAATTGCTAAAACATCCTCCTAAATTGCCCTTTATAAGACATCAATACAATTTTAGAACTTTGGCCTAACCCAAGGACATTTAAGGATTAATGTCACAATCTCTATTTCCCAAATTCACATGGTATTTTGAAACTTCAAACATTATGACAAAATAATATAGGATAAAGAAAAATTTATTTGTTGGTTTTCTATAGGCTTATATAATTTGAGAGTATGATTTCAAAGACACATACCAAAGTCTATTAATCCCTAAAGGACATTCCAACCACTAGTGACCTACACTTGATGTATTCACCTGATAATGCATTGAGAACAGATGTATTTGCAAATACGGGCAACTAGAATATTGTTGGCATGAGTGTAAGGAATTTTTTTTAATTAAAAAAATAAATTAGGGATTCAATGAGGAACCTCTACCTATTGGAAGTAAGCCAACAATGTATTTCTTGCAAGAGTGTATCTCTTGTGAGTCCATGCGATGGAAATACATTGTCAGAGGGGTTCAAGTTGTCAAGTATCAGTGACTAGTTTAGCCGTTTTAGGGTTGTTAGTAAACTTCTTATGATGATGTTGGCTTCCTTAGATGCTTATCTTAGGGTTTAGGTGCATTCACAAATTATTGTTGCAAACCTTTCACGTTGTGCATTTGTAGAATGTCATTGTAGCTTCTCTCACAATTACAAACACTACTTTCATCTTATTTTCTTCAAGTACTCTCTTTCTACAATTGTTATTCTTTGGGGTTTGGAATAATTTGTTGAGTTGTAATCCCCAAGGGTTTATTCGAACTAGAGAGTGAAATTTGGCAAAATTCAACATGAAAGAGCTGAATATATGAGCGCCATCAACATCAGGAAAATATGTGCTTCAATATCTTGCTTTGATGTCTATAGGGTTGTTCATTGATATATTGATGACATAATGTTGTCTTTGTTTGAACTTCTATAATTGTTGTGAATTAGGTTTGGAGTAATTTGTTGACTTGCGATCTCCAAGGGTTGTTTAGGACTATGAGTGAAATTTGATGATAATTTATTACCAAAGAGTTCAACAAACAAGGTCCATTTCTAATGCAATATCATGAAGGCCTATTGACATTTATTTTCTTTGCTCAATCTCTATTGGTTGCTCCAGATTGTTGTTTAATTTGTGTCTTGAGGTGTCATTGTGTTAGGGTAGAAGCAAGATGTGATTGTTGCTACTTGTAATGGAATGTGCTACTATTTTTGGTATTTATGTGATTGCATTCAATCATTCTTTATGTAAGATTTGTTTTATTTTTTTTCTTTCTCACAATTTGGCTCCCACATCTTGTGAAATGCGGGACCTTAATTGTAGGTGACAATTGGTTGAGTGACATGTACTACACTATCCCATTGTCCCATTTTGGGTTGACACGGTTGTCTTCTTCAATTAATACTTGTACGAAGTATTGTGTCAATGTCCAAAAAACTCTACAGAAGACCCTATATAAACCCCACCCATATTTACATTTTTCATAGATTTTTGATCATCAAAATATGCCCACACATTTTACCGCATTATACTAGCCTCATCAAGGAACATAAGAAAAAATTTGAGTTCCCAAAGTTACTCCCTAAGCTTGAAATAGTGCTCTATACACAAAACAGATTTAAAATACGGTCCAAGTAGTGCTTGTACTCCTAAGGCCAACCTCCAAAAGGGGTTAAGTACTACACCTCATTATTAGGGGGTGCATTTCATAGTAAATAATTAACCCCTAAAGGACTAAGGCACGTTTTAGGCATAAATTATGAAAAACTACCACTCTTAGGGCAATGAAAAAAAAAAGAATAATAGTTTGTTTTTTCAAATTTCAACTAGGCTACTATGAGAATGTGTGGAAAAATTTCAAAAACTTTGACTATACAGATTGAAAGATAATAACATTTGAAGTTAGAAGAAATTTTTTTTTTTCACCTTGCCCAATAGGACCAACAGCCTTTAACTCCTTGTAGAATGAGACTTTTGCATTGCTCATGGTTATTTTTTGACATTTGCATCTTGTATCATGTAAGTTATATACTTCCATATTTTTGAAAGTAAATGAGGAGTTTTGCAAAAGTTTTCTGATCATAAAAAAAATTTAGGACAACATAACTTTTGATCGAGGCACCCGATCAAAAAAAAAATTATATTCCCACTAAGGGATACGTGTGTCAAAATTTCATGAACATCCAACTAAAATTGACTTCGTCGTACAATTGTCCTTTAGGGGATAATTAAACTTAAAAACGTGGTTGGACTAGGGATCTTAAATTGATTAAAAAATTATTCATTTCACAATTCCATCAACCAATATGAGGCCGAAGTCATAATTGTAACATATATGTTTATACAACACTAGTTTTCAATGGTTGATGGAGGAAAGCCGAGCCCTTTAGAGAAGTGGAGAAGTAAGAGTTACAACAATCCATGTGGGATATGGGAATTAAGACATGAAAGAATTTAATTGACTCATAGTCAAGTCCAGATAATGTAGTAATTGCTTTCAAAATTGAACTTTAGACCTCTATAACTTTCTACTACAGATTCCAAATCACAAACGGATTTTTGAAGGTGAAATTCAACTTGCTCTTCTATATTTTCTAAGTTGACTTCATTTTGAAAAAAATTGATTTACAATGCTTAAATGAGGTCAAAAGTACTAAGGTTAACACAATTACTTTGTTTTTTCTTTGAGCTCCTACCTTGCTTCAAATATCTCATTTGAGGGGTGATGAAGAACAATGAACTTCACTATAAGAAGGACCTCATCACCCCTCCTACCCACAACACATCAATAAAAATAGTCCTTTATATCACCATACAAAAATATCTTGATGTTTGAGGAATTCATGGGATAGTTTAATAAAAATTAAACTATTGAAATTTTGACATAAGGTGACTTGAATTTCACCATTTGGACCATCTCTTTTATATTTAGGAATTTGCAAGATTGTTTTATTTGTTTTTCACCCCCCTAAAGAATAATTTCCAAAAAAGTTCAATTCTTGGTTTTTAATTTAATTAATGATGACCTTGATAGCTAGGTATACAATCTTAGTTTATATTTTGGAGCATATTCTAGGTAAGATATTGATAAACTATGGATTTGAAATTGATATTTATAGTTGCATATCCAAAACTGCCCCTAACTCCTTTCATTGGAAGTGAGGGTTGCTATTATGTGAGTATAGGAGTGTGAGCTGATGAGCCTATAATACTACATACCTATGTTATAGATGTATATACTATAGAAATCGTCTATGATTATAGTATATATATGTTACAAATATCCATATTATAGGTGTTTATGATATATACACCTTCTATAGTGTGTGGTATCTATATTATAGGTACCTATAATGTAGGCTCAATGCTCACAAGCTCTCATTCTTGGGCTCGCATACTAGCACTGTTGATTTTAACACCTTCATATATTCTCCAAAATTTCTATCAAACCTAATCAATGATAGGCCCATCAATTCTAAATTTAGTCAAATCCATCCCCAATTCTAATTGTAATTGGTCAATTTACTAATTATCAAAATGCACTTCATGTAAACCAAGATTTGGAAGGCTCTTTATATATAGTTGTGAAAGTACAAGGGTGTTTGCATTTTTATGGTACACAACCTTTTTTGTCATGATGCACTAAAATGTAGTGTTTTGATAAATTTGAAAAATGTCAACGATAATTTTGAAGGGAGAAGGGACAATTAGATTATTTGACCTCCAAAAAATAAATTAAAAATATCTTCAAGTGTTCAAAATTGGAAAATTTACACCCAAAGAGTGTTTTGTCACAATGCATCATGCACAAAATTTAAAGATCTCATTGAAAACTATTGAGATAATTTTGATATTTTTTAACATAATTTTTCACAATTTCAATAATAATGTTCACAAGTTCATAATATTTTAGATTATTTTTGAAATTTTATATTTAATTTTGAAGCTCAAAATCTGAGATTAGATTTTAAAGGTTAAATATATAATAACAACAATCCAATGTTTATTTTATATAACTTGTGAGGACAAATTTGTCTTGAATTTTTTGTTTTAAAGGTAATGAATTATGTGTGGAAAAAGGGTGGATATGCCAGTGCATATTTGGGTTCAAATATTATAATTCCGATGCCGGCCTTACTATGAATCAAACATTATATGCACCTCAAGTTCATCATGGGACTTTTTGGACTATAATGTGCAATTACTCACAATATGTCATTTTTCAGACATGTTCACACTCTATTTCATGTCTCGCCGGAATCTCACAACCTTGTTGGTTGAAAGTTGAAAATTAAGACTTCAAATTTTGTATTAGCTCAGGTCCCAAAATTCCAATCCAATTAGAAATGGCAACACTTTTTGGAAGTTTTGGCACCAAAGAAAGGGGACTTGGAGTAAGAATTGGTATTCTATGTTGGCTAGATCCAACCCTTTTTCAAATTCCTAATTATTTTTTTGTTTATATTATGATAAAAATAATACTAAATCAAGCATTTGAAGTTGAATTTGTGGGTTGAATTTGAAGACAAAAAAGATCATTGTAGATTCCATACTTGACCTTTAAAGTTTTCAGGAGACCACTTTGGGCTTTTTAAGAAATTGGGTAGGTTCTTTTGATTATAAATTTCCAAATTTTGTATGAAATTTTAGGCTAACTCCTAATCATCATGTTCTACATGTGAAACTTTGTTTCATTTCATTCTATTTAATATTGCCAAAGTTATAAGGACTTATGTAATTTCAATGTCAAAGTGGGAAACTAAAAAAAAGATTGTTTGAAAATTTTGAAAATTTCATTTGATTGTATTGACTAATATCTGCATCCAAGAAAATATTCCATCCTAATCTAACTAATGAGATGAAAGTTATGAAGACTTTTATTTTATAGACAATTAGAGAAAAATCATACTTTTATTTTACAAGTCATTTTTTGATCCCAATTAGAACAAATTTCATATAGATAAATATGAATTGAAAACATTTTGTTACCTACCAAAATATTTTCACCATTGGAATTGATAAATCTTAGTGTAATTCTAAAGTTATTAGTGATTTGGGTTTCTCTTTCATCATATACTACCTTCCACTTACTAATTTAAAAAAAATTCATATGATTAAATTTTTTAAATTCATTTAATATGATTTCATATGTTTTCAATCCAATTTCCAACATGTACCACCTTCCATTGAGTAATTTTCCAAAAAATATGATTTTTAATTTTTTAAAATTTCAAGTGTTTTTAATCCAATTTCCAACATGCATACTAAATTGAACAAGTAATGGTGTTCACATTTCTTTTGAATATTGAAAGAAAAAATTTCACATTTGTGAAGGGCTAAAAAGAACTATTTCTGAAGTTTAGGCACCATAATTTTGCAAGGTCTAGAAGAAGGGGAGGGGGGCACTTTGAAATTTTGGGAAGATATATGTGAACAAGCTCACAAAAAGATTATGTGGTTGAATTTGGAAAAAAATACAAAATGATGAAGATATTAGCCTTGCTTTTCTATATAATATTTTGAAGCTTTGTTTTGGTCTCTACACATTTACAAGGAGTTGAAGTACCCCTAAAATATTTTTAAAAACTTTTTGGCCTACATTTTGACATAATTTCTCTATATGATTTTGTAAGTGAGTAATCTATGAGATTCAGAATTAAGACTTTCATTTTCACACTACCAAGGTCCAAATTCCACACATAATTGTTAAGCACTGAGTTGCCAACCTCCTACAAAAATATTCTCCCATAATATGGTAGAATGGCACTGCTTACACTACTTGGAACTAACTATAAGATTTATCTTCCACAATTATGGCACGATTTTTACTTGGTTGCCCAATGCTTAATGCAGTGGGAGGCCTTGAGGGGGAGGCCTCCCACTATACTTTTTTTTTCACTTTCTTCAAGCCCCCAAAGTTGAGAGTTGAAACTTGTAGACTTGTAGAATTGGGACGTAGTGTGAAGCGGGCCTTGTTGTTCAACGGCAGAAATCCTCGCACCCCGCCACTATTCAAACACGAGGCGGCAAAATGCTGCAACTGGAGACGACGATCAGTAAGTTACTGTAAGCTTTGCGATGTCGCGCAGTGAGAAACTGAGAATGTCTGGAACTCCATTGCTGCAGACAGTGCAGAGCTACTGGAATAGTAACAGTTGTACAGTTAGGTCCAGGAATAGCCTTTTCCAAACCCTACAGTAGCTAAACAATTCCCTACCTCACCAACTTCTGTTTCCCAGTCATCAGGAGATCCGGCAGCTTTCCAGGTTGCAAATCCCTTCAATTATGATGGGCGAGGTGACAAGTGAGTACGCAAGTGGCTCTTCTCTCTTCTTCTTTTCCTTTAAAGAATACCTAATTTATTTCAATTTTTTTTTCATATCTGTGCTTTCGCAGTTTCGTTCCGCTTATGGATCGCGTCTTGCGCTGATCACGGAGCATACGAGGACAGGGATTCTTATTACTCCGATGTTAAGACACTTAAAGATCATTAGTGTAGTCATTACCGTTGCGTTGATGACGAGCTTGCCAACTCTCCGACCGCTAAAGAAGAGAGAGAGAGAGAGAGATTCCTTGCGAATGAGCACGTGCACGTGCACGGGGTCTTTGTTTGCACCTTTTGACGTTGTCAATGGCATCGCAGAAATTCAGATCCCTTTGCAGTCTTTTAGACCATCAAGTTGCCGAGGTGCACCGCTGGTGCATAGGAACCACATAGGAACATCACCGGGGGGGAGCATGCGCGAGCCAGGAAGTCTTCTTCGCTCCTTCCTCGCTTGGTATTGACGGCAGACGAGGCCGTGCTGGCTATGATGTCGGAGGTGAAGTTATTGGTGGTCTGCTGTTTGCGCTGTGACTTAACTAGGCTTGCTTTCCGCTGTTCGCGTTCAGGCTTTCAGATCCAGATTGCGAGGGTTTAGGTTGTGTGCGCTTTGGCGAAGGTAGATGGCGTTCTTTTTTGGTGGAAGGAGAGCTCTGTTTGTTTAGAAGCGGAGGGTAGGTGTGTATTGGAAGGAGAGCAGTGGTGTCTGATAAGTCTTCGGGGATGTGCGCAAGGGTTTCTAGTTGTTTCTGAGCGGAACTTTGGATTTTTCCGTGATTCGCGACCGCAGCATGTTGTTTTCATAGCCTCTTTCGTTATGGTTGTCTTGTGGAGACATGAGTTGTGTAGAATATTTCAACGCCGCTGCTTGGAACGAGCGGAACTAAAACTTGACGTGAATAGGATTTTTCAAAGGTCGGCAGAGAACTGGGGTCTGGGAAAGTCGATGAAATAATGACTAGTACAGTGAAGACTGTATAGTATCTCACTGTAGAGAGTGTATTTCAGTGCAGATTGTCTACTTCGATTGTTTTGTAAGCAAACCTTAACAGTTCCGTTCAAGGCGGTGACATCTTGAAGAGTTTGAGGGGGGCGAGGGAAACTGCCCTTAAAGATGGAGACCAGGAAGTGGAATCCGACGGGTGATCGACAGGGAGATGGCACGCTGAATACGCAGAACTCCTCGGTCACTGCGAATAGTAGACGGTTTCGAGTGATGGACCGAGTTAGGGTTTTCGCGGGTTCCGTAAAATGGTCGTATCTTGAATTGGAGGACGATTTGAAGTGCCACTTCTGGAAGTTGTTTTCAGGGTCAAGAGCCAGATGTAATTCCGAGGATTGCCCGTATTGCAATCCTGGGGCAACCGAGACCCCCGGAATGACTCCAGGACGAGACGGACGATTTTCCAGTCTTCTCCAGAAGATTAGGACGTGGCCGAGGTTGGGAAGTCGCAGGATCAGGGATCACATGTCACAGGACGCTCAACAGCCTGGGTCTGGACCAGCCCGTAAACCGGATCGTATTAAAGCGGCATCGTTTCCTGCCAAGCATAGAGATTTGTCTCGAGCTAGGTTCCTCCCTAAATTCAAGAAGTTTGAAAGTATTCGTGAAGAAAATGATCATGGGGTTTCTGCCCCATCTGAGAATCAGTTACCGAGGGAGAATGAAACTAGCTTCGTGAATGTTGTTGGTTGTGAAATACCTGGTAGTGATGCTGAAACTACACCGTCTGTAGAAGATCTTGACAAGTACTCGTATTCTTTTGGAAGTGAAATGTCGTTTGGAAACCGTGAGGACAGCATGAGCAAAGATCTTAGCATGCCTCCTGATCTTCGTAGTAGCACACTGGGACATTATGTACCCGCTTCAACTGGTACCAGTGAAGTTTCTGATAACGCTGAACCTGCACCTCAAACCTTCGACAAGGCATGGGATTTTCCCAGCAGCCCAGTGGGGCAGGGTATGCCCGCTCAAGCGGTCAGCAGTGAAGTTTCAGAGAGTGCAGGGCCGGTTCCTGGAGGTTTTGACAATGGGAGTAACTTTTATGCTCCTCAGCTGATCGAGTCACCAATTCCTGAAGCGTGTACAACATCACAAATTGCTCCCAAGTCCAGGTTCAATGGAGTACGGTGGAAAGCTAAGAAGTGGACTTCAGAAATCCGACCACCAAATTCTACAAAGACTGTATGGCTTGGGACATATGCCACTGAGGAGGAGGCTGCAAGTGCTTTTGATGCTGGAATCTTTTACTACGACAAAGCAAAAGACTACAACTTTCCTGATTCTGAGAAATTGCTACCCATGCTGGATCGTACAAAGAATGAGCGAGAGCAACTACATTTCATCAAGACCCAGGCACGCCTTATCGCAAAGAAGAGGGTTGACCTTATGGCCAAGCAGCCTGCTCTGACAATGAGGGATGTTCCCCGCGATTATTTCAGTCCTGGGACTCCTGATACGTCTTCTTCAGGAGCCGGGCTATCGGAGTCGAGCATGAGAACGGCAGGGCCTTCAAGATCAAAACTACCATTTCTCCCAGCACTCAAGAGGGCCAAGTCTGGGGACGCAGGGTTGCCTAAGAACAGTCGTCCTAGAAATTTCTAGTTCGGTTCTACCGGTCAGGTCGCATCCAGCTGATTCAGCCTCTTGGAGTACCTTGGACGTCATAATGACTTGAATTCAATGACGGGTGCATAGGTTCCAGACGATTGTCTGCACTTCAACTGGATGGGAGCTTGATTCAGTGCTAGTGAGAACGGCTGGTGCTTTTCGCGCACTCACTACGTTAGAAGAAATCTGCCACACCAGCATCAGCTATATCGACATTGGCCGGTGCAGCTGCCTGAACGAAGACTGTTGAACTCTTTAGAAGTTTTACCTTGTATCATGTAAAAAGCAAGCTCGGGTAAAGTAGCAAGAGGCTGTGAGCATTCACGCCATTTTGAGTCTTAGAAAAATTTCAACTTCCAGGTTGTCGTGATAATTGTAGATAATTATTTACCCGTGCTTATGGATTTGGGATTTGAGTTGGATCTCATCTGTTACTCCACCAACTACATATCCTGAGCATTTGGTACGTTCTTTCGGAACATGATTTGAGGCTGATGTATTTGAAAATTCCTCGGGTGGAGTGAAGGACACTATTTTTTCTTGTGCGGATGTGGAGGAGCATCAAGAGAGTCTCGCTTCAGGTATTCGTCTTTTACTGTAATGATTTAA
Source organism: Straminergon stramineum (assembly GCA_963920665.1). Classification (NCBI taxonomy): domain Eukaryota; kingdom Viridiplantae; phylum Streptophyta; class Bryopsida; order Hypnales; family Calliergonaceae; genus Straminergon; species Straminergon stramineum. The sequence continues at coordinate 1,156,607 of OY987272.1, forward strand.
ATTTGAGTGATATTTCTATGTTCATCAATTTCTACTCCTGGAGGTACTTTATTTCTTTATTTTGATGATTTGGATGTTCCGTCAACTCATGAATGGAGTAGAAAGGGGAAGAAAACTTCCTAAGTTCCTGACATTGGGAGGCAACTTATTGAGATGTTGCTTGTTCAGATGCTGTAATAAAATGCATGAAAGCTTCGAATGTTGCCTGGAGCAGCTATTGCATCTTCAAAGAGTCTAATGAAGGTGGAATTTCCGAGATCGACATAAAGGACCTGGAGTCCAAACCAAGGTGCTTATGTCGACGCTGTAACGTTTGTGAAGATGCGATGGTCCAATCCCTCCCACCATTTTGCAGCAAGCAGTTACTGTCTTGCTCCATTAGTCTTAAACTGGTTCTCGATGAGTCGTAACGAGGATTGAGAGTTTGCTCTGGTAACAATGGCAGGGCAGTGTTTGGCTCCTGCCAATATCACTGTCAGAATACCATAAATGTCGCTATTCAAAGATTATGGTTTTCAGATCATGAATAACGATATTAGGTTGTGGAATATGGTGTTCTAATTCGAAGGCCACGATAGGGGAGTCATTGTATCTACATTGAGTAAAGCGAGGTTGGGGACACCTTACTAATCTCCAAGGGTGAGTACAAGATTCTTCAACTAGTTGGGCGAAGGATTTAGGGTTATCCTCTCATCTTCTTCCAGTGGCATTTCTTCTAGGAGTTGGGGGAATGCAGACTCCCTATTGTGTCTCCTCGTAATTATGGGTATATTGTGCTTTTGGCACGTCGGAGTTCTGGTGGGAGATGTTTCTTTCATTTTAAGCATCGTTGTCATTGATTGATTGGTCTCTTTTCACATATGCATTGAAGTTGGCTTTCTTGAATGCAATATCGATGGTAGTCTTTAATCTTTGAAATGCTTGTAAATGGTGCTACTTTTTGTAGAATATGGTCAATTATTCTCTCTATCCCACATTATAATTCATTTCTGAGAATAATGTCAGTATGGAAGATTTGGTATAATAATCAGATGGTTCCTTAGAAAATGGGCAATATGGCTTCAATTGCTAGAAAAAATGATGTTTCTGTTAATAGAAAACAAGGAAAGAGATGGAAGTTGTGGTGTTTCTACTGTATAAAATACGCTCATTAAAATAAAAAAATTCACAAAAGGTTTACTTTGTTATGGGAAACAGTCGAGCTAGGTGAATTACCAAAGAAATTTAGAATTTCTAAATTTCAAGTGTTGATGTATAGAAAAGTGGGTTGTCTGGTGTGTTATTTGTCCAAGTAGGCCCCAACTTGGTTTAAGATGATTAATTTTTTGAGATATTGAATTTGTAATGTGGACGATAAACTATACTTGTTCTGTTTCATTTCATTTGTCGAAGCTTTGAAAGAATAAAATTCATCTATAGTGCTAAATTTGGATTTGAAGTAAACTGACAAGTAATTTGAGATAAAACTAAAATGGCCCATATAATAATATGGGTTGGAAGAATTATGAGAATATCTTTGTTTGCATAATTTGTTTAAAACTTTTGAAATTCCATTTCGAGATCTCAGACATTATATTGCATAACCTTGAAATGGCTACATTGCCACTATATAGTATTTGGAAGATCCCAAATGAAAAACATTGGATTAACAATTGATTATTTAGCTTATTTTTTTTTTAGTTGTGTTTGTAGAAGATGGTAATTGGATTTCCCTTCTTGAAGACTTATTGATTATTGTATTGAAAAATGTACTTTTCAAAGTATTTTGGAAAATTCCAATTCTTTTCTTTATATTTTGAGCTCTTACAATAGTAAAGAAAATCTTTAAATTTGAGGCCAACTACACTTATTTATCCTATTACTTAGAGCACAAAATTATTTTCACTAAATTTTCTTTCTTAGGTGAAAATTATAGAATAGAATAATATTTCAATGTACTCTAATTTAAACTAGTGTAACTTTGAAAAATTACTTTCACATGTTGGATAAGTTAGTGTAATGAAATGAAGGATATCAATTGAAGTTTAAATTGTAAAGGACTAAAGAGCCTACTTTGTTTTTCCTAGAGTTAAGGTAGGTTCTATTGACTTCATAATTTGGAATTTTTACAAGAGATTTTTAGAATGCATAATAATCATCCTATTCTACATATAAAGCTTTGTTTAACCTCTAAATGCCCAAGGCACAAAATTTTGGTGTTGCCAATACTTTGAAGTTAAATAATACCTAACCAATGCTATTTTTAATAGTTTGTATTTTTAGAAAATTCTTTTTGAAGTCTAGTTTTAGAATCAAAAATTTGATTTTGAAAATGATTGATTATGAATTTTCTATTCTAGATTTTGTGCAAGGGTGTCCATTGCAATCTTGACTTTCTGTAGTGTTGAGGGCTCTTGGAAATGAGCCTCAACAAATATACTAGATCTCAGAAAAAAAATCACATTAGAAATTCATATAAAAAAATTTTAGAGTAGATTTTGTCAAGCCATAAAGTGGTTGGGGTTATGCCTGTTAGGCCCTCCAACCTCATATTTTTTTGGTGACCAAATTTTTAGATTTGACATATAAAAAGAGGATTGAAAGACTTCAAATCACTTTTGTAGTTTTAACACCCTTAAGATCAAACATTATAATCTTTCAATCCATAAATGATATTGCTGTATTTTCTCATCCTCTGTGATCTCTAACATGTCTAGTTTGAATTTGTATGGTCACAATTCCAAAAAATTGATACATCTTATCAAAATAGTGTCTTTTTGTTCAATTCAGAGTAGATTCCTAGAAGCTTAGAGAAGGCTTTGGGCATTTTGGAGGTTAATCCCTTAGTATTACGATGTCTCAATTCCACACAATAAATGGAAAAGTTTTAGAGGTTTCATTGTCTTTGACCATATAACTTCTCATTCATTCACACCAATGCTTGATTCATAAAAAAAACTTTCTATATGACAAATATGATGAAATTGAGGAAAACAATATGTTTATTTTAATAAAGATATAAACACAAATTCAAGTAGGGATTCAAGTGGTGAAGGATTAATGTCATTCTAAGAGATATTGCAAAAGTTAGGAAGTTTTTAAAATTTCAATGTCAAAATGGGCAGTTAGAAAAATGTTCTAAACAATATTGATTAATTTTATTGGATTATATAAATTGATACATATTCAAAAACATTTGAACCATTCAATTCCAAATAATGAGGTGATAGTTGTGAATAGTTTATTTTGCGGGTAATGAAGGTATTAAAACATGTATTTTTTTTAACTCAATTTTAAAAAATTTCAAATAAAAAGAAAACGAAAGGATACAAACTATTTATAAGAACATTTTCACTAAGAGGATAATCAATTCTCAATTTCTTATACAAGTTATTAGCAATTTAGTTTTTTCTTTCATTCAATACCACCTCCACTTTTCAGTATTTTAAAAAATGAATATGAAATTTTTTTGTTTAAAATTTTGTATGTACATTCACAGTTCAATTTCCAAAATACTGACTTGAAAGTTTAACATTTGAAGAAAAATCGGGCCTCAAGAGGGCCATTTAACTTTGTCTAGTAGTGCAAATGTAGGAACAATAAAAAAATATATTCTTATTGTATTATTATTATTATTATTATTATTATTATTATTATTATTATTATTATTATTATTATTATTATTATTTATAAAATTTTATTCTACCTCATCACCAAGTGATGTGGCAAATTGTAATGTAAAAAAATTAATATATTTTTATTTTTCTACTTATGTTGTATTTGCAGTGTTGGCTAGAGTCAAATAATCCTTTCAAGGCTCCATTTTTCTTCTAATGGTTTTAGGACATACATGTGTTTATCTAAAAAATGTTGAAAGATAAAACTTTATCTCTTAGAAGGATTAGAAAAGTTTCTATTTTGAAGTTTAGACACATTGACATTGCAATTGGTGGGCATATTTATTCTAAAATTTTGGGAGGATGTACTTGAACAAGTTAAATAAAAGTTCTTATGGTTGGATTTACTAAAAAATAAAAATAAAGGTGAAGATTATCTATGTTGTTCATAAGCCATTTCATTATTTTAACCCCTTAATGTCCTAAGGAACTAAAAGTGTCCTCACAAAGTTGGAAAGTCTAATTTGAAGTGCTATAACTTTTGCATTCAATATTGGAAAATTTGTGCTCTTTGTTCTAGTGTGGGTAGTAAAATTTTCAAATCAATCCAAAATATATACTCATTTTTGGAAGCCATTCAAATTTCAAAGTACACGGGTTCAATTTGAGTTCACCAAACTACACTATTTACATGGCTGCAACTTTGGGGGCTTTTATTTCCTTCATCAAATGTTAGTTTTCAAAAATATTTGTTGTATTATGTTCCCCTCAAAGTCTAGTTATTGTGGTAAATTTTCAAGTCAATCCAAGTTGTTTTAAATGTTTGGGAGCAATTGAAAGTTCAAAATCCTAACATTTTTGGATTACAATGAAGTTCAGTGGCTTGTTTCTTCTTCATGTAGTGTTTGTTTTGAATTTTTTTCTTAAAAGTTGCACATACTAGTCTTGCTTGTGTAGTTAAAATTTCATAACAATTCAAGAAGTTCAGCCATAGATGTGTTTTTGCAACTTTTCTTGGTTCTTTTTGACACTTCAAAGTCATTTTGCAATCACAATGAGTGAATTGAATGATATTTTTTGAGGCACTTTAACCCCTAAAGGACCAAATGACCATTGAACGTACGCAGCTAATCTCGGGTAGGTGCATATGAAGTCATTTTAGAATGGATGTTCTTCAAATTTTGAAACAAGGTGTGAACATATATTCCCCAAATGGGAATGTAATTTTTTTTTCTGATTAGGTGCCTGGATCAAAAGTTATGTTGCCCTAAACTTTTTAGGCAGCTTGGGTAGCTTTGGGCAACATGTGCAAAACACCTCTTCTACTTTTGAAATTTGGTAGGTATGTAACTTACATGATACAAGATCCAAGTGTCAAAAAAAACCCCATGTGTAGTGTAAAAATCTCACTTTAGGAGGAGTTAAAGGCTGTTGGCCTTGCTAGGTAAGGTTGCAAAAAACCTTTTTCTCCTAACTTCAAACGTTATAATCTTTCAATCCGTATGGTCAAAGTTTCTGAAATTTTTTCCACACACATTCCCATAGTAGTCTAGTATAAATTTGAACGGTTGAATTTTGAAAAAAACACTTTTTTTATTCATTTTTTTCTCATTGCCCTAAAAAGTGGCAATTTTTCATAATTTCTACCTAAAATGTGCCTCAGTCCTTTAGGGGTTAAAAGTTAATTTTTTTTCATTTGAGTAGGTTTAGGAATTGGATTTCACTTCCAAATGTGTTGCTAGTAATGAAAAGTTGAACATCCTTTTTCAACACTAAAACATTCTAATCTTGCAATTGATCTATGTGGCCTAATGACTCCAAATTTGATTCACATCATCTACAACATGTACCCTACAAGATTGTACCGGGTTGAGATTTTTATACCTTATTGGCATTTAGACCTATAACACTTCAACAACAATGATGTTTTCAAATCCAAAAAGGTCATGAATGTTTAGGGGTTAAAGGGGGTGATTGACTATGAGTTTGAATGGTAGGAAGGAAAGAATTATAGAAACATTTGACATGTGTTACAACAATGAAGTTTGTCACTGACTTGTGATTGGTATATATGTGAGATAAGGTAAGTGACCCTGATTATGACATAATTTTTGATGTGCCCCCATTGAGGTGGAGGGGGAAGAATTTGTTTTTCTTCACCTATGGGAAAGTGATAGAGAAAATAATAGCACATGCGAATATATTTTTTTTGACAAAGTATGAATTTGTTGTGAATCAATGAGTTGAGTTACCCTATAGTCCATAAGTGTCTATAGTCACCCTAAAATACTACCATACCCAACTATTAGGGGTGGCAAAAATTAAATAAAACAACAAAAATTGAATTTTTTTTGGAAATTACTCTAAGAGGGAGCTAGAAAAAAAATTAATTAATTCTACATAGATGCCAAATTATTGAAAAATGGACCACACAAAAATTTCAGAGTGGCCCACATGTAAATCTCCAAATGAGATGCCAACCTTGATAGCCGAGTACCGTAGTAGAAATGAAACTTCTTGGCAAAGAGGTTGGCACCAATGAGACCGTGAGGGTACCATTTTTACACAGGTGCTGTACTAGGCCAAGCAGGCTTCTCCATGACGTTTTTGGAACCAGAGCATCACACTTTTGTGCAGACTTTCAAGCAGTATGCTGACTACAGTAGTACTGTCATCAAAAAACTATCTCGAAACACTCTAGTGCAGGTAATTTCATCTTTGGTCTGCAGGCTACAATAATTGATGTAACTTCGGCTTTGGAGGTGAGCTGGGCGGATCGACTTCTGTAGCCAGCAGATGTTGACACACATGCATGCTCGCAATCTCCGACATACCCCAGCGCGCGTCGAAGTAGTGACGATCGATCTGTGGGGTCTGTTCAAAAGCTCAAGTTCCAGAACCTCTCTACAGTATGTAATCTTCAAGGTCAACTTTGAAAATCAACATCTACAAGATCCAAGCTTCACTAGCCCATCCTCAGATTCACATAATCAATTCTTACACAAAAAACCCAAGGCATTCCAAAAATTCAAGGTTTTCAAAAATATGTTCGAACTTCAAACAATAGACTACATTTGTGATATTAGAGCCAACAGAGGCGAAGAATTTCACTCCACGGAATTCACAAAGCTATGCGCAACTTTAGGGAGTAAGCAGCAACTCACCAATGTTGATCATACACCTGAGCATAATGGAGTTATTGAAAGGACTAATAGAAAGATGGCGTGAGTGTACTAGCATCGACTCCAAAATCTCTACGGGACAAAGGCAGTAAACACTGCCATCTTTCTCACCAATCGATATCCAACTTCAATAAATCCACAGGTAACCCCATACCAAAGATTTCTTGGAAAAATCCCTGACATTTATATAAAAGTTTTCACATTTCCTTCAAAAATTTATGGTAATTTCAAATTCTCACAAAAAAATTTGATATTTATATGTCTTGTAGAAGACATGAGATTTTCTCTATGAAAAAATCTAAATATCCATGCATATTCAATGGCAAAATGGAGCATCTGAGAGTGTAGGGACATGAAAATTGACCACATGGTCATTGAATCTAGTGTTTCACAATGAAAATAGGATCTACCATGGTTAGAAATACTAAGCTAAAATACACTTCAAAGCCTAAAAAAGTGGAAATGCTTAAAAAAAATAAACACTAACAAATGAAATCCTTCTCAATGTATACAACTCTAGAATTTTTCTCTACTATGTTGAATCACTATTTCATTTTCATTAGAAAATTATGTAGAATCTCTTGAAATTGAAACTCCATTGGCATCATTTTTGTATCCAATATATGATGTTAAGCTCTCCAATTCCAAATCCTCCATGACACCAGATTCCATGATTTCATTCAAAGGAAGTTCCAATTTCATCTTCCCTTGCAATGCCGTTTGCACATCATTCATAGAAGGACGCCTATCAGGATTTTGTTGAAGGCATGAAAGAACAATATTGATAAGTAGTAATACTTCTGTTTCTTCATCATTGAATAAACGCATTGATGGATCAATCAAATCCTTGAGATTTCCCTCATCATATAATATCCATGCCTGTAAAAATCAAACAATATAACAATTAAAATGGATAATTACATTAGTGTCGAAAAATTCCAAGATTTTGACTTACATATTTGAAAGAGAGAAAAATATGAATATGTATAAAACATCCATATATGGTTGAAAATTCCAAACTATTTGAAAAATACATAATTCTTACATTGTCAAATTTAAGTAGAAGTTTTTGTTATCTCAAAAATAAAACAAATTAACAAATTAATATGGTAACAATGTAACATATACAATGTATAATTTAGAAGTATCAGCGATGGTGAATTTGTAATAATGTTCATTGAAAAATATGGATAAGAAAATAAGTAGTCTAATTGTAACCATACCCAACTAGGCAAATAAACTTTGTATGCAGGCATTGAATGATCAATGTTCCTACGTCCACTAATAACCTCCAAACACAAAACTCCAAAACTGTAAACATCAGCTTTCTCACTTAGTTGTCCAAACATTACATACTCCGGAGCAAGGTAACCTCTGCAAGAAAATTAAACATTTCCACAATCAAAATAAAGCATAGTTTCAAGCATGTCTTCATCAATTTTGTATCCACAATATTCTAGACAATCAACGTTTTAATTTTAAATTGTCACTACCAGTTAGATTAGTTAAACAAAAATTCAAATAATTCAAATCATTAACCACTAAAGGCCACCTATATTTTCATACATGTGACAAGTCAATTAGGCCTCATAAAAACTTTTCCACTCAAAGATAAATTTCCAAATTTATATGCTTCTCTAACAAAGATGTAGCAAACACATTTTCATGTTCAAGTCATTATAAAATACACAATGATATTGTTGTTTCAAACATAAAGTTTGAAGAAATCCAACCTAATCCTCCAATAGAACTTTCATTTCAACTAATATAAAAGTTTTAAGAATATTTTTAAGTGAAAGGTAACAATATATCATATCCATAGTCAACTCCATATATTAACTTGAAAAAAGGAAAGGTAGAAAGATAGAATATGGATCCAATACAACTTGAGATTTGTTTGTCATATACATTATGAACAACAAAATCAGCTTACAACAAAAATATTTTAAATTTTACTTGATGCTACTAGAATTATCAAATAAGAAATTCAATTGAAGTATACATTGAAGGATTTCTTAAAAATTGACTAAGCTCACTTGGTATTTAATGGTAAATTGACATATCTACTCACCTTGTTCCTGCTACTCTTGTTGAAGAAATATGTGTCTTCTCATCTGGAAATAACAAAGCTAAGCCAAAATCTGTAATTTTGGGCATATAATGAACATCCAATAAAATATTGCTCGCTTTAATGTCTCTATGGATCACCCGTGGCTTAGCATATGTATGAAGATAGTGCAATCCTTGAGCCACACCCAAACATATATTGAAACGTACATGCCAAGTCATGGCCTCCTTCTTTTCACCTTCTGCTTAGAGACAATCAACCAATGAAATTGTATCCAAAAGGTAATCAAAGTCTATAAAACTTTACACTCCAATCTATACTAGTTCTTTGGTAGATGGCAGTACTTATGAATTCCAACAACAATTCAATATTTATATTTCTCTTAAAAATGGTTGGAACATATTGATGTCATAAAACTCCTATCACTAATGTAAGTGGAATTATTTCTATTGTAGCACCTAGATAAATTTGCAAATGTAGATATACTATGTGTTGACTATTTGATTTTGAAACTTACTCAATAGGCATTGTTCTACGTCCATGTTTTCAACATACTCGTAAACCAACATGCGTTCTTTTCCACGCATGCAATAGCCTTTTAGATTTACCAAGTTCCGATGTTTCATTTTGGTAATGAAGACGACTTCATTCAAAAAGTCATCGACTTCACCATGTGTAGCTCTCTTTGGTTCAAGTTTTTTTATCGCCACAACATTTCCATTTGACAACATGCCCTACAATAAAAGACATAATTAGATAAAAATAAATGATTGAAAATTCTTCAAAATACTTGAATCATCTAAAACATATAATGAATCAACAATGTTAACTTTCTAGGAGTGCCAACAATGATAAGTTCTTTCAATCATAATAAGCTTCATATACAACCCAAGCATTGTAATAATTAAGTATTTTTATTGAACAAACTAAACAATATGCCCCCATGAGTTGTAAAATAATGTGAACTAAATCAAGAACATATAAATGATGATAACAAACCTTGTACACTGTTCCAAAGCTTCCTTGACCCAACTTTGCGGTTTCATTGAAGTCTTGAGTGGCAAAGCGGAGCTCATTGAATAAAAACGGTTGAGGGTTGACTTCAAATTCAGCAAATTCTACATCAAAGTTCAAGTTGAATTATTAGTTCAAATAACGACCCTACATATCTAAAACCATTGTAATTAGCTATCCTAATTTCGGACATCAAAAGAAAGATGAAATAATGCAAAAGTAAGGGAACTTACTATTTTTATATTCAACTTGTAGTTTGCGCAATTTGAGCTTTGAACGTCTTTTGAACATTACTCCAAGGCTAGTTGCAAAAAGAAGTACAATAGAAATACTGGTTGTTGCAATAATGATTGCTAAGCGTTGAGATTTTTTTGCTACACATCAATAATTTTTATCAAATAATACATATTGAATAAAAATCAACGATAAAATATACAAATCTCAAATCTAAAGTACCTAGTTTAGAATATCAAGTATCAAGTAAGAAGATTTGCAAGAATACAAAAACAATTTTTGTCGATTAACAAATGGATTGTATAAAGAGGTATTCTCTTTGCACCATAATTGATTTATTTTACATCAAATGAATGTATTTCAAATGTTATTTCCAAAATGCAAAGAATTATCAAATGGTAAATGTCTGAAGACCAATACATACCAACAATTATCATGTTGCAATCTCCTTCACAAAAGCACCTCCTGTAACCGTCCAATTTGGTGGAGTTATAACAGTACGGGCTACCTTCGAGTCTACCCCAAAGATGACCATTTGTTAGTCTTGTTTTGAATAGTGGAACAACACTAGTGAAAAAATACGTCTCACATCCATAGGTTTTCTCATGTAATGTAAATTTGAATTTTAACATTCTTGAGTTAATAATTATACCAACCATTCAAAAAATAATAACTTAATTCTAATATGTTTGCTTGATTTCTTACCTGAAAGTAGTTTCTTTACTGTTGTCAAAGTCCTGTGGCGTATATATGACATCAGTTATAGAATTGTTTCTCAAACTCACAATTGCTTCAATCATCTGGTTTTGATTCATGTTAGCTGTTGCCTTGACTATTTCTCGAAGATGAGTGTAATTTAAAATCCCTGAAATGGCATTATCGTCAAGGTTCCTGCAACATTACAGTACATAGGGTCAAACAACAAATCTACTAATTTTTGAAACTATTATTTGAAGCCAAACACACTAATCTTGGAAAAAAGAAATAAATAACACATCTAAACTCATCTCCAAGCATCTAATATTTGTAACAAAGATTGAATTCAACAAATATAGTATATTAAGTGAAAATTCGAAATATTGATCTACAATTTGATAAAATCAACAAAAAATGACCTCACACCATCCTATGAATGAAATCCACGAATTTCAAGCATGTATAAAAATAGTCCCTAGTAACCATGAATGATAAGTAATAACTAGATTTGGAATAAGACCACTTACAATAGTTGTAGCTGAAAATCTTTTAAGAGTGATTCAGGAAAGGATCCTGACAAATTGTTGTTGTTGAGTTTTCTGTGCATTATCATCAAACAATTAAATTCATGTCAAGCATCTGTGATAGCTTCATTGATTTTACTTAGTTACATTTTTACAAGTCTAAAACAATACATTGTTGTTAATATTGTTGCTTGTGGAACTAAATAATCTCATCCAAGAACAACAGAAACCAGTTTCTTTCTTCTGAAGTTTGCAGTTGAAGTATATTGTTTTTGTTATTGATAAGCACCAATTCTAATCAAATCATACAACCTCGCACATGTAACATTTGAAAAACTACAAATGAATAGCATACATATAAAAAGAATCATTAGTTTCACATACACAATCTAAAATATCTAGGTTTTATAGGTGACACTATATGTTGTTAATAATTTAGTTCTAGGCAAATCGAGTATTCAAAGCTACCCTACAAGCAATATTAGGCAAACTTGTTCAACAATAGGTTAGAAGGACGAAGTTTAGGAGTAAGATTCAAAACATACAGATAGGTTAAATTCTGAAGTTCTCCAAAAGTTTCTGGGATGGGGCCTGAGAGTTGGTTATCAGATAGATCCAAAAATTGAAGTGAACTCAGATTCCCCAACTCCTCGGGTATAGTCCCCTTCAAGTTGTTGCCAAATAAGTTCCTGTAACAATAATCCAAAGTTGTGTTTATAAAGTCTAGTTTGAAAATACTTGATACTAAAATAATGCAAAATAGACATTCATGGTAAGTAGCTCTAAATTATCTAGGCCATCATCCTAGAAGATGAATTGCAAGATAATTTTAGCACTTAGTTCCGATCTCGCACGTAAGCAATGAGGATTGTTACTCACACTGTAGATAGCTTTGAAAGCCCTCCCAGTTCAAGTACCAATGGTCCTTCTATACCAGAATTTCCAAGATCTCTGAGAAAAATGACACATAATAAGTGAGCGCATTATATTGCATAGGATTCAACTCTCTATAAGGCTAAGCTACAACAATTCATGTAATCATTCCCAACTACTCACGCAAGAAGCACTTGCACAAATCCTAAATCCGCAAGTGCGATTGTTGGTCTTCCGATGCTCAGGAATTAAAATGTTGAAGCATTCATTTGCAAGGGCATCAATACACTAAGAGTTAAAAAGAAGCCTCACATTCGTTGAACGTTTCCATCTGAATCGCAAAGAACATGAAACCAAGGATTACTCCCACAAGGATCAGTACCAGCCGCCCAATTTTGTAGGACAATTGAGGTGCTCAATTGATCCTTCCAGTTCAAGAGAATGGTTCCTGAAATCTCAATCAAAATATTAATTCCAAAAATCAAATTCCGGTTGTATGGAATGCTGCTTCCTATTGAAATTAGAAGAAATAAGTGTCAGTAAGATTGGATTGCCAATGAAATCCATGAAAGAGGATATACTTCTTATATAAAGGAAAGAAAAATTACTAAAAAAGAGAATAAACTTAAAGAAAACAAGATAACAATTGATAATTCAAGAACTCTAACGTTACATACCTTGTTGCGGTATAGTGATAGAACAATTTTGTTGACAAAAACACCTTCTACTATCGTCGTATAACTCCATTGAGCCGTTACAATATGGGTTGCCTTGTATTCTGTTTATCATGAGTAATAATGAATTACAATATATTTTATGAATGAAAAGATATTCTTTAGAACATTGATCTAAGCTATTTATAAAAGGAAAATTCAAGCTCTTCTACAATCCTCTCTAGTAGAAAAAACGATTATCTGTATTAGTTCCTTCATAGTGATTTTGATGCCTATTTGTGCAAAGAATGTGAAATTTTCTTACTTAACAACAGTTCTATTATTCAACAAATCGCTTGGCTGAGAAACAACATCGGTGATATTGTTGTTCATCAAGCTCACGACTCCAAGGGGCTGGTTCAAGTGAATGATAGTCGTGGCCTCTATTAGTTCAAGGAGACGAGAGACATTCAGCATCCCGGAGATGGAGTTTGAGTCAAGATTTCTGTAAAAATGAAGCACAAAGTCACAAACATTCAGTCATTCGAAAGATCTAAAAGTAATATAACATTACATCAATCGTAACAATGCCGAAAGATGGATGTACAAATTTCACGACAAGAAGCACTGTGGTAATGGGAAATTGTGAACTAGTGGTCTGTCAGAGAACTATACCATAAAATACCTTAGCTTCGACAAGATGATCCATCTTTCGCATTGTTCAACCTAAGTGACTGAAAGTCTGTGATGTCTAAGCCCTATCATCAAACTACTTGAACCAAAAAGACTACTTAAACCAAAATTACAAGTGAGACTATTCACGACTTAAGGCAGTGACATACCCCCTACAAGCCTTCAAGCAATCCCAAATTTCACGGAACAAGTTGTTTTGCACACTCTTCAGGGAAATTAGGTTGGCCCATATTGTGTTCTTTACCCTAGCGTGTGTAGGTAGACGAATGAGATTGAACATGCCGAACTACAGTGCATTTGGAATTATGGTGATTCATTACGGGCAACTTGATGCCCATTCAGAGTCTGTATAGTGACTTGGCGGATGATCAAGTTTGACCAAAAATCCGATGGAACAACTTACATTGAAGAAAGTCCAGAAAGGAGTGTGAGTGATTCAAGGAAAGACCCTGAAAACTTGTTGTTGTTTAAGGTCCTGCACGTCACCAAGCAAGTCAGTCCATGCAAGTAGCCACAAGAGGTTCAGTAACTGTCTCACATTTGCCACATCCAAAATGCGGCAATGACATTTCTGACAACTCTCGGATGACACTACCTTCAGGGGATACATGAGCATCCAATTGCACTCTCAGATGTGTTAAAAACTCGACAAATCAGATGTGATGGGGGAATTTTCAAATCAGATGTCGAAACAACATGATAGATTCTGGGGGAAAGGGGAACTGTGCACTAATAGAATATGCCACTCGAGGGGGTTGAGGGTACTTGAGGCAAGAAACAGAGTAAAAGGATGCTAAACTAGACTCAGAGTAATCAAATGAAGGAGCTTCTGAAACGAGAATATGAACGTACAGATATTGCAAGTTAGTCAGCTTTGCAAAAGTGTCTGGGATGGGACCAGAGAGTTGGTTTTCTGACAGATTCAGAAGCACAAGTGTTGAAAGGTTCCCCATCTCTTCAGGTATACTTCTGCTGAAGGAGTTGTTGTACAGACTCCTGCAACAACAATCCAAAGCTCTTCCCATCATGTTCATGTACAATTCAATTTGGCCTATTTGCTGACGGGAGTATTGATTTCACATTGACTACTCGAAGTCAGAGCTTTGACAGAAAAGGAAACCCCTAGTCTTATTCCTAGTCTCGTTGGATACCGTTCACATATTTGGCTGAGGGCTTGATAGAGAATATACATGTTTATAAAATTGAAAGATAACTTGACACAATTTCGGCAGTTAGTTTCAATCTCGCGAGCATATGATTAGGATTCACGATCGATCACTCACAGAGTTTCAAGCTTGGAAAACAGCCCTAGTTCAGGCGCTAATGTCCCTGACAATCCCAAACTGTCAAGATCTCTGCAACGGAAACACGACAGTCACAAATGAGCGAGAGAACTCTAAACATCAAGTCCATTCAATTACCGGTCCTCCATGCACCATTTTTTGCTTGACTTATCGAAGCACATTGACATATTCCTTTGTTTAGGGTTGGAAAACGAGGTCTCACAATCGTTGAACATATCCAGTGTTGTCGCATGAAACATGAGACCAATTGGCTTCACTCCCGCAGGGGTCAGACGAGCCAGCAGCGCCCCAATTCGCCAGTTCCCCTCCTGAATGGGTCATATTGTTTCTCCAATTCAAGAGAATAGCTCCTGAAAAAAATTCAATCAAGACAAGACACAAATATGAGATTCATTTCCTCGTCAAGTAACCCGCTGTGAAAACTTAAGAACCAGAGCAAACAGAAGACAGGATTGCATCAAATCAGCGTACTAGTTACCTTCCTCAGGAGTCGCCCCAACTGAGACGCTCATGAAAAAGAGGAGCAGACACAGCCATTGCAAACTGGGGCGAAGCAGTAGAGACTGCATCTTGAACCAGCAACTGCACCTCAGAATTTTGAATGTCTCCACTTCGGCTTGGAATTTGTCAATCAAGAAGACTCCCAGCTAGAGCCTGTAATTCCAGCAATTAGAAACCCCTCCAACAGTTTCCCACAGCAACTACGTACTCTGAATGATCTCATTGACATGCAGTCATAGTTACTGCTGATTGCCAATTGCTCTGCTCATCTGTCACTAAGATTAGACAAGGATACTTTCATTCCGGTGATTCACGACGAGAATTGCCAGATCTAAACGAATTCTATATTCGTGAGAGTGGCGGACATTGAAAAAGAACCGAATGCTGAAGACTTTAGGTCCTGCAATCTTACGATGTCCTGGCTAGCTCTTGCCTCTTGGTTCTTAAGCGCCAAGAAAAATCATGTAATGTATCCATGGAAATCAAAACGAATGCTGTACATGAAAGAGTGATATAGATATGTTGTAGGAATTTCAATTCTTTATTCTAAATTTTCAAAGCAATCTTTCTCTCTTTTGGTCGAGCACATAGGGGTAAGAAATTAGTGGCACTACGAAATCCGCCACTCTTGCGAGTACGACCCTGTGAACTGGCTAGCCATGCCGACAGTAACCATTCTTTAGAACATCCAAATCACGGCATACACCGATTACTTCACAGACCAAAAAGTGAGAATTAAAGCTATGAAATAAGTAGACCCCTCTAACTCTTTGGGAACATACTTCGAAGACATACAGCACACGCTTGATTTGATGCTGACCCCCTCATACGATACGGAAGCAAATTCAACACAAAAATGATGGAGAACTAACTGCTGGAGAGTAAGAGTCTGTTCCGTCCACCATACCTGACGTTCAGAGAACAAGAAATGAGCGACTAATGTCGAAATGGATGTAGAAGTGGTTCCTGCGAAATGCAAACAAAACCCAAAAGCAGTACGTCAATTAGTTCTGACCGCCAACGAAATTTTCCATAGCCATGAAACCCTCTTCCAAAGTTGATGGAATTGAAGCCTACACACCTCCCCTTCAATTTCAGAAAATCATTACATCAGAGGTCGAGCTAGTAACGAGCTAGCGAGCTTTCTAAGTCTGAAAAAGTTAGTCTATGTCCTAACGGCTAGCAGCGCAATGAGAACCAAAATTGGAGTCAAGAAGAAAGTCAGGGCTCGTGCTGGGACTGCTGTCGCGGACTTCATGGATTGCAATGCTGCGAAATTACCCACCGCTGTCAGTCAGTCAGTGCCTGGAGATACTTCGCTTTCCAATGAGGTACGCAAGTGCATCCAAAGTCGACTCCAATAGCAACTGACGTACTATTGTTGTGAATATAAAGGAATCTTGAAATCTTATTGGCAAGTGGAAGAGAATTCTACCGAGGTTTAAGTTATGCCCAGTCCTGTCCGGAACAGCGACTTTGTTTTGGGCGAAATACCGCACTCTCTCACAGCTTTGACCCTCCAGAATTGCGCCAGTGCGGTGAAGGCTCGTGGCAAGTCCTGTTCTCAAAAAGAACTCGCTGATTGCAATTCATGAAGTCCGGCAGTGCAGCGTGAGCCCTGACTTTCTTGAGCCCCATCTTGTTCACATTGCGCTAGTGGCAATTAACTTAGGCCTTGGAGTACCTCAGACTTATTATAAAGCTCTCGAGCTCTCCAAGCCACTCCAGAATTCGCCCCTCCAAATAAACTTCCAACTTTTGAGCAGTTCACAATTAGAACTTGAAATGTTTATACTTTGAAGCACATCCCACAGTACTGTGAGTAGGTACAAGAAAACTCAAATTTAACCCCTAAAGGACCAAAATTTAAGGGCGTCTTTTGGCAACATAGCAATTTTGGGTAGCTCACTATGAATGGAATTTTTACTTTTTTTCTTTGAAATTTTCACACAACATGTGCATGTGGAGAAGCTTTAAGGTGCAAAAATTTTCATAAATTTTGACTATATGGTTAAAAAGTTATTGCATGATGTCATTTTCATTGATCTTTGGGCAGCCCAAAAATTTCTTCAAAAATTTCTTTTTTAAGGAAAAAAAATTTGAAATTGATTTTCTAGATTTATGTAATTGTGGAAAGCTTTGAATCATTTCATTTTGATTAATGAGATGAAAGTTATGAAGAGTTTAGTTTTGGTTATGGATTCCCTACTCTAGAATAAACTTTGAAGTCCTTTATTTAACTAAATTTTCAATATTCAAAATATAAAATAAAATTATAGGATATAGATTGTTTATTACAACTTTTCAACCATGGGGATTGGCATTTTTCAATTCCATAACTAAATTCTTAACAATTTAGTGTCTTGAATCATTCTCTACTTCTTTCTACTTAATACTATTTTTTTCCTATATGTTATACAATTTCAAATGGCGTGAAAGTTTCCAAGCATATATCCGACTTGCCTTGAAAAATTAAGCTAAAGAAGAATGACCATTTTGGACATTTTTTCATATAGATGTGACCTTATGAAGTATTGTTGCTTAGTTTTCACAAGGCGGAAAAAAGGATTTTGTCATTTAAATGCTAATATCTTACAATCTAATCAATGGAAATTTTTGAAATTTTTTCCACATCTTCTCAAACCAGTGAACTACAAGATTCTATGGTTACATGTGTCCAAAATATTTTCTTTTCTAAAATTTGGTACTTATACTAGGAATGGCAATTTTGGAGCATTTTTGGTGAAAACATAGTCAAAAACATTTAGAGGTTAAGACATTGGAATGGACAATAAAAATAAACCACTTCAAAGTTAGCTAAAAGACAACAAATTATAGAGGCCTCTACAAATCACAACTACCAAAGCACATTTCAATCCAAACCACCTACACTTCATATTGTTGCCACAACCAAAATAAAAGTAAAAAGAATTTTCTAATTTTTTAATTGTAAAAACTTCAAAACTGCATATTTTTTTTATGCATGAAAGAGTGCTAGGGCTATGTTTTGTGAAATTTGGACATGCAATGTGAAAGTTATGAATTTTCCAAAATAAAAGATAATTTAATTTAATTTTCTAATTTAAAAAATAATTAAAAATTCATAACTTGTACATCGTAGGTCCAAATGCCACAAAACGAAGTCTGAGCACCCTTTGGCGCAAAGAGCTTCCAAGAACCAAGAACATAGCCTTAAGACTCACAATTTCTTAGATCACTACATATCAAATAAACAAAACAAAGAAACGTCCCAATTGAAGGTATAGACTAATATGCCTTGTGCCATAGCCATAGCCAAAATAAATTAAAATTAAAATAATCTTCTAAGTTCTTAATTCATAAAAAAATTCAAAATTTCGAAACTTTGAAATTTTAATTCATAATAACTTTCACAATGTAGATCTAAACCCCACAAAACAAAGTCGACGCAACCCTCCTCATAAAGAGCTTTTCGACAGTACCAAAAATGCAACTAGGGACACATGGTTCTAAAGATCTCATTGTTAACAAAAAATAAACAAAAAAACCCTCAAGGTATCAACTACTATGCTTTGTGCCATTGCCACAACCAAAGTAAAAGTAAAAATACTTTTCTCATTTTTTAATTTGTAAAAACTTTGAAATTCAATATATTTTGTGCATAAAGAAGTCCAAGGGCTTTGTTGCAGTGTGAGAAGTTGTGTTCTTCATATGAATAGAAAGCTTTAATCATGAAGTAGTGTAAGCACTTTGTTTCACAACGTTGGAACATGCGATGTAAAAGTTATGTTTTTTTTGTGATGAAAGATAAGTTTAATTCAAAATTTTAATTCATAAAAACTTTGAAATTCAATAACTTTTACACCTTAGGTTCAAACACCATGAAAGAAAGTCCATGCACCCCTCCTCACAAAGAGCTTTGCAACGATACCAAGAGTGCCGCAGGAGGACTCACGGTGTCTTAGATCTTAGCATATCATAGAAAACAAAACTAACTAACTAACTAACTAACTAACAGAAGGGCTAGATTTTATCAAAGTGAAAATTAGGTAAACTTAGGGATGAAATGTGCTTTGGTATAATTTGGAGTGCAATGTGATTTGGTAACCGTGATTTGTTGAGGCCAGTCTCTATAATTTTTGTCTTTTAGCTAACTTTGAAGTGGTTTATTTTCATTCCCAATGCCTTCAATTTGAGTTTTCTAGTACCTATTCAAAGGACTTTGGGATGCGCTTCTAATGATAAAAATTTCAAGTTCTAATTATGGTGGATTGTATTTTGCATGGATCTATCCTAAACGATGGTGGTATCCTTTATTTCAGATGAGCATCCCAATCAGCATGAAGGTGGAGATAGAAAGATGAACAAGGTGCACATTGAAAGCATGGATAAATTCCTTCACCCATCATTTTTTTCAGGGAAAATGTCAAAAGTAAGGAACCGCATAATGCCCTAGTGCAACAATCCACCAAGGGCTTTATACGTATGCCATTTAATCATCTTGCCATTGTTAAATTCTGGATCGTTCGTGCACAAACAATGGAAGCCTATATGCAATTGTGGAATGGTCCATAGTAATTTGAGGGACCCATTTGTATTGAATGGCAAGCTGGTGTCCAAGGATGTGTTTTCTGCAAAATGCAAACAAAACCCCAAAGCAGTGGATCAATTAGTTCTCACCTCCAACTTAGAAAATTGCCATAACCATGAAATCCGCTGTCGAAGTTGATAGAATTGAAGCCTTCACACCTCCCCTGGCAATTACATAAACTCCCTTGGCACCTCTAATTTCAAAATTCATTACATCATAGATCGAGCTTGGATCGGAACGAGCTTGCGAGCTTTGTAAGTCTGAGGTGCTCCAAATCCTAATTGCTAGCAGCGCAATGGGAATCAAATGAAGTTCAAGAAAGTCAGGGCGGCTGATGCTGGACTGTCGTACTTCATGGATTGCAAAACTGCAAAATCAGCCACTGCTGGCAATCAGTGCCAGGAGTTCCTACAAGGGGAAGTTAGTGCGCACTCCAAGGGGGCGCCAATAGCAACTGCGTTACGGACTATAATTGTGAATATATAATATAAAGCATCTTTTTGGATCTCATAGGCAAGTGGAAGAGGATTCTAAGTTACTGGAGTTTAGAGCGTCCCCAGTCCTGCATGTCCGGAACTGGGACTTTGTTTTGGGTGCAGTATCGCATGCTGTCTCTGATAGACAGGATTGATCATGTTCGACTCTGTCCCTCCAGAACTGCGCGCGGCAGTGCAGTGAAGGTTTGTGGCAATCCATGAGGCCAAACAGAAATCACTGTTTGCAATCCATGAAGTCAGATATTAAGTATAAGGTAAAACAGCCCATTACGGACCAAATGGGGGGTTTGTTCTCTTGTCATTTCCGAAATTTTCCAGAGAAAGTCAAGTGATAGAAATAGTGATAGCATTTGAAACTATATTTTTTCGACAAAGTGTGAATTTGTTATGAATTTTTGAAGTGTTTAGCTTTGCACGGCCTAAAAGAGTCTGTAGACTGCCCCCACATCAACCAAAACTGATCCATAATGCTCATCTTACTCACCTATTGCAATCACAATATTTTCTAACATGCATAGAAGACTTGAAAAAGGCACTTCTTGCAATGAACTAACACTAAAAAACTGAAAGTTCCTCTTGTGGTCACTAATCACTCTATTCTAGTTAGCTAAGACATTGAATGTGGCCCAAATCTCAATCACTAAAAGACAACCATAATGGGGGGATTCATTAGAGTCCACAATGGATAAAAGGTTTGTAACGGGGTGTTTTACCTTAGTTCAGCATTGAGCCGTGACTTCCTCACCCCAGTTTGGTTGACATAGCACTTCTAGGAGCGTTGGCAATTAGATTTTGGAATAGGTATAGGAGGCAACCCATTTCCAACCACCCCCATTCCTGCCCTATAGATTTCTTTCTTTCCGATAAGGTACTACTGAGCAAGAATTAATTATGGCATAGTTCCTAATATAGTTGAGGCACATTATGATTGGCTAGAAGACTCTCAATATTGCAACTAGCCCTTGGTCGAAAATAGGAAGGCCTATACGACCAATATGGGTCGAACAAAATCTTGAGCTAAAAAAGTTACAATAATTATGTTTTGAGAAACAAAATTTTGGAAAATTATAAAATCCTTGATAGGATTGCAAGAAACACATGTCCTATTTTCTGTCACACATTCAATGTTGAAGTTGTTTTGCACCATAAGTATTGCAAAAATGATTGAATGAACATGAAATTCATAAATAAGCTTCTTATAACTATAGAAAATGTACTTGAATTATTTCAATTTTTCCTAAATTAATTCCATTGGTGAGATTGAATTTCAACTATATGTCACATATATGATTTTGGTGGTTTTTAGTACTATCGATTACCTTTTTTGAAGAGTTACATTGTCAAATAGTTAGTAGGCTAGTTCTTCTAATAGAAATACACCTTCTCAAAAGAGGGATTTCCAAAAAAATGTTCCAATTGTGTTTTGCATTGGCCTAAAGTGTGCTATATTTAGGTTGAATTTATGTTGAATGAAAAATGTTTTTTTAGTTCTAGCTTTGATCTTCTTTCTTTTTTCTTAGTTGGCAACAATGTCCACTTTAAAATCTATTTTTCAAGTGAATTTAAAATTTTAAAAAATGGAAATGTGGAAGTCTGATTTTCTAGCATAAATTGTAGCTTTTGGCTCAAAACAGTATTTCAAGGTACATATATAGAAGGACTCAATAGTACTAGTAGGAGCCTATAGTGCTTCTAATCTACCAATGTAAAACATATTTATAGCAAATTAAGCATTGCCATCCATCCTTGCCATCCAATGATAAGTGTTGGCATGTATTGTTAGAATCACAAATTTGATATCTAGTCAAACCATCCAAATTTCATGTTCTATGCCTTTAAGAGTATTGAAGGTGACTTGTAGTACAAAAAGTACTAAAAGGCTGAAAACCAAAAACGCAACAAATAGTACAAGTGTTTCTTGCAATCACCCTATCTAGGGTTCATAGTGGTGACAATAGAGATTCCAATAATCCCAATTGTGTAAAACATCTTTTTAGAAGATCAATGCAATCCCGATTTAGTTTTACATATTTTTCTATAGCCCATGATTTTTTTGGCATGTTGTGCCCTAATACATATTTCAATTGTTCACTTTGCTTTCGCCATGTTTTACAAATGATTGTGGTTGAAACTAACCGATATGTAACGCCACCAAATGAGTATGGAAATGTACCCAGAGGACTATGGTGAATGCCTTTGACTATAACAACTTTGAAGACATACATAACAACTACATGCTTATATATTAGATTGAAGAGACAACCAAACATGAAGATATATTGGGCAAACTCCAAACTTGAATTGTATTGAGAATGTTTTGGGGATGTTGTCACGTGTTGTGTACACCAACAAAAAGCAATATGGAAACATAGTAGAGTTGTAAGAAGCCATCGAAACTGCATTGTGGGCATTTGACCCAAATTATATCAATAGGCTTATTCAAACTATGAAAATGTGTTGCATGCAAGTGTTGATGTATCAAGAAGGGTCAATAGATTGTTGGGGCACTATGTCACTACTTTGAAACAAATGTTCAAGTGTTTGTGTGCGAAGAATTATATGTGATCCTATTCCAATTTTGAGCTTGCACAATTGATATTTTGAGCTTTCTCCCATTTCTCACACTATGCTTTGTGATAGATGGTGAAAATGCATTCATATTTATGTATTGTCATTGGCTACATGTATGTGAAATTTCATGTAAAAACACTCGATGTATGAATGGAAATCAAAAATTGTGGGGCTGATCCTATCTCATTTCTAGGATTGTATACGAGGGTGTAGAATAATTGTAATGGGAGAATAGAACAGTTTGTTGGCAAAATTGTAGCTGGAGAGGCCAATGGAAAGTGGGGCCAAGATTTTGACCTCTAAAAAACTAATTTTAGGATTGGACTTGAACTTTTGGGTTGCTTTTAGTTTGACAACTCAACAAGCTACTCTTAAAATACTCACATCAAAGTTTAAGCATCATGAAAGTTGATAAAAGCAATTCTAATTGTAGAAAGCTTGAAAATTATTTTTTGATTTAGACTCTACATGGAGGTTTGCCTTCATGAACAAAAGATATACATTTTAGGCAAGAATCTAGAAAGGTCATTGATAAGAAATGTATCTATATGAGGTACAATCCAGTTATAGATTAGATAATACTTGAGAGTCGGGAGGCTCAAGAGCATTATGGGACATAATGTAAAGTTGAATAATTCATCACAGATGTCCATATCTATATTTTTTACAAATTTGAGGGTGTAGAAAGAAAGGTTGCAGTATGAGTTATTCCCTCTGTCCCAAAATAAATCCAGGTTTTCTTAAAAATGCCTAGATTAACATGTGAATTGCTTCTATCAATAACTTGACCAAACACGCTCGAGTTAGTGTCTCATAAACACCTCACATTCATGAATGACCAAGGGATTGCATAGTTATTGTAACTTTTAATAAACCCCACTAGGTGTAAAAGAGTGGAAGTAAATAGTGGAACAATGCATATTGAAAACAAGCATCAAAAGTGAAAAAATTTCCCCTTTTTTGGAACTCCTCGAGTGGTAATAATTTTTATCATTCTTTGAGTAATATTGATACAATAACATCTATTGATGTCTTCTACATATAATTCGGACAACGTCCTATGATTCAACTCTAGAGCAAATGCATACTACATTGGACCAAAGCTTACAAAAATACATCCATAAAGTCCATTTCATTTTTTTGCATATAATCCCTCAATTTGTTTAATTTTTTTTTCTATAATTTCTTATAGTGTGTTAAAGCAAAAGTTGAAGAATTTTTTTGGGATAAATTTATATAAAGAAACTTCAAAGATGACATCAAATTTTGATTTATTTCAATAAACTATAGAAATTATTATAATCAAAATTAACCCTAATGAAATTAGACCATCCTTCGAAATACTTATTAAAACTCTTTCCGTAAGATAGATTTGTTTAAGGTTGAAATTAAGTGTGCCTAATGTATCCTCAAAAATCAATACTATTTTTGATAAAATAGTGATATAAAATAGTCCGTATCTACAAATTTGAAGATACAACTCTACATATTTCAAACCAAAACATTTGATTATATATCTACCTATTTGAATATGATTCCTTCTTTTGCAAAATATTTGAATTCCTAATAGATCAATGAGTCCTTATCTTTAATGTTGTGGACTCTGACAATATTTAAAGTGTACATTTCAAAGTCCTATAGAAAGAAAGTGTAAATAATATTGTAAAGATTTATTTTGTATTTTATAGATCATTAAGTATACATCATTAATACATGTCCATTTACGTGTTCTATAATATATATATATATATATATATATATATATATATATATATATATAATTTCTTTTTTTATAATTACAAGAATTTAAAAAAAAAACTAGTGAAATAAAGACCCTAACAGTCCATATTGGTACAACATAGTGTGCATTTGCCTTCTATGAAATTTTCAACAAGAGATTTGTTAGTAGTGTTTTTTGTACAATTGTGGGTTGAATTCTTTGCCTTTGGTTGGTTAGAGGTTGCATTTGATTGCCTTTGCCTTTGCTATACCATACGTTTAGGTCTGATTTGGCACATTGGTGCTAAAATAATTTAATTTTAGAATTTTAATAGTTAGGCAACTCAATATAGATTTTTTAGCTTTCGATACTTTGCTCTTCTTAATTTTAGGACACTCCTACTATTGGATTGATTCTTTCTCTTCATGCGTAAATGTATTCATTTTTCCAAATTTACTCAAAAATAATCTTTGTATATTCAAAATTAGCAACAATGGAAATTTTCTAGATTTTTAGAAATAGCTGTACAATTTTTTTTAATTTCAGACATTGTCCAAAATTTCCCTAATTATTTACGAAACTGACTTACATGTACGATATACTGTTATTTGCACATCCTTTTGCTTTGGAGTGTGATGTGTAACTTCAATTCTTGTTGATAAAGTTGTGGAGGGCCGATTGCTTGCACAATACTGAATTTAATTTGGGACAAGTATATTTGAAAATCCCAGATTTATTTATGGATTGATGGAGTACAACGCTTTTCTAACTATCCAATGGAATGGTGACAAATATACCTTGAAAACCGGACTTGGCATTTTGTTATGGAAACCAATCAAACCACAAGCAATTTGTAAGGAAACCGTTGGCATTATTGTAAAGAAACCGTAGGCATAATAATTGTTATTTCAAAGAAACACTGAAAAGAAGCAGACCCAGAACTTCGATAAAGAAAAGGAGATTAGCCAGCCTGTAAAGACGAGCAAGTCCGCAAGGCACAAGCCCCTTCTGGCTCCATACTGTCCGCCGTCCCAACAAGTGGGAGGCTGGGAGCCCGCCACTACTTTAGCCCCCCAATTCCGCTCAATACCCGCTGCACCCGTACGCCCTGAATTATATTACCCCAATACCCGTATATACCTTCCTGTTGCCTCTCTCAGTGCTTAGTCTGCTTGGAGTCTTGGACCCCATGTGTAGGATTTGGGCCCCAGTGTGTGTCACTCAAAAGCCTGTTTCCAGAATTTTTCAGAATTTTTCAGGATTTCCACAATTTTCTTGTTTTGTATGAAAGGTGATCAACGCATCATCAACGCATCAACGCATGAAGCTTCTGTAATGTGCTTGGCATCGTGCTTGGATCCGTCATTGCAGTGTTGGATCGCTTGCTTTCCATGTCAGAACGTATTCGTGGCAGAGCTTCCGTGATAGAGTTGATCTCCTGCAAAACGAGTTGCACATGCTCATCAGGTGGGTGTGGCCTGTCCTTGTTTGTGCACTGACACCGCTATCTTGGCTCTTCCTTCATCTTAGCAGTCTCTGTTTCGTGAAATCGATCGAGCGTGGTTTCGCATTATTGTAGAGGTTGGAAGTTGCGACTGCGAAGCGCTACTTGTGAGTTTTGTTTCTGTGCGTTTTGGTTTTGGTGTGGTGATTTGAGTTTTGCAGTGATTTGTAAGGCCTACCCAAGACGTTGGACGGATTTAGGTTACCAATGTTTGAAGCTTGAGTAGTATTTACTTCCTTGCGATGGCTATGTCAGTGCAACCAAGTTCTATTTGCTAAACATCTTTACTCGATCTTTTTTTTAATTTTCTTTGCAATGTTTCTCATCTCTCGACACGTGGTTTTCTTCTCTATGACTTCCATTTCGGAGACCATTAGCTTAATGAGTGCTATCCTACGGCAATGTACATCTTGTCGGACGGAGTTTCCGAGGCAGTTCGAGTTCCCGCCATTTCAAGATCTCTTTTGTGAGTTTGTGAGCTTTTTATGTGTTTTGGGAAGAGAAATTGTGTGGCTACTGAAGAGTCTCTTATTGTTGGTGTGTGTGTGTGTGTGTGTGTGTGTGAAGGGCTACGCCATAGTGCACCGAAGGGCTCCTCTTCATGCAAGCGCTTGGCGTAGCTCGCCTCGTGAATCCCTTGTCTTTGAAACCACAATTTTCATTTCCGTCTCGCGCAGCTGGGATTCGAAGTTGCAGAAGTATGACAGGAGACAGGACAGTGAAGCCGTCGTTGCTGTTTCGCCAGCTGTTTGAGAAGGAATCGTCAACGTACACTTACTTGTTGGCAGATATGGCGCACCCAGATCGACCTGCCGTGGTAAATTTCGTGGACTCCATAAACTATTTCACTTGTAAGCATTTTTGTGAATGTGTACGAGTGCAGGCCTCTCAATAGAGCCAACTGTAGAGATCACATTGGGCACATGAGAGCCAAATTGTTTTGAGATCAAATTGTTTTCTCACTCAATGTATTGGATGATTTCTTATCAATTGGGAGGTTGTAGACCACTATTGAAAGGATAGTAGACAACTTCATTTTTTTTCATAGATCAGTGGTTGTAGAGATCTTTAGCCAATGCTTAAAAGGAACTGAAGCCAAGAAAGAGATGAGTTTCTGTTGGTAACAGGGGTCAGTCAATAGGAGAAGTTTTAGCGTTTGTAGAATTTTCTACCTTTGTTCCTTCTGCAACTTATTTGGGTGTGGTGTTTTTGTGTAGATGGTGGACCCTGTGGACAGGACTGTCGAGAGGGACGTGGCGCTTGTGGAGCAATTGGGGTTGAAGTTGCTGTATGTTATGAATACCCATGTGCACGCCGATCACGTCACTGGCACGGGCCTTCTCAAAGTACGCCACCGTAATGAACCAACTGGTCAGATCCTTGCATGTGTGCATTCAATTCCATGTGATTGATTTTATATAGAACAGGATGAGTTCAGTGATTGAGGTTTTAGAACCTGGTGTGAACTATCCTCTAAAGGACAAAAGAGGCCAAATCGGGCCTCCTGTTTTTGGGAGAAAATTGTACGGGGAATTCCTTTCTTCCAATTACATTTGACCAACATGTGCAAAGTTCGTCGCTAATTCTGGTGATATAATTTTTGGCCCGTTTGATTTATGTTTTTTACAATATAATCAATTCAATTGGTTATTTCCAAGTCATGAATTCCTCGTTTTTTTGTTCTAAAGTCTCAGCCAATCAAACTGGGGTGGGTATCATTCACAGGGTGATTTTGTCTTCGATTCCATCTTTGCGGCTTTGCATTTACTGTTCTTACATGAAAGTAGCCCACCTACACTTCCTACAATGAGACCTAATTTTCAGAGATTACGATGTCGTTCAAATATAATAACCACAGTTGACTTCGTTGCAATCAACGCAGACGAAAATACCAGGCGTAAAATCAGCCATCTCAAGAGCGAGTAACGCAAAAGCTGATTTGCAACTGGATGCCGGTGAGAAAATCTACTTCGGCGACTTGTATCTCGAGGTAAGCTTTTGTACACAGTATGCTGAGTTATGTGAAATGGAGCAGCATGTGCACACGTCGGACCCAGGAAATTCTGCCTTAACAAGCGTGATCATTAGGTCTACATATGTGTTTGAGGAGAGGAAGGATATGATTGTAGCCTTTTGCAAGCTGAGGACAATTAGACCCTGCCCGCACCATCCAATTAACCAATAGGGGAATTAAGGTTCATTATCTTATTGGAATTTAGGTAACCTATTATATGCCTGCAATTGGAAGTTAACTAATTTAAATTTAGGCTTTCGAGTCATCGAACTGCTTCTACTTGGTTAATGCGGCCAGATTTAGCACTTCAAATCATTGGTATAGGCACAATTGGTTTACTTGTCCAAAATCAGCGAGTTAAGTGAACTCGTGGAAATGAATGCGAATTAATGGCAAGTAAGTTAGCGGGATTTTACAGAAATTTGCTAACTGACACAAATTGGGTAGTGCATGTATTTAGTAACTGATTCCAGTTAGCTACGTGGCCATACTTGGTTTAGGGTATACTTTGCATATAATAGACAGCAGCATGGGATTAGAAAATGGGATAGTATCGTCAGAATTGTGGGCCGCCCTAACCCAGTTGGTGGAGTACAAGGGACTTCCCTTCGAGTTCCAGGATTTGAGGCCTTGGGGTGACCCGGTCTTGTTTTCTTCCTTTTTTCCTGCTCGAAGGCTCTGACACGAAGTTTCTCATGTTATATGACGCAGGTTAGGCCAACCCCTGGACACACCAAGGGCTGCGTAACATATGTAACCGGAGAAGGTACTGGCCAACCGAGCCCAAGAATGGCTTTCACAGGAGATGCTCTGCTTATTCGAGGTTGTGGTCGCACGGACTTTCAGGTGAGGAGTTTCTTTCATTTCATCTTTAGCACTTCCAACAACGAACTACAATACGATCATATGGATTTAGATGTTACTACTGTTTCCGTCGTGGTTTGCCTTCCAGGTTCATAAGACGCTTCTTAGGCACTTCAAATTCTAGCATGGCTGAAATACTTAGAAACAATAGCTTCTTCTGTAGTACCTCATGTGTCATATACTATGCGCTAGGGAGGAGACGCAAGCCAGCTCTACAAATCAGTGCACTCACAGGTACTGTTTTTAAATCTGAGACTGTTTCTCTTTAGGAGTCGTTTCATTCCAAATTCAGAATAACTTCATGTCAGTTAAAGCAAAGTGGTGGATGTGGAGCAATTGGATGCTTAATATCATGTGTCGTGGCAGATTTTTTCATTACCAATGGATACACTTCTCTATCCTGCACATGACTACAAAGGACACACAGTAAGTTTTTTTACACTCAGGTTGGAAATGACAGTCTGTCGTAGCAGGCAAGTGTTGGCCAAATCTGTCGCCCGATTGATACCACTCAAATGAACTTGCTAAAAGGTCATTTTTTGACATCGTGGGATGATCACAGTCTCCATGAAAGATATACGAATGATCACGAGGATTACACTTTTGGAAGGGTGAAGAACTGTATGTCTGAAGAACAATTGAATGTATGTAGGAATCGCTCATAAATTGCTTGCAGGATACTTTGTCCTTCTCTAATACCTACCTTGCTCCAATAGGTGACCACCGTAGAAGAAGAGAAACTGCACAATCCTCGGCTCACTAAAGATGAGGTGAGTGCTCAGAAGCAGTAAGTTTATTTGGGTTCTGGCTTCCGTGCTTCTCATAGTCATGGATTTTAATTAATAAATTTTCTGAATTTTGTGTTTTATTTCATTGCAGAAAGAATTCAAGCGCATTATGCAGAGTAAGTCTCTAGAACCGATTCCCCATTTGTGAAGAGCATTGTTTACCCGTGTTGTCAACTCTTCGCAGTATGAGGAATGGCTCCTAGTTTTGCTATTTGTTTTTGTTATCAATTGCACCAGTTCCTCGGAATTCACTTTGTGCTATGCCTTTTTGATACACAGATTTAGGCTTGCCATACCCGAAGATGATAGATGTGGCAGTGCCTGCCAACATGGTGTGCGGAATCCAAGGCCCTGTGGCAATGTCAGCTGTTTAGGATGCGAACTTTGGTATTGGTGAGCTGGTGGATACTCCAATAGTTCCCTACGGTATGTTAATATTGTATAGCCTTCAGAAGTCCGCGTTCAGGCTGTGTACTCTTCATCCGGGTGTGTTCTTCAATTACAGGAGATAGGAATCGAGTATCTTGGTAAAGATGTTTCCTAAGAGCGTGCCTAGTTCGGTATTCGAGCGAACTGTGTCCCGGGGTGTGCAGGCGATTTGATCTCATTGTTCCACCTATATACCGTAGTCTAAGGCCACCTTCGACACATTCTTTCCAAATAATTATATAAAATTGGAAGGTCTAGTTTGGCAATTCATTTTTGTTAATATGTTGTTTGGAGATTATTAAATAGTTTTCTTAACTTTTGGCAACTTTTCAAATAATCTGGGAAGTTAAAAGAATATCTTCATTGCATAGGAAGTGATAGTTATGGCTTTTAATGGAGTCAATATTTTTCATAGTTTCCTTGCTTTGTGGTGAAGTGAATGAACTTTCATTCCACATTATTTAGTGAACATGTCTTGGGATCAAATTGTATAGGTATCTTTTCCAAAATTTGATTTTCTTTCTGTTTAATACCCCGTAATGTTTTGTTTTTGTAGAGCTAGCCCTATTTGTAAAGACAAGCTCCTGTTTAGTTGAGCGAAGAGAGGCTCCGTCCCCAATACATCTGCTTCTGTTGAGAGTATTTTCTAAGTTGAAATGATACGGATCACCTTTCAGTACAGATTCCAACTATTGTATTCCAGTGTTTTGTACTAAAAAAAAGTCACTCAGCACTCAAGTGGCTATAATGGCTGCCTAGTATTGAAAAATTCAATTCAATTTTTTCACGTATTCTGAAGCTTTTACCCAAATTGAGTGTATTAGCGGAATTGTCAATAAAAATGAGTTGAATAAAAAATGTTTGTTTTACAAAATTGTCTAATTTTACCTAAATATTAGATTTGATGAAGAATTTACTATGGTTTATAGAAACACAAATGTATAAGAATTATAAATATTGAATGTATAAGAATTTTTTGTTGATGTTACCACTTGTAGAAGTGAGGTTTCTGAGCACCCAACTATAGTAGGAAGGTATATTTTTAAAGGCCTACATAGATCTCTTTAGGTATGGTTCCAAGACCTCTAGAATTTTTCTTTGTTCAATTAAGATCAATCAAGGGTCAAAAAAGAACACTATGATATGAGTTACTAAGTCCATTTTGGATAAAGTATGATTATTTTTTATAATCTTAAAGTTTTTTGATGTTATGGTGCCTTTCTTTTGTACCTTGATTGTATATAATTGGTTGAGGTACAACCATTGAGGCTATGCCTTCTAACCCAAAGATTGAGCTCATTATAGGAATGCCTTCTTCTATAATACCATGGTTCAATACAATCAATATGCAGCATGACTAATATATCTAGTTTAGTGTTCAAGGCAATTGTGTCATTGTCTCATTGTTATAGCCTATGTCTCTTCTCCTCTTTCTAAACCCTTAGATCAATCAATAGTACATGTATGAATGTTTGTAATTGGGTCTTGTACTTGACATTTGTATCCCATAATGTTCTAGAGCCTTGAAGCTCTCAAGCATTATATAGTCCACAATAAAATCAAAAGGTGAAGTTATGAAATGCATTGTATGCTTGCTAGCTACTTCTAAACTAACTAGTGGAAAACATGCTTGAATAGATGAAGCTTTTAAATAGACCCATACTTTTGTTCTAAGTCATCATATTATAATAGGTTAAATTAGGTAAGAGTTCTACGCTTAGTCTATTTAAGTATGTTTTCTACAAGTAAAAGATATTATATCTAAAACCAACGAAGCACCCAAAAGCAACATTATGTACTATTAATTGTTGTACAATTGATGTTCTTACTGTAAAATTCTCATTTATAGAATAATTTTCTGAATGTGTTGATTTGGTATATATTTTCTTTATAAACTAGGGAACCATTTGAAAAAGATGGGGTCTAAAGAGATCTAGTAGATTTTGCCGGAAAATTTGGCAAAATAATATATTTTTTTGAAATATTGCAATTTGACAAGGCATATGGTAGTCCAAATTTGTTAGCCTTCTTGAAGCCCCATTCTTTTTCTAATGTTTGACACAACTATCGTGAATAGTGCCTTGTCTACAAGCATCCTAAATTTCTTAGTTGTTTACTATCTTTTTCATGCTTTTCCAAGGTGGTTGTTTTATGTCACATTAAACATGATAGATGAGATTGAAGTTGAAATTGTGGCATTGTTTGCATTTGTTTCATTGCATTTGCTTCATTATTCAAGATTTTGTACAAGGGATCCACTACAAATCTTGGTTTTCTAGTGTTAATGACTCTTAGAAATGAGCCTCAAATACACTAGATCTTGAAGAAAAAATCACATTTAAAAATCATTTATAAAAATTTTAGGATAAATTTTGAGAAGTAGTAAATTGATTGTGATTATATATGTCATGTCCTACAACCTCATATTTTTTTATAACCTCAATTGTAGATTTGACATGTAAGAAGAGGATTAATAGACTTCAATTCAATTTCATTGTTTGAACACTCTCATGATCAAACATTACAATTTTTCAATTTATAAGTGGAATTTCCTATGTGATCTATAACACATCTAGTTCAAATATGATATTAAATTCAAAAACATTGATAAAACTTATCAAAATTTTGTCTTTTGGTTTAATTTAGAAGAAACTCTCACTAGCTCAAAAAAGGCCTTGGGCATTTGGGAATTAATGATACATAATACATCTCCTAAATCTAAAATCAAGAGTATACAAAGCCTATAAAGTCAATTGCTAAGGGTTTGAGAATTGAAAAAACATAGAATACATAGGAGCCTTCTTTGCTGTTTTTTGAGAATTTGGGCATTGTTTCTTGACATTCTATTTTAGAATATTTTCACAAAAATTTTAGAACAACTCCTAATAATCATGCTTTACATATGAAGCTTTATTTCTTATTAGTTTGATAAATATTAAAAATGTCATAAGTCTTTTTTATTTCTATGTCAATATTGTGTAAAAGTAAGCACAAAAGAAATCTTCAAAAGAAATCTGTAAATTATTCCTTTTATTGTATTGGATAGATGGATATTTAGATAAATAAATTTGAACTATTATTTTTTATCAATGAGATTAAATTTGTAAAGAATTTTTTTGCAAGAAAAGAAGGCAAAAATAACTGATATAAAGTCATTTTTTGAACTCAATTTCTAGAATTTTTAAATAAAATCAACAACATAGGATATCTCTTGCCTACACAAACATTTTTACCAAGAGAAGTGATAATTTTCAACTTTAGGTCAAAATTATTAATAATTGAGGATTTTCTCTCATTAAATGCCACCATCCACCTTAAAATTTTTTAGAATGAATATGAAAAAATAGTAGTCAAATTTCTTTCCATGTATTCTCAATCCATTTTCCAAAACTTTGAATTAAATGCACAAGTAATAGGAAAGTTGAAAGATAGAGTTTGTGGAGAACATATTACCTCTATCTTTTGATTGGATAGTAAGCAATCACTACCCACTCAATTAATAAATAAGTGAATTAATACAACAGTTTTTCAATCCCTCACCATATCTATAATTTTTCTGAATATGCTAGATTACAATTGATATGGGATTAATAATTGTACCTGGTATCCATACATAACATTGTATTTGTATTTTGTACATTATAACCATATTGTATATATCATATCTATATGTATTCCATACATTGTACCTGTGTCATTTTTTTGGTTTTGCGTGTGTGTGTGAATGATACTAATCATGTTATTCATTCATTCATTTTTTATTTGGGTGTTGGTGGTGAATTCATTGATTAGGTTTGCCTCACTCTTTTAAATGGGTAGTAGGACACACAACATTTTTACTAAGCTTTTTGAAAGGCAAAACTTCACCTTTGAGAAGGACTTGAAAAATATCCATATTTTACATTAGATTGTTTGTTTTGTTTATTTGTTACAATGAGATTTCCTCAACTGTGCATCCTTTCACTAGAAGAAGTCAGCATTCACTTGAACAATAATTAGGTGATGTGAAATTTCATTTTCTAATTTCTACTAGAAAATGTAATTTCTATGTTGGTAGAAACTACGTTTTCTAATAGAAAATGAAATTTTACATCATCTAAGTTTTGTTCAAGTGAACACTGATTTCTTCTAGTGTTTGGTTCAATTCTTAGTATTGTTGGAAAGAGTTCTACAAGGAGGGGTGCATAGACTTTCATTCGTGGTATTGGAACCTATAGTATGAAAGAAATTGAAATTTGAAAGTTTTGGATGATTGCAGAGAACACCTATACTATTTATTGTCACATGTTGTATGTTTTTTTTTACCATAATTTTTATGTTTTGGATCTAAATGATTCAAAATTCATAGGCAAGGTATTCATGACCATATACCCATTGTCTAATTTTTTAGAATTTTTAAAAGATTTTATCATCCAAAAATAGCCCACTGATTTTATATTTGTTACGCCCTTTAGTAACACTTACTACTTTAAGCTCACCTCTTAGTGCTTCTCCAAGCATTTAATTCTTTAGTGACACCAAGGATCACACTCTCCTAACATTGCACATACCACGCACCCACAATGTTAGGTTCCAACTAGTCACAAGGTTCCTCATTCCTCCATGACTCCCAACACTTCCATTCCAACACTCAACTCCCACAAGCTATCGGGCATGTCATTTGATAACATGGGGCAGAACTTCCATTGATGTCCAAACACTTGGTGGTAGAACTACTCCCCATTGGTGCTCACCATCTTTGAATGGGATCCAATTCCCTACTATGCCCAACTTACTTCTCGTGACCTACTTCTTGGGACTCACCAAGTGAGACTTACACCATAGCCTAGTGTGGAGTGGAACACCACCCAACCGGTATTAAGGAGTGCACAAGCACTCCACAGTAACACACAAGTGGTGGTGAGACTCCAACACCAACCTTACCACCCGGGGCTACTTTAGCTCACCAAGGCACCATTTGGGAGTGAAGAGGGAGATCACTCCTCCTCATAATACTCTTTGCGGGATTTGGCAACGCCCCCATACTAGAGGTCACCGAGAACCTCCAAGATGCTCCCCATCTTGGAAGACCACCCAATTCCAATTGGTTTTCCCCTCGGGGAGATCACTCTCAAGTTTTTGGAAAACTATGTGAGTTAAAAGGTAGGGTCCATTCAATTCAAAGGGGGAAAATTTTATATAATTTGTAGGGCTACTACAGGGTCCATGAAATTCCATGTATTCTAATGTATGTAAATTAGGCTACATAAAAACATCATATAGTAGGAATTTTTATTAATAAGTTAGCTTTAATAGATAGAGGCAATGGTTTTTTAGTACTATGAGTATAGATAAGGACAAATAATTTCATGTGGATGATAAATGAACATAATTAAAAAAATCTACAAGGATTGGTGGTTGATTGAAATTTTACCCTGGTACTAATAGTGTATATATCAAAAACATTAAGTGTAAATGTAAAAAATTGACTACAAATGGCACAAATGATCACATTGCACAAATAGTGAGGTTTACCTTAGTGGATTCAATGACTTGAAATTTGTACAATATGAGGATATAATTTATAGTCCATTTAACCTCAGCCTTCAAGGACATATGAATCAAACACACAAATATTGAATGGAATGTTCACAAGATAGTTTTAGACTTTTAGTGGGGATTTTGAAATGTTCAATGGTAAATTTGTTACTTAAAACCATTACTTCTTTAATGGTACTTGAATTGAATTAATTGTTGTTGGCTTCATGGTGTATATGCATGTAGTAGAAGGAAGGAAAAATTTGTAAAGAAAGGCGGCAATTGGAAAAATTGGGACATTTAAATATTGTATGTAAGATAGCCCTACTGTAAAAATTACATGAATGAATTTACAAAAAAACATAGGGTATCAAAAATACACCCTTATAGCTTTTTATGTAAAAATATGGTCATCTTAAAAGAAAAAATGAAGGTAAATAGACATACATCAAATACCCTATTAACTCAGGTGTCTACCTTAAATTAGAAGGAATGATCACCCCGAGGTTTCCCCCAAAACCAGATCCCTAAAGACTCCTGATCTTCCCATCGGGACAAATTTTATCTTAGAGCTCCAAATCCCAATTGTAAGTCCATTTTCGTGATCTACATTTTTTATAGATCACCATGGACTATTCACTTTCCTCAATACGACAAGTATTTAGGAAGTTATGGCCCTCCAAAGGTACAAGTTCCCCAAGAGATGTAGTTCTCCAGGACTCCATCCTCTTTGGATGTCCATAACTTTTAGTTTATAGTTCATCTCTTTATGAGCCTTAGAATTCTAGAAATATTGTTTTCTTAGCCTTCCAATGATATGTGTCATGCCCTATTTGGATCAAAGGATTCCTCCCAAACCTTGTTTCCCACGTCCCCATGCCTTGGGACACAACCAGGATATTGCCAACTTTGAGGAGCCATAACTTTTGACTCCCAATTCGGATTCTTACGTTCTTTGAGCCCATGAACGCGTCTTCTCACAAGCTTTCCAAGCATGTGTGATATGCCCTCTAATTTGTCTAGATCAGAGCACTACAATGCTATGATTGCTTGAGACTCATAGTCTCCCTCACCCCATCTCTTGTAAGGTTTGGGGAGCCACCCCCAACATCCCCCTTGCTCACCGAGGTGGCATGGGCATGCCTCTTGATGAGGGTCATGACAATGTCACACTTGCCAATTTTGGATTTTCTTGAACAAAATAATACCCCAAAGAAACAAATTTGGATCAGAAATTTAGAGGGGATGGTCTTGGAGTACACTTTTAGCCATCGTTCAAATTATTTCTAAAAAGAGTTAATTGTATGTTAAATATAAGTCCACAAAGTGAGCCTCTTTCTACTTGCATTTTGTAACATGTTAAAAATTATTTTGGTGGACTTTTTGGTGAATGGCCATCTCCATAGAGTTGCTATGAATGGCCAATTTCTAGGTTTTTTTTTTAATTCTTATTTTTTCTTAATGAAAATATCAAGCATAGTATTTTCTTGAGATTTGGTGCTTTTCTATTTTTCCTACTTAGAGAGAATTTTTCTATGATTTTTCTTTGGTGGTTACCTTCATTTTCTAGGTGTATTCATTGTCCATAATTTAAGAAAATTTCAAAATTATTTTTAAAATTTTAAAGTACTCCAAGAAAAAAAGCAAGAGTACAGTAAAATGCAACAAATTTGGTAGGTTTTTTTGTGCAATCATCCTTTTAAGAGTTCAAAAAATAGAAAATTATTTTTACTTTTATTTTAGTTGTTAACCACGTCAAAAGAGTTCATTAGCAAAATTTCAAGTAGGTTGTCGGATGAGAAACAACTTTGAAAATTTTTGCAACTAGTGCAACTTGCGAGCTCTAAATTGTCACCGAGTTGCAAATGTCTCATGCAACTACAAAACCAATTGCAAATAGTAGTCACAGAACCCCTTGTTTTCTTCTAGTGATATCAAAAGTAAGTTGATACCTAGATAAAATTTGGCTCCTCGTCTTGAAGTACAAAAATAATTGAGCTATTTTTACCGAAAATAATGAAAAATTTCCATTAAAAAAAATAGCCAAACTAGAATGTTCCTTTATAAAAAAGTGCTCACATCTTTTGGCTATAGCCAATTGGCAAAAAATTGTGGATCAAAAACATATTCAAAGAGACACACCTACACCTTTCATCATAATTGCAGCAATTTGCATAGGGTTGAAAGGAATACTACCAAGAATGATTAGAAAACTCCCCAAAAGCCTAGTCAACCAAAAATATACCAGACTTATACAAAGGCAAATTAAAGGCTTCAAACTTTTACTAACTGAATTTTTATATTTTTTTGAAACGAAGTGACTGGGCAGGTCAATGAAAGAACAATGGGAATTATGAAATGCTCCCTTGCATTTGCTACAGTCGGAGCAGCCGAATAAAATGCCCCAATTACAGGAAACTAGAATTTTTGCTTCCCCATAAATGTCGCAATTCCCTCTGCAACGAAATCATTCTCTCAATTGTGTCATCAAAAAATAATGAAAAATATAGGATTGATAACCATAAAAAAAATTGAGATGATTCCATGCATGCACTGGTGTCAATAGAAGCAGGCAAGCACATGAAATTCCGGTCACTGATTTGTACTAGCAGTGAGTGATTGAGGCGGGGAAACGAAACGTCCCCTAAACTTGCAAGATTAGTTTTGCTTTTTGAAACAAACGGACAATTGCAATTGCAAAATTAGTTTCACTACAAAATTTCATTTGCTACTAGATCCAGGAAAGTAATATTTTCAACTTGTTGTACTTAAAAAATTAGAGTAACTTTGGCAAATTCGACAAATCAATGTACAGTAGCTGGGAAAACAAAATGATAGTTAGAAAAATAGATGGGATAAGAGCAGCCGCCGGGGAGACTGAACGTTCACAGATGAGTGACAGAACCAACAACTGAAGAAACATCTTTTTACAGGCAGTCAGAATAAACATGAAATTCAACAAGTAGCCGGACGACACGCCCAAATTACCGAAACCTGGGAAAAAAAATATTAACACGGGAGGAACTGAGGAAGAAAAGGAAGAAAAGGAGGTCCTCTGTCGGCTAAGGATTTATATATAAAACAGGCATACACCATTCCAAAATGGAACTCGCAGTCGCCAACTCGCCATTGTCCCTTGACAACAGGAAGCTTTCCAAATGTGCCGAAGCATTGAGCGTATCAGGTGGAACTCATCGTCATCACTTCCAAACAACCGCTTTTTAAAAATTTTAAATTATTTATTTTATTTTATTTTATATTTTTGGATCACAAAAGGAACAATGCCCCCACACAATTTCAATCCGCAAGTAACTTAACGTAACGCACCCCAGCTTGCCAATTTTCGTCAATCCCATTCTCCTTTCCCACCGGGATTCTGATGCCACATATATACCAATACGGACTGATCCCATCACTGTCTTCCAATGCGAGCTAGTACTTCGTTATAACGACTTTTTCATGAGAGTAGATCACCCCAAGAGTACAGATTTTGATCGAAACTTTGCCCAATATTTTCAAGTTTTGTTTGCCAAAGCTTCCAAGTTTTGATCGACATTACTTTTCAAGTTTTTGAGCCATTTGGAGTTCCGTTTTTGGCTATCAATGGAGGTTGCGAATGGGCTCTCGAGTTGGCATCAACTTTTTGTAATTGGAGGTCGTGGGAAAGTTTTGAGAGGCTGGGATGTAGTTGTTGCACTTGTGTTGGTAGTGCTTGGGTTGTACGTGGCTGGGTTGTATCAGCGGCGCAAGGAGTGTTCCATTCCGGGGCCTTGGCCTTGGCCGGTTGTTGGAAGTTTGTTGGTTTTGTACAATGAGCTTCCGCACTTGGCGTTGCAGAAGTTGTCGAACAAGTATGGCGGGCTTATGTATCTGCAATTAGGTACGACTTTCGATCAAACAGACTCTGGAGTTTCAACTCTTTCACTGTTTATGATAGAGTTTGCATGCGGGACGTAGTTGATGATAGTGTGCCCGCAAGTGCGTAAAGATTTTCTACAATGTTATTTTAGAGAAGGTGACTATCAATAGGATCGAGTGCACGTTGCAGATTGTTGGTAGTTTGCCGGCTTTGTGCAATGTAGGAACTCTCACACCAAGCCGGTTGCAAAAGCTTTGCAACAAGTAGGGAAGGCTCATGGAGAAACCTCCATGTACTTGCATTCAAACCTCTTGAATCTTTTCAGAAAGACATAATTTGAATGTCTGACAGTCCATGACTGTGTAAGATATTCTAGATTGTCATAATAGGCTTTAGAGAAGGGCAGAATCAAGAGGTTCGAGTGCACTTTAAGGATCATCACCATGACGCTATCGATCGATCTCATGCCAACATTGAATTTCCTATCCAGATCCCTCAAACCTTGTGTCCAGATCACCTAAAACCTTGTGTCTAGATCCCCGAACCCTGTATATCTAGATAACCCAAAACTTGTGTCTAGATCACACAAATGTTTTGTCCAGATCACTCAATGCTTGAGTCCAGATCTCTCACATTCTGGCTCTTGATCCCTCCAACCTTGTGTTCATAGATGCCTCAAACTTTGTCTCTACAGCTCGTGACCCGACGCATTGTGGGCCCCCGCGCAGGTCAGAAGCCCTGTTTGGTGATTTCCACGGCGGCAGCCGCGAAGCAGGTGTTCCGCAAGCACGACGCCATCTTCGCTTCTCGCCCTCCCATGCTGGCCTGCGACATCATCACGGGTGGCACGTTCCGCAGTCTGTCGTTCGCCCCTTACGGACCCTTCTGGCGTCAACTCCGACGAGTGGCCAACACGCAGCTCTTCTCCCCCACCGTGCATTCCTCGCACGAGCCTATCCGCATGGGGGAGATGCATCACATGCTGAAAGCTCTCGTGGAGGATGCTCAGAATGGGAAGACTGTTAACCTCAAGAGCTGGTTGACGGGGGCCACGGCTAACAACATGACCATGATGCTCACCAACCATCGGTAAGGAATGACGGAAAACATTGGTGAATCTCTGCAATTGTTGATGAGAAAAAAACTCGAACTTACTTGGAAATTTTTGAGTTCAACAAACTTAAGTATACTTTCGATGATCTGAAAAATTATACCTCTCAACAGTGAAGTTTTCGGTTTAACAAAGATTTGTTGGGATTGCTCATGTGAAAATTGTGAACACTGAGAACGTCACTGAATGCTTTCAACAGTGAATGTGTATGTCCAAGTGTCAATCTGGATGTAGAGTTTGCAACGTTAAACTTCTTTCTCACCTCTCTCGCGCTTGGCAGTCTTGAGTTTCACTCCTCGCAGGGGAACGAACTTTACCATGCTTTGTTGATCTGAAAACAATACCTCTCAACAGTAAAGTTTTCGGTTCAACGAAGGGTTGTTCAACGCAATTCAATTCTCGTTGTCAGACCACGAGAACCATTTTTCTCTTTAAATGTGGAGAAGGAAACTCGCACTCGGCAATTTTGAGGTTCACTCTGCGCAGGCCAACGAACTTTAGCATACTTGATTGATCTGAAATCTCTACCTCTCAATAGTGAAGTTTTCGATTCACGAACGTTTTGTTGGAATTGCTGAAGTGATATTGTGAAACCTGGTAACGTCACTGAATGCTTTCAATAGTGAATGTGCACGTTCAAGTGGCAATCTGGAAGTAGAGTTTGCAACTCACGTTAGACTTCTTTCTCACTTCTCTCGCACTTGGGCAATGACACCATATTGAACTGAATTTGAATGGCAAGTTGTGCATTGGTTGTTCGTCGTCTCTTCCATTAAGGTAAAGAATTCTCTTGTTGAACACTCAACAAGTACTGCTTGACAGTCTCAAAATTGCTGTTACACTGAATGTTGTGACTAGTCAGCAGCAAGTTCAGCCGCATTCGCCTTCAACGCCCATTTCCCAAGGATCGAAAGGATCATGATCCGTGTTCGATTCTCCCATGTCTAGGTACTTCGGAAGCACTGAAAGCGCAGAAAACCAGAAAACCAAACGGGAATTGGATGAGTTGATGCGCCGCAGCTTCGCTGCGCTTGGAAGCTACATCATCAGCGACTACGTCCCGTCCTTGAGCTTCATTACGAAATGGCAGGGCTGGTTATCGGAGATTCGTGGGGTCCGGGTCCTCGGGGCCAAGGTCGTGAGCAAAATCATTCAAGTGGACAAGCACAGGGAGAAAGCGAAAGAACGAGCAAGCGA
Organism: Straminergon stramineum; assembly: GCA_963920665.1. Classification (NCBI taxonomy): domain Eukaryota; kingdom Viridiplantae; phylum Streptophyta; class Bryopsida; order Hypnales; family Calliergonaceae; genus Straminergon; species Straminergon stramineum. Next base: position 1,198,586 of record OY987272.1, read on the forward strand.
TGCGGAGTATGTTCCTGACTTCGTGGACGTCTTGCTGAAAGCTCCACTCAATGACGGCCACTTGCTTCCTGACCGCGACATCGTCACCCTAATTGTGGTAAGCAAAATAACAACCCTAGCCCTTGAAGAGAGAGAAATAACGCGAGCCTAAACCCTAAACCCTGAACCGATTCTCTTTGGCTTGAATTAAGAGAATGGTCATCCCAAGTCCCATTTTGTAGCGAACAGGACAAGCATCTCTGAGATAACGTAGACCAGTCCCAAAATCAATTCAAGTTCTAGGCACTTCAATCTTGTTCATTTTTTCAAAATTCAGATTGGATGAGAGCGCTGAAGTCGAACTTGAAGCTTTCCACTAAGTTTTGATTCCCTTAAAATTGCCTACATGAGAACACTTTTGCAATCTTTGACACCAAATGAAGTGAAACTCGATGCAAGTTTTGAGTTTAACCAAAACGGAAATTCAATTCAACCATCATGTACCAAGCACCACTCCTAATGTTATGTGTTGCATCAAGGAAAGTGAAACTAGGCCATGACGAACGACGTTGGAACTTGAAACTTGGTACAATACTTCTATTAAGAGGCTCGTAACCCTTGAATGTCTGACAACGACTTCACCCTGGAAGGACCAAACTGAGGTTCATATTTTTTCAGCACTTTTGAGAGGGTCCGTCATGTGAGACGTTCTTTTGTTAAATTCTATTTATCCTAGGAGCAACTACCGTATATCCTTATACAATGTTCTGCATTGATATCAAATTCAACCCTATCTGAATTAGAGTTCACTGGTTTCAAAGCTTTCTTTTAACAAAATTCATTTTCATTGCAAGAGGAAAAAAAGCAAATGCCCTGAAATTGGTCAGTTTCGAAAGCATGAAATCTCGGGATTAACGAAGCCGAGTGGCCATGGCCAGCGCCTGATGAATGCGGGAAAAGACACCATTATCTTCATTAGCACCAAATCCAACTCTGTCTGAATTACTGGTTTAAATCCTTCCCTGTGACAGAATTCATCTTCAATGCAAGAGGATTAAAACACAGGCAAATGCCTTGAAATCAGTTAGTTTTTCGAGCCACGGATTAACAAATCAGAGTTTCCATGTCCAGTGCTTGATGAACGCCGGAACAGACACCATAGCCAACATGGTGGAATGGGGCATGTCGGAGCTGATGGCAAACCCTCGCATCCGTGAACAAGCGCAATCCGAGATCGACACCGTAGTAGGCCAAGACCGTCTTGTCCAAGAATCCGACCACGCGAATCTGCCCTTCCTGCAAGCCATTGTGAAGGAGACGTACCGGATGCACCCTGCGCTCCCACTCGGTCTCCGAAGAGAGTCCCATGAACCCTGCGTTATAGATGGATGCGAGTTCCCTGCGCACACCGAGCTCATTCTGAATACGTACGCCATTCATAGAGATCCTAATGTGTATGAAAGGCCGAATGAGTTTCGGCCGAGACGGTTTCTGGAGGATCACAAGGAAGTGGATCCCTTATCAGGTCTGCAGCGTAACCCTTAAACCCTAATCCTCGGTTCTCTCTCTTGATCGTAACCCTAGCCCTCGGTTTCTCTTCCTTGATGTTATCGGAAATCCATGTGAACTTCCATGCTGTGTCGGACTGAATCGGAAAACAATTTTCAAGTTCTCCATTATTGGAATTGCTTTCGGCGAGTTTCATAATGTTTAACACTAGGTTGAGTTTCATAAACTTTACACTTCTATGTGGGTAAGGGGAAACGACATTTTAGGAGGTCGCTTTGCCTTGTTGTCAAACGAGAAGCAGACAAAAAGTTCAAGTTCTAATGTTAAATTTAGTTTCCAGAAGTTGCCTTCCCCTCGTTTTCAAGAACCTCTTCCTAAAAATTTTGCTGGCCAAAAATTCCGATTCCGATTCTCCTCTGACAAACATTACACACTTGCATGTAGAATTCCGGAAAATCTTTTTGTAAGCTCTGCAAAGTTTGGCCGATTTCTGTACATGGTTTCTCTTTCTTGCTTTTCTGTTAACCCATGACGTCTTCTCTTTCTTGTTTTTTTCTTTACCAAAACACTCGATTTCTCTTTCTTGTTTTTATTGTAAACCGAAACATTTGAACCGCATTGCTGGTTTCATTACTGTTCAAGATGGAGCGCACGGCTAGATTCGAGACGCCTTACACGACTTTTATGTTTCTGTCCATTCTTTGTTTTTGAATTTTATACTGTGAGCTTCTTAAATCGTTTTGTACTACGATTTCAAAATTTGGCATAAACTTGAATTGGTAACTGCATATGCAGGTCATGATTTCTACCAGCTGATTCCGTTCGGCGTCGGGCGCCGTATGTGCCCGGGCTACAACCTAGGACACGTGATGGTCATGTCCATGATGGCAAATTTGCTGCAGTGCTTCGATTGGTCGCTGCCTAAAGGACTGAGCGCGGAGTCTCTGGACATGTCGGAGTATTACTCGTTCTTGAGCTTCCGGAGCTCGCCCTTGTGCTTGATCGCGCAACCCCGGAGTGCTGCGTCTCTTCTGTTGCAGCAAGCTTGAAGCGTTGCTACGCCATAGCTCAGAAATTGCTGTGTGTTTGAATTTGAACCTTGAAACTAGACTAGGCTTGAGACTTTAATTGCAGCATTCTGCATCTGCAAGTGTGCAGTTTGAAACAGGGCTCCGCTATAGCTCAGAGTTGCTGCAAGTTCTGCAAGTTGAAACGTTGGCTGGAGACTGGAAAACATTCTGGAGCTGCGGGCTTGAAGTAGGAAGCGGTGATCCACCATAGCTCGGAATTGCTGCATGTTTGGAAGCTTGAAGCTAGAGTGTAGTTGGCTTGAGACTTGCCAGCATTCTGCATCTGCAAGCTTGAAGTTTGGAATGGTGATCCGCCATAGCTGCTCAAAGTTGCTGCAAGTTTTGAAAGTGGAAGCGTTGGCTTAAGATTGGGCAACACTGTGCAGCTGCGAGCTTGAAGTTTGGAAGCGGTGCTACACCATAGCTCAGAATTGCTGTATGTTTTGAAGATTGAAGCGTTGACTGGAGACTCGGCAGTGGGGTAGAGTAATTTTGTACCGGCACTAATTATTAATTGGTGACATAGGGATTGCTAGGAGCTCTGACTATTCAGTTTGCCTCCATGACTGAGGAGGTAAGTTCAAGCTTGCCGGTTTCAATGCAAGTGTTTATAATAAGGGAGCCAACCCATTTCTGACCACTTAACCCTTAAAGGATGGACTGGTGACCATGAAAATCATGGTTTTTGGAACCGTGTAACATCATCTACTTTAAAAAAATAAAAAATAGTCATTGGAGGTCGAAGTATTGTAGAAGATCTTCCCCTTCCACACAAAATTCGAAGGATGAATAGTTGCAATTTTGTCCTAAATAGAGGGATTCCTTGTCATCCATTGGCCACAAAATGGCCATGTCAATGTTTATGGGTTAAGCAATCATGCAAGACTCTAAATCCTGCAAACGAAGTGGGTCCTACGGGGTCATTTTGTATTTTATTCAGGGTAAAGGTAAAAACTGCCCCCCTATTTTGAGCTATATCTACGGTATGTTATAGACCTCTCCTAGCTAATTTGGAGTATCTGATTGCAAATATGAATTTGAAATTTACTTAAAATACAAAATTCATGCGTTTTTCCCATGGTAAATCTGCCCTTGCAGAGCCCACTTTGTTTGTAGGATGTAGCGTCCTCCAGCAATTATGCGTATCTAGAGAGCATGTTTCTTGAGTGGGGAAATTTTCCTATGTACAGAAATAGAGTTTGGAAGGATTCCATAATTTTACAAATTTTCTTTTTTTCAAAACATAATTACCATAATTTTTTTAGTTGAAGATTCTATTCAACCCATGCTGGTCATAATTATAGGTCTTCTATTTATTTCAAACTAAGGACTAGTTGTAGTATCAAGAGACTTGTAGTGAATCGTAATGAGCCAAAACTATGCCGGGAACTATGCCACAACTAATCACTCTTCATCTTTACCTACATAAAAAAAAGAGCACCCTGCCTTGCCAAAATCAAGGGGTGATTAGGAATGGGTTGCCTCCTATAGAATCTCCATTGATTCTTCAGAAGTTCATTTAGGCAAAATACTAGCTATAAGATTTGGAGAGCAGATCAATTGTGTATCCCACATATATAGATTGTTATTTCAACTTCCAACCAATGGTAAGTCTCCAAGTGTGCAAAATTAAAAAGAATCTCATTGTTGATGATTTGATCCTGTGTTTTAAAATAGTGTATCCATTCTCAATGGTAATTGTGTTGAGAATGGATACACTATTTCAAAATGGAGGTAGTATTTCAAAGATGAAATGTAGCATTTGTTGGAGTTGCAAAACAATTCTTATTATCCCAAAGAGAATTTTTGGGAAGAACCATGAATTTTTTCTCACTTTTCTAAAAAACCCCATTAGAGTGGGATTAAATAGCCAGACTATTGGAGAAGCTCTTACAAAGAAGGAATGTGGTTCATGTAAGCTAAGTAGGATAACCTTCTATCTTTCCTTTAGTTGTTGCACGTATTTAGACTTAAATTTGTTTTTGCACTTAAATGGCAAATAAGAGAATTTCACATGTATTTAGATCAATTCGATTTTGAGAAGAAAAAACAAAACATATTATAGGTAGTCAAAGCAAAAACATATGACTTTCCATTGTTGTCCCTCAAGAGAGACTATTTTCATTTGTGAAAATTTAATGTGGTTCTCTTAATATCACATTTAATTGCAATGGTAATCCAAAAGCGTCCATTAGGACTATGGAATATTGAATGAATCATTTGCATGGAGGTCTTCATTATAGTCATAAAATTGTGACTATCCAATCCAATTCTCATCAGAGTGTGAACCCACATGTTGTTTTTACTACATTAAAATTTCACAAGGTACAATTGGGCTAGGGGTGTTTTGGGATCTACCCACCTCACTTGCTCTCATAAATCTATCCATTTTGAGAGTGAAATCTTCATGAAAAAAAATTTTCATTCATGTTGACATTTAAATAGATTTGAGTTTTTCTTTACAATAATTTTCTTCAAAATCTTTTCTTTTGTTTTCATCCTTTGTTTTCACTTCATGCCCTAAAAGCTTTTCTTAAAAATTTAATGAAATGTTTCTATCCTCGTAAATGATTGCACTTCTAAAAACTTAAATCTTCAATCAAATCAAACATTAAATTAATAGAATAAGATATATCACAATGGTTGAAAGTTTCAACATGTACAACTTCAACCAAATGAAAGCATCATGTGGTTGAAAGTTGAAACATTCTAATTTGTAGCTTTGAAGATCAAATGCAACATGAAGACTACATGAATATAATCTGATTTTTGTAACATTAAGAACATTCTCAATGTAATAGTGGATTCTAGTACTTAGGACAACAAAATAAGATCAAAATGTAGTACAAAAATGTCAATACAACTTCATGCAATAACTCATATGCACTAAATTTGATCACTTGATTCTATTGTATGGAATGTGAACCTCTCTATGTTAATTTCGGAGCAACCTTAATGGATCATTTTGGTTGGTCAAATAAACTATATACAAATGTCAAGTAGCTCATAAGCTGATTCATAATTTCACACTTCACACCCTTCCATAGTGCTCCCATGCTGCATTATGGCTAGCACAACAAGCCACCATGTATATTAGTACCTGTTGGCACATACAACAACAAACTAGGGTGTTAGAGCATGCCCACCCACCTTGGAAAAAACAGATGACTTGAGAAATTTGTCCCGCCCAAAATGAAAAGTGGATGGCATGTTGACAAGACAACCTTGAAAAGGCAACCATGCTTGAAAACATAGCTCATTTAGTAGGCCTGTACTTGACTTGCAAACAAGAACACTTAGTTGATTGCTCGGCTAATGTCTATGTTCCTTTATCATTTGATTTTTGGGCTTCCCCTGCTAGGCCTAGTGGCGATGCCCTTTAATACATCAACAACATGAATTTGGCACACCAAGCAAAAAATCTAGCTTCGTTTCAAGTAAAAAAAGTGTATTGGAGACAACCCATTTCTGATCACCGCCCCCTTTTGGCAATATAGACTGTTCTCTTTTTGTGCAGGAGGAGATAGCAGGGATTAATTACAGCACAGTTCCCTGTGCAATTGTGGCACATTGTGATTGTTTTACAACACTCTCAATGCTTGGTGGATATTAGGGCCACAGGTGCAAGAAGAATGTTCTACATGCTCAATTCAATTGGTGATTGATTTGATGTTGTTCCATTACCAGAATAAGGAATATGACGAGAGTGACAGTGCCAGCAACTCTCCCAGTTTGCTTCAATTCCTGTGCCACCCCACCCCTGCAACAGTGTGTAAACATCAGCCTTCTTATGGAGAGAATGATATTTGATGAGCAATAGTTCCACCTCAGTTCCTTCTAATGAAAGCTTGTGATGATCAACTTCATACTCATAATCTTATGAACTAGCACTAGTGACCTGCTGAACCATTGATTTAATTGTAATATTTTTCAGACCATGATATTTAAGAAGTGTACACATAAAACTGATAGTAAGGTAGGAGCCCCTGTCTGTGCCACAAGCCAAAAGTAACCCCTATTTGTGCCACAATGAATCAATAATATACATTTCAAATTTTCAAATGTACTCTATTATTGTATAGTGGTCACAAAGTAGCACAAATAGACACATGACACAAATAGAGTCTCCTTCCATAATTTGCATTGATGACAACATCGGTGGGCTAGTTGCATGTCATTGTCAGAATTACCTAAGTATAAAAACTTTGCCCCCAAAACTTAAGAGTTTATAGCAATTAGTTCTACTAAGTAGGCCACATGAACCCAATTCCAGGAATTGGAAAGATATTGTTCACACTTGAGAGAAGTTAACCACGCACTCGTGTTACTCACTTGCATGAATTGCATTCGTAGCACTTCACTGTGACATCGTTTGAGTATTTATGGCAGTCCAGGTTGGGGGTTGATGAGGTATTGCTAGAAGTGGTAATAAATGTACCAGGTGAGGTCATTGGATATCCACACCTGCAGCACCCCAAAACATTGGTGAAAACCCCAAAATACAAGAAGATATCCCTTTGTATGACCCAAAGAAGTTAGGCCACTTCATCTTTAGGAAGAACATTCTTTCTTAGATACCTGAACTCTCTTCAATTTAACAAGAAGACTTCTGTAAGTGGTGAATAATATTATGGTCGAAAATCAACACCAATTACGAAATTCATAATTTGATCAATTGAGAATTGAAAGATATTCAATCTCACTCTGAAGGTGGTCGACAACAGCCAGATTGGATTGGATTTAAACTTGTTGACAGGTAGGCACTTGGCTGCAAAACCACTTGCTAAGTCAGAAACATTCATGCTGGAAACTTTTGTGTTCTTTTAGGAATACATCTTTGGGTAAGAATGATGATAAAAAGTTGTTATATTTTGGGAGGTAAATCAAAATTATAATACTTAGGAATTGTCCATGTGTTTCAAAAAATATAAATAAGTAAATAAATATAATACTTAAACAACCCAGTAAAACACCACTTCCATTTTTTCAACAAACAAGAACATCCAACTATGCTCCTCTCCTAGATGGCTTGGTTTGACAATTCTTATAAATTAGAACTCCAGGAAGATTGGTATTGGAAGGTGGAGAAATACCAAGATGCTGTTGAAGTTTGCACAATTACTTGTCCCTGCTATACAAGCTTTCACATGGTTCCAATTTGATTGCTTGCTCAACTGCATACAAAGTGAAGTTAGCTAAGAGATAAATTCAAATCTTAACAACACAAATATTAATATGAGGTTATGAATAAGTTACCCACTGTAACATCGACTCCTAGTATGAATTTAAATCATGCTGTTCTATATAGTGACTCATACCGTACTGTCTTCTAGAGTTACTAATTGACATGGAGTTTCAAACCAAGTTTCAACCTCTCTCAAAAGTCAGCGTAGGTGTAAGTACATCCTCAATCTATTGATCCGCATTTTATAATGATTGACAGAATTCTTTTTCAATCACAAAACAACTAGCACCTATTCCTTGGAATAATAAAATATCTGAGTAGCTCATTTACATAGCAAAGATCCAATAGTTTCTGAAAAAACTAAGTTAAATCAAGGCACAAGGATGACACTCAACTCACTTTATCTTGCACATACTTTGAATATGCGCTGAGCCTATACTCCTTAAATCTGAAATGCACAAAAATTAAGCTCAGTGTGGTATCGAAATACTAGTGCAAGAACACCCCGGGGTCACTACTCATCACTCCATCCAAAGAAGTGCCACATACTAGATTAATCACTGTTAGGAATTCTCTTGATTTCATTGGCAAAAAATTATTTAGAATTCATTGAAACTATCCCAATAAAATTTAAATCTACCATTTTTCGACGGTAACGATGGAAACTGCAATTCGCCATTCCAACAACAAAGGTGAAGATCAGATCAGTGGATAAATATGAGGCTTACATCTGGCCGTTGACTGTGTACCCGCCGCCTGGAGCTGTCACCACGAATCTAGATTGATCAAATCCCACAGAATTAATTCCTTTACAAGCATCACTTAGTTTAATTTATATCATACTACTATTGAGACACTTGTCACTTGACTCCTGCTGAATTGTTATGAATACATGGCTCATACACTGAATTTGACAGCTCTTCAGCTCCACACAGAGCAGAAGACATGAATTTATATAACTGCATAGGCGAAAATGTCCCGGACATTTGAATAAATTTTTCTTAAGAAAACAGCAAGACACGAAGTTCAGAAGAATAAGTTAGCACTTAGCAGTAGACTCACATGAAAATGGTCACGATCAGAAACGTGAGGAGCACAAGAAACATCAAGAACAGGTACTATCCTTCGGTCAAGGCTTAATAAGGGAATGAAATTCAATTTCAAATTAAAGAACATATGATAATATTTTCGAAATTAAAACCATTTCATGTTGCACACAATAACAGACCCACTTCATTGACGCCATGACAAGTACCGTTATATGAAGGATTCAGAAACCAATTCAAGCTATAAAATATAACCGGTCCTTCAGCTACAGTAATCGTTAAGCTATAGGTTCAAATTGCAGATATGGAATGAGAAGGATACGGCGTATAGGACAGGAACAATAGCAAACCAAGACCCAAAAAGTCCCAGCACCGCTCTGCATAATTGAAACAGCCATTCCACCATGTACACGGATTAGAGGTGTTATAGATTACAACGGAATCGATGAATACACACAACTACGATTATGTGAAGTCAAGCAGCTAATAGAAATTGGAAAAATGTCCTTTCGTTTCCAAATTCTATTCCTAGTGTATCCTAGTGTGTTCTATTCTATCATCACTGCACAATATTGATGTGGAAATCTCCAAAAATTTCATCGATGGACATTTTCGATTTTTCCTGTGAGTTCAAGGAGACAAACATTATGTCCCGCAATATTTATACAGCCAACCTCAATTCAGTCTACACCATAATCTGTGCGTGCAATGCATCAAATTAGGAATAGCTAGACCATCTGCTCAATGACTAGAGCTAGCAGAATGCAAGGCTCCTTCAAGCAACTTACATGAGTAAAAAGAATGCTCCAACAATGAAAACTGGGGCAATGAGACTTCTCTCGCAATCGCCAGGTCTGGTCGCAAGCCATATCCCCAGTGCGATGATGACCAACGACATCAACTGCACATACAACCACAAATATAATTCAATTCGTCACCGAACATTTGGAGTAGATCTCGAACCCTTGAGATAATATCAATAATTGAACTGTAGTTCCATAAATATATAAGTGCAATGCACAGGTTTAAAATTGGCGATGCTAGTAACCGCATAGAAAGTTGAAAGTGTGTAACTACCACAGCAAGAATATTAACCCATTTTATTAGTAAGGCACTCTTGGAAGCGGGCCGATCAGACTTGAAGTAGATCACAGAATGATCCATGATGAGATTGGAATTGAATGAGGTCTATCAAACTCTCTCCAACAATGTTTGGGACTAAAATCTGTAAGACAGAGAAGACTATTACTATACTTCGGCTCCAGGGTCTGCAAGGATGAACGCAATTTGCCCAGCCAAAGACATGAAAATAGACTGCTATAATGAAGACGAAAGATTAGTATCCGCCAGTTCAAGTCGGACCATGAAACTCACACTTGGGGACACCGACTACAGGAAGTGAATATTCCAAATCTGCAAATTCGAAATTTCTCATTCTCAGGCGACACAGGAGGATGTCACAGTCGTCGAAGCTCACTCTAGCTAGAGTTGTACAGTAGTCGAAGCGGAATCAGAGATCCTCCATAATTTAATTTGTCGGAGCTATTTCTAGAGATCTACTTACAGTAGGCGGAGGAGACGTACTACGATCTCAGAAACTCGTCGGAGAATAGCTACACTGATTTGTCTTAATAGTGCGTGTGAACTAATTTACTAAACTCACACTATTTTGAATTAGTGCAGGTTGAAATGTTGCTGTGTTGAACTAATTTGCACTAAAAGTGGATCGGTGAGAGTTCACTGCTCATGACGACGAGGAAACCGCTGAGGAAGTTGAATCCTCCAAAGCGCCACCCAGCTTTCCGCCAAGACCAGGCTCGCCTAACAGTGGCCTGTAACCCTGAATTTCTATTTGCACGGTTTGCATTCAAATTAAATAACGTGCAAGCCCGAGAGAGAGGAGAGAGTACCGGCAAAGAGAGGGAGGGCCATCTGTGGTGAAAATTGGTCTGCCGGAACGCTGTTGTTTGCCACTTTTTGAAGCTTCGTGTTACTCTTTGTTTTGCGTGTTTTGAGCCAAGTTTTGATTCCTCCGGTTTCAGTGTGATGTTTTGATCTTGCAGTGGAAGAATTGAAAATGTCCGCTTGTTTCAAACATTAAGATAAAAAAATTGGGAGACAGTCATACAAAGCTGCCGCAACGACTTCCATTTTGCGTAAGACCGATCCTCCAGCACCCTCGTCATGGCTTCCTCAGCGCTGCAACAGGAGAGAGAATTCTAAATCATACGCTGATCAAGTTGGCGTCTGCGGGAAGAAGAAGAAAACAGGATTCCTACAAAATGTGTGCCACTCGATACTTCAAGAGCTAGATCTACAGCAATCAGTCACTGCTCTTGCTCAGATTCTCAAAGCAGGCGCTTCACCTTCATCGCAAACGATCTACCAAAAATTCGAAGGAACAATTCATTCCGAGAATTAACACTTAAATCCTTACAGCAGCCAAGGACAGAAAGATCGTTAACATCAGTAACCCTAAATTTTTCCAAGGCATTCGTAGCATTCGTACTTCAAAAGACTATTTCAGTATCACTTTGATCTGCTAAAAATGAAACCTGACGTACTATTTTAGGACAAATCAAGTCGAAGTTGTTCGTAAGGTATCTATTGAGTCAAACCCACATGCAAGCAAGCTCGGAAGTGCTCCGAGCGAACAATTTCAATGAAAATGATCTTGGTGGTGATAGCTTTAGTTGGAATTGCTAAAGGTTGGAATTTTAAAGAGAGTCAAATAAGATTGGTGACTGGTTTGGTGCTTGAACGTGGAAATGTGCCGGGAACTAATATTCTCTACAAAGTGCAATTACAAGTGCTTGCTGTTCTAGAGCTACTCGGCAAATTCGTGCGTAGTATGCAATTGCCGAAGGAGCCACGATGTTGAGACGCAGTGGCACTAATGTCAAGTCGGACAGCAGCTAACTTAGTTTCAATGTTAACCCCTACTGAAGGAAGTTGCATACCTTTGGTCGAGGGTGTAAAGCGTGGCTGTCGCCCAATGATCCTTTTGCCTTTACATGGAAATGCACGTACTCAGTCATGAAATATTAGATTGGGATGAGAATTTTTGTGATCTCAGTTAGGATCATAGTGCTTATCCTTCTTTTTTGTATTTTTTAAACAAGTTTGGATGTGCAAAAAACATAGAATTATTTTAGTGAGATTGAGAAAATTTGGAAGGAAATAGCTACATACAAATCCTGTATTTTGGGTTCACACTCTTTGTAAAGCATGAAATTATCAAATCTTTTTTCTATTCTTGTAGATGGTAAAGGTCTTGTGAGTAACAACTATGACTAGTTCAAAATTCTCATTTGGTTATAGAGAAATTTTGATTGCGTATTATTTGAAAAATGTATAAAAATAACCTATCAAAAGAAGAGTAGACAATTCCTAAGGTTCATCCTTTGGCATGTGGTACGCTAATTGGAATTTGGTATTAAGAAAATCCTCCAAGGTTGTGATTTCTGAATTCTTGATAGAATAAAGGAAGTGTGTGGTAGGACTACAATAATTTCTAGGAAAACAATGACTTGTGAAAGCTCTTGATTCATAGGCGCTACCTTCTATAGACTAACTCTTAGCTCAACTATCTAGTGGTGAAAGGTAAGGTGATACATATGGTGTGGTCACTAGCAATGAGGACATACTTTTATACTACTAGATTTCTATAGTACATTTAATCATTGAAAGAAAAAAATACAACGTAAAAGGTTATGGTCAACTTTCACTAAGTAATTCTTTGTACTATTGGCAATTATTCCTTTGACAATCTCTATCCACCTAATATTTATGAAATTTTTTGGTTGAAACAATGTTGGAATATAAATGTCATTTCCGCAAGGGTGAAACAATGACATCCTCTCCAATTTTGGTTGAAATGAGATTTCAAAACAAATATCATTTCAATATGGGATTTGTACTAGTGGAAGTAATCCACAACTTAATGAATTAGCACTTGAGAGTCTTGGCGTCCTCTAGATGGATTGTAATTGTTTTCAAGAAATAAATGTTGGAGCTGCATCAAAAAGATGAATTACATTCAAGTATATTTCTATCTATTTCTTCATCAATGGCATTAGTGTGAGCTACACTTTTACATAAATTAGTGCAATCAAAGATTATACTCAAAGACTTGTAATCTATCGAGGTAAATTAGGAAAGCAAGAATGTCACATGTCTATTCTCATGCATCAACTATTTACTCCAACCAATTAGCCCTTGACCACTTGCACAATCCATAGAATATTTCTTCTTGGGATGACTTCTCATTGCTAAATCAATATTCCAAGACAAAACTTAGTGAACATTCGTTGACATGTTTGAGTTTCAAAAATCAACTAAGGTGGAATTTTTATCCAAATCAAGAGTTTTTTTTGGCTACGGAAAGACAACCCAATAAACTATATGGAGAAATTTTTGTTTTTCAACAATTAAGTACATATTAATTTAAGAAATGTGCACAATGTGCTCAATTCAAAAAGTCAAAGTTTAAGGCACTAAGTGATTTCTCGGAGGATCTACCTTAGTGTAGCTACATAATTGTGGATGAAACTTATTTCCTATTTGTCAATTAGGAGTTAGAATTTCTTAGTTGCTAGCTCTACCCCCAAGTGCATTGGATCAAGGATTTTACTTGTAGTTGACTTGAAAACTTTTTTACATTGTCTAAAAATAAGCGTTATATTGTACAACTTTCACGTTTATAGTATATTTGGAATTTACTCACACATAAAGTTGGTATGGTTCATTGAATGAAAGAAATCATCTAGGACTCTTTATTTTTTTAATCAAAGTAGAACGCTAAATATAGTGAAAAAATTTCACAAAGGCTCTAATCTTTATATGTGAATCGAGTGTAGATATATAACGGGGTTGTAATCACCTTCACTTTTTTAGGAGTATATGTAACACCCCCTCAATTTCTTACTTCTCAACAAATACAACTCTTAGTGGACTTCTTTGCATATATTGCTAAATTATTTAGTGGCTTCACTAAACTAAATATTGCATGTCATATATCACAACTTTCCATAGGCATTTGCCACAACTTCATTGCTTCATGACTCAATAAGGGTGGTCACACCTTCTTCTCCCCATTCTCAATCTTTAGAGAATGGGGACATGACACTCTTCCTTTGACTTGTGGAGGGCCCATTTTTTCAAGATTGAGAAGTATCATTCTTCTCCTTTGAAGGTGAAGAAGTTTTCATGTGTGCATGTTTCACCTTGAGTATGCCACTTTCACCTCTATATTGTGTAGGATTTACAATCGTCTTGTCTATCACACTATTTGGCTTTGTACTATTTAAAGATCTTCTAGTCACTATGATATAAGAAGAGTTGCTTATCAAAATCATATGAATTCCATCTTCTAATGTTCTTAATTATGACAAAGTGAAGGTCAAACTATGAATCTATAAACCTTTAGTTCGAAGTAGATGTGTTTCAACTCTATATTCTTGCAAAATTACATCAAACAAGTACATTAGACCTAGTGATGTGGAAAAAACGAAGGTGATATATATTGAGTGACCCTAAAGCCCAAATGACTTTGTGGATTATTCTAACCTATGTCACCATGATTGGGTGAATGCTCACTAGAAAATTTTTGCATCTAGAATTTCAAGAAAATCCCATCCTTGATTCTCCATTCTCATCTTCCATACAACACAAAAGGAGGGTCATACCTTATTCATAGAGAAAGGCTCCTATTGGCTCCTCTTTTCATTCCACAACCTCTTGTTCTTCATAAAAGTTTCATTCATGGAGAAGGTGTAACAACCCCTAATTCATGACATTGCATGTACTTACTACAAGCCATATCATAAAATGCAATACTCAAGTTACATCAATGAAAACTTAAAAAAATGGCCAAGGTGAATTGACCCCCTCATTGCCCAGTCTTTGGATGACAAGGGGGGTGAGGGGCGCCATTCCGTGTCCATCCCACCCCAACCTCCTCCCTAGCAACTAGTGATCCTAAAACATGTTTAGGGAAATTAGCCAAATGTTCATTTTTGGAAGATTTTTTTGAATTTAACACTAAAAACATGAAGAAATTAAGTAGCAACCAAGAAAAATTTAACCAATTTTGGGATCACTACTTGCAACCTTCTCCCTCTATGACTTGCTCGCCACCTCCGACCTCCCTCCGACCTTCAACCTACTCTTGTTTACTATAACCTACCTTGAGCTTGAAAGCCTTGCAAATTTCTAGCTTCTTCCAAGAGTGCACAATTTTTTTATAATTTGTATTTTTCAAATGCATGAGTTATTTTTTTTGATAATATTTCTCATTTTTTTCTCATAGAATCTAAGGATGCAAAATGTTTGACATCAAGTGCTTGTAATGTTACCATGGGAGGAGGGCCAATTATGCAATCACAAAAATATGCTCTATTAAAGACACACATATAGAAATGATTTTGGGTAGAATCATAAATAATTGTAACCCCTAAAGTTCCATGACTATTATATCTATCTATCAGGTTTAGAAAAAATAATTCTAGAATTAGACATCATAATTTTTAGGGAAGGTATTTTATAAAAAAAATATTTTGTATGTAAAAAATATAAAATTTGAAGAAACACTCTTATTTTAAGAATTTTCCAAAGAAAAATTCTAAATTTAATTAAATATTGAACATGAAATGGCTACCTTAATAGTTAGTACTGAGTGTTTCACCAAAAATCATTCCAAAATTATCATTAATACAAAAAAATATTTTTTTGACATGTACAAGTGGTGCAGAATGTAGGGGTGAAGGTAGAGGTATCCAAACTTATAATCTTTTACTCCCTCTATCCCATAATGATCTTCTTGTTGGCTTTAATTTCCTATCCCAAAATGATCTTCGTGTTGCATTTGTGATGTTGTGAGTTGGTCAGATTTTGCTTCTAAGTGCTATCTAGGACCAACAAAACAACTCTGAATAGTAGTTCTCCCTCCATCCATACAATCATCAATCAAAAGACAAATGATTGAAGGGGTTAATCAACATTGTTTGTTTTTATTTTTTGCATCTCTTTGAGTATTTCTTGATTGAAGGAGATGAAGCTTTGGGAGGCAAAACAAAGTTCCACACATAGTCTTGGGCCCATACTAAATGCCCATAAAATGACAATCTCACACTCAACAATTAAATGACCAGTGGTGCTCTTTGAAAATGCCCCTAAAAATTCACTTTTCAATACTCCCAAACTACACTTTGAAAATGGCTTCCAAACTCAAATTTTCTAGGATGCTAAGAATGCACCAAACTCTACTTATAGCACAAAAGGGGTCTTCAAAATGTTATTTTTAGCTTTAATCTGTATCTTTTTGTTAAACAGGAAGATCATTATGGGACGGAGGGAGTACTAAACTAGAATAATAGTGTGGAATACTTCAATTTTTTGAAGCAATACATTATGAATTTAGGATTTATAGTGAAAATAAACAATTTTAATTACGTTATCTTTTTCTATCATCAAACTTAAAATCCTCTTACCTTCAAATTATTACATTGTAGGTATATAAATTGCTTAACTATGACTAAAGAAGCCTATTACCATTCCTTGATACGTTGAAATTGCTTTAATTGTTACTTTAATTACCACCCACATACATTAATCACATAAACTTTTTACAAGGATACAAAGAAAAGTGAACTTACGGTGCAAAAATTTATCTTATTATAGGAGCAAGGGCGCAAAATTAGTATCACCACAAATATATTATTTCAATAAAAATTTGTTCAGCAAAATAATATTTTAGATTTTACAAATTTACAAATGTGTAATTTTGATAACTTAGTATTACATGCACTAACTTAATAAATCATTGTATATATCCCAATAATTTGAAAATTAAAAAATGACATTTTGTGCAATTTGAATTCTAAAATTAAATTATTGCAACAAATAAGTGTCTAAGTGTGTGATCAACTTATATGTAGTCTATTCAAAGATGTGAAATTAAATAACTTCTTTATGAATTGCCCAAATGAAGATGGGCAAATATGGTTTAAGACTTTACAGTAGGGGAACCCAAATGTGCCAAGTGCCTAAATGCACATTTTAAAGAGATAATCATCTTGAAGTACATCTCCTAAATCAATATGTACCTATTCTTGAAGAAATGGTTTTAAAACAATTGCCAAAAAACTTTAACTCTCATTCATAACTTTTGCATATGGTATCCAAATGATGCGTTCTTTAGTGCATTGAAATCTCGTATCACTTGTCAATGAGAAAGTGTAAATATTTCACAGGTTTCATAATAGAAAAAAGTCTACGATAAAAAAAAACAGTGTCAATTTTGGGTGTCCCTTGTGCAGTTTTGTTCTTTTGAGACACATGCCCGATTTGCACCTTCAGAAATCTTTATGCATGAGCCCTTTTGGAAATTTTGAAGGGGGATTTAAAAAAATTGCCAAGCCGTTGATGCTACAACCCACAACCATCCTGCAACAGGTGAACCACTGCAATACAAAGGAGTCTCGCAAAAAACGTCTACAACTAGCCAATCATTTCAAAATTTTGTCTAATGGGTGGCCAATGCTTAAGTCCAGGTGCAAATTGCTTGAAGGGCCCAATCTGATTAGCCTTCACTGGAGTGATGAATTTGGATGGCTAATGGGCGGAGCAAATGTATGATTCTGTGATTTTGTTAAAAAATTATGACAGAGATCATTGGTGCTGCCTGGGTCTTGCAGTTGCCAGGATTCATTTGTCACCTTGCCTGGATTAACTGGAGATGCATACTTATTCTCTCGTGGTTCAACATCTGCAAAACTGCTCAGCAAAGTCACGTTTCCGGTTTTTAATGTTTTCCTCAAGGCTTGGTCCGCATGGCCCACGAGGAATTCAAGGCTTGTAGCACTAGTATAATTGTGGAACATGCTTCAGGTAACTAGCTTGAGGTACATGCACAGAAGAAGCTTGAGATTGTCACAGCAAAACAGGACGAGCCAAACCACTCACCACGGCTAGCTTCAAAAACATGGACCGAATCTTGAGATAGGCATGGCAAAACATGACTAGCAGAACCACTCAATGATGGTAAGCATCGGCCAATTCGTGATCAGCTACATCATCTCACCAGCCACCCAGTCGGGATTCCAGAGTAGACACCATCGAGGCCACACAGTTTTCGAAGCACCACAGATCCCCAACACACACCACAACAGTGCTGATGAAACACGAGTCCACCATCTGCACTGTCATTCCATTTCCGTAAAGCACCGAACCACAAGAACAAAAAATGCAAAAGGGACACCCAAAACTCAGACACCCAAAACTGTCTGAGTTTGGAGGTTCAGATCCAAATTTCACGGAGATCAGCACTGCAAGAGGTCGGAAGGGAGGGATGGAGGAGCAGGTCGGAGGCGGAGGAGGTTGGGGCGGGATGAACAGGGAATGGCACCCTTCAATCCTCCGTCATCCAAAGGTGGGGGCAATGAGGGGGTCAATTAACCCTGAACGGATATTTCGTTAAAACGGCGATATTCCACAAACTGGGCACTTTGAGGTTCAGACCGCGCGGTCTGAAATGTATACCCCTCCTAGATTTCAGACGGTGTGGTCTGAAATCTACACCTGTCCTAAAAAATAAATGGAAAAATGGCGTATGAATACCGCCATTTTAACGAAATATTTGTTCCTGGCTTTAAACAACCGTCTCAGGTCAAAAGTTTTGTCCCACTTAGAAGAATCAAGAACAGAAAGAGACACAAAAAGTCAACGTTCTATCAGTTCGCATGCCCTCCACCCCGCCATCACGGAGTTATTTTGAGCAATCTGAGTACTGTAGTTCAAGCTCTCTATGAACTTCGAAATGCATCAGGAGCTGTGTAAGCTACTAGTTTGTGTTATTGTGTGAGAGGATTTAGAAGAGGTTGTGGGGGTTCCTCCTGTAGAGTCAATGCTTCGAAGTCCTTCGTAGATGAAGACCTCGGATACCAACTACAAGATTTTCTTCAAAGATTTTCGTGAATTGCAAACCGCATGGAGCGGAGGGAGTAGCGCTCGTGAGACAGCCTGAAGGACGGTGCGAGCTGACTCTCTTAAGGTTTGAATCGAAACTGTCAAATGCTCAGGTCTTCAAATACGTATGTAGGATAGGTCTGCATTGATTGAGCTCTTCTTAGTCTAGCTCTCCATACAAAGTCTTGAGGGTTCTGCTCTGAAATCGGGTTTCAAAGATTTCACTTGTTTTCCCGTGCAGGTAACTTTGCTCTGATGTGGACTCTCTTGTATAGATCACTTTGCATGTTAGTTTTTATCGTGTAAAGCGGTTGGATCCCCATCAGATTCTCTGTTATCCTCATATCGGTCTTTTATATATGCAGGAATCGTCTAGGGTGTAGAGTACAGATGGTCAATTTCATTAAAATGGCGGTATGATGATGAAATGGCGCAACATTCCATTAATATGGCGCAGAGTATGTCAAAAATGGCGCACGGCATATGCCATTTTAATGAAATTGCCCATACAGGGTTTACAGTTTACTGCAACAGTGACAACAATATTTCTGAATTTTTTTTCAAGGAGCGCCATGGCGACCTCATCGGGAAGCTGGAATGGTGGAGAACAAATTGATGAAGAGATGCCTGAGTTTCTGAGAATTCCTCCATCGGACATCGAGATAGGACGAGGCGGTTTTTCAACAGTGCGCAAGGCGTTGTGGGGTGGCAAGCAGTGTGCTGCTAAAATTGTACAAACTGCGAATGTACTCGCCATACAGAAGGAAGTGGCGATCCTCTCCAAGCTCAGTCATCCCCACATTATGGGTTGCGTAGGATCTTCTGTGGACAGTACTGGGGATCCCAGTCGCTGCATGATTTTGATGGAGTTGATGGAGAGTGACCTGCGTCACCTCATGAATGAGCGCTTAAAGAATGCGGCCAAGGATGCATCGCCATTCAGTGAGACTGAAGCCGTGGACATCCTTTGTCAAATTTCGTCAGGGATGGAGTACTTGCATGGTCAGGGTGTTTTCCACGGTGACTTGAAGGCCTCCAATGCACTCGTGTCGCATGATTGTGATGGTAAACTTCATGTCAAAATCACGGACTTCGGTGTGTCCCAGATGGTGAAGCTGGACCCTGCGGAAACATCGGAGGAGTTCATGAGGAAGAAGCACTTCCAAGGTGACGGAGGAACGCGTGGCTATCAAGCACCAGAAGTATCATCATCGAGCGTGATGGTTTCTGAGTTTGGCTGTACTTTCAGGCAGCGGATTCGCACGCCTGCTTATGAATATTCTGGGGATTTTGAAATCCCGAAGTTATACAAGAGAAAACCTACGGAGTTCTATTCGGCCAAGGCCGACATTTACTGCTTTGCTATAACATGCTCTGAGATTTTGTCAGGACGCATTCCCTTCCAGTCTGTTCCCAAAATGGTCAATTTCATTCAAATGGCGGTATGATGATGAAATGGCGCAGAATATGTTAGAAACTACACGGCATTCCATTAAAATGGCGCAGAGTATGTCCAAAATGGCGCATGGCATATGCCATTTTAATGAAATTTCCCATCAAACCAGACATTCCTGCACTGGTGTTGCAAGGAGCTAGGCCGGAACTCCCGCATGGTCTGGATCGGCGCTTGGTGGCTCTCATAAATATGTGCTGGGACGAAAAACCTTCGAAAAGGCCCAGATTCAGTGATATCAGGCGCTTACTGGAAAATTGCTCTTCAGATCGAAGCTGGAAGAGAGCGCTGAAACGCTGGGGTCGACTATTGAGGAGATCCTTAAGAGGCATGTGGAAGTAGCAGCAGCTAAGTTAGCAAGGTGGGAGGTCATCCATTCGACTTGGCCAGGGAAGCCAAGCAAATCCTACGCGGTTACCTTGTTAGAGAGCAGCTTTTGTATGAGTGTGATTTCTGGCAGATTCGTGTAGGGCTGTGAGAGAAATCATTACTTTGAGTAAAAGAGCCAAACTCTCCAATAAGTCTTGCAACCCCATGCATGGTTTACAACCAAGTAGTTTGATTACAAAACATAATCGTGGTAGGTAAATTTAGATATTTGATTGAGATTTTTGGTCTTGGACAAGGTGGGTCATGTACCTTGTTGAAATTCATTTCAATTTTTAGAAATATCTCTCTTTGTGAGAGGTGGCTGATTTTGAAAACACTAAGGTGAGTTTAAAGGTACAAATGTACAATGCTAGATACACTTGAAAATTTCATTGTAGGAGATTACAAGTAGTAGATGTCAACCGGCTTGGGAGCTGAGAGTATCAACATCACTACATGCATGAGTCTAATGATTGTTGCTTGCAAACATAGCCTAGAACTTTTGTGAGAGAAGATTGATGTTTGTCTAGAATATTGTGTATATGATATTGCTAGGAGTTCTATAGCAAACTTTGTGAAGTTCTAAGTAGTGTTATTTAACTTTGTATCATGAAATAATAATATAATATAAAAGTCCTTAACTAGACACCAAATTCTTCAATCCAAATTGAGCCTATATCAGTGCTACAAATACTAAGTGTTTGATGAATGACTTCACCTTAGATAGTAGGATGGGAAAAAATGTTTTTCATCCTATTTTTTTTTGTTGAAGGCACTTATGTACATTTTTAGTGAATAGTAATTCAAATTCCCTCATTTATGGAATTATTCACTTTTCTAGTGAAGAAGATGTTTAACTTATTAAGGTCCAGTCAACTACTTTATAGTCAAAATTAACACTTTTTCCTTAGTAGCTAGAGTTTTAGAATGAATTTGAAGTTAGATGAAAGGCCAGGGGTGTGGGGAATTAGGAAATGAATGTATTGGGACAAAGATTTGTGGAATTTTGTATTGGCATGTTGTTTAGGGGTCGAAAAAACATACAAAATACAAGCTGAAAATATGCAAATCAATGCAAAAATCTAAATTGTGAACCATCAATCAATCATCACAAAATCTACAAAGCTCCAAGCATTTTCACCTCTTACAATCAAATCTCCCAAATTCATCTCAGTTTGGTATTTTTTTATTATATTTAGACTAGGACCAAAAAACATCTTGCCTACCTCTAGAATCAACCACGGTGTCGCGCCCCTTAGTGGCACTTACCACCTTAAGCTCATTTTCCAAACACTTAACACTTTAGTGCCACCAAGGTTCACGCTCTCCTAACACTGCACATGCCACGCACCCACAATGTTAGGTTCCACCTCAAGCCACGGGGTTCCCCATTCCTCTGTGACTCCCAATCCTTTCCTTCCAATCTTTAATTCCCACAAGACACCGGGCATGTCATTTGATGAAATGGGGCGAAACTTCCATTGATGTCCAAACACTCGTTGAGGCACTACTCCCACCGGTGCTAACCGCCCTTGAATGTGACCCAACTCCCCACTAGGCCCAACCCAACTCATTTCGGGACTCATTAATCGGGACTCACCAAACGGGACTCACACCATGGCCTAGTGTGAAGTGGGACACCACCCAACCGGTATCAAGGAGTGCACAAGCACTCCATGGTAACACACAAGTGGTGGTGAGACTCCAACACTAGCCTCACCACCCGGGGTCACTTAGACTCACCATGGCACCATCCGGGAGTGAGGAGGGAGACCACCCCTCCTTATAGTACTCTCTGCGGGATTCGACAGCCCCCCCCCTATACTAGAGGTCACCGGGAACCCCCCAAGATGCACCCCATCTTGGAAGACCACCCATTTCTTCCGATTCGCACTACTTTGAGACTCCCGAACTTCCACCCGGCATAACTTTGCGTTCCGGGATCCAAATCGCACATGCGACCCCATTTTCGACATCTACGCGACGCGTAGATGCCGATGGACTACTCACTTGCTCCATTCGGACAAGTACTCGCAAAGATATCGCCCTCCAAAGATTCGGGACACTCTTGGCGCGACTGGGACACCCCCAACTTTGAACGCCCATAACTTTTGACTCGCAAGTCCAAATCACGCGTTCTTTGGACGGTTAGAAGCGTCTTCTCAAGACCTTTCTAAGCATGTATCACACGCCCCCAAATTTTTCCGGATCAGAACGCTACATCGCTCTGATCGCTCGGGACTCCTAGTTTCCTCACCTCATCTCTTGCAAGGCTTGGGGAGTCACCCCCAATGTCCCCCTTGCTCACCAAGGTGGCACGGGCACGCCTTGTGATGAGGGTCGTGACACACGGTCCTTAATGGGTTAATGTATGTATCACCCTTGTTAGTAGTGTATTTTGGCCATTTCTTGCTATTTACTTTTGATGTGAATTTCAGCCATAAAAATGGTGTTTTTGAATTTGGAGCCCCACTAATCAAAATGAAGCATGTCAAGTGTAGTTTCTACTCCAATTGGAAATTTTGAAAAAATCATAAATTTCAATATTTTATAGCAATATGAACTTTGGGCTTATAACCATGGTTTTTTTATTTTCTAATTTTAGAGTGACATAGTAACTTTGATTTATACCATGATGTTCTACACTATAATATACTTCTATGATGAAATTTTCAGACTTTTTGATTAGATTCTATATTTGATATGAATTTTTTCCATTTCCTTCTTAAAAATATTCATTGTAATTTCAAATCTTTACCAAAAATTTGGAAATTTTATGACATGTAGTAGACATGCGATTTCATCTCTGAAAAATAAAAATAAAATTTTGCATTCATATCTAACTTAGTCGCAAAATGTCAGCAAACAGTCAACAATCTACTTATTTCTGCAGTAATTCTCGACTGTCAGTAAGGTAGAAGGCTCGAAATCCGCACAGGCATTAAAACCGCACACCTCCTCAAATGTACACTTTGTGTACATAGGTTTTTTTCATCTTTACAGGGATGTACCAACAGTGTACATGTGAGGAGGTGTGCGGTTTTAGAGCCCTTTGCCATTTCGACTTCAAAAATTCATAACTAATTCTATAAAGCTCCAAAAAATATGAAACGACTTGGGTTAGATGTCAATTCCTCTTGTCTTTCAATAAAAATTTACTGAAAAATATTTCAATAAGTTTCACCTCCCCAAAATTCAGTTTCAGCTCTTAGATGGACGCTTTATGAGCCTTCTACCTTAGTCTCTACCACTTCGCTGCCCAAGTGCTCTTCGAGTCGACGGACAGGTACTTTGTACTTGTGTTGACTTGCACATATGATTTATCCGCGAGGTGCATCGCGTTTTCTTGCAGATTACCACATTCCTCTTGTCGGTAGCATAGTAGTGCAAGATCACTTGGGGGATTCTTCTCGTCTTCCATGCCAACGAGCCTGCACCGCTGGAGTTCAAGCTAGCAGTCTAAAACTTTGGCCTTTGTTTGATAGGACTGTCGGTAGAAGAAAGCTGTGTTGCGTATGTAGGAGACGCCATTCTCTGATTGTTTTTCCAGGAAGACTGTCCTTGTTTCCCTTACGAAAAAGTCAATGAATTGGCACTCGGATTACGCACTTAGGACTCTACTCACTTAAGTTGGAAAAGTATACTAAACCTGGGAATTGCAATTTTGGAACCGTCCGGAGATACTCTCTCTGTGTTTCCCCGTTCGTGCGTTATATTACCATTCAGAAGTTTGGAAAATTCACCAAGTTTACTATAGTTCAAGCTCTGTACGGACTTCGAAGTGCATCAGGAGCTGAGTAAGCTAGTTTGTTTTACTGAGCAGAAGATTTAGAAGAGGTTGTGGGGGTTCTTCCTTTAGAATCGTTGCTTTGAATGCCCCTTGCAGATGAAGACCGCGGGTCCCGGATTCAGGGTTTTCTTCAAAATCTGCACAAGTTGCAAACCGTATGCAGCGGAGGGAGTAGGGCTCGTGAGATAGCCTGAAGGGCTGTGCAATCTGATCCGCTGAGGGTTTGAATCGAGAATTGTCAAATGATCAAGGTCTCCTGGATTGATTGAGCTCTTCGTAGTCTAGGTTTTCACACAATAAGGTGAGACCTCTGCCCCGAATATGGGGTTTCAAAGATTTCACTTGGTTTTTGTGTATCCCGTGCAGGTCATTTAATTTGACTCTGACATGGGCTTCTTGTATAGATCACTTTGCTTCCTTCGTATCAAGCGGTTGGTTACATATTGGATTTTCGGGTATTCTTTAATCGATCTCTACAATCAGAAATGGTCTAGAGTTTAGGGATTTGCAATAGTGGCAATTGAACTTTTGGGGGTATTCATTCAAGGAGCGCCACGGCGACCTCATCGGGAAGCTGGAATGGTGGAGAACAAATTGATGAAGAGATGCCTGAGTTTCTGAGAATTCCTCCATCGGACATCGAGATAGGTGACCAAATCGGAAGCGGCGGCTTCTCAACAGAGCACAAGGCGTTGTGGCTTGCAAAGCAGTGTTCTGCTAAAATTGTACAAACTGCGAATGTACTCGCCATACAGAAGGAAGTGGCGATCCTCTCCAAGCTCAGTCATCCCCACATTATGGGTTGCGTAGGATCTTCTGTGGACAGTACTGGGGATCCCAGTCGCTGCATGATTTTGATGGAGTTGATGGAGAGTGACCTGCGTCACCTCATGAATGAGCGCTTAAAGAACGCGGCCAAGGATGCATCGCCATTCAGTGAGACTGAAGCCGTGGACATCCTTTGTCAAATTTCGTCAGGGATGGAGTACTTGCATGGTCAGGGTGTTTTCCACGGTGACTTGAAGGCCTCCAATGTACTCGTGTCGCATGATTGTGATGGTAAACTTCATGTCAAAATCACGGACTTCGGTGTGTCCCAGATGGTGAAGCTGGACCTTGCGGAAACATCGGAGAAGTTCATCAGGAAGAAGCACTTCCGGGGTGCCGTAGGAACGCGCGGCTATCAAGCCCCGGAAGTATCGTCATCGGTCGTTTTGATACGTGCTCGCAGGGTCCAAGCAACGGAACGTTATAGTGGTCCTGAGATTCAAAAGATAAACATGAGATTCATAAAAAGTAGATACAGGGGAAGATCTGAGGAATTTTACACAGCCAAGGCCGACACGTACTGCTTTGCAATAACATGCTGTGAGATTTTGTCAGGGCAGGTTCCTTTCGAGTCAGTTAGGAATGCAGATATTCCCGAGCTGGTATTGGGTGGGGCTAGACCGAAGCTCCCGCATGGTCTGGATCTTCGCTTGGTGTCTCTTATAGAAGTGTGCAACTTGAAAAGCTGTAAGTTGCACTGCAATATTGTCCAAACAAGGACACAAATTCGAAATAACTATTAATAGAATTTTGAGCTCTTTCAACTTTTGCATATCTTATGCAAATGTCATTCTTGGACTTCAAACAAGCTGAGTTGCAATTCACCTAGGAGCGACCATAAACTTAATATGGGCGGTTAACTGAATATGGACGTGGCATTCAGAATGGCATCAATCTTCCCATTCAGACTCTCCAAGACCTTGTCCCCATAACTGAAATTGGCTCACAAATCGCTCTCCCTCATCAATCAACTGAAAATGGGCGTCGCATTAAGAATCGCCATAATCTTCAAACTAAGCCCCTCCAACACCTTAGCCCCGTAATCTCCCAGAAAATCCCTCGTATTAAAACTGAAAGCAAAATCCACACCATCAGCCCTTGACCACGCATACGAGCTGGTCCCAACCACAGACCCTGACCGTGCAGATCCAGCTTTCCTTCCCCCAATTCCCCAAACAGCATATCCTTGAATCAACGTCGCCACCGCCGTTGCCGTCGCGATCAACCCCCCACAACTGTCCATCGCTTCCGTAATAAAGCCTCCGCCACCATAAACAGACGGCGTGAGCAAGTCAGAACGGAAATCAATCGCAGATAAGCCGAATTCAGGTTGATCATACGAAACTTCATCAGGACGCAGCTCATCACGACGCGTCTTGCCGACTTCCACATCGGTGTTGCCCAAGGGCGCCATGACGCGCTCCTTGAGAAAATCGATGAAGGAGATTCCTGAGATCTTCTCGATGACGACGCCTAGGAGGAGGTAGCCGAAGTTGGCTGCAATCGCAGAATAACGTTAACTTTGAAGCCCAAGAGCTCAATACTTGGCAATTATATTTTAAGGCGAGATCGTAAAGAGCATAATTCAAGTAGAAATTAGAATGACGACAATCTAAATTCAAAAGCATTCACACTCTCTCATCTTCAAAAGAACCCAGACACATGACTATAGTGCTCGCCATCCTTATTCACAGACAGATTGGGCAGAAAAAGGTAAAGTTGTCAAGATTAATTACAGTAAGAGGTGCCACCGGTTGAGGAGAAATCTTCCGTGCCAGGTTCGAATTGCAGAGGCTCCCCGTACATGTACCGCGCGACGTCCCATTTCGTGACGGGAGAACTTAAATTCAAAGCTATGGCGATTTCACGGCAGCCGAATACGGGGTCAAATCCTGAGTCTGCTTTTTTCCACCCGCCAGCGTGGTCAATTAAGTGTTGGATTGTGATAGTGTCGATGAAGGGGCTGGGGGTTTGGGAATCAAGAGCCGGGGAGCTGATTTCGAGAAGAGGGAAGACGGGGGTGGAAGGAGTGAGGAGGTTTGTGTTCATGGCTTTCGTGATGGCCGCGCACGTGAAGGCTTTGCTGACTGACGCCAGACGAAAGAACGTGCTGGGGTGGGTGATGGGGTAACTCGGGGAAGCGTAAGTGTATGCGCGTTCAAACTTGGTCACGCCGTCCTTGGAGATCGTGATTTGCCCCGCGCGGACGCCATGGCGTTTCATGAAAATGGACATCACGTCGTCGATGCGGTCAAGCTCCGCGACGGTCTTGCCTTTGACGGTGAAGATTTTTGGAGTGGGAATGTCTTGTTCGGCGAAGATCGCGGTGTAGCATAGTGATGTGCTTGGTCCACCGCCTTGGACGCAAATCGGGTACAACCCTTGGCTTTTCTGCGTCTCCACCTCTGCTTGGTACTGGGTCCCATTCAACCCATGCTTGGAGACCCAATTCTCCCCCACGTCGTCACTCTTGAAAATCGAAAGATATTTTCCATGTTGAGAGGAGGTGACGAACACAGGTCGGTAAGGAAGCTGAATGCAAGCGTTGAACCACTTTACGTACTCCTCTTCCGTGTCATGCGTTTTAGCAAGCCAATGAGTCGCATCGGCGTTAGTCTCCCAGACGGCTGCGTACAACGGCCCGGTTAAGCTCCCGTAGACTGAAGCGCACCGTAAGGTCATATTAATCTTGCGACACCACTTGTTCCGATACTGGAACGACTTGGAATCGGTTTCATCCCCGTCGCAGAGGTCGAAGAGCGTCATGAAATTCGCGGCGGAATCTTCCCGCTTCTCGAAGGAGCCGGAGAAGACGGCGCTGGTGGAGGAGGTGCCGACGACGGAGAGGAGCGTGTTGGCGTAACCTTGTTTGGTGAGGCGGTCGAACTTGGTTTTGAAGTCCGGGGCGGACAATCCGTGGAAACCCTCCCAGGGAGGGCCGTCGCGGTGAACCCAGACGGCGGCGTAGAGAGGGTTGAAGTGGTCGCCGTAGGAGCTGAGGCTGATGAGACGGAAGTCTTGGCTCTTCAAGCGGGTGTAATTGGTCTGATGTGTGGCGCCGGTGACGCCATGATATGATTCCAACATCGTGAAAAGTGAATTTCTCTATCGCGCAATTATGGTACTTGTCGCGACGTCCTCTGTCGCCTATTCTTGAGTCCAAACTTGCAACATCAGCGCCAGCAATCGATGCTTCAAAACCGTGTAGAACTTTCTGCTGAGACTCATTGCAGCCACTGAACTTCAGCTCCTCCACTCACTCCAATATCTGTAGCACTGCAGGGGTACATCCATTAGCGACAGTCAAGCAAGAGGTGTAAGCAACCCTGTTTACGATCTCTACCGACAACATAGGTAGAACGTCCCAATTGAGCTCAAGAATACGCTGTTCGTTGAACGAGCACGCAATAATGGTACTCGATTCGACTTGCGGCATTCTCGCAATACTGCGTCCAAACTGTGCTGTGACAGGAACGCCAGTGATCGATGCTTCAATTTTCTATGAATGCTTGCAACCCCTCCTAACTTCGGGTACCCACTTCCTCCAACATCAACAGCACTACGGGTCTACAATCAAGCAAAATTGAGCAACAATCATTTTGTGCGATCTCGACCGAAAGAGAGAAAAACATACGCGCACCTGTTTCAAACCATTGATGCCACGCTTCCGGCTGAGAGAGCCAATCCACTTCCGAATGACACCGGAGTCTCAGATCGCAGCTGGAACCACAAGCAAGCGTTGTTCTAATCAATAAAACCAGCATTCTGAAAGGGAAAGGGAGTAGTACGTAACATGACAGGGTGTGTGAGAGGGCGAGACTTGCATTTCAATCTAACTTCGTGAGGGATCGATCATTGTTTTCATCGTGAATTTGCCGCTCCCAATTGCGCAGAAAACGAAAAGGAAGAAGACAATGTTGACGTTGAAGTCGAGCACATGGAAACCGTGACTTATCTGCAATGGATAGGGATATACAAAATCTACACAATGTATCAAACAGATCTGCACGAGAGTTTCCTTACTGTGCACGCCACAATGCAGCGCTCTCCGTCTGTGCACCTCAGCAAACTGGATGCAGAGTCTTGGAAATAGAGTTGTGGACAGAAAAGTCCATTTCTCACTTGGACCTTTCCCAAAGGGTCAATTCTCCCCCAAATTTAAAACTAATCGTATAATCTGAAAAGTGAGAAAGTGGGACAAAATGTATTAAAAATTGAGGTGTAGATAATCGTTCCACCTTCTCCTTTCCTCTGGCCAATCATAATTTTACACCTACAATTTCCAAAGATGTGCTCACAACATCCATGAAGATTGTTTTGGCTTTGCACTGCTCTTGGAAGTGCTTTAAGTGAACATCTTCTAGAATGAGCATAGTTTTGTGTCAAATTGGTGGTATATCGGTAGTGAATTGAAAAGAACTTTTGGAGTCTTCTAAACATGATTTTAACTTCTTATTTCTAAATTATTTTATTATTGCTTCTCATTCTTGTAATATAAAGTGCAACCCTAAAAATTTAATACCTTTTGTCTCTCTTCCACAAATTTTAGAATATGTAGTTTGTTTAAATTTTGGTGAGGAATTAATTATGTAGAGAAAGGTCTCATTGAGTAATGAAACTTTTTGTCCATGACTATGGGCATTGAATTTTTTGGAGGGGCAATTTATTACTCATAAAGAATACATATTCTTTTGAGGGAATAGTAAGCGATAGATTCTCCTATTTTCAATTGATGAAATTGATCAATTGCTACATAATATATGGACAATATCATTCCACTATGAATGACTTTATACATTATTGGATAAATATGTGCATTTTCATCCACATTTTGACTATTTCATCTGTATTAGTGGATGTAAATAGCGTCACCACTCTATTGTATATCGCTTTCTGCGATGCCTAAAAATAACAATTAATAAATCGTTGTCTAAGAGGAGTCTCATATGCCTTATCTTTCAAGTCAACTTGTTATTTTTTTCATTATGAGTGAGCCCTTTGAACCACCCTCTAAAACTATGTTTAAGTGAATTTTCGAGTTTAAGACACAACAATTTTTAGTAAGGTGGGGAACTTTGGGCATCATCTACAAAATTCTTCTTCTAATTCTCCTATTGGTAGGTGTACAACTTATAAGAAATAGGATGCAAGTAGTGCAATTGCCACTAAAAAGAACCATGTGCAATACAAAATCTCACTCGCCAAGACAAGTTAAAGTCTATGGCTCTATTACTAAGGGTTTAAAAAACTATTTTCTTTCAACTTCAAATGCTATAATCTTTTAATCCAAGTAGTCAAAGTTTTTTATGCTTTTTCCACACATTCCTACAATAGTCAAGTACACATTTGAATAGTTGAACTTCAAAAGGAGACAATTTTTTTGTATTTTTTTCTCATTGGCCTAAAAGGTTGTGAGTTTTGGCAATTTGTGCCAAAAATGTACTCAAGTTCTTTTTTAGGGGTTGAGTAATAATTTTTCTCATGAAACATATAGAGACGGATTGGATTTGACTTGCCTCTTTAGAATTGAAACTATATTTTGAAGTGTGAATGTAGAGGATTTCTCTATCCTTCACATTGTTCTTTAATGCAAGGTCTTTTCTTGTCAAGGTCTAACAATAGCCCCGCAATACTTTTAATTAGGCATGTAATTCCACATTGACAATCTTGTAGTAAACTTTCACTATTCTGGGTTGAGGTGTATAAATTGCATCACAATGTTCTCAATGCCACAACATCCATCCAAACATCCACCCCATACCATCCCGCACGTCATGATCACAAAGGGCCATATCCACATTGGAGAGTGCTAGCAGTGAACATAGAATCTATAAGCCTAGTAGTCTATACCGGCTATAAACACCTTCTATGGTTGTAAGTGTATATGTTATAGGTACTTTATATTGTAGAATCTTTCTATGTTATAATGTATTTATGTTATAAGTACTTATGTTATAAACACCTTCAAATGGTTGTAGATACATATTAAGTTAAAGACTGGTAGGTTCATGTCTTTGCGCTAAGGCACTAGCATCGTTGACAATACACTGAATGTGCTGTCGTAGTTTTTGTTGATATTGTGGCAACAAAACTTTCCTGTAAGATTTCTTTTGGTGCAGCTAAGTTGCACTTCCTTATTGGTCTCTTTTCCTAGTCATTGTACAATTAACCAACTCCAGTTGCTTCATTGTTGGATTTTGTTTTTTAATTCAACAAACACTTTAGTTTTTGTCTTCATTGTCATTGTCATTGTGTACTAACTTAGGACCTTTGTTTTCTACATTCATGCTTCATGGTCAATCGCAGTTTCAGGTCTCAGCATTTCTAAGTTACATACATAAAGCTCTGTAATTTGGGGATCATAAAGGTAGGAGGTCCGTAAAGCTCTTAAAACATCCTCTAATATAGCGATACTTTTTTGCTTTCTCCAATGTACCAATTGCATATGTGAATGTGCCAACAATGAACATAGTAGAAGGTGTACATTTTAGTGACCTATAACCTATTTGATTTCAACTTCAAAATTCGTAATTGATTCTATGAAGGTTCAATAATATGAAATGACTCATATTACATTCCCATTCCATTTGTTTTTTAAAGAAAATATACTAAAATATATTTCAAGAAGTCAAACCCCTCAAAATTGCAAGTCAACTCTTGAACGGGTGTTTTATGGACTTCCTACTAAATGTTGTGTAATGATCACTTTGGGCACACTGGTTCAAGGGTCCAACTCATTTGTAATAAATTTTTTATCAGTGCTTAATCCCTAAAGGACTGAATGACTGTTGAATGTATGCAAGTGATCTTGGGTAGGTGCATATGAAGTCGTTTTTCAACAAAAGTTCTTCAAGTTTTGACACAAGGTGTGAAGATTATCCCCTAAGTGGGATTATAACTTTTTTTTCCAATTAGGTGCTAGATCAAAAGTTATGCTACCTTGAACTTTTGGAGCAACCTAGGCAACTTTGAGTAGCATGTACAAAACTTCTCTTATAATTTTGAAATTTGGTAGGTATGTAATGTATATGATAAAAGATGCAAATGTCCAAAAAACTAACCATTTGTAGTATAAAAATCTCACTTTAGGAGGACATGAACTCCGTTGGCCTTTCAAAAAAGAATTCTTCTAACTTTAAATGTTATAATTTTTCAAAACATGAGGTCAAAGTTTTTGAAAATCTTTCCATACATTCTCATAGTAGACTAATACAAATTTGTATGGTTGAATTTTGAAAAAAAAAAACATTTTTTTTCAATACCCTAAAAAATGGTCTTCTTTCACAATTTGTGCCCAAAATGTGCCCCGATCCTTTAGGGGTTAATGCAATAAATTTTCATTGCCATTGTTCCGAGGAAAAAATTGTAGAACACTTTTGATGTCAATTTTTAAGAAAGTAAAAGACATATCTTGACACCCAACTATAGAAGAGAGATATTGAGAGTAGTGCTCAACTCATTTGTATCTCCTTCATCCACTGAGGTATATAATATATTACCTAGATATAATTTTGCATACCAAGGACTCATTGTGTGTGTTGTGCACTTATTCATGGTGTAGCCAAGATCCCAATCAATAGTCCATGGCAATCAATGTCCTATAATGCACTAGCTATGTCAAAAAATTTAGACTTTATTTTAGATGATATACGTGGATACTATACATAAGGCATTGTTAACAATTCTAAGCCATTCTCCCTAGGAGATTAAGATAATCCCTACAAGTGAATTTAGTTTAATTCATAGTGAGTCATTGATTTTATAGGAAGTTGTAAAGAGTCATTTATTGCCTAGGGTGTTACAATGTTGGAGGCTCACACTTTCTCGGGGAGCAAAAGGGATCCTCCAACATTGGTTAGTAATGTTGTACACAAGGGTGATTGCAAAAAACACTTGTCCTATTTTTTGTCCTCTTCGTCTCAAACATGTAGATTTTTGCTTATAACTTTCGTATTGTATCATTACAAGAAAACAGAGGTATAAATGATTGCAAACAAATTACTGCGTGTCCGGTTTCACTGGAAAATGATTGCGAATTTCATAATTGCATCAGAGTCTCGCTATGGGTGATTGCAAGAAACACTTGTCCTATTTGTTGCGTTTTCAGTTTTTGCTACATTAGTCCTATTAGTACTACGAGTCTTGCGAGTACTATGAAGGGTACGGGAGATGAAACGTAGACCGTTGATTGGAATCGAGATGAAACACTGGGAAGATGCGTGGCCGCATGGTAGTGGATGACAGTAGGAGATGTCAGGGAAGGCTGATGTTTTGGGACAATCCCTGTCATCCACGTTGGAAAAATTGCAGGCATGTGGGCCCCGCCCAGTACTAAGGAGTCCTACACTATACCCTAGACTACTATTTTCTGACAGTGTCTTCAATTTACCCCAGAAAATGAAGCTGGAACTTTCCCATTTTTGAAAAATAGTTAATGATTTTGGAAAAATAAATTTAAAAGTGGCCATTATTGCCAACTGAGAGAACTACTGAATGGAGCAAGAAGAAATTGGAAAACATTTTGTATTACTTAGAAAATGTTGTGTAAACGTCGCACACATTGGAGCAATGCCAAAGGCAATTGAAACATGATTTTGCAAATCCCTCTCCACAAAAGTTGTAATTCCACTACAGCAGCTTACTATCCAGTTTTGACGATGTAATCCTTCAAAAAAGGTACTCGATAGTACTAAAAACTATCAAAACCGCAAATGTGACATGTAAATGAAATTCAATTTCACACCCTAAAATAATTTTGAAAAATTCAGATTAATTTGTGTTCATTCATCAATGCTAGAGGAACCTACATTTTGAATTTCATGTTCATTCAATCATTTCTCCAATAGTTATGGCACAAAACAACCACCACATTGAAAGTGTGACGCAAAATAGGACAGGTGTTTCTTGCAATCACCCCTATCCACAATGTCCAAGTCATTCTGAAGTCATTAATCACGATTGGCGGATGAAGTCCTGACGGAGTGTGATATGAATTGTGGACATTTGTTCGAAATGGCATCAACAAGACTACAAGATAAATGGGGTATCCTATGTGGACGCTGAAGTCATTAACAACAATTAGGTTGTCATTGATTGTGACTACCAACAATTGTTTTGTGACTTTAGAATGACTTTAGGTCAAAAGAAGGCCTCTTTTATTTTTTGGCAAAAAGTGAAGGCTAGGGACAACATGTACGAAGGTGCGTTGGGATGCAACTACAGCATGACTACTTCATGACTCCAACATGACTATAGCGTCTTTTTTTGGCAAGTTGTGATTCTCTGTGCAACTTAAGGACAAGTAGGATTGTTTGTTGATGTGTACTTTAGTCACTCTTTAATGACTACAATGCAACTTCTAATGGGACTACTAGGGTAGTAGAAAGGCATGCCAAGCCGTTAGGCTATGCAAGCACATATTACTTAGCATCAATGTGGTCTCACTCTACTGTCCCTTGAACACACTATGTGGGTCTAGGCCAAACTCTTCTTGCATTGGCAGGAATAGGTACTCCTTGTGGATCAAGAGAAAGATCAAAGTGCATACAACATATATTCGCTTCCTTTCTTCTGTTAGTGCTCTTCAAATAGAAGATTTTTTGTGTCATGACATGCTTATTTTGCACATACGCCGAAAGCAAACACCAACTCTATGTTGAAATGGCTACTTCAATGTCCTCTGAGGTTAGATGGCACGACTATGCCACCTCTGCGATATTATTGTTGAATGATTGACTCCGATTTGGGGGAGAATCTTCAGGTCAACTATTCCAATGTGACTATTATATAAAAAAATGACAACCTTCCAATATGCTTTTTGACTATGTTATTCACATAGAACCTCCTTGGGATCAAACTAGCTCGTCAATGAACAGAATCAAAAGATGCCAAGCAACTACAATATCACATACATGTGCTGTTGTAGTTGACCGACATCTTTTTCTTTGAAATCATGCATTGTCGGTGGCCGGCCTTTCCATTTCTTGGTGTATATTGTCTTTGTCTTCAAGGTCCATTTCTATGATTTATTTAAACTCCAATTGATATGCCAATGATGACTTCTAGAAACTTGTGCTATTATCATTATACTCTTTTTGAATACTTCATATGATTCACATTTGAATTACTAGGGTCCCAACAAATATACAATAAAGTATTTAGATAGAGTCAACAATAGTTGTTGAGTCCCATTTCTCCTTTACACAAATGACAACATCACAACTCTGGTTCCACTATAGAATGACTTCTTGTGACTACCAAATGACTACTCATAAGTCTTGGACTATTGTGCACCTACTCTACTACTACTTTAATGCCTTGTACACTTTGATTCATTATGCAATTTGCAAATATCTTGTGTAGTCATTATCACACTTTCTTTGCATGAAGTGAAGAGACCTAGGACAACTGCATACCTCCTTATTTTTGGGAAGTTGAATAGGTGATTGTAGTACTCATCATGTTCTATCCCATTCCAATCCCTCTAGCAAATTTGTCTATAACTTTTGATTTTAGGCACAAAATTTAAAGTAGATTTTTGGAGATGATAGTGAGATTGATTTTCCAACTTTTCTTAGTACAAATTTTTTTGAAAAAATTAATTTACTAAGCCTCAATGAGTTCTGAAATTTTACTTATAATACAATTATTGCCTTTTACATATCCCACAAGGTTTGTCTTGCCTACTACTACCCCACTTCTATAAAATGCTTGTCATTTCATTCCATCAAACTCTCTTACTAAGTGGCTTTGGAAGCCATCATACATATATGCATGGTATATATTGTATCATGTATGGCATTTGGTGTATTGTGTTGAAACTTTGAATGTACTCATATGTGACTTCAAAACAACTACTCTCTGTGCAATTGTCATTATACTCTTCTTTGTATATATAGCCACAAATTGAAAATGATGGAAAAATGACTTTTGATGTACTTGAAGAGAAACTTGAACCTTGAATCCTTGCCACTTGAGAATAACTATGGAATAACTTGCCTCATGTTCGTCAACTTGTGTGATGCAAAGATTCCATCACAACTTTTGAATGACTACATAATGACTTACACATGACTGTGACATAGATGTCCATGTAAGTAGTGCTTGGACTACATCACAACTACATAATGACTACATAATTGGCTAAAATGGATGTCCACGTCAACAAAAAAGTCCTTTGAAAATGGGTAATTGCCGGACCTTTCTTCAAAATTTGTTTTTCCACGTCATTAGCCCTATAGACCTTCTCATCCATTCTTCATCCAAGGCTGAAATGGATGGTGATAATAATTGCAGTCATTTAAAGAATGACTTGTCCACAATGACAACAAGGCCCCAAGTTGTTCTGCAGTCATTTTTGTTTGGAATGACTGTTTTGCAGTCATTCTTTGTGGTCATTTATACCCCCAATTTTTTGTAGTGTATGTCAATTTTATATGAAATTTGAAATTTGAAATTTTTAGTCTTGTAGACCTAGAATAATTTCTTCATTCATAAAAAATTACTTTACTATTTTTAAATAGCCCCAAATTAGATGTCTACCTTGGTCATTTTGGATGAGGTTAATACTATTTTTCACCCAAAGATGAAAATTTAAAGCTCAATATTGGGATACAAGGAATTCTAATAAAGCTACACAATCCCACTAAGAAATTTTCTAAAAATAATAAATTGTCTATCTTCCATATGTGCTTAAAGTGTGTAAGTGTAGAGAACACAATTTTATTTCCCAAAAATGAAAATGGTTGAGAAGGAGCATCTTTTGGAACCTTGGAAAAATGAATTAATTTTCTTTTTTGGTATCATTTTACTATTTTCTAAAAATTAAACATCAAAGTGTTAAATTTGTTGGTATTTTCTATAGTACTCTTTTTGTGCATAACTTTTAGAGATAAATTTTTCTAGGTCTAAATTTTTAGAAAAATATTATTTTCAATCCTTTAAAAATTATTCGTATTTTATTTTATTTAAAAAAAATTATTCCAAAAGTCACAATACTACAACTACATTATTTTCCATTCAATTATTAGTGGCCATAGACATTTAGCAAAGTCATGTATACACTCAACTTTCCTAGTTGGTAAAGTCCAATGAAGTGTGAATTTCATAGATGAATTGTGTTGGTACCACAATTGATATTTGACTAGCCCTCATGGTTATTGTATCTTCAACCTCCAAGATTCATTTTCCAAAATTCATTTTCAAAATTAAAATTTATATTGAGAGCTAATGAAATTAATCTTCAAGTAAACCCTACTTTGTTGAAGGGGTGTCACACAAAGGTTTAACTAAGAAATACAACACCAAACTACATCAACTATCAAGTTTGGGTGCTTCAAGGAGTTTCATCTTGTCTTTTTCTCAAATTTCAGCTCAAATCCCTCATTGCACACACTTTATGATTAAATCTAATGGCAAGGAATTTTCTATAGTCTATTTGTGATGATCAATCTTTTTGAAGAAGCCAATGTTGTCTAATTTGTTAATTCATGTTTCCTACTTGTTCATGATGGATATAAGAGTAGGGTTATTGATAGTTAATGAAAATACAATCGGCTATACTATGAGAGACTCTAATGCTTACAATATGTTGTAGGGTACACATCCAAAAATGTCATCTTTTTATTGTAGACAATTTCTATTATTGGTGGAATTTATGATGGACTTCTTATATTTTTTTCATTGGCAAGAGATAGGAGATTTCATAGCACCAAAGAAAACATCATTTGAATATGGTATGCAAAAGTTGGGAAGGGTCGGGAATAAGTACACTTATATTATTTCAAAAAGTGTCCCTTCAAGGCACAAACACATCATGCCATTCGAGATCACATTGTGCCAACATGAGAAATAGTATGCCATAAGTCATTAATGAGCTTTGTAATTGATTAACAATCTAACCACACTAAGACTCAATAGCTCTTGATTAATGGTAGGTACTTTGGTCATAGGAAAAATGCTTAGTGACTTGTGATGCATGTCACAATCAAAGTAAAACCCTACAAACAATGATATAGGAATGGAAAAAACATCCTATCACCACAAGCATTAAACACTAGCAACATTTGTAGTAAAGCAAAGCAAAGCAAATAAACTATTATCTATAATACATGAGTAAACCATGTGTAGTAAGTGGTTTTACAACCATCCATTTACTAATAGAAGGTGAAGAAAAGTTCCTAAAGAAGTTAGAGAAAACCCACAAGCATCACAATAGTCAAGTCTACATCATTCTTAAAAAATGTTTGCATACTTGAATAAAGTCCATGAGCTCAATTTAGAACAGGTGAGTCTCCAATCATCTATGGGGAAGCCATGGGCATTTAGATCCCCAATCGACATGCCAAAATCCCCTTCAAAGCCAAAATCAAGACCTAAGCTCACAACCAAGGCTACCATAACACTCTATACCACATACAAGGTGCATAAATTGATAAATGTGCCAAATACAAAATTTTTTATTTGGGTTTGTATTCAAGTTGAGCCAAATGCAATAACACATGACACCTCCAATCTAGATAAATATTGCACCTCTTACATGTTTGAGAAGTTGTAAAATAACCAAATGTCCTACATGTATGGTGTTGTATTTGAAAATATTGAGATTTAAATATTAAAATGACCTCCAAACAAAAAAAATCATTGTTGAATTTTCAATCCAAAGGTGTATGTCTTCCAACATTTTAGTACATCGGGCTAAGTATTCTAAAAGCCAATGTGTTGGAAGTTTGAATAGGTCTTTACTCAAAAAAGGAACTACACCAAATGGTTGTTTAGTATGCTTTAAACTATTTATTATAAGGACATACTCCCTCCGTCCCAAAATGATCCTCTTCTTGGCCTTAATTTTTTGTCCCAAAATGATTCTTTTCTTGCAAATCGGTCCACTATAAGGAAATGCAATTCAAGATGACAAGTTTTTCACAGAGAATTGTCCAAAATGACAATAGCCATATTATTGCTAACTCATCTTGTCAAATTTATAGTTAATGTTTGGTTCTCTTCTCTCTATTTTCAAGGGAGAAACTATTCATGGATGACATGTAAACTCACTAGTGATTGATAAGATAGATGATTTGCCAAAAATCCAAAGATTCCATTAGGTTTCTTATGCATTTATTTTTTCATCATTTGCCATAGATATCTGAGCTTGAGTTATGTGTAAAAGTAAAGCTCTCTGGATATATGTGGAGTGGTAGGAGGTAGAACAACCCATGTGGGATATGTAATTTAGAAGTTGCAAGAACTCAACTGCTCATAGTTAAGTAAGTTTAAAATAGGAATTGTGTTAAAACTAGAATTTCAGACATCATTTAGGCATAGTAGAATAACTTTTCAAAAAAAAAAATTTGAACTTCAAAAAGTTGGGAAATCAATTCAAGTTTCATATCCAAAAATCCATTTGATATTTTAATCCTCCAATCAAAAGTTATGGACAAATTTCAAAAAAGATGTTTGAAAAAGTTAAAAAAAAACTCCCTTCCACTGCCTTTTTGAAATTTGTCCATAACTTTTGATTGGAGAATCAAAACATCAAACGGATTTTTGGACATGAAACTTGAATTGATTTCCCAATTCTTTTTAGTTCAAAGTTTTAAAAAAAAAAGTTATTCTATTATGCCTAAATGAGGTCTGAAATTCTAGTTTTAACACAATTCCTATTTCAAACTTAACTATGAGTGGTTGAGTTCTTGCAACTTCTAAATTACATATTCCACATGGGTTGTTCTACCTCCTACCATTTCATATGTATATAGAGAGCTTTTCTTTTCTTCTCGAATCCACAAAACCTAAGTGGTTCATGAAACATTATGAAGCAACGACAATTGGTTGTGCCATATATGTATTTTTGTTCAATATATGAAGGTTTAAATTTAAATCAATTTCAATTTTGATATTCTATCTTTTGCAGAAAATGGGGACACTTGTAACCATTGATTAGGCCATCATGCCAGCATGGCAATGGGACAACTAACAAAGGAGGGTATTAAAGAATAGAAGTGGACAAAAATTTTAGCAAAGTGACAAAAGAGTTGATAGAATTTTGTCAAATTATTGACCGAATCTACAAGTTCCCACTAATAAAACAATT
Organism: Straminergon stramineum; assembly: GCA_963920665.1. Classification (NCBI taxonomy): domain Eukaryota; kingdom Viridiplantae; phylum Streptophyta; class Bryopsida; order Hypnales; family Calliergonaceae; genus Straminergon; species Straminergon stramineum. The sequence goes on from OY987272.1 coordinate 1,238,872, forward strand.
GACAGACTTTTGTCAATTTTCTATCAAACATGACTTAGTTACCCTTGTAGTGATTAGATTTAGATTGCTATCTAGGACTAACAAAACAACTCTAAACAATAGTTCTCCCTTCCATCTATATAATCATCAATCAAAAGACAAATGAAATGACTAAAGAGGTCAATCAACATTATTCATCCTTATTTTTTGCACCTTTTTGAATGTTGCCCGATTGAAAAAGATGAAGTTTTGAGAGGTGGAACACAAGTCTACACATGGTCTTAGGCCCATATTAACTACCCACAAAATGAAAAACTCACATTCAACAGTTCAGTGTCCATTGGGGCTTCTTGAAAATACCTAAAAATTTCACTTTTCAATATTCCAAAAGCTACACTTTGAAAAGGACTCTAGAACTCAAAGTTTCTAGGGCTCTAGGAGTGCACCAAACTCTACTTTCAACACAAAATGAATTATAAAAAATGTTCTTCTTAGCCTAAATCATGAACATTTTATCCAACAAGATTATTTTGGGATCAAGGGAGTACTATTTAACTCTACTTGTAGTTGTAGTATTGGAGCATTTGTAGTGTGCAATGGAATTCTTAAATTAGACATCCTAATTCTCATACTAGCTAATCATCCATCCATATATATTAAAGAACCATTTCAATGTAGTGTCATAGTGCCAAAGCCAATATAATGTAGCTACTTGTTTGAAATAGTGTCCCATGGACTACATTACTTTCGAGCATCTTCATTTTAATATTCATATGGACTACAACGTTTTTAGAAATCTATAAGAACTTTGTATACAATATATAGTTGTGATTCCTCATAGTTCATTCTATAGAAAATTTGAAGTACATTTATATTGATATCAAATTGAAATGAATATACTCCAATGTAGACATTTCTATTTCCAAGCAACTATTCCCTCTTTCCTAATACAAATTCAAATTCGGACATAATGTGTATACCACTAAACTGCTCCATTTCTTGATTTTGATTGTTTAAAAGGCAATGTAGAGTTCAAATCAATTTATGAATCAATCAATTCCAAAATTCCATATTGCTTGCTCAACAACCAACAATTAAAATCAAGAAATGGAGTAGTTTTAGTGGTACATGCACTATTTCTAATTTGTAGTTTTTTAATAGGACGGATGGAGTACCTAATTGTATGTCCTAAATAATCTTGAAAATAAGTAGATACTCAATTCAAAATGTGCAATTCATGTACATCAAATTTTGGATAAGGTTTTTTAAATCCAAATTAGACTTTATAAAATCATCATTATACTAATTTACATGATATTCAATAAGTAGTACAATAGAATATTTTGGAATCATTTTTGAATTACTAATAAGGTCCAAAAGCCTTCATGACAATTTAATTATAGAAACTCCTCAATAGGGGAGGATTGAATCCATTGAAAGGCTTTGAGATTTCTCACTAATTTTAGTACTAATTGAGGACAATATGAGGTTGTCTATATCATCATTACTATCATCATGTAGGAACACTAAAGGTTGGTAGTGGCCACTTGGCCTATGGAAATTTGTCGGAGGCATGTACTAGTCATCTTCTATCACTAAGCCAAGAAATTGTAGAAATAAATTGGGTAGTAGAGATGAGATCGTGGAGATAGATTGGAGATTGGGTAATCATGACAAAGATTTGAATCCATCTACCTCATCATACAAATCTTGGCCCAATTAGTGAATTGAGAAGGCTCTTTCCCATCCAAAATTTTGCTCTACAAAGTAGCCCCTTCTTGGGTTCAATTTCTCCCTAATGCTAAATGGCTTAATTGTCCACTTGTAGACCATTCCTACAAGTATGCTAGAAAAGTGGGTTGTCATATTTTTAGAAACCCTTACTATACATAAATCCAAATTATAGCATTCAATGAGCATGATTGCGTCTTGATTCTCTAAACTCTAATAATTACCTCTTTGGTAAAATCCTTAGAATGGGGTTAATACATAGCCAAAGATTCAATTGACTTTCCAACAATCTTAATCCTAAAAGGACAAGACCTACCACCAAAGTATTTTACCAAAATGATCTAATTTTTGGACCAATTCTTCATATTTAATATTAACAACCATCCCTCAAGTCCTTCCAAGTTTAAAGGACACTTTTGAATGATCATTGCAATGTAGTTGGAAATTAAGAGCCATGTAAGCATCCAAAAGGTCAAGAATATGCCTTATGTACAATGCACAATGGTAGGCTATGTTACACAGTTTATGCTATTATCTCGTCCCTATTGGCACGACAACACTAGTTTTCCGGATTGACACTATTTCAAATTACGGGCGGTGCAGGTTGAGATGTTCCTACCGGTATTCTTGAACAAAACAAGTAAAAGCCATAACTTGTTTTATAACAGGGTCTCACCTTTCAAACCTTGGGTTGAAACAGTTCGCACTTCATCACTCAAAGAGAACTTGACACCAGTAGTGTTCTTGGCACAAATGCCATTGGATTCAGAAAATTTGTATTGAAAGAATATGATACAAGATGGAAGAATGCCCTCACAACTGCAGCGACAGACTTGATTGTGGGATTCCCAACGGATTAAGCTGGCTACTCGTCTGCGGGGTAGAAGGTGAATCAACAGGTTGCAAATTCAAGTCTGGCGGGGGTTTGGAGCTATGCGTTTGTTGCTGGAGCGCAGTTGGATTCGACACAGGTCGTCCATAATTGACAAGAGCACCCATCTGCAGCTGTAAAGGTTGCGATGTCGCCGACTTCAATGGCCTCGGCCCGTCCTGCTTTAAACTGGGGGGTGGCTGAGACGATGACAACATTTGGTTGGTACCATATGGAGCGCGAGGCTGCATACCATATGAATTTGGCATGTTAGTGTACATTGGTTGTTGCACAAACTGCATGGGCCTTGGCGCTTGAGAGAGATGAACATTGGACTGCATCTTTGCCCTTGCAATTGCATCAGCCTGCAATAGTCCCAGGTTGTGTGCTTGCGCCTTCCCTGCCTCGTCCTGCCCAAGACTCATACTGGCCGAGGTAGGTACGGTTCGAACGGCAGTACTATATACAAAAGTTGGAGCTGCTTGCGAAGTTGGGCCAGTCCATCTGGATAGCGCACCATTCGCTGAATCTGATGCTGTTTGCATTATCATGGCGGAGGTGGGTGGATTAGCTGGGGCCTCTGAACTCCATAAGGGACGGCCCGTTGAGGCACTCAATCCATCGGTCGTACTTGGCATGCCTTGACCTCTGTGCTCTAGCTGATAAACTGGTTGGGGAGGTTTTTCAGTGGCTGATTCCTGCTACAGTAAGGTTTCATTCAGAATATGGCAGCAGAAAACTGGCAAGGGATTTAGTGGACAATGTTTCAAAAGCTCTTAACCTAATACACAAGTACTGAGAACCGCAGAAATAACAAGACCTGATATTTCAAACCCACAGTAAGAGTTTCCATTAATCACGGCAGTGCAACTAGTAACTCCGTAGCCACAGTTATCTTGTTTCTTCGTCAATTTTGCATCAATAAAATTTGCACTTTAAAAACATTCAAATACGGCTTCTCACAACCAGAAAATATGCAAGTATAGTAGAAGGAGAAGATACCCACCATTGTTGATTTTCCTGGTAACAATGCTTGACTCGCGGCTCCTGATGCGAGCATCGCACTAGTGACCGTAGTCAGCAAAGAATCCATTGCAGTCTGGGCGACAGGGTTTACCATCAATGGCCGAGATATCTTCGGTGGAATAGGCACGAATGAAGCGGAGTTAACTACAGAATGAGAAGTGGATGAGACTCCCGGAAGGATAGGTAAACTAGCGGAGGTCAAATTTTGATTGACCTGTGTTAAATTCGGAACTTTTGCATCAGTCGAAAACTTCCTGAAAATTGTGCCAGGGGGAGCTTCATGTTCACCAATCCATCCTTGCCCAAAAGGTACAGAGAGGGGTACTACTCTCTGCAATCTTTGAGCTGCAAAATTCCAGCCCTCTGGTCCCAATCTGACCGAAAATCGAGACAAACTCTTTGCATAGGCCATTTCGGACTGATACCCTGTCTGCAATTTACACACTGGGGTTAATCCTCCAATACTGGATTTAACTAGATAGTCCCACACAGCACTCAACTTCCAGAATTCTTCCCCTCGAAGGACAATCAATACAAAGTTGAAAAAAGAAGGCGAACTTACTGGCACCAGGTGATGCAATTCGCCACCAACTCCAGTGAGAGGAGGCCCTCGTCCATGAGCAGGGAGGTTCCGAGGCTTGTAAGAGCTTCTGTGATACTCTTCCGTTGACAAAGGCCTCCGCCCGTCCTTTAGAGTAGCAGGCCTAAGTTGGGCCCCTAAACCGTGCAGTACAGAGAACAATCAATTCATGTACGACTACAAACAATACATAAAACAGACCAAAACACCAAAACACACACGCTCATGTAACTATCTCATACGATAAATTCAAACAGAAACTTCACCATTATGTCTGAGGAGGCCTCAAACAAGGTAGCCATAAGGCAACAAGAATATAAGTGCAGTTGCAAAGAATGTGCCTGTTTGAAAATTACCATGTTCATCTTGCGCATCTGCCTCTGGTTCCATGCCACCTGACTGAACCCCATACCCTGGCTCCTCTCCAGCAACACTTCCTGATCTATCTGATGGGACCCCCCTTTTGGAATTGAAGGTACTCTGTTTGTTTGACTGAGGTAGGTCATCTCCCTCAGCTGCTAGGCTGGCCCCAGAAGCAAAGTCAGAACTTGCGGGGTCCAATAAGGTTTTCACAGCTGCTGTGTTTTTCCATCCCTTCTTTGTTGGAAATGGTTGCTTTTTCTGCAATACAGGCTTGGCAGCTCCAACTTCTGAAGCTCCTGATTGACCAGCAACCAAATCCAATGCCTTCCGGGCAGCATCCTGTATTGAACGTGCCTGGATACAAGTAGATGAAATTCCTTGCGTAAATAATCACTGAATCCAAGTGATACAAATGCTCAAATCGACACGTAAGTAAGATGCAGAAGAAATACCGTCATTACAGATAAACTTTCCAGTATATCCCGAGGTATCAACTGCTCAAAAGTTGGATATAGATAACTCACCTGTTTGTAGTAAATAGTTTCTGGGCCATTATATCGCATGGCATTGTTGCAAATGAGCATAATATCCTTCTGCATAAAGAGTATGGCAAAAAGCAAGTTAGTCACCGTAAAATAATGCTGAGAGAACAATCAAACTTACAGGAAGTATGTCTTCTAAGCCAACAATAAGTAAAACCTGACAAATCCTGCTCCAACACAGCTTACAGAATAGATAAGAGTCTAACTGAACCAGACATAATCCCATAGAAACTCGTCCGACTGACCTCAAATAAACTTAATGAGTAATACATTCCCTTTGAGATCTTCTTGTACATCGTGCCGAAGTCCATAGGCTCTTTGATGACATCGTAGTAATCTGGAACCTGAAATTCATTGATACGTCAGCTAGATGAAAACCTCACAAAATGTCTGAAAGGTGCAAGAAATTGCATAAACGTTTTGGTTGCAATCAAAATAACATGTATACAACTATTACGCATCATTTAGGGTTACAAATTTTGCTCCACACTCTTAGAGAGAGACGCAAAACTCTTCTGATGTGAACAATCTCTTTCAAATACATATTTCCTTATTTGAAGAGTTGGAATTGCCTTGGCTAGAATAAAAGACATACCATACTTGCATCCACTGGCTCCGAAAATACTCCGTATGTATCTTTTCTGTAAAATTAACGGAAGTAAGGAATTAACGAAATTACCGATTGAGTTACTTAGTCCTTCCTACTATGAAATCCTTCCAAAATACTGGAACTCACTCAAAATATCAGACAAAAATCGAAATTCGAATATTGCTACTATCTTCCAAGGCAAAACAGATGTACCGATTGCATGATTTGAGCACTCACTTTTTCAGCTTGTCTAAAACCCCTTCAAGCACCTTCTTTTCAGGCGCTGCTGCACCACCGTGTCCTATTCCTGTTGACATTCCAAGAATTATCAGTGGCAGCGCCTTGCACACTTAAATCATAGTACATGAAAAATTTATGGGTACTCCCATACATAAGAGAGAGAAGGAAAGAGGAGTACTCTCTGGGACATTAGCATTCAGCCCAGAGGATTACAGTTCCACAATTACAGGTAAATGAGACAGAAACAGCATCAACCTTACCTGGACCTGAAAAAGGGGCTCCAATTTCACCATTTAAAGGCTTCACCTTTTTCTGAAAATTGGACGAGACAGTCAGATGTAAGATCATAAGCCATTTCTTCATATCCATACATGAATTACGAGACCAATAAACCAGCATCATCCATTTCTTCTAGTGCCGTAACGACAATGCCTCGTAGGAAAATTGCTCCCCGCAAAGGACTTGCCCTCCCGCTCACGTATAGCACAAACTGATATTTGCTGGAAGATTCAAACCCTACATATGGTCTTGAGAATAAAGCCACGTCTATGGTCTGAATGACATGTCCAGAGAAGCAATCCGACAAGCTAAGAAACTTTGGGCAGAGAGTTGAAGGCAGTACCTTATGGGAAGGCTTCTTAGCAAGAGGGGGCAAGGGGGCCTTGAAGACTGGGGGAGTGGTAATTGAAGCTCCGTAAACACCTCCTCGGTCATCTTTTGCATCTCCTTCTACTAAAGTCTTAAATTTGCGCTTTTTAGGAGGGGTGGATACACGATTACTGGCGTTGGAGCCCACAACCTGAGCACTTAGCTTTGATGGTGCACCGCCCCCTGTCCCTGACGAGGCGTGTACTCTATGAGATGTTACTCCGGGTGATACAGAGGCACCAGCGATCCCAGTCTTGCCACTGGTGCTCGACTTGTTTGGCAGTTTGAGTATTACCCTAAGTTTCTTGTCCTTATCCGCCATATCCTATTTCTCTCCTGTCACTATATTGTCCCCCTACTACCAGCGATGCTGACATACGACCTCCAATTCCTCTCTCCTTAAATCTCGAACTCCTGCAATTCTTGTGTCATTTTCCAAGTCCTAACCTATACTTGAAGCTCGTTCAAGCAGCCCCATCGATTATTGGATGCATTTGGCATCACAGTGCTATGAGATCGAGTCTGTTCTATTTTCCCACATTACAAGCGAGCTCCTCTTTCAATTGGTCATTCCTCCAGATAAGTCTGGTAAGCTTCATGAGCCCAATCTGCAATTCGTCGAATCTACCGAGAAGCACCCTGCAAGATCAGATGAACCTCAACACTGTGAGCCAAGACATCAACACACACAACCCCGTCGTCCAACAGGGAAACACAGAGTAGACCTCAGAGACAAAGAAGAGAATTTAAATTCCTTATATCACAATTTCCACGGGAACAGGCACTCATACTCCTAAAATCTCAAGGCGTAGAAAGGGCATCCCTATGCACACAACCCCTACTCCTAGGATTGTGTCTACGTACGACTCTCTCCAATCACAGTCTTTGAAGTAAAGAAAGCTTCATTTGGTCACCGAATTCTGGATTGAGATACAAACATTCGCAAGGATTGTGTTCAGTGTCTTCATATAGATGGAAACATGACCTGAAAATTTCGATAGCAAGACTTAATGTAGACAGCAGCTGCTGTACCAACCACAGCATCTCAATTTAGGCAATGCTACAAATGAAATCACAATGCATTAACCCCATTCCTGTGGTCCTTTGAACAGAGAGAAAAATTTTAGGACTCAATGAAAGAGTTTCAGGATCCAGGACGCATGCCAGGTACATACGACCAAGCTTCAATTCACCACTAATTTTACAACATGAGCAAGTTCTGCAAACTGAATTACGCATACGGGTATCCCAAAGTGGTGCATCTGTCCAAGGCAATGATCATAGGTAAAAATTGCCACTTTCAAATATCATGATATCACACATTCCAAACAGTTTACATTCATTCTTCAACCCGACTCTTCGCAGAGCAATGAAACCAGACAGTATACCTATGCGCAATGTCTGTCACACGCTGGTCAAACCCCACGACGACTTTGTTTCGACCGCGGAATTTCGCACCACAAACAAGGTAAAGCGCACAGTCAATGTGCTCGAGGAACCAACTCTTCCACCTCATGCCCAGGAGAGATAACAAAACCCTATCCATGAGACCTCCAAACCCTACCCCAAGCCCCAAAGTTCACAATCTCTCGCACAAACCCTACCACCAAACCAAGCCGACAGCCACGAGAACCAAACCCCTCAACAAATCCAATCCCAAATCAAAACTCGCCAACTAACAAATGCCATCAAATTCGCTTCAGAATCCTGAAATCCGACTACGAAACTAGAAATCCGCAAAACCCACCACCCAATACAAATTCCCCCCAGGGGGAAGAGCGACACTGCTCCCCAAGTCGCAAACAAACCCAAGAAAAAAACCGAACACGAAAAGAGCGCGAAACCCTAATAACCCTAAATCACAAAAGATTCAAAGAAACCCCCCAGGGCAGAGCTTCCGTAAACAGGTAGTAAAAGTGTCCCCTTAACGCCGTCCGATGCTACACAAACGGCAGCTTCGGCTTCTTCCCTGTCATCAACTCGCTAACACGAAACACGGAAGCAAAACGAGACCTACCCGGTACAACCCCTCATGGCTGGTTCTTTCTGGTCCAAGTTGTCCAACCATTAGGGATTAGCGCGGCGGGCCTGATGATCTCAGTACTTACTGCCGGGCGGGATGGATGCTACGCTCATGGTAGTAGCTAGTCTGGCAGCCATGGTTGGCAGGCAGGGCAGGGAGGCCCAGACAGAATGATGCGGCGATTATACTTACGCTTGAAAGCAGGAGCGTCCAGTTGACTTCCTCTTTGGAGTCTTGGACTCTCTGCCTTGGACTCTCTCTCACTTCACCACCAAACACCAAAACCAAACCTTAAAAGAAATCATAGACCGAGAAATTGGATGGATAGGGGATTGCACAGCACTTGGTGGCTGTGATGCACATCACACTGAGTTTGAGAGATTCGGTTACAGGAAGGATTCCTTACGGTAAGTAAAAAAAATGAACGCGTCAAGGACGGATGGCTTCAGAGTCTGAAACAAAAGCGCCCGCCATGGCGCACAAGCCTAGATCTACGCCACAAATCCCCGCAGAGGAAGCTCTCGATGCCGCATGTTGCGACAGTACACTTCCTTTTCTTACCTTGGAGATCGCCCCTTTGGATGAATCGTATGGATGGAAAACGTATATTTCGTGGGTGAATCGGATGAAAAGAGAGGCGCCGTGTGAACAGAACCTAGGAGAGGTGCCTGAAGAGCATGAAAATTTCAGCATGTCGTGATGGGTGAGATGAAAACTGTGGCGACGTGTGAACAGAACCAGGAATGGGTGGATGGATGTTGTGGATGTAGACGGATGAACAGAGAAGTCAGGGGAACAGTGAACGTGTTTGAATCTGAGCGCGGTGGGTGTGGCAGAATTTGAAACGACGCGGGGAAGTGGGGGCCACGAGCGTCTGTTGGCGTCACTTCGAGCGCCGCTGCCGTCAGTCGGCGGCCGTCAGTGGTCGCCCAGAATGCATGGCACTAGAGCTCTGCAGCTTTGAAATGATGTCCATATCTTTGTGTACCGGGCTGCAAATTTGAATTGAAGAGGCAAAAGTTTGAGGACATGGGTGGAAGGTTACCAAACTCCAACAACAACTTTTCCATTTTAACATACATTTAATAAGGGTACTCGTAGGTAAGTAAAGACAAGATGTTTATGCAAGTGGGTGGTAGGAGGTAAAACAACCCACGTGAGATATGTGAATTAGGATTAGTAGGAGTTCAAGTGCTTATAGTTAAGTCATAAATAGGAATTGTGTTCGAAGTAGAATTTCAGACCTCATTTAGGTATATTAGAATAATTTTTTTCGTACACTTGGAATTAAGTTTAAGTGAAAATTCAAGTTAACTTTCATCTCTAAAAACACATTTGAGATTTTGAGCCTCCAATCAAAAGGTTAGTTATGAGCAAAGTTCAAAGAAGGGTTGGAAAGGACATCTTTTTGGACATTTTTCATAGTTGCTAGTATATGAGCCTAGGATCTTGAGCCCATGAACTTAGGAGCTTAGGCTCCTATGTTATTGGTACCTTCTATAGTTATAGGATGTTCATAATTATAGGTGTCTATATTATATGCACCTTGCATGATTATAGGTGTTTATGTTGTAGGCACCTATGTTATAAGCACCTTCAAAAGTTATAGGATGTTTACATAATAAGTGCCTAATCATATTATGGGTGTCTATATTTTAGGTACCTATGTTATAAGCACCGTCCATGGTTATAGGATGTTTATATAATAAGTGCCTAATTATATTATGGATGTCTATGTTATAGGCTCCTTCCATGATTATAGTATATTCATATTATAGGTACCCATGTTACAAGTACCTTACATGGTTATAGGGTACTCATATTATAAATATATATGTTATAAGTACCTTCAATAGTTGTAGAATATCTATTTACACCTAGGCTCTAGGCTCACATGCTATCATCGTTTGAACATTATTCAACATACTCTTTGAATTTTGTTCAAAATGTTTTTTTGGAGTCTCAAAATCACAAACGGATTTCTCTATATGAAAATTAAGCTTGGATTTTCAACCTTTTTTCAGTTCAAAGTTCTTTTACAATGCTAAAATGAGGTTTAAGATTGTACTTTGAACACAATTCCTATGTTTTGACGATGAGCGGTCAAGCTCTCATCTTCAAATCATACTATATCCTTTAAAGATTCATGATAGACAATAGATTCATTATAAAAACAACTTACATTCTCATTGAATGTCACTAAAAAAATCTTTCATTTTGCCTTCAAAAACATTCTTGATGGTAGATGGTTAAAACAACATATTGGTATTTGACTCAATGGATTGAATTAGTAGATTCTATGGATTTTTGGCAAATCATCTTTGAATTTATTTGTTGATTTGACTATCTAGTCGTAGAATTAAAAAAAAAATGGGCACCTTTGATTTAATTAGTCCAAGCCAAAATTGCTATCCAAATATCATATTTGTGAATTCTCTTTTGTTGAAACTTGTCTATAAAATCTATTTAATGTGGGTAGACTATTTGTTGACCAAGGAGCACCCAAGAGCCTTATGGTTTATGTAGTAAATAAGTTGGTAACTACTTGAAATGCACTTTTGGTGGTGATTTGCTCTAAGCTGATTTGATGATGTTGAATTGCTCTTAGACTTTAATTTTTGTCTATATCTATATATTAGTATTTCTTGATTGTTTCCATACTAACCTTCTCAATTATTTGTAGCTCTACTGATCTTGAAATTCACCTTAGATGTATCAATTGTTTGTCCAAAAATAGACATCATTGATGTAATGTCAAGATTGTAAATGACATTATATAAAAGTTTGCATTGTGAAAAAATCTCCTTTTCTAATTTAGGTAAACAATAACTAAAATGTTTTTGATTGAAACCCTACATCAATGTCCATTAGATAAAAGTTGAAATTCAAAATTCATCATGTATGTTCTCAAAGAGTATGTTATATTACTAAGAATTTAGAATAATAGTCACTCAATATATGTGATTATTGATGTAGTGGGATCAATCATTTATTACTCTTGCTTTAATATGTACTCAAAGTATTGCTAATAAAAATGAAGCGAAGAATCTATCTCTCTAAATTCATTTTTTTTTAAAACTTATGCAAAGAAATTTTGTAGGTTTTTTGTATCATATTTAGTATACTATTTTGGATGTTAGATTTTCAATTGCCATAAAGTCATTTTTGTAAGATAGATGTATACATGATATTTAGTGAAGTATTGAAAATGGTCTATTATTTTATATCTATTGTTTGATTAAAAAACTATAAATTGTTGTTAAAATCTTTTAGATTTATTTACTATTTTAGAATTAGAATCTCACTTAAAATGAAAATAAGGAATCAAGAGTAATATGGTTATATTTATTTATGACATGCTACTACAAAATTTTGATTTTCACAATTATAAAATCATATAGGCTTGGGATTATGGTATAAATATATTATAAAATTATTGACAACAATAATTGAAGAATTTTAAAAATAACTATTAATCTTATAAGGCTAGGCCCATAACCACACATTACTTTGCATTTGGCATATGATTGGTACAACATTGGCTTTTTATTTTTGGTTATACTATAGTTTTATATTCTTTTAGACTTGCAATTAGTAGGAAAAAACAATATTATTCTATACAAAATCTTATGGAATTGCTTAAACAAAAAGAACTAAATCTTGATGAATTTATCTTGGATAAAGTTCATAGGTTATTATCCCTCTACATCCCGTACCCATAGGGTGGGATTCGTGGAAAAAAATTATTTTTAAGAATGCAAACAAGAAACATTTAGCTTTATTTAATGACCTTGTCCCTTGTAGAGTTATGTTAATTTAGTAATCAATATATGTAGGCAATTATGGAAAGTTACAGAGTATGTGTTAATTACATATATTATCAATAGATTGATTCGACCAATCAAATATAGATACTCTTTGTTATTTTAGAAGGTTTTACAAAATGTAAATTTACCATGATTTAGGAAAATTTCGCAAACTTTTTCAACCAATTCAATTTTCCCCCAAAATTGCTTGCTAAGACAAGTTGGAATCCTCTATCAATTGCTAGCAAGCCCCAACAAAAAAATTAAACTAAAGCACTTTCAAAATAGGAACCGTACACAATTATTTACTTGAATGCTTTTAAGACAAATGCTTATTTTTAAGTTTCATGCATGCTTTGTTATATGGAAGAGTAACAATATTCACTACCTACTTAGAGACCACACATAATGATATTTTGTATTTTGTTCTTAGTAGGGAATGTTTAACACTTCCTTACTTATGAATCTAGATATTTGTGTACAATCCCTCTCATTGGTACCAAGGATAAAGTTTTAGCCAACTAAGGTATACTCATTAAAATGTGCCACTACAAGCTTTCAAGAGCAACTAATGGCAACCAATGGAAATGGAATAATTTCTAGTTTGGGTGCTTCTACCTTATGGCTAATGAAGGAAGTGGGAGCTTGGATTTCTTGGTTCATTTGAACCCTCGTAAGAAAGCATCAAATCTATCTTTAATAGATTTTGTAGCAAATTAGTCTATGTAGCTAACATTTCAAGTACCAAAGGATAAAAACTACCTTAGGTTCAATGTAACTAAAGACCTAAGATTCCACAAGATTCTATTTCCAAGTATTACCCAATTTAGCTCTCTAATACCTTGAATCCACCTACAATCACCACAACAAGAAACCTAAATATAGTACCCAAGATTAGTTTTGATTATGAAGGTTACATATCATAGTCTACAACCTTTGGGAATAGTCAATTGACATAAATTACATTTTTGTAAAGAACATAAGATGTTTGAGTCCAATTAGCATTAGATAGAAAGTTTTGGCTAATCAAAGTGGCCACCATATTGTCCACTAGATTTCTTGTTGTACCCAATTATGACCAAAAAATGATTGGGAATGGGAGCGAAGATGGCCTATAAGATTGGTCTTGTTGCTTTACAACTTGACTAAATAATCCTATAAGCCTACTTGCTACTTTTCATAGCCATTACCTAGATTGCAATTAACAACCTATCACTAGCATAGGTGCCAATGACATGTTTAAGCAAGAATGTCAACTTGATCACTCCAAAAACTTGACAAAAACAAATTAAGGTAATTTGTTGAGCAACACACATTGTGCATGTTAATGATCCAATCTCCTATTCTAACTTCTATTTCCAACAACTCATCTATTCATACACTTGGTTGGATTTAGTACCAAGTGGCATAGGATGACTTCATTATATGTAGAGTCACTCAAATCTTTTAATGGAGATGGGGTTTCCTACTTCTACTTGTAGTGTTCTACATCTCCCCCAAAAGACTCTTGAAAATTAGAATAATTTGTGCAAGAACAGTGAAACCTCAAAACACTCTTAAAATCACAGTAATTTGTGAAAAACAATGAAGCCTCACCTCTTACATTAAATGCAAACTGTGCCACGATTTCATCTTTCACGATTCCATTCACACAATTTTTTATTGCTAAACCCTAATGACATCGAAACATCTTCTCGATCATCTTCTCAATGAAGTCATGCAAGTTGATGAAATCTATTTCTTTTACTTCAAAGAATCAATAATCAACAGCAACGACAACAGCAGCTTACTTTCCACAATTGTCTGCAATTGTAAGCAGAACAAAGCAGGCATGGTCGTCCCGAATCTAAGGGAGAGTGGGTGGTCTGCACAGACCATCAAAACGAAGAGATGAAGACGATGATCTAGCCTAATGCTGTGCCACTACAACAGGTGGAATGCGAATATAAAGAGTCTCCGAAATACAGACGACATAAAATGTTAGCGACCTAATCTCGTCTCCTATACAGACCCTATAACCAACAACTCATCGCTTGGCTGGACTTATTAGCAAGTGGTGTAAGCATGAATTACCAAACTGTCTATGGGCACTGATCGTTGAATGGAAAATGGAGTTGTTAATAGCCACTTATAGCGGTCTACAACCTTGCATAAGAAATTCATCCACAGTGATAAGAATTCGATCTTAACAATTATGGCTCTTGTAAACAAAATTCTCTCCACAGCTCCATACCGATACCCTAAAATCACACTACCACTTATCTTAAAACGATCAAAGTGACGCAAATGGTATCCTCTAACCTTCAGTCATCCAAGATCACTAAAGCAAATGAGAAGATGGTGAGCATCGTGTAGTGCTGCACCTAGCGTTTGTGGCGGGCAACTTCGTCTTCGTTCGGGAACATTCCCATTAGCCTTCCAGCAGAGCACTGGTATGCGTACATAAACCCGCCCATCAAACCAATAATTCCAGCCGTGTACATAGACGGTCCCCGGATGTTCACACTGCCACCTGCAGCGCAATGCCATCACCGTAAAAGCTTGATTAAATAATGTACAGGATACTAAAACCTGATGCCGCCTCCCATACTACAACCAACAAAAACCCATCTCTTCCAATACACTCGATTGAGCTTCAATTACGCAGTAGGGGGGTAAGCATGACTTGATTAATGTCTGTGGCCTCTCACATCTTTGAATATAAATCAGAGATTGTCTACTGCCCCTTCAATAGTGGTATACAACCTCACATTTTGAATGATTGCATAAGAAAACATCACACTTGAGTAAGAACAATTTGCTCTCAAGAGGGTTTGGCTCTAGTAGACCCAAAGAGACCACTCCAGTCAGCTCTATAGAGCAATCTCTCAATGAAAGCACACTCCTACATATTGAATAAAATGCTTAAAGTGACGCAAAGGTTCACCTCTACTTCACTACAGAAAGCAACAGTTCGGTTGCGGTCAAATTCAAACGAAATGCAATCCGATTAGGGTTTGCGTTGGGGGTTACGGAAAATTCGACCGCACTGACAAGCAAGTAAGCCGACGGGGAGCGACGCGCCAGGATACTAAAACCTGATGCCGTATCCCGAAAATCAACAGAAACTTATCTCTTCCAATACAGTCTGTTGGCCTTCACTCAGCGAGTTGGGTGTAAGTATGACTTGGCTAATGTCTACGGCCACTCATCTTTGTATGAAAATCAGAGGTGGGCTACTGTCCCTGCAATACTTTACATTTTGAACGATTGCATAAGAAACCATCACACTTTGAGTAAGAAAAAATCGCTCTTAAGAGGGTCTGGTTCATGTATACCCAAAGCCACCTCTCCAGTAAGCTCTACAGAGTAATCTCCCAATGCAAGCACACTCCTACGTATTGGATAAAATGCTTGAAGTGACGCAAAGGCTATTCTCTACCTTACTACAGAAATCAACAGTCTGTTGCGGTCAGATTCAAACGAAATGCAATAGAATTAGGGTTCGGATAGGGGTTTGGGCTCTTGTAGATCCAAAGCGACCTCTCCAGTGAGCTCAATAGAGTACTCTCACAATGAAAGCAAACTCCTACATATTGGTTTAAATGCGCAAAGACTATCCTCCACCTAATTACAGAAAGCAACAGTTCGGTTGCGTTCAGATTCGATCGAAAAATGCAATCGAATTAGGATTTGCGTCGGGATATATGGAAAAATTGGACCGCACTAACTGACCAGCAAAGAACCCGACGGGAGGCGGACCGACAGTGATGGCCGTGATGCGGATGTAGTCATCCGCATCACGCCATAACGTCACGTTCTGAACGATTGCATAAGAAATCATCACACTCTGAATAAGAAATAATTGCTCTTAAGAGCGTTTGGCTCTCGTAGACCCAAAGCGACCCTCTCCAGTAAGCTCTCTAGAGTAATGCACACTCTTACATATTGGTTAATATGCGCAAAAAGTATCCTCTAACTACAGAAAGAAACAGCTCGATTGCGGTCAGATTCAAACCAAATGCAATCGATTAGGGGTTGGGTTGGAGGTCAAGGAAATTGGACTCCACTAACTGACCAGCAAGGAACCCAACGGGGAGCGACGCGCCCGTGATGGCCGTGATGCGGACGTAATCGCTGAAGCTGAAATTGGAGATGGTAGACGAGGCCGTGGGGTTGCGCTCGATGACAGGGAACTTGGGCTCATCCAGAAAGATCCCCATGGCGCAGAGAATGTGTGCGTTCAAGGACTGAGTGAGCTCTGCAAGTGAGGAATTGCAAGTCAGAACGCAACAAAGACACAATCTCTTGAAGTGTAAGCAACAAATCTCTTGAAGACGAGCAATGCGCAAGCTCGGGAGCGAGAATGGCGAGAAAGAGGGAGACTGTCTTGGGCTTGCACAATCCCCACAATTCCACTCTAGAGAAGGTAACAGCACCTAGTATCGTTCAAAAATAAGGGCTTGAATATAGTCCCTTTATAAAGGGTAACTACACCTATGACCTACTGATTAAGCAATTCACCACGGTTTTGAGGCTTGCTTTTGGTGTTCATATTTTTTTCTGCCCAATGCAAAATTTTCATTTGACCTCTAATATGTGATTGCAAAGCCAACTAGACTTTCAACAATTTTTGTTAGATATTGGTAAAGGCAAAACTGGTTCAGAGGTAGAGATACAACTCAAAATGGTTGAATAAGGAAATTCTATAGATGGACTCATTGATAAAAATTTTGATGACCTAGTTGATTTTTCTTAGTATGTAATTCTGGTTGTCTAGAATGATGATGCCCAAAACATCAACTAGAAAATCACTTATCACATGTTTGGTGATGTGCATCAATGTTCTAGTGTTGATTTTGTTCATGAGAATGATGAGCATGCCCATCATTACCTAGAAGAGTTTCTAAATTCTCTACAAGTGAGCGGTTTGTCACCTCACCAATTAAATCTTAAATATGGTCAATATGTGATGTTGCTAAGAAACTTGAATTTGGCAAGAGTTTTGTGCAATGGTAGTCACTTGTGGTTGTTGCAAGTGTCTCCATTTATATTATTGTATAAAATTGTAGAAGGGTGCCATCGTGGCCAAGATGTATTGAATCCAAGAATCACACATCATTGCAATGATAGTGGCTTGCCATTCACATTATGTCAAAGACAATTTTCTCTTACTGGTGCTTTTGCTATAACAATCAACAAACAACAGGGCCAAATATATGACCAAGTTGGCATTTATCATATGTGGCTTTGTCTTGTAGTAGACATCTTGCAAACATTAAGGTTGTCAATGACAATTCAAATGCCGTGTGAATGGTAAAAAATGTGATTTATCATGAGGTATTTGCATATCATTTGTTAGGTTGATTCTTACAAATATGAATACCTTAATTAGATGGATAGAAAAGTTCGGATGGAAAAGTTGAGAGTTTGTTTCAAACTTTGTATGTTTAGGGTTTATATACACTTTGTCGATGTCCCCTTCCATCCAACTATATTCTTTAGGTATCAATCATTATGTCATTGTCTCAATTGAGACAACCTATTATCAATATTTATAATTAAATTATATTTCAAGCATTTTTACTATTTATATTTGGATTCTTCTTCATTCCAATCTATCTATATTTTAAAATGTATTCATCATTACATATTCTTCATTCATTAAAATCTATATTGTGAATTTCAATGTAGGCATGTTTGTAAAAAAATTTGTATGAAGATTTTAATAATTTTTATTTGAAGACTTATTGAAATTTATGACTTTGCATTTTATTATATGAAAATTCTTTCTAATCTCTCTAACAAAATAGTATGATAAATGCGTAGCATAGCATGTGCCAATTGCTAGTTCAACTCTAAAGAAAGTAACAACACTTAATAATGTTCAAAAATAAGGGCTTGAGTATGGTTTCTATTATAAAAGATAACTACACCTATAACCGATTGAATAAGCAATTCAAATAAGTAACTCACCATGGTTTTTCATTATTATATTGAAAAAATTGCATTTATATGTTGTAGTCAAAAGAAGATTTTAGATTATCTTAGAATGCATTTTTTAGACACCATAGGAATAAATTATGAACTTTCAAAGTGTTGAAAATAGGTGTTTTTAAAACTAAACTTAAACTCTCATGAATACTAAGAATACATTTTAGGCAAGAATCTACATGGGTTGGTTTTAGAAAGGAGTCACAATTAGGTGTTGTAACCTTATTTGTTCATTGAGTTGGATAAAAGTTGCTATAAATTTTGTATGAAGGTAGCCGAATTCACCAACCAAAGCAATCTACCTATATCCTTCATTGAGTTGAGGAAATATATTTGTTTCTTCTATTGTGACCCCTTATTGAATTGTGAAAGTTTTTGTTGAATCTTATTGTTGATAGTTCAAAAGGGATTTTAGATTCTTTTAGAATGCATCACTTGGACTTCTTATAAATAAACTATGGATTTTTGGTTTACTCCAAATCCTAATTTGGAATGATTATTGAATTTAGACATGCCTTGTGCATGCAAGGAATTTCATTATGAGAATCATGTAGAAATGTGTAGAAATTTAAAAATTAAATTATCACTACTTAAATAGGCACCTCTAATGAGGATGGTAGGCTCTCAACCCAAGCAATACACTCCGTGGTCATTGTGAAACCAATAGAAAGGCAAGGATTATATTTGGGTTGAGTAATTCTCTTCTCGACATTAGCAAAGAGCATATAGGGGAATCTTGGTGAGTAAGGGGAACCTTTAGGATGATTTCCAAGTCTTGTAAAAAAATAGGTGAGAGAAATGAATAGTCTTGAGCCAACATGGACAAAGCAAGTAGCATGCCACATGTGCTTGGAAAGCTAGTGAAAACATTCATCCACGATCTTACTTATTTTGGACTTTGACAAACTACTTTATACTGAAAGAAGAGGGTCAAATGTATGAATACTCCAAAACATTTAAGAAAACTTAACATTCATTTGAGTAGGTACAATTCATTTTCTAGAGGAATTGTTATTGCCCATTATGTCACCTCATTTAGCCCACAAAGCTACTTTTGTGACACCTTAAAATCCTCTCTTATTCTAACTTGGTCATTTAATTCTTCTACCATCATCTTCTTTAGTCTTCTCTCCATCATTCTAGTAGCTCCATATAAATTTATACATGATTTCTTTCAAAAATAAGATCTTTCAACATGTTTCTAGAAAGTCATAAATATTCAATATTCACCCCAAATTGAATGAAATAGACCAATAATACTCTCAAGATGAATGAGAGTAGATAAGTACTAAATGAAAATATAAAATTGCAGAATGAAAGTATATAAGTGGTGAATAAAAATAAATAAGTGAGTAGATAAAAATAAATAAATGCTCAATAAAAGTAAATAAGTGATGAATGAAAGTAGATAAGTGATAAATGTAAATTTGTAAGTGATGAATTTGTACTTTAAATTAGTTAGTTGGTTAGTTACTTAGTTAGTTAGTTTTGTTTGATACAATGAGATCTAAGAAATTGTGAGTTCTAGGTGGCACTTTTGGTCCCATTGGAAAGCTCTTCATCAAGAAGGGTGCACAGACTCTGTTTTGTGGTGTTTGGACCTACATTGTGGAAGTTATTGAATTTCAAAATTTTTATGAATCAGTCAATTGAATTAAATTATCTTTTATTTTGAAAAACCACTACTTTTGCATCACATGTCCACAAAACAAAGCCCTTACACTCCTTTGAATATAAAAGATATTGAATTTTAAAGTTTTTACAAGTTTAAATTTTAAATTTTTTTAAAAATTTAGATTTTGGTTGTGGCAATGGCACAAGCCACACTAGTAAAGTATCTAAGGTAGAAGGTCCTTAAAGTGACTCATTTTCAGAATAATTTTCCTGAGTGACAAATGAAATAGGCAGTTAAAAGTAGGAATCACATGAGGCTCCCAAGTGTCCCCTCCTGATACAATGAAGAATACAATTGGTACATCGGAGAAAGCAATGTGGTTCAAAGCAACGCAAATTATAAATCTGTTAGGGTTTAGGTTTATCCTGAACCCCCTTCCCTTCTCTGTTTCCGTCCCCTTCGCAGAGGTTTTGCGAAGCTGGACGATGAGAGCACAAAATTAGGGTTTTGCAGTATCCTCCGTCGTCCAGACGATGGAGCATGACAGCGTCCTAGACGCGATCTACGACAATTCCGACTCCGATTACGAGGACGACGCGTGCGATGACGACGACGGCGGAGAATTGCAGTCGGAATTCAAGGCTATGGACATTACAAGCTCACGGAACCCTAATCTCAGGGCTGAGCACTCTCTCCATGAAGCGGCAGACGAAGGAGCATCCCAAATTCGCGATTTCGAGCCCGGGAAGAATAACAATCCGAAGAAGAAAAAGAAGAAGCGACGGAAAGGCCCCAGCAATCAGAGAAAATCCGTGATGAGCCTTGAGCAATTCGTGGTGCAGACGTGCCGACGCATCGATGAACCGAAATACCCGTTGTTCCGAGAAGCCGTGGAGCGGATCGGCATTGCGGCCATGAAGGCGCTTTTGAACCAGGTGGACGTAATTGAGAAGTGCGGGGGCCAAATGACAGCTGACGGGGTTCGTCGTCGGTCTGCAGGAGGTGTCTTGTGGAGTTTGCTTCGAAATCACGTAGGGCCTGGGTTGTATAAGGAGATTATGAAAGAGGGGAACCGGAAACACATTGAGCAGCAGAAAGCGAGGGCGAAAGAGAGAGAGAACAAGAGAGGGAATGGGAAACGGATGCATGAGGACTTGGAAGTTGATCAGAGGCAGAATAGCAAGAGGCGTAGAACGGGTATGGACTTTGATCGATCAGTTTCGAGAGAGAGAATGCCGAGAGGAAGCTTGAGAGAAGAAGTGGACAATGTGCGTGCGCCCGCGGCAATACAGAACGCGTGGATTCAAGGGTTGAAGAAGCATGCGGAGAGAGGGGAGAAAGGCTCAAACCCTAAACCCTTAGATGGGAAAGGGCCCAAGAGACCTGTCTCTGAAAGACTTAGGATGACGGTGAGCTACGGGGATCTTGTTGAAGAAGGGGAGATCGCTACAGATAGTCCAATTCGTGGGGTTACTGAGGTTGGGGACACTAGGGTTGAGAAGGGGGATTGCAGGGGTCAAATTAATGAAGAGTTTGAAGAGGAAGGTGAAGTAAAGGAGGATGGGGAGATGGGGGAGGAAGGAGAGATCGCTGATTAACTTCATTTCAATTGTGTCTTGGAATGGAGAGCATTGTGACTCCTTCATGCTCATGATTCCGAAGCTTTGGGGGGACTTTTGGAAGGCCTTTGCTACATACGACTGGACAGGGTTTGAGCTTGGTTTTTCCTTCACTGCAAACTGGAGGCTTCGCTATGAGCACGAATGTTTTATGGTTGTTCGTATGTGAGGACAATCTTTGCCGGATTGAAGTTGTTGATCGTCACGAACTCCAACGTAGGATCGTGATGCCGCATTGATGAGATGAAAACCTTGGCGTGTTTCGTCTGATCGTTTTTTGCCTGAAGATTTTCAACGAGTATGTGCCTCTTTCTTAGGCATTTTTCTTCAGATACTCTTTTGATACTCTTTTGATCAATTTTTAAAGGGCTCTAGAGTTTGTTTTGGAGCAGCTGCGGAATTAGGACTATCGGCTGAGGAGGCATCTTCTCGATTTTGGAGAATCTTTGAGACATGAGAACTTCAGTTTCACAGGGTGAGGTTGTGATATAATTCTTCGAGGTAGGAATGGAAGCACTATTGAGGGCTTTTATTCATTGGAGCTCTCACTAATATTGCCTTACAATGAAGAGGAGCCATAACCATGGAATTGTTTGGTCACGACCTTGGTTTGTAGTGGATCCAACTTCTAATTCGTGGCGCTTTTCATCAACTTCGCCGGGTTCAATCTCAAGCTCTGGAAGTAACGCAGCAATATCCGTGCACTTGAAGTAACTCAATCCATGCACCAGCAGTGCCGCCTACCAAACGAGTTCTTAGCTTGTGCATTCACCAGTTAAAACTGCGTTTTGTTTGAGCAGGTAAAGTATGATACTTGATGTAAAGCACTTTTTTTAATACAATCCTGAACATTGTTTGTGTTTCATTCCTGATCTTGTAACCAGAAAAAAGGGTATCGTGATTTCAGGATGTCAAGAAGTGAGCCTGGTCTAGCAGCATAAGTGTTTACACCTTTAGTGATCGGTAAGCAACTTGGTTCTTGCAAAAATTGAATGGTTTCTATGGTTCTAAAGTGGTGAAATGTTTGTATGAGTAGATTTAAGGAGAACATGAAACTGAAGTTCTTGAAGATGACCTCAAAGGGCTGTATTCGTGCTAGACCAATGAGCTTACAGCGTGAACGTGAACCACAGCTGGAACAGGACAGTCGTCTGTAAGCGCCTGAACTCTTTGTACTGTTTAAGTCTTGTACGTCACCAGTAGGAACTGATCAAGAATAGCCTGTCTCCTCAAATTTTCGATAAAAGTGGATTTGAAAGAACATGAACTTTCGAGATCCACTGAACTCCCTCACTGACCACTCATCGATTTTTCTAGCTTTCTTGCTTCACGGTAATTAGCAAGATTATGCAGATCTTTGAATTACTCCGCTCTCAATAGACCAAATCCAGGGCTGGATATGGAGGAGTTGCATGCCAGAACAGGTAGCCAAGTTCGGACAGTGCAAGCAGCATTTGATAGTGGGAAAATTGAGGATACTCCTGTTATGCATGATGAAGACTGGCGACTTTACAAATGTGCAGATGATCATGACGAATATGGTTAGCAGGTTGCCTGGTTCACCAACCAACTAAGGGTATATCTTAGTGTGGTTGAACTTACTGGTTATTCAGCACTGCATGGTTAACAGAAGGACAACTTTTCCTGAGACTGCAGTTTCCTTTTAGCCTTCATATTAGGTCTTCAGGAATAAACCCGCTTGGTTTGAAGTTTACCCAGAAACTCCTGTTCCGACCCGGGTAGACAAGCTTCAACTTTAGATGTGCTGCGACAGCGACCTCTTACTATTGAAGCCTTCTGGATTTCATCAGATACAAAAAGGCTTCGATCATAATGCAGAAATCGTAATGCAACCCCAGCTATGGTTGGAGTTGATCGGGCAGGTGTGGGCGAAGCTGTTGCTGTTGCGGTGTCGAGACTTCGAGACCAAGATATAACGGAAATATCCCTCTCACAAGTGTCTGCTTACTCTTTGAAGGACTGGGCCTGCGAATGCTTGCTGAAGTTCAAAAATTGGCCTTCAACATTAAAGTTAAGAGGACTTAATCCTTTGTTGGATGCGTGGCGTGGTGCGTCTACTTTTACCTTGAAGTCGTCTCATGCACTAAAGCTGACTACGAGGTGAGAGGTCCTGAATGGGTGTCCTATCACAACGTGAATCAACTCAGCAGACATTCTAAGCACGCATTAATGGAGGTATGGTGGATAGACATTCTTTAGGATTCAGTCATGTTCGACCTTGAATATTGAGCGGAAGTCAAAACTTTAATTTTGAGGAGGCAAACAGAAATAAAGTTGGTTGCAAGAGAAAAGTGTTGCAGCCTCTCCTAGCAATTGCTACGTCATGAGAGTCCAGAATCCGACGGTCAATTCTATCTTTGATCGCTTTGCTCAAATTCAGGGTATTAGGGCCTCAGATTGTCATTGATGATGTCATGATCTTAGAATGATGAAAATTTTTTACACCTAGTTGCTACTATTTTCCAGAAGTGTCAATATGGATCTCATTACTGGATGCAAATCGGTGCAATAGTGCAGTCTTTTAGGCATAAGATTCTGATTGAATTGAATGAAGGACTGATTGACATGTGCAGATCATAGTATTCTTGAAACAAGCGCCTAATTAATACCCTGGCCCTATCTCCTGGGGAACAATTAGGGTATCCAAGATGTCTTCTTTCTTTAACACACTTCTCAACGTCTCGTATTCAACAATTTTGAAGAGGAAACCCTAAACATCTATGACAGAAATAGCTCTCTGATATTTGCTCCCAATTTCCCAATTAACGTTCAAGCCTTGTATGTGTGTGTTTGCCTGTTTGTGTCGCTTGGATTCCGCATTCGAGCAAGCACAAGGAATATGCTGTTGCCCACCAATCCCAAGCATATTGATTGAACCCAGATCATTTCCTGTTTAATTATAGGTTATCAAATGATAAGTGCACTTAAAAGAATATCTTACGATTGTCATGATAGCCTGTGAATTTTTTCAACTTTCAATGCATACTTTGTATGCTTGGGTATGGTACAACCGTTCAATCTTGGCCAGATTAGTTCTACGGCCTTCCACTGGAGTAGCAGCTGCATCCGTCTTGCAGCTTGAGCACCTCAGAAGAATGTGCACTCACCTTATTCATCCCTAAAAGGTACTAACACTACCAAAAAGAGCATCTCCTGAATCGTACATGAGTCTGTAGGGTGACTCAAAACTAATTGGTTAAATTTACATTCTACGGTGACATTCTACGCTACGTCTCATACATGGTCAGCAAGACGGTGGCCTCCGGCTCTGAAGAATAATGGGTACAAGTTCAAGGCTCTCTCTATGGTTTACATAATCACATCTGGAATTGCCCATTTGGGCTTTACTACTTTTAGAATGAATTCTAAAGGGAACCAATTCAAAATTGGGATACATAAATCATTTGCTGTATGATTGGTAGTGTACAGAGGCTTGCAAGCTTTTGCTTGAGCTCGACCTTGAATGCAAAGGTCGTGCAACCTCGCAGCATGGATTCTCAAATGGGAGGAACGAGTAGTTTTTCAACCCCTTGACATCCACAGCAACCTCCTCCAAGTACCCTGCTGCTGCTGCTGCAGCTACTCCAGTGTTGTCTTCCTTGTGACATTTGGTATCCCAATGACAATATTCAGATATTTTCTTATTTTCTTCCGAGTTTGTAGTTGTTGAGGAAAGCTCCCCGCTGGCTCGGAGCCGGAGCTGCAGACCTTCGTCATGAGAGGAGGACGAAGGATCAGGCCACGAGTGTTGGAAATTGGCGGACATCTTAAACAGGCTATTGGGGATTGGATCATTGTCCAAGTCGGACACACCTGGATTCTGCACTATCACCAGCATGGGACGGTTCCTGTCACCTGTTCTTGAAATGGAAGTGGGCTGCATAGTCCATTACAACACAATAGTCAGATTCTCAACATTTGCAGTTGATGAACTCTTTAACAGGTTTTTTTCAGTGAACTTATGACAGTTTCAGGGACTTTTTAGAAAATATCATGAAAGGGAATCTTCTTCAGGATTCATGGGGTCTCCCAGTGGTCTCAGTGATTATACACAGTATGCAAAGATGCCTCTTTGTGATCACAATAACCATTGAGAGACCTCTCCATGCTAATATTGATATTTTCTGAAAGTTCCTGTAACAGTCTAATATTACCCTGTTACAGGTTAAAAGGGAAATTAAAGCCGATATACATCGGCATTTAAAAGTTCTGAAGTCATCTCTATGACTAATTGCCTCTCAAAATCAAAACGCATAGACACTGAAGAGCATGGGATTTGCAGAGCCTCAGGGACACAGCTTCTCAATACCCAACATCGGTAGAGTAGACGGGAAAAAATGATAGCTCACCACTCCAATGTGCCATTCTTTGTAATCCAACTTTCTGAATTGCCTCTCATTCATTTCCTGCAACAAAGCACCATCATGCAAAATCAATCAGTTGGAGAGAGTGGGTGAAAGTAGCCATCACTTTTGAATGGTAAATTTTCATCAAAATGAATCATGAATATAAACATTGAGATGAAGTCTACTAAAGAGGGGGTGACTAAAAATCTTGAATTCAAATTTGGCTGCTTGAAAATATGTGAAGGATGTGCCAAACGACAAACTGAAAAATTAGAGTTAAAAATCTCGATAGATTAGCTCGAAGAAGTGAGTCTATACTATGTCTGGGATAGAATGGAAGAGATGAATCTATCAACAGCGTGCAAAAGAGACTTGGTTCTTAAAGAGCTCACCACACTGTAAATTGGGGCCAAGGTGCGTTGTCCAGAAGTATTTGATGTTGGCATGACATTAAAAAAAGGAGTCTGTTCCCTTGATCTGAAGGTCCACCTGTTATGAGTAACGCGTATTGACATGTTATGTGCTATGTTACATTAGGGATTCTTCAGATTGCATAGGTCGAAGCAACAAGCTTCAGATAACAAGCTTATAATTTGAACCACCATAATGGAGCAAGTAAGAGTGAGATAAAAAATTTTAAATAATCCTTTGCTTTTATGACACCTAATGATAACTACCGTGTTTGTTGCTTCGACCTGTGCAATCTAAAGTGACCCTTTAGTCTACTTCGTCTGCAATGATAGTGGTGTGGCTCTTACACAACGGATCACAACAATCCTCCATATTGATAGCATAATAAAAATAGTTACCTTTTTATGTCCACTTGGCAGGAGAGACCTCAAAATCACAGAGTAGGAAAGTGGTAAAAGAAATGCCTCGAGGAATCTTACCCAATGAAAAAGAAGATGGTGACTTCTGTAATCTCTCGCACTAGGAGGCGCACCCAATACTCATTTACAATGCTTTCTGTTTGAGCGTGCATCTGTTGAAACACAAATATCTTCGGTAAACTTTACGGTAGACTTCAGCAACTACATTGACGTGGATATCAGTCATGCATATATCAGACGAGGAGGCAAAGTTGGAAAATATTAGAGAAAATTTCTACGTATTAAGTATTATGAAGATGGTGAAAAGGCCGCCCCCGAGAATACATGCCCCAAGCATAATTAACACAATCGTTGTATACAGTGTAGACATTAAATTTACTCGCTTGCTCAGAGTACCCAACTTTAAGACAAATCAACAAGACCCCACGTACGAGAATTTCAGCGACCACCATTGCCAACACCGCTCCTTGAAACTTTCTGCAGAGACAGTTTAGACAGAATTATTGTATACCAACATTGTTAACCTCCACTGCACTACAGACTGTACACCTAGATCTCTGGAAATACGACCTTCTCTGCAATGAAATTATGGAATACACTGCACACATGTCACACTACATTGACTGCAGAAATACTTGTCACACATTAAATCCATGTCATAGTCCTTGTATTTGGAACCACCTGCGATAAGATTAAGAGGTCAGGGTGTACCAAGCACCAGGAAATTTGATTTTGTGGCGTACAGTACTAGTCAACAATCTTGTGCAAGGGTCAAAGATAGAGTGCAACATTCTCTTGGTGGATAGCAGGGCACTAACCTGAACATAGTGTATTTGGTATGAACGGCGTTCTGCATCATGTGCACGCCCTCGGCCTGTATTTGCTGTAGTTGCTCTCTTAGCAGTGACAAGTTACGCGCAATGTGTGCCATAATCACATAGAGAAGAACCGCGTAAATGAATATTATGAGAACCTGCACACCAATGAAACAGCACTGAGCAATCAGCTCATTTGTACTCCAAAGATCAGGTACGTGCCTCACCGTGAGAAACCTACCATTTATCACCAGAGGTTTTCTCTTGGCTGAAGTTTTGCATAAGCAATATTGTGGGATTCAGCTGGAGTTTCTCGGTTGAGAATTAAGGTAAAGGATCTTATAACCGTTAGAGACTTTATCCCGTCTCTTATACCGACCTCTGTTAGTAACAGCAACTCATCTTTTCTTACACTTGGTTGGACTTATTATCAAGTGGCGTAATTACGTATGACTTTGGTAAATGTCTATGGCCACAGATTCTTTAATAGAAATGAAGTTGTCTACTGTCATTTTTCGTGGTATACAACCTCCCACTTTGAAATTGTATAAGACATGCATACATAGTGATAAATTTTTTATCTCTGGCTCTTGTACCCAAAGATATCTCTCCACAGCGCCGTTCATCTCTCCAAAACTACACTCCTACAGATGCTAAAATGCTTGAAGTGATACAAATAGTATCCTTTCTTAAATGTTCAGGTAAATGGTGCTTACAGCAAATTGAGGGACAGCAGCCTTGTAGCCCGTGAGGGTCAAATACAAGAGCGAAGTGAGGCCTGCAACGCTGCGTCTCTCCGTCAAGGAGAGTTGCTCGTGCATGATGCAATATCCATACGAGATTAACAAGAACGTCACGAAGCATGCTGTTTCGAAGAAGATTCGAGAAACGAAGACTCCAAACGCAACCCAGAAAGAACACGTCTTCAAATGTAAGCAAGAGTACCTGCCACAACACAAAACATGCTCAATCTCTCACAAAACATGCAAATATGACAACTACAATCCCAAAAGAGGTGCATCACGTTCTTCCAAGATCAACCTGATCTCAGATTCCAACTAAAGACTGGTTGCGAGTAACATCAAAAGGCTGAGAAATTAGAGACCGGCAATGAAGGAAGACTTTCGTACCAAAAGACGAAGGAAAGGCCCATTACAAGGGACTTCATCGCTGGAATTACTGTTAACACCCACTGCAAATTGCTCGTCTGACATGCAACCAATGCCTACACACGTTAGCAAAGAATCAACCGCAACAGGGTTTGAAAGCTCTCAAATGAAATTTCGATTCACACATCCCTAGAACAAAGTAAAATATTCTCTTGAACCAATACATTGATGATCATACATAAACGAGCTGGAACGAACTCGCCATTCTGTAACCAACTCCCCCCCCAAATGTGCAAACTCTCGTCTAATCTTCTGAAAACCATCTTTTTCTGAGAATCTGGTGCTGGGAGAATCAAGAAAGAGAAGCATTGTGTGGAGAATCTTCGTTTGCATTGCAAAATTTCAGGAAGGCAAGTAAGTGAATACCTGCCATCGCCGCAGAGACCACGTATTAGCCGTCCACACAACTACCAAAAGCATCCATAACACAGCCAGCCCAAAGAAGAGGTTCGGCAAAGGGCGATACGTGTGGTCCCAGTCTTCCCCAGCAAGTATAGAATACCGCGGAGGTGCATTGTTGCTGTTCACTTGCGCTATAGCGATGGTGTCCATCGCCTCGGAGCTCTTGTTGTCACAAACGGTAATCTCAATTCCTACAGCAAAAGACCACAACTGGTGGTGGTTTTGCTGCTGCTAATGTTTTCTTCTCCATGATTCATTGTTTTCTTGTTTCAACAAGAGTTTCGTACCCTACAAGTATCCATATCCAACTTTGCAATAGTTTGCTCCAGTCCTAAATTCTGAATCCGGACAAAGAAAGTTGCCTTATAACGGGCTCTTCCAAACGAGAAGAGCCTCTTTGTCGTTGTTCGTGACCACCGTTATGACGACGACAGGGGTATGTAAGTGTGAAGGGGTTTCAATTGTGGAGCTACTAAAACAATCTTTGAACGCAACACGGCGATGGCATTGATTATACGAATTGCGAACCCATCGTCTCCAGAGTGGAGATTGCAAGCGCCGTCGTCAAATTCCAAAACCTATTATACGGGATTCTACACCCAATTGCTTGAGGTACTACAGCGCTTCGTCACCCTCAAAATTAGCTTCACGAAAACCTGCAAGTACCCCTCTAACAGACCACAGTCCCCCGAGAACCCAAGCCTCCTATTACACGAAATTCTACACCCAATTGCTTGAGCGCCTCCAGCTCTTCGTCACCTTCAACATAAGTTTCACAAAAACCTGCAAGTACCCCTCTAACAGACCACAGTCCCCCTGCGTTTCCAGTTTCCCCTCGGGACTATCAAACCTCGTAATAAAATAATCACACACACACTCACTCACTCACTCACTCACTCACTCACTCGTCTTTCAAGCGGATTTCATAGCAGATGTCATTCGGGAGGCTCTAGTAACTGACCGGCATCCATTCAACTACCGATATCAGTCAAATTCGCCACAACGAGACTAAACCCACACAACCCAACCAGCAGAAAGTATGTGCTCTGTTCGTGCGCGATCAATTCCAACTCCCGAAACCAGATAATACGACCACAAAGAGACTAAACCCAAAAATCTTAACCTATGTAACCATGTACTCAGTCTGTGCGAGATGAATTTCACGAGAAAAACTCTCAATGCAACACAGAAGAAGCCAACAAAACCCACAAATCATAACCTATACAACCATGTGCTCTGTCTATGCGCGACCAATTCCACGAGAAAAAACTCTCAATTCAACACAGGTGAAGCCTGGCAAGTGACCCTTGAGCCCATCATTCCCGTGTACGAAACGTGATGATGTGGCCAATGTGATGATCAGTGATAAATGATGATCCCCTTGGAGGTTGCCGTCGTGGATGGATCCCAGACTTTCCAGTCTCCATCTAATGATCGTCTAAGGGCACCTTCTACTATGATTGAGTGCATGTTGGTAGCTCCCTTGCTGCCACTTCAGCCTGACATTACATTACATTACCCCCATGGCCCCATTCTCCCATATCCCAGTTGATGCAGTCTTCTCTTCAGCCGTACACATGATTGCGTCTCTTCTACTTTTCCTGCCATTTTCGACTATTTCGTCGTTCTCCATTGCTCTGAGTTTGAATGAGCTACTGTATTGGAAACCTGAGTGTAAGCGGATATGGTGATGATGTCGTAGGGCTCCAGTCAGTCGGCACTTATTGGAAGTAAATTTAGCAACAATCATGCACCACTGCCAGTTCCCTTTTCTGCTACCAATTCAATCTGAGGTTGTTTTTTTGGGGGGGGCACAAATTCAATCGGTTTCCGCTTTCTGGTCAATGCAGTAGATACACTGTTGCAATTCTCTTCACCGTGCTGTTGATATCAGAATAAATTTTTGGGGTGACTCTTCGTCAAAAACCAACCTGGCCCAGCTGAACAAGAGTTTAGGAATTTCGTCTATTCCGTCCAAGACAGGTTCAGGGATTCGCCAAAATCTTGTCTTATTACAGTACACTATATGACCTAATTGAATTTTTTTGGTTTCTTAAAGTTTAAAAATACCCCAAATAAGCGTGGTTCTCTTGCTCTTGATAGCCACATGAGCGATTCGTTAAACCCGAAAAGTTTAGTCTTCTTGAATATACATTCACCAATCTGCCAGTCGAGAAAATTGCAATGATCGCTCCCGAGTTAATGGAAGTAAATGTAACATCAATCATACACCATTGTCTGACTCCCGTTTCCTCGACGAATACAATCTCCCCTCAATTTTCTGGTCAATTCATCAGTAGATACACTGTTGCAATTCTCTACACCTGGCTGTTGCGATCCATTCAATCTTCCAGTAGATAAAATTGCACTCAATGCTCGCTACACAATGTACTGCAGTACTCCGTAACTTACACATTGAATTGACTGTTCTTACCCTGGCAACGACTTGGATTCCAAGCTCAAATATAGAAACTTACTCAAGTACAAATAGGCCAGTCAATCTTAGAATTGCCTGTAACTTAGGATAGGATTTCTTCTTCTTTTTTTCTTCCTGTCGCGAACAATTTGGGAACAATTTGGGGTGAATTATTGCGTGAATTCTTCATTCTTGTTACTAACGCGCAACAACCGTGGACATTGTCATGACTCCGTCCGTCATTAGCATAATTTTAGTATGGGACCACTCACTCAGGCTTGATCCGCAGCAAGGCTGGGTCAATGCCAGCAGTTGGCCATGAAATCAGGACGGACTTTCAGTGGATTTATTGTTATATTTTCTGTACACTTCCTTTGACACTTTTGGCCTACATTGGAAATCTTTCCGTGGATTGAAGATCATTATTACGGCAATCAGTCTGTTGCTTCAGTTCGTGCGCTTGAATTTTGGAAGTTTGGTGCAATTGGGATGCGGGTGTGGAGCGAGCATGCAACTGAAGAGGAGTGTCAGAGACTGATGAGTGGGGGATTGAGAGGAAAGGAAGATACCGGGGTGGGTACCGGCACTTCCTCGACTGTGGTTGGCCCACGCTAACTTAAAGTTTTCTGCTCCACTTTTTCTTTTTCTTTTCTTGAAACACATGGACAATTTTGTCCTCCACTTTTCAAGACTTTGGTAGATGGCCACTTTTTCTGCTCCTACTTAGGTGGGTACCCCCCAAAAAAACACCACTCTTGCTACTGTGACTATTATTAGAGTGGTGAAATGTTCATTGATTTTCTTGTTGGCAAGTCAAAAGAGATTCTAACGCACCAAAGAATGAGACATTTGGATAGCATATGCAAAAGTTAGGAAGGGTCAAAGTTTTTGGGGGGTAGATGTTTGAAAATCATTTCTTCAACATAGGTACATATTGATTTTGGAGGTGTACATAGAGTGATGATGGTGATTTGGGGTTTGTGGCACATTTTGGAGGGGCCCACCATAAGTGGTGTCTAAACAATGATTTTTCAGAAAGAAGAATGTCAATCCAAGCCTCAATGAAATGGGAAGAAATTCAATCCAAGACGTTATATTATTTTTTGACACTCACAGAATATTGTATGAATTTTCAAAGTTGAAAGCATAGGACACCTACTCATATCACTAGACTCCTCTTAAATACACCATCTTGGAGGCAAGAAATGCTTCAACTCCTAGTGGTTGTCTCAATGATCTCTTCAATTTTCATTGGTTGCTCATAAAGCCTTGTGGCATTTGGAGGTGTAATATAGGATGGTTCTCATAACCTACATTCCATGAAAAAAAATAGATGTCAATATTAGAAAAATGGCACTTCCAAGTTTAGCTACCTTAATTTTATATATGATTGATCCAAGACTCTGCTTCTACTTCTTTCTATGATGTTGGTGACAACCATTTGATGATTTTTGAGTTTAAAGATGTTCAAATTTCAAATGTCCATATATAAAATTTGATATTCAGAAATATTTTTGTAGGAGTGGGTTTGGGAAAGGAGAGTTAGTTGGTGATTTAACACATCTTAACATTCATGTGACTTCAAAGTTATAGAGTTTGAAAGGAAGAATGGTAGATGAAATCATAGTGGCTTCACTATTTTATGGCTTTAGTCATCTTAAATTCATGTACGAAGATAATATTTTAGTAGCTTTCATCCACTTGGGGGGGAAGCGGTGTTTGAGTAAATAATAGTGGATATTCCTTCATTATTGTATTCTCTAACTTTTGAAAGAAGATGTTTAATTCTCAAGATTACCCTTGTAATGTATTTTGGCCACTCTATACTCTTGATGTGAATTTTAGCCATAAACATGACATTTTATGAATTTGAGTATAACAAATGAAATGAAGTTTATCAAATGACTGTAGTTTCTAATCCAATTGGAAAAATGGGAAAATTTGATATTTTATTGCAATTTGAACTTTTGTCCTATGACCTTAATTTGTTGGTTTTCTAACTTTAGAATGACACAACAACCTTGGTTTATACCATGATGTCATACACTATGATATGTGTACCTATATTGAAAAATTTAGATTTTTTGAGCATATTTTGTATTTTCTTCTCATTTTCCTTGAAAAGTAACAATAATTTCAAATTTTCACAAAAATGAATTGAATTTTACAAAACTTATAGATTTCATTTGATTTTATCTTTCAAAGAAAAAATATTAAAAATTCATTCATATATGGTTGCAAGTGGGCAATAAATATACATAGTGAAGGACTATGAAGTTGGAATCCATGGTCACGGACCTATTCTTTCAGGGTTAATAAGCCCTCAAATATTAAGCCTCTTTTCCATAGTTGAGTTGAATTTAAAAAAGATATTTTTGATGGATAAAATTAAGATCATGAGAAAAAAATAAAGGTTGCCAAAACACACAAAATGTTAGCTATCTTTTGTTGATTGCAACATAATTTTTTTTTTGTTACTTTTGTTAGTTTTGTATTTCCTCACATCCCCCTATGCAATTAAAGGTCTATAATTCCAAATATGAATTCAATTTGTTCATGTTTTATTATACTTGGTAAATAATAGTTTTTTCCATGTAACACAACATTTGGGATTTTTAGTCTTACCATCTATTGTCCTTGAATTCCTACATTGAACTAGGTTTTCAAATATCGAGTCTAATTTTTTTTTCTCTATTTTTTCCTCTAAAAATAAATTTTATGTAGATTTTTTCACCATTATTTTATAATGTTTTCAAATTTCAATCGATTTTTTTTCCAATTCCACCAGCTAGCAATGAACTAACCAACACTTCTCCCTAAACATTGGTGCAATACTTGTAACCTTCACAAGGATTCACTAAAAGGGGTTAAATATGGTACACCAAAAAGTGAAATTAGGTTGCCTTATCCCTCCAAAGTTACTTTTATCAACCATCAAAGTCAAAAAATAAATACTTCTACTAATATTTTCATTTGTACACATGGAGGTTCATGAGTTTGAATTATTATAAGGGAGGAAACCATTCGTAATCACTACCCCCTTTTGGCAATATAGATTACTCTCTTTCCACGCAAGAAGAGATGACAGTGATTAATTATAGCACAATTTCCCATGCAATTGTGGCACATTGTGATTGTTTTACAACACTCCCAATTCTTGGGTGAATTTTGCAACTAGCCCTTGTGAGAAACATGAAGGTCTACATGACCACAGTAGGAGGAATACGATCTTCCTCTAAAATATTCATAGTAATTATGTTTTGTGAAATAAAAATCTGGAAAATTATAGAAACCTTCTTAACTCTATTTTTGCACACTGGGAAATCTCCCCCCAAAAAAACTTTCCCTCCAAGTAGGTGTAACCGCTTAAGTGGTTGGAAATGGGTTGCCTCCCTTACAACAATGCCTAATTCAAAAGTAGTTGCATTCTTGTGCAATAGTAACAGTAAATATTTATATAGTGTCAAATGTCGAGAAATTAGTGTGGGGGCAACCTAATTTCACTATATAATATAGTGTAGCACGGGTGGGGAATACCTGCACTAATTGACGGGGTGTGAGGAGAAGGGGGCGCCAATTATTTGTTTGGCAGAGAGTGCCTAATAACTGAATGTGGGTGTGCGTGTCAGTCAGTCAGTGGTGTCAGTCTCACCATCTATTGTCCCATTTGCCTTTCTTTTTCTTTTCCTTTTTCTTTTTTTCTTTTTCTTTTTCTTTTTCCTACCGTACTGTATCCAATCTGAAGCTCATTCGCAGCAGTCTATCCCTAGAAGGACGGGCCCATCTTTTACCTCAAAATGAGGCTGTTTGTTTTGTTTTTTCGTTTGTTTTGTTTTGTTTTGTTTGTTTTTTACGGTGAGATCTCCTGAACCATGTGTCCTTCACTTGCATTTTTAGGTCGGAAGTTTATTAAACGACAAGGTCCTAAATGCATCCTCTATCTAGGAAGGAGTGACATGTTCCTTGTGATATCTATTATTGTCATTGATGAGGTAGGTAGGCTTTGAAGGAATATGTTATGAACCCCTTATCTTTTGTACCGTTGGAAAATTCTCTCTGAAGAAGGTTGTACGGGCTTTGTTTTGTGACATTTGGACCTATACTGTGAAAGATATTGAATAATGGAATTTTTATGATTTAAAAATTTAGAAATTTTTTTATTTTTTATTTTTTTATCATACTCTAGAAATGGCACAAGGTACACTAGTGACCACTGATTTTAAGCCTCGTTGTCCATCACCAACTCTATTTGTTGCCATTTTGCAACTGGATAGGAATGAAAGAATTCATATTTCTTTTTTAAAAAATAAAATTATATGTCTCCTACAAGTCATAAAATTTTCAACTTTTTTGGGGGAAAATCTGAATTACTGTGAATTTTTTATGAAAGAAATGAAGAAAATTCATAGCAAATACAATATATACTGGAAAAATCTGAAATTTTCACCTTAAATGTATAGTAGGCCCTGAAATCCCAAGAGTACTTTGAGGGGGACTCTTGAAAGTTAAGGTATTCTAAGTACCTATGATTTCAATTTTTGGCAAGATTTTTTGAATTCTTTTTCAAGATAGAAAAATCAATTAGCTTTCCGGAAATGTCATTTTTTATTTCAATCAAAGCCCAAGCTTGGGCAAAAATTATGCTACAATAAGACCAAATGGGAAGGGCAAGCACGAGGAAAAACACAAAAATAGTTTTGAATTTTGTTTTTGAATTTTGTTTTTATAGATTACATTTAGTCTATGTGGAAAGATTTGATTCATTCCATTCAGATAAGTAATGTGAAAGTTATGAAGCTTTTTGTTTTGTGGGCAACCTTATCAAATTCTTGAAAAAAATAATATATTGGATTCATTTCTAAACTCAATTTTGACATTTACAAAAAAGAAATTGTACATGGTATAGTTTTTTTTCTAAAACAATCTCACCATTGGAATTAGTGTGCTTCAATTCCATCTTAGAGCTATTAACAATTTCATTTTTTTCCCTCTATCTCATATCTATTTCAACTTTAAAAAAATTTAAACAATGAAAATTATAGTTTTAAAAATTTTGTTTTATTTTCCAAACTCTCTACACAATTTTTCAGCATAAGAAACTGAAATTCACAATCTATAGTTCAAAAGTTTTAAGTTGAGAGGATTCAAAGTTTAAAATCTAGGCAGGTTGGGAACAAAAAAAATCGTTTTGTTCGTTTTAAATGCTTATATCTTGTGGTCAGTATGGTCAAAGCTTTTGAAATTTCTTCCAAATATGAAGAGGTCAATTCCCCTTGGGCATGTGTATAGTGTATAACACCATGGTAGAAACCAAAGTTATTGTATCACTCTAAACTGAAAAAATTAGTAAACCATGGTTTTAGGTCCAAAGTTCATATTGCTATAAAATATTGAAATATTGAAATATTTCAAAATTTTCAATTGGAGTAGAAAGTTCACTTTCATTTCATTAATTGGAATCAAATTCAGAAAATATATGTTTTATGAAGAAAATTCACATCAAGAATAAATAGCAAAAAATGGCTAAAATATATAACAAGGATGATCTATGGATTAAGCAACTTCTTCTTTTAAATGTCAATAATACCATAATGAGGGAATTTGCAGCACTATTCCTTGAAAATGTACTTCCAAAAAAATATTGGATGAATAAATGAATTTTTCCATCCTATTGGCTCATGTCAGTGAAGTCTTCCATCAGACACTTTGTGTCAACAATGTCCTTCTAGGGCTAGGATATAGATAAAATTAATCCTAAAAGAACAAGACCTATCAACAAAGTACTTTGCTAGAAATGATTTGATTTTTGGACCAACAAGTGCATTCTTTATTTCTACAACAATCTAGAAAATCATCCATTGGCCACTTTTAGGATACAACGTCTATATAGAATTAAACCCCTAAGCATGTCTAGAGTGGCTCTTGGATGATTTCAAATGCAAATTTTTAGACGAAAGACTAAGATTTTTCATCCAATAATTTTTGGGGGATTTCTTTGAATGTGTCTTCATTAGATGGTTGTACAAAATTCATCATATAGGGGTATTATTGATCTTTTTACAAAAGAAGATGCTAAAAGAATGAATGACTAAAGATACTCTTTTAGTGTATTGTGACAATTTGTACATCCTTGCTCTTGATTTGAAATTTAGTCATTAAAATGACGTTTGTTGAATATGTGTCCAACTAGTGAAATGAAGTTTACTAAGTCTAGTTTCAATGATAAATTGAAATTTGGTACAATACTTGAAACTTCATATTTTATTACAATTTGAATTGTGGGCCTATAATCACAATGTATTGATTTTCTAATCATAGAATTACAAGAGATTTCAGTTTAAACTACAATGTTCGAAATTGTAATATGTAGCAATGCTGAAATTTTCAGATTTTCTTAGCATTTTTTTGAATTAGATGAGAATTTCTTTTACTTATTCTTCATAAATTCATAATAATTTCATATTTCCATTAAAAAGTTTGAAAATTTTACAAAGAGTGTAAGACATGTAGTTTCGTCTCTTAAAATAAAAAAACTCATTCACATTTAATGAAGAAAACGAGGATACAGAGGAAAAATTATTGCAATAGAGAAATCATGAGGAACTTCAAGGCATGTAAACATGGTGCCATGATGGTGCATTGAAATGCAATTAAGATAATTTGGTGCCAACCTCCATACCAACCTAGTATGGATAAAATGACACTAAAATGACATGTATGCGGCCTTTAGTGTCAAAATGACACCAAAACAATCTGGCCCAACTTTTTTGATGATGCTCTTAAGGGGCATTGTTTAAGGGCTCAATTAATAAATTTGGTGTTTTTTTCTGTGATTTTTTTGTCATTATTCTTTTTGAGTAATTTTAATAGGTGAACAAACGGTGCTAGTATGTGAGCCCAAGAATGCGAGCTTGTGAAAATTGAGCCTACATTATAGGTACCTCACACTATAGAATATGTATGTATCATAAACACCTATAATATGAGTATTTGTAACATATATACCCTATAATCATAGATGATTTCTATGATATATACACCTATAACATAGGTGTGTAGTATTAGACTCATGAGCTCACACTCCTATGCTCACATAATAGCAACCCTCCTTCCCAAGCTCAACCTTGCTTCAAATTTTCTTATGTGCTATGAGGATTGATTTTAAAAAGAAATCCTTGTTGTAAAGTTTACTTTCACATTTAAAAGAAACATATGTACTATATTCCATCACCTTTTGCTTGCTAGAACATTTTCAAGCACAAATTTAGGATTGATGATCCAATATTCATAGTGAAGGGATATGACCATAGTTCAAATTTATCTAATCAAGTTGTTCGGCAATATTGAAATTTTGAAATTACTTATTATTTTGGATTTTAAAGGTTACAAATTCTATTGAATATTAATTCTAAGAAATTTTAATGAGAAATTTAGACAACATATCCTTCTAATGGACTTTCCATTATTGTATTGTATGGAAGTTGACAATATCAAAATTTCAAAAATGCCTTTTTGTAAAATCTAAATGTGTGGATGTTGTATTATAACTACAAAAAGTGGTGAGGGGGGGGGGAAATTCTATTGAAGGGGAGGAGGTTTGCATCCTCATAAGATATATTTAAAATGATTGTGACAAATTAAAAGTAAGTTCTGATCACCTTAAAAGTGAGCTAGTTCTACAGATAATAGTGAATTTTGGTTGCCCCTCACTAATTTCTAGACATTTGAAACTTTATAAAATTTTACTGCAATTGTATGAGAATGCACTACTTTTGAATTACTTATTATTGTAACTAGGATTCATGAACCTCCATGTGTACAAATAGAAATATATGTAGAAAAATTTGTTGACTTTGATGACTTGTAGCATTAGGAAAATTCTGAGCTGTAAACAAGGCTGCCAGTATTAGATTTTCAGCCCCCCCGCAGTGCAAGTACCAAAAAAATAAAAATAAAAATTTTGAAAAAAAATATTTAAAAAAATTCAATCTGACGTGTCTCTGATGTGGCACTAGTAGTTCCACGTCAGATTCCAAAATTTTAAAAATAAAAAATATATTTTTATTTTTATTTTTTCTGTAATTGCACCACGGGAGTGCAAAATTCACAGCCTTATTTAGAGCTCAGAATTTTCCTAATGAGTAACTTTCTTGAGGACGACAATCTAATTTCACTATTTTGTGTAGTGATGACCTTTCAGTCATAATTAATTTGGCCAATTTTTGGATTGACATAATTATGTTGGGTCCCTTTTGCAACTTTAGGGCATCTTTGAAGCTATGACTAAAATTGAAGTCATGACTTGAATGATGGAATGAAGCCATAATCAAAATGGTGAAACTAAGTCATGACAAAATGAAGCCACGATGAAATGGGTGAAATAAATCCACAACAAAAATGGTGCAATGAAGCTTAGAAGAAAATGGTGGAATAAAGGTTATGAAGTTAGGACAAAAATAATGGAATTTCAAATTCCTAAGACTAAAATTGAAGCTCATAGTGTCTTTTCAATTGAAGCAATTCAAAAGATTTTGAAGGAACCCAACGAGAATCTTTGAGATTCAATTAATTTACAACACAAAAGCCAAAAGAATTTGGAATTTAAACAAAAATAAAAATGGAAAATTTTTGAGGCAAGTAGGCAACCTATGGGGGTGGCATCTTTGAAGTTTTTCAATTGACAAATATAGGATTCAACATTGAATATTGATAAATATACACCTCCAAAGTCTAGCATAGTAAGTTAATAGTTGCAAAGACATCCACATCAACACATAAAGTCTACACACATACTACTTCTTACATACTTAGAATCCTTAAAGGACAAGCCCATTATCATTTTTCAAATTTCATTTGCAGGTACCTATGAATGAAGTTTTTTGTATTTATATTTAAAGATGTAATCAAATGTCTTCTATCAATTATACAAATTTTTCATTTAAAAAAAAATTGAAATTTCATTGAGTTTCTGGAATAAAAAGTGAAATAATTCTTATTAAATGTATTTGATGCTCAAAGAGTTTGAAAAATTCTCTATAGACTTATAATGTAGCATAGAACATCATACTACAAATTTTCTTATCGTATCATTAGAAAATTAGCACATCATGGTTCTAGACCCTTAAATTCCAATGATGACATTTAGGTTGGTTCAATTAATTTTTGGAGTGACCTCTGGATTTTATGTATTGACAAATATAGGGTCACCTTTGTAACCATGGGGTCTATTTGAAGCTACAACTAAAAATAATGGAATGAAGCCAAGGTGAGAACAACAAAATTTTAAAGCCAAAATGAAAATAATTGGTCTAGGGTCCTAATCCTCCTCCTTGGTAAGTTTGAAGAAAAAAACAATTTCTTCCAACTACAAACAATGTTATCTTGAAATTTTCTATTTCAAAGTTCTCGAAATAGAGTGGGGACAAAAAGATCAATTCTTCATTGAGACACTTCCCCACAAAGTCAATACCTCACCAAATTTTACAACTAACAACATATTTTGAGAGCTATGAATAAAAGACATAAAGAATGAAAATTTGAGGCATATCAAACAAGGAGAAGTAATAGTAAATAAATTGAAATAATAAATTGAAATCACAATTAGAAGGCTCGAGAAGTTGTTTTAATACACCACCAATCTACCACCAATTCAATACTAGTCCATTCTCAATCTACAAATGCTCATTTGATTTGAAGCACTTTCAAGTACTACAAAGCGGTCTAGAGTCCAAAACAATTTTGTTGGATGTTGGTGAACATGGCACATTCCTTAGGAATTATATGTGCAAAATTGTGCTTGATGGGGGGTAAAACAAAGGTAGGAAAATTGCCTATACCTCAAATTTTAATACATTTTTCCCCCCTATTTCTCTTCTTTCAAAATATGTAGTTAGTTCTAAATTTGGTGGAGAATGAATTCTAAAAGAAAGGTCCAAGTGAGGAATGGACTTTTTTGTCCACGTCTCTAATTTCCAAATATTCCAAGTATTTGTCTCTTAGTATTTGCGATTGGGATTTCAAGTGAAAAATTTCCTTAGTACACAAGAAATCACCAAAAAAATACCAATTTATTTCCATTTTATTTGACCCCTTAGTATTATAGGGTGATTTAAAATAAGCCCCCACATTTACTTTTGATATTTTGCATACACATAACTAACAAGATGTAGTTCTCAATGTTTTAGAGGCTCAATTGGTCCTATCTTACAAGAATTGAAATAAGTTATTTTTTCACTTCAAGTCTCATATCTTTCAATCTATATAGTCAAATGGGCAAAAAACATCCCACGCATTTCCATGATAGTACATTATTCTTGTATATAGTTGAAGTTAAAAAAAAAATCCATTTTTATTTTCAGTTTTTGACAATTTCCCTTGAAAAACGCCCCCCATTTTTCAAAGGCTAGTACATTGTCAATTTTCTAGTGGGATTGCCATTTACCTATCTTTCTATTGATTGCATTAATGTATCTATTATTGTACCCGGTGCTTCAGGTCAACAATTTTTTTTCTAAAAGTAGATGCCAAAATTGTTGGGATATCAGTTTTTTTTAAATTATTTAGAAAATAAATGAATACTTCTACTTTTAGGCATTTGCCAAATTACATTTGAA
This sequence comes from Straminergon stramineum, assembly GCA_963920665.1. Taxonomy (NCBI): domain Eukaryota; kingdom Viridiplantae; phylum Streptophyta; class Bryopsida; order Hypnales; family Calliergonaceae; genus Straminergon; species Straminergon stramineum. Next base: position 1,281,089 of record OY987272.1, read on the forward strand.
ACTAGCTAGTTGCAGTTTCATTTTGTTAGACGGCAGTGAGAAAATATATGAAATAATTTCTAGATGCTAACATTTCAATAAAATTAGCCAATTTGTTTGAAGAATTTAAAGACTGACATTAATTACCGTAATTGAATATGGAGATTGATCTTGGGGAGGCCAAAAAAACAATGCAATGCATTAGGAATTTGGCCACAAAGAACATGTAAGGAAGTCTCCCCATGGTAAGGTAACTACACCTAATTGCATTAGAAGAGATTTGAGGGCAAAAGAAGTCCGCCAATTCCCTGGAGTTCTTAGACTATAGGATCTCGCCACATCAATGATTTGATCTAGTCGAGATCATTCATTGTCAGATAATATTAATTAATTAATTATTTCATTATTATATGTTGGAATTTAAAAAAGATTTGTTTTCAACTTTTAAACATTTTTGAAATGAAAAATTATTGAAAGCAATGGCTAGTTTAGAGTTCCTAGGTAGTAAAGGGAATAGCCAGGGGAACAACCTTGTAATGGCCCTTCCTCGCGCTCAAATCCCCCCTAATATGTCCTGATAATTCTTAACACCTTCAAGGCTAGAGGTTCAAATTTTGAACAACATTTGAATGCAAATACATCTTCTACACAAGAAAATGCATTTTTCCATTCATCAATTTTTTTTGGAGATTCTTGTGTTAGTTCTTTAACATTTGTGTAGGATAGATTCTAAAGACTTTTCTTTGCAAATATTCTATAATTTGAAGGGATTGGTAGGTCTAGTCTTAAAAAATAATTTTCTTAGTTCAAAAAATGATCCTTTAAAAGACTTGAATAAAAAGTAAAATAAAAATCTTCAAAAAACAATATAATGAAAACTTAACATTTTGAATTTAAAGAAAAAATCTTATGAAATTCACAATACTCAATCTACATCTCTTTTAGAAGAAATCTTAATTTTTGGATTCAAATTTGATTGGAAAATATTAGTTAGTGAAGCTCTTGATGTAACCATATGGATTTGATCTTTGGATCATATTTTATAACTACTATTTGAGATTCATAATTAAATTATTATCTAAGTTGCATTTTATAATACATCTTCACAATTTTGAAAATTGGAACTATCCCTAGGTCCTTCAAGTTCATAACTACTAATGCATATGTGTCATCAAAAATTACTCCAAAGTCTCCATTTCTAATACAAAGAGTCACTTGGGATGAAGAAAAAAGTTAGAATATCCAATTATAGGATCTTGCATAAGACTTGTTTGAGAATATATAGAAATTTATCCCAAAACTTTTACCAATTAGATTGCAAGATATTAGTGTTCAAAGTAGCAAGATTTGTTTTTAATGAAACCTTGCCATATTACTATTATATTAGATTATTAGACTTTGAATCCTTTCCACTTCAATTTTTGTACTACAAGATTTTGAAGCTTATATCTTTCTAGTGGATAATTGAGTTGAAAAATTTCAAAATTTTCATTTTATTTTTAATTTGTACTACTAAAAAAATATGAAATAGAAGTAGATTTAAGATGGAAGACAAAATTATTACATTAATAGTTCTAAAATGGAATAAAAACATGTCAATCCTAATGGAGAGGTTGTTGTACATGTAATCTTCACCTGCAAACCTTTTTATTTTGAAAATTTTGAAAATTGAGTTAAAAAACAAGTCCTATACATTAATCTCTAAAGAGATGCTCTAATTGCATGCACAGTTTGTAAGACTCATCAATAACTTTCACATCACTAATCCAAATGGAATGAATCAAAGCTTTTTGTATAGACATAAGTATACACTATAAGGGAAAACTACTATGAAAGATCATTTTAAATTTATTTTCTGTTGCACGGTCTCAACTATTTTGTGCTTAGGAAAGTATATTAACCTTTTCACCCAAATACCAATTGAAATAAAAATTATATTCCTCCAAAGCTTATACATTACATTACAATATGAAATCTAGGAACCTATCCAAAATTAAAAAAAATTCATTCCAGGACTTTGAACCTTTAGAAGATAAGTAAGATAACATTCTTCCTATTTTCAATTGTCTAATTTTTTGTTGCATCTTGTAGGAAGTCAATAGAATATTCTACAATTTATTCTTGTGTATTGTTTAGACACAAAATGAATAAACTATACATATGAATTTTTTAAAGTGTTGAAAATACATATACCTCATAGTGACCCTAAACTCTCATAAATAGAGGTTGTAAATTTAAGACAAGCATTTTAGTAGGGTTAAATTTTAGGAAGAAGATAAAATTAGGTACAATTATCTTAGGCCTACTTTGGGTAATTGCCATCTCTTAATTGCATATCTAGCTTGTGATCAATGTTCAAAATATCATTGAAGTGTAATTTTATGAAAAATCATGTTTGGTAGTATTGCAAGCAATATGCTCTATTTTATAAACAAAATTAGAGAAATTGATAAGGTTGTGACACCATATGCTTCTCCAAGGGACAATCATATATTTACTACTAAGGTGGGTACCCCCAAATTGTCACTTTTTCTAAATTCTTCATCTTTTTGTGGATCCCCCCCTATCTATCAACCTTCTCTTGATCATGTGTGATCGAATTTTCTTTTCACAAGAAAATTTCTACAAGTTAGGTTTAGGGGATTTTGAACAATTTTGTAGGCATTAGAGAAAGTTTGGATTCTCCAGAGGGCTGCTAAGGAGAGCCGAAGAAGACCTTGGATTGCATTTATTTTGTTTGCTCAGAAATTTTTCCTCTATTATCGCTCATTGGTGATACATCCGCATTTGTCAGAGCATTTACTAAAAATATCAATACTTAAATATAGACTCGCTTCAAACTATCTGACAGTTAAACTAAGGCATCGTGCAAGTACCCTCATCTGACGCACCCAAATAGAAAATGACGTTATACTCTTTGTCAGTCCCGATATTCACACAAGGTGAATCTTTTTTCTGTCAGAGAATCCGCACTTCTAGTAGCTCACTAGGGCTCTTTCATATAGACTGGTTTGTCAAACTCTGGCAGCCCTCCGGAGAGTCCAAACTTTCTCTAATGGTTGAGATAGGAAATGATCAAGCAAATAGAATGTGAATTTGTTAAATTGAAGATATTCCACAAGGCAAAAATTGTAAAACATATCTTCATATAGATCTTATATCATGTCAAAAACTATGACAACTGTAGATTTTGGTTTCGGTCTGTATGGCCTAAACTACTCCTGAGTCATGAAATTCTACTAGTTTAACAAAATTGATATTTTAGGGTGGGGCCCAAAAAACTAATATAAGTTGATAATTTATTTGTGCATGTTGCCTTGATGTGGGGTCATCTACTTGTTAATAATAGACACTTATGTATTTTTATAATAGTTCTAAAATTGTAAGTTAGTAAACTCAAGGGTTGACTCGCATTGATTAGTTTTAACCCCTAAAGAGCCAAGCTATGTTTTTTTAGCAACATAGATATTTTAGGTAGCTCACTACGAATGAATTTTGACTTTTTTTTTGAAATTTTTACACAACATATTGACAAGGAATATCTTGAAGGCCCAACAATTTTCATAACGTTTGACTACATGATTAAAAAGTTATTGCATGATATGATGTTTCTTTCTCAACTCAAGTAGTTTGGGCAAATACGAAGAAATCACTTTTTTTTAAAACAAAAAATTGAAATTATTTTTCAATATCCATATATCTATGGAAGCTTTGAATCATTCCATTTTGATCAATGAATCAAAAGTTATGAAGAGTTTAAGTTTGTGGGCGGTTATGGATTCTCTACTCTAAAATAAACTTGGAATTCTTTTATTTAGCTCAATTTTCCATATTTTTTGAAAAAAATAGAATCATAGGATGCAAATTATTTACAACATTACGACTATTGGGATTGTAATTTTTCAATTCCATAGGGAAATTATCAACAATTTAACTAGTACTTTGAATCATTCTCTACTTCTTTCTCATTATTATTTTTTTCCTATATGTTATACAAATCCAAATGATCTAAAGCTTTTCAAGCATGTAGTGAACTTGCCTCGAAGAAGGAATCCAAAGAAGCACCATCATTTTGGAATTTTTTTCCCTACAAATGTGACCTAGTCAATTGGAGCTGCTCGTTTTCTTGCAGGGCTGAAAAAATGATTCTTGTCAACTCAAACGTTAATATCTAGCTATCTACATAGTGGAAATTTTTGAAATTTTTTCCACATCACCCTAAACCAACTTACTAGAAGATCCTATGGTTACATGTGTCCAAAACTCTTTTCAAAAAAATAAATTGATATTTGTACTAGAAATGGAAGTTTTGGAGCAATTTTGGTGAAAACAGAGTAAAGGAACTAAAGGGGTTAAGTTAGCTTTTACATTATCTTCTATGTTAGCTTTTACATTAGCTTTTACATTAGTTTTTTTTATCTTAGCTTTTACATTAACTTTTACATTAGCTTGTACATTAGCTTATATGTTAGCTTTTATGTTAGCTTTTACATTTTTTCATGGCTTTTATCTCATTCAGTAGAGAAAAACTATATATAGAGGCAATAACCACTGCATTTTATAGGGAGATATACATACATATTGAATTGAGAATAAAATACATGTGGCTGAGAAAACATATTAGAATTTTTGTATCTTAATAGTACAAAAGACTAGGTTCTAAATTTGACGATTATGTGTGTATTGCATTCCCTGAATCAATAGTGGTGTTCTCTTTTACCTATCAAAGCAAGTATAATTGTTGGGAAACCATTTCATTTTTCTATTATTGTGATTAGATTCGATACTGAAATTAAGATTTTTCTTGATCATTAGCATTTTTGTTTCATTCACAAACATTATTTTACTACTGACAACCAAGAGTCCCGTGAAAAGATTTCAGAATGATGAACCTCATATCCCATTCTGGTGGCAAGGCAAACGAGTCTGGAATGGGTGTCGTGAAGGCTACGAAACGGCTTAAGCATTCGTTGTCCTGGTTCACCAGTTTCTCGTCTTGGTTCCCTAGTTCCTCCTCCTGGTTCTCTAGTTCCTCGCTCATGAGTAGCAGCAGCTCACTGACGTCTTCAATTTCCCATTCTGAAATGACTTCCTCTGTCACAATTGGAGATTTTGTCATTGATGACAGGCTCACCGTATTCCAGAATGAGGAAGTCACTCCTTTACGACTTTGGCATTACAGAGTACCCATGGACAATACTTTCGGGTTTTGCCATCACTTCGGGTTACTAGAAGTCCGCCTCCCGTTCCCGTCGAATCTGACCAACACCTTGATCTTATTCGAGAAGTTTAAAGTGAAAGATGTCGACAAACCTGCAAAGGAAGGAGGCGGAGAGGAATTATCCAAGCTAGCAGGCGGAAGGGTAGTTGTACAAATCTTCGATCAGACGCGCTTAAGACAACCCAAGACGGAGATGCTGCTGGAAGTCAATCTGGAAGGTTGCAGTAAGATTCGGATGCAAGATTTATTCGACCTTCTGACTACAGAGCATACGTTGTCATACAACTTGTGGACCAACAATTGTTGGAAGTATGTATACGACTGTCAGAATAAAATGCTTGGCGCGTTTGCCCAACTTGCAGGTACTAGCCCCGTGTGTAAGGGTTTGTTGGAGCAAGCTCAGCAGAACTTGCGTGCTCCGAAATTGCTAAGTGATGTGTTCGACTGGAAAATCTTCACCACGTTTGCTTTGGGGGTCGTGAAGTCGATGGCAGTGAAGGGTCTGGGCACATATCTGGATGTGAATCGAGCCATTCTATGGAAACTGGGACCGAAGTGGATCCAAGACGTTCTTGTTGTTGTTCTGGAGCATGCACCGATAGGCACTGCTATTTTGATCATCTTGATCTCTGTTTGGTTGCTTATGAACGTTGCCGTCGATAATAATATCCATGCCGGAAACGATTCGCGATGAAGGTGATGGGAACAACGGGTTTTGTTTTATGGACAGTATCTTAATTGCCGCGCAAGCCTTCGCAGGATTGACGTGATCATGGCCGGCCTTCACTAAGCGTATAGAGTCTTGAGTTCTCCAGAATTACCGATTTCAGAAAAATCATTAGAAAATGCTACTCCAGAATATTTGGAAGAATGTTTTGTAATCGATGTACAAATGAAAGGTGTAGATTTTCAGTTGTAGATTCCATCTGTATATACGGTTAGATTCACCAATGTTATCACCAATATATATATATGTATATATGTATATATTTTTTAATTTGAAAGGAAAATTTCAAAATTCCCTCTAAATTTGATTTCAAGCAAAATATTACTTTGTCTCATTTTTTGATGTACACTTTGTTGGAGTGGATTTGAAATGAGGTTCTCTTCACATGGTGATTTTCTAAATTTTTTTTGTTCTTTAAATCTATGATCTCATTTTATGCAAATCTAGTTTTGAACTAGAGTCAATGCAATTTTGGTTTGGTCAACCACTTGACATACTTCCATATTTGTAATTTTAGAAAAATAATATGTACTCTAATGCCACAAAATCCAATCATTAGGTAGGAGAACAACTTGATAATGTATCTTCACAAATTAATATGACTTTCATCCAAAAAAGAATGAAAAAGAAAAACAAGTTTCAAATAATCTAGTTGTTGTCCAAAAATTGGACGTCAAAGTGCTTCAAGGTTCATGCAACCTTTTATAAATGTGCAAGAGTAGGAGATCCAATACATCACTTTATTAAAGTTGGAATCACTTAAAACATTAAAAGTGTCCACCCCCTCATATATATTTGTTTTCAATACATTCACAAGTTCAATACATATTTTTGTATTTGAGAATGCTCTTGAACCATATTGCTTCATAGACCTCATATCTTAGTTGTAGATGTGGCAATAAAAGCTATCATTAGAGCATTCTATTTCAAAAATCTAACATTTCTTTCTTTTCTTTTAATACCTTTCAACATCCAAGACCTTTTAGGAAATTTTTCACTTCAAATGATGACAAATGGGGCAAAAAAATTTTGGTGGATGTTAGAGATGGAATAGAAAGTAGGTGGCCTAGGATCAACTAGATGGGAACTAAATAGGGCAATAGGATTTTTGGCTCTATCTTGCTTGCACAATACACACTATTTTTTTTTTTTTTTGTAGGGGGGGGGGAGGCGTTGCAATTGAATCGTGTTTCAATTTCTCCAAAATTGAAAACAAAACTAAATAAAAATTTGTGAGCGTTTTGTCTCCACCTTTGAAATAAAATAAGCACAACTAGGGCCTTCACATTATAATCTTTGATTCCTAAATGGGTGTCTATGCATCATCCAATTGTGCCTTCCAAGAAATGGACAATCTTGTTTTGTGAAAAATCCTAACGAATCTTAGTGTAAACTTGAAACAATTAAATCTCCCAAAGTTAGAAGTTTTAGTCAATTTTGGCCAATGCAGATTAAAAATCCAAACCTTGAAATAAAATTTAATAAAATTTGGATTCTAAATAGCCTAAGTGGTAGGACATGTCATTCCTTTTCCAAAATGGTAAAGCACTCCCTAATCAAACTTTCCTACTGAAAGTTATTTGCAAGTGAAGTCTTTCCTCTAAATTGACCTAACAAACTTCATCCATCAATTTCTATTGACCTATTGATTCAAATTTTCTTTCAAGTTCAAGGTTTAGTTTAAAGATAATCCTAGTTCCTAAAATTTTAATTTCACTAGAATTGGGTGGATGATTACTATTTTCATCCAAATCTAAATTTATTTACTCAGATTAATGTCATGAAAGTTATGAGTTTTAGTATGTGGGTAGTTGTGGATTCTCTGCTCTAAAATGAATTTTGAAGTCCTTTATTTCATTCCATTTTCAATATTTTTGGAAAAAAATTAAAATCACAAGATGTAGATTGTTTATTACAACATTACAACCATTGGGATTGGAGTTTTTCAATTCTATAACTAAATCCTTAACAATTTAGTATTTTGAATCATTCTTTACTTCTTTCTACTTGCTATTTTTTTCCTATATGTTGTACACATCCAAATAATATGAATTTTTTTAGGCATGTAGCCAACTTCCCTTGAAGAATGAATCCAAAGAAGCACCACCATTTCAGACATTTTTTTATACAAATGTGACCTTATGAAGTATAGCTGCCCAGGTTTTTGCAAGGTCCCCCAAAGGATTTTTGTCAATCTAAACTCTAACATCTTGCAATCAACATGGTGGAAATTTTAAAAAAAAATTCCACATCTTCTCAAACCAACATACCACAAGATTCTATGGTTTCATGTGTCCAAATTTATTGTTTCCAAATTTTGGTACTTATACTAGAAATGGTAGTTTTAGAAGTGTGTTTAGTTAAAACATAGTCAACAACCTTTAAGGGTTAACTACAAGCATTCATGAATCCCAAAGGCAAATTTACTCATTGTTGACTATTTTTTGGAGACTAGTGTAAATTAAAAGTTTGTTTACATACACATTCACAATAAGCATTATCATTTCTATAAATCCAAGAAAATATAGTCTACAACATAAAACCATGTATGAATGGCAATATTTTTCTTTCATAGCAATTTCTAAATTCTTTGTTTCCAAAATACCAATCTCATTGAATGTGCTTTTATTAGTGCCCCACTAAATTGATTCCTTTGATCCATTGCAATTTATAAATGAGTTGTAGGTACCATAATTGGGTGTATAAATTAAAATTTCTGTTTATATCACATATTCATTTTTGGCTCATAAGCAAGATATGAATTATGTAAAAGAAATAATGGATAAATCAATAAGTAAATTAACTAATCATCTACTTTTTTGTTCACAGCTCTCTCAAATTAATTTTTGACAATTAAATGTAGCTTCAAGGCATAATTGAGTTTATTATATATTTTTGAACATCTTTGTATGAATATTTTTCAAAATTTAATATGGGTGGATTTCAATTGATGTATAATAACATATCAAGGGTGATAAAGATGTTCCAACTTACAGCAACAAACATTGATAAAATTTTGAATGATTTCTACAAAAGGGTGTCAAAAACAAAGTCATCTACGTAGTCAACTATAAAATGTACATATCTCACCATTTTACTTGCAAATATTTCCCAATTTTTCCTAACTAAAGATGTGCTTCTTTTCTTGTTTCACAACTTTTGAGTTCTAAGACTTTGATGCTGATCACTTTAATTTGCTCACTACACCATAAGATTGGTACACCCACCATCATCACTCTCCACATATCTCCAAAACCAATATATACCTATCTAGAAGAAACGATTTTCAGAACATCTTCCAAAAAAATCTTTGACCCTTCCTAACTTTTGCATACAGTATCCAAATGCCACGTTCTTTGTTGCGCTGGAACCTCCTTTCACTTACCAACAAGAAAATCCATGAAAATTTGACCAGTCTAATAATAATAACAAACTAGGCACAATAGCAAAAAGTGGTGGTTTCTGAGGTATCCACTTTAAATAATGGAAAGCCCATTCATTGTAACGTTTTGATGACAGAGTCAAGTTTGAGGTCAATGTATGTAAAGATGTCCATTCTGCATTGCTGGGGTACGTACAGTTTGAGAAGACCCATTGTGGTGAAGAAGATTTGGTCAAATTGGTCAAAAGGTTCACAAGATCACAACTCTTTCACACTTTTAACATACTCTGCACAAGTTTTTCTGATGGAAATTTTTTCCTGCACTCAAGGAGGATGTTGACTGGGAGCTTTGTTATTGAATATAGACTCTGACAGCAATAACGCGACAAAATGTACATTACAACGAGAAGCAGAATGGAGCTCACATATTTGTTTTTTTGCTGGTTTAATACTGGGAGCTTGCTTGTGTGAGTTTGACACTCTGGGATCAAGTGCTTCACATCCTCACATTCTGATATTAACTCCTCAAGCCCCAAGCGGTTTCTGTACTTTTTCACAAGTTTGAACTTTGATTAATAGTATGCATTGAACATCAAGCTGATTACATGATGTTGATTGTACTTTTGAACTTTCCTGCTCAATATGAACATCAGAATATGAAATTCACTTAGATATACTTCTTAGAATGTAGGGAAATGAAGTTATAACTTTGACATGTTCAACAGGTGAGAGGCCCAAAACAAGCTCCTTGGGCCTTGAGGGGTTAAGGACCGGAGATGATGCCTTCTCTTGTCAAGATATTTGCACATATTTGTCCGGGGGTCAGGTATTGTGTAATGAAGAATGTATGCAATAAAGAATTTTTAATTTACACTCAACTTTCTCTAATAACATTGCCTTTGGGATAAACGTTGATAGACTGATATTCTTATGTGTGTCTAATTATAATTTGACATGTCCAATCATATGAATACACAATATGACAAATTTTGAGGGTATAGAACTGAACCTTCTCTAATACTGATGTCTTTTGGGGATAGATGTAGATAACACTCTTATGCATGTCTATAACTTGACATGTTCAATCAGTATATTTGACAAATATGAAGGGTACAAAATTGACCTTCCCTAATAATTTTGCCTTTGGGGATTAACATTGATAATACTGTAACTTATGTATGTTCATAACTTAATTTGTCCAATCATATGAATACATAATAAGTCAAATTATGAGGAATGGTACAAAATCAACCACAATAATAGTAAGAAATCCTATTATGACTTAAGTTTAGCTTATTATGGTATTGTGCCCATTCAATGTTAGGTATATTTTTTGAGTTTTACCATCTATTTTCCTTTAATTCCCATATTGAATCATTTTTTCAAGTACTGAATCTGTTTTATTCTCTATTTTCCCCTCTAAATAAAAACAAATTTTATTTCATAGATGGTTTCTCTGTTTTTTTTGTGATGTTTTCAAATTGCAACCGATTTCATTCCCAATTCCACGAGCTAATGAACAATGAACTACCCCGCGGTTCTCCCCGAACATTGCTTGTGACTCCACGAAGAATGAGCATCATCTACTATTAACTCCGCCTAGTTGACTTACACCAATTCACCTCTTTTCTCAGCTCGGGAATAGACATTGACATTCCATCAACACAACTTACAGTATCATAGATCTCTGACTAGTGAAGTGAGAAAGTTTGAAATATATATAGCTTAGTTTCTTATGCCGAGTATTTGCTGCTACTCAAAAAACCCAAGTCTCAGTCCCAAACATGAAATAAGTTTACATTCACAAAGTTGCTTTACACTTCGAAACACCTATTGAGACTGAGCCTTTCTTAACTCAATCAATCACCTACCTCTATTCTCAGCACTGGCGGGGACATGGCACCGACACAAAAATTGCACCGACATAATCAACATCTATATATAGTTGAGTGAAATTTTTTGAAATATAGCTCATTATTTTTTTTCATTGATGTAGAGTATTCGTTGTTACTCAAAAACTATGAGTAGCTACATTCGAAAGACCTATTGAGATTGTGCCTGGATCTCATAGCTATGTAGCTGCATTAATTAATAAGGGAAGTCCTCTTGTAGTGTAGCTGTCTGCTTCAGCTGTTATGTCAAGACACTATCAATTACTCGGCTATTCCAATATGAAGACGATGGAAAAAACAGGAACTGAGAGATTTGAAAGTCCTTTACAAATCGGCTTCTGTGCACATTTGCATTTGCTTGTAACGCAAAGAAGTTCATTCATTAATTAATGATTAATTACAGCAGCATGTGCGAGACTGCAGTTTCAGGTGCACTGTGTGTCACAAAAAGGCAGTTGTCACTTAAATTGCTATGGTTGGGTCTGCCTGGATTGCTGACATCTCCTCCTGCGAGTCGGGCAGCATCGCCTTCTTGCCAGGTACTGACTCTGTCAATTGGACGGTGGAAGTGCCTTGCCACTCTTTCTCTCCAAAACAGTCCGTCCTGGAAAATGGCAAGAATTCGGAGAGATAAATTTATAAATTTAGAGGTAGAGGATTCTAATATGTAACCATTAGGGACTGGATCTCATCATTCTCTTTTACTAAACTAGTAGAAAAACGGTGCCCGCGTCAACATGTTTCGTTGCTGTACCTGACGGCTTGATTCGGACATAGTTTTCTACTTAATAATTCTAACCACTATTACCAGCGGCACCTCAGCTATTTATATCTTGCATTGGCCTTCAATACTTTGTACGTGGCCACTGGTCTTTGAATGGAAATGGGATCGTTTCATTTAGTGATAAAGAAGCTGATCACAACATGTTTGACTCTTGTATCGAAAGATCTTTCCGTAGCTTTACATCGATCTCCGAAATATCAAACTCTTACGCATCTGTGCAAAAATGCTTGAAGCGACGCAAGTGAAATTAATCCTCTACCTTTATAGTATCCTGGAAAAGACTAAATCAAACAATAGAAGTTCAAATAGCTTCACAAGATCATCGCAAGTAAAGACTACTAACCTGTATGATGCTTTTCTCTGGAGGTGGGCACCGAACGGGGTCGTCCATTTCCGTGGGCTCAGCTGGATGCTCAACAGCTTCAAAATTCTCCAAAAGAGGCACTCCATGGAGTGCAGCTGCAGGACTGATCCTCTTCCCTCCTACACCCTCCACCTACACATTATTTGGTTAATACTTTTAAACATTTTCGCTGCAAAATAATTAAGTCGACCAACTTCCTCTAGCTGCTGAGTGGAGGCATGGCGTGTTGCGATTCTAGGCAGAGTCAAATCTGTTTCACTTTCTTCAAACCAAATTATTTGCAGAGTGTGTTTATTCTTGCACCAGACCTTACAAAGAAAAATTAAAGAAAAAATTCTAAAGCATGATCTCAATGAGACAATTTAATCTACAGGAAGCAAGCAACCTTCATTTGAGAAAGGTGCTATCTATCTAGGTTTACTTACCATCCTAGTTTACAATGTGCAGAAAATTCATAAATCTTAAGGACAAAGCTAACAATGTGCAGCTAGACCATGTGAGGCAAAGAGGTACCGACCATCAAGTACTGATGTTTCGAGCGTTGGCTCGGACGACTGTACGCGAGTTTCCTCAAAGCACCCACCATCTCGTTCTTCTCCACCGCAGAAAACTTACTTGCTCCTGCACAAGCACATTCCGATTCAATTCTTTTGTAAAACAAAATCTCAGCTTCTCTTTACCTCAGTCTGTTTCACCGTAACGGATGCCATCTCTTCGCAATTCAAGATTCATAGATCAGAAATGGTAAAAGTGCACAAGAATGACATAAACGCCAAGAGCACACCTTCAAATATCTGCAAAAAGGGGGCAATATAATAGACGGGGAATAATATTGTGCACGTACTTCTGTCTTGATGACTCACTCCTTCGCAAAAGTTGATGTTTTCTCGAAGCACGTCTCTGTATGCATCAACCCAGATCCTCTCTTTCAATCGAACCCTGAACAATAAATTAGAAAATCACAACTATTAGCTGAATGATCCACTAAACCCTGCAACCTTAAAACTCTGAACCCAAATCACAACTAGCTAAGTAACCTCATAACATCACAGAGCTTGGTATCATACAAACCTCCATTACAAAACACAAACACAAACTGCTAGCATACACTTACAGCCATCTCGTCGAGTTTCACCATAAAATCCCCTCCACATCTCAAAATAAGATCGATCAACATGAAACCATCGAGTTCGAGAACCATAAAGTTCAAGCTCTCTCACCTTAACTTTCGGACAGTCACCAAACGCTCACAGACGCAGCATTTCAAAACCTTCTCCAAGTCTCCATACACCAAAGCAAGTGAACCCAACAGCATGAATATATTTACACCAGAACAAGAAAAACGGGAACTGATCGATTTTTCTGAAACTCTGCAAAGCAAGGTAATCGGTAAGATTTATCACGACTGAGCTCCAGTCTGCCAAAGGCTGCAGAACTGATAGATTGCTAGATAGATGAGCGAGTATGTCATTGCTGTTAGTAGTCAGTGGTTGAACTAAATCGGTACAGTGCAGTGCATTGCAATTGGTGCTGATGGTTTGATTGATTTGTGGCAGGATTGCTAAATAGAAAATTGTTAAAAGAATTAACCGTTTCTTAAGAATTGTTTGATTGTGCCATATGGTTCTGGGTCCATCGATCGATCGACATGGCTGTGATTAGCAGCAGCAGCAGCTGGTAACACTGATCGAGCAGACGGCAGGACAGGGGATTCAGTTTGGATCAGACACGTGGTAACTACGGTACTTTCCTTTGGTGCCCTCGGAGTAAGGAAGGTATGGCTGTCACTTCCGACACCAGGGAAAGGTGTGTACGTCTGGCGGAAGTACACTTTTGGACGAGCATTGTCTGGAGTTTTGTGAAGGCTTGGGATACGGTTAGATTCCTCGGCAAGGTATTTGCTTACGGACTTGTATTTGGTGAAGTTATACACACATCCTTTAATATATGAAGATACTTACTTCAATTCAACTAGTAGAGAACCCACATTATAATAGATAGATGAAGGTAACTTGATGATTGTTTGGCTTCATATACATTTTCCATAATATGAAATTGTACCATGTATTAATGTATGAATGCATGTCACGTTCACTTATATTTTATGTATTCTGAATATCTACACACGTATTCATGTGTACTAAAAGAGTTTGTAGGAGTGTGGACGTATACTTTGAAATCAAAATATTGATGTCAATTCAATGAATTCCAAGAATTGGGCACTTTTGAGGCATGCGGTATGAAATGTAGATCTACACCAGTACGCCATTAATAATTTTAGAGCTATGAGTAAATGAATGTTGTAATTCTCAACAAACATAATTGTACCAATTGATGATGTATGTGACAACCTTGTTCTTGGGTGTTTAGTACATGATCTAAGATATGTCAACATTATAGTGTTGTAAACCTTGTAATTGAGTTTTATAGTTACTAGTTTGACAAAGAATTTGTAGGTGCATTTTTGGATGTACATTATATTGGGGTTTTGCAAAAGTATAATGATGAGAGTACATTCTTGGGCAAGGTGCCAAGGTTATTAAATGATAACATTCATTATCATATATGAATTTGTGTAGTCACTTGGACTTAATGTATTTAAAATACATGTACAAATATTTATGTATACAAAATATATATGTATATGGCAAACTTGCTTGTTCAATAAATGATATAAGACAAAACATTCAGTAGAAGAAATTTGCATTTGCTTCAACAAAATTTACATGACATGTTTGTTGAAGCAAATGTAAAATCTACATTGAAAAATATAGAATAACATAGATTTTGCATTTGTCTCAACAAACATGTCATGTAGATTTTATTGAAGCAAACATAGATTTTTTTTAGTGATTACTTTAATATTTGTAAACTTCATTTCTTATAAAGCCTTGCACAAAGATGTCTTAATTTCTAAAAGTTTACCAACAAGTCTACCTCTAAGAACATTCACTTCTATCTTCTTCAAAGTCATTTGATTGTTCTACCCATATTTTCCACTACGGTAATCTCTCCATCATTTTTATGGTTTCACATATGCTTATATAATAATCAATTTCCCTCTAAAGAGAATATATCTTCCATGTAGCTCATGTAAAATAAATTAAAATAAATTAGATTTGGTCCCGGAGTTCCATTCAAGTGTCGTAATGTCGTACTATTCTGATGACTTCACTGCATTGTGTGCCACGATGACATTTGTACAAAGATTCTACACACAGTTTGCTTGGGAATGTGAACTGCTGCCCCCAAGGACCGTACGTGCACCAACCGCACTGCAGCACCTTCAAACTGGAAATGGTTGCAAGAAATATCTATCAAGATCTTCACCTGATTATAATCAAGCTTCAACAAATTTGCATAGCTTGATTTTGCACGGTTTCAAATCAACTGCCGAAGTTTCCATGAAATTCTTGTGAACCATGAAAAGTAAATCACAGATGCTACGTTCTGCTGTTGGCATGTTTACCATATTATTATGGACATGATTCTGTAGCATCACGTTAAGATACAGTAATGTAAGTACATGAAATGGACACTCAATTCCTGCCAATGCAACGGAGGGTTGAAATTCTTTTGACTATAAGCCTTCATATAAGTCTTTTTTGCCCCTCCCCACTCAGTTGGAAATTTGAAATCACTGCTTTAAGTTAGTGAGTGGACCTTACAAACACTCCGTCTGTCAAGTCAATGTTCAATAATGACATCCACTGTTGAAATCAAATATGAATTCATTGGCATCAAACTCCAAGTAATTTCCACAACTCAGCAAAGAGGCAGAAAGTGACGTACACCAGAGATAGCAAAGCCCTTCCTGAATCATGACATTCAATAAAACAACAAGAAAAACATACCTTAGTCATCGTACAAGCGTTGGAGAGACGTTCAGGCCTCTAATGTCATAATCAATCTGCAAATAATCATATTCAATGAATGCCAATCTGCATATAATATTGTATTCTGTAACAAGAAATATAATCCATGATTGTATTAGTAAGATTAAGTAGACACAGGGCAGCGCGACTCTCACATCACAATGCAACTCACATGACAAGAATTGACTTGCTACCTGCACTGATTTAACCTATTAGTGAGGGCGAAAAAAATTAGTGTCACAACTCACAACAGATAATTTTTGGGTGGATATTAGTTTCAAGGCACAAGTAGCTTTGAGTCTTTCTGAAGAATTCATTCAACTTGGCTAGCATCGTGCTTCTCAACAAAGCATGTGGCACGCGCATCGTGTGTCTTCATGTCGTCAATAACACTTGTTCAAAAAAAAAACATGAGCCGATAAGCATTTGAAACACAAACGAATCCCGATTACGTGAGGAACAGCATAGGTTCACGAAAATATCTAGGTCAAAATTTTACAACTTTTGGGTTACACTTCCCAGCATTCAGTTTTGTCGAAAGCAAAGTCCTTGGTGTGTCCTTGGTGTTCGTCTTTTGAGTCTTAAATGCATCACCGGTACTACCAGGTTCATCATCTACTTCACCATCACTACCATCTGAGGTGTCAGCTTTTCCATCTTCCTGAAAGTCATCTTCCAAGTCATCACCGCTTTTGAATACCGTACGTTTTCCTCCCACTCCTGAAGATACCTGCGTTGAATCTGTTGCTGCGTGCGACAAACACAAACAGACCAGACGTATAAGACATACTTTGCAAGGATGCGCTTTCCACTACGGGAAAATCCTACCAACATCCAAGATTTGACGATTAAATCCATACATCCTTCACTCTAAATTAACGTTTATGTTATCTGTGTTAAAGAGGTAAATCATCATCCCTGGAAAGAACAATTTTGATAGAGGACTAGCAAGAATTCCTGGTAGTTAGATCAAGAGCAACAAAATCGGTTCAGAACTTACATATTTTTAGTTTCACCCGAGCATTGCCTGCAAACTTGCCACTGATCTTTTGAGGACAATCTTTGGCAAGGTGTGTAACTGCTTCACAGATTTTACAGCAACCTCCCTGTTCAGCCACATTGACGTTAGTACCTCGGTATTAAATTATACGGCAATAAAACCAAATAAAGAAATTATCACGACAATTTTGGAATGGCTCACAATAGAAAATATTTGATAAAGTGTTAGAAATTTAAAAAGTAGACCAGAGAAAAATTTGCTGACTTCGCATCAGCAAGATTATTGAGCCCATTCATCCAAAAGAATGTTCCTCAATTCAGCAGAAAATTAAACGAGCATGTTCACCTTCGGGTAGATGCCATGTTTATTTTCTGGGCAGTTCCTGCTCAGATGACCACGTTCTTTGCAGAGGAAACACTCAGCGAACGTTGAACCACCTGCAAAAGTAGACCCAGATAACGTTATGTACAGTATTGGTAAATAGAGAACCACCACCACCACCAGCCCCATTTCCTCACATACGTTCCACTCATCTTACATAAGTTATAACCTCACAAACGTAGTTTGATTGAACAGAATAACACCTCTCCCTAACCCTCTCGTAGACGTCCTTACCATCCTTTAAAGGCTTCGGACACTTATCAAGCGAGTGCCCAGGTTCGCCACAGTTGTAGCATAACTTAGAATCCGTGCTTTTAAATTCTGAAGGACAATTCTTCAACGTATGGCCCCACATTCTGCACCCAAGACACATCTGGAGACATCCATACCAGCATGTACAAATGATTAGAAACAGGCTGTTGTTTGGGATCTCTGTAAAAGAGCTTCACAGTGTTTTGAATCACGAGAGAGTCAATATCTCAGTTCCAGACAAAGTCCTTACCTTATGGCGATCTTTCTCACTTTTAGTTGGGCAATGCTTAGCAATGTGATCCTTGGATTTGCAAAGGAAACAACCCTCGCCAGGTTTCATTCCAGCTTGACGCAGAGGGTGTTTGCTGGTACTTGTAACTTTCTTCTTCTTCGCTGAACCATTACCATCACCAGATTCATTAGCTCTTTTCTTGTCCCCTAATTTGTTCCCTCCTCCATTACTAGTTGAATCGTTGTTCTCGCTGTTGGAGGCACCTCCGTCTGTCGAAGGGATAGTTATAGTACCGTCTGCATCAAGCCAACAGAAAATTATACACATAAGAAATCACAATCACCACAATCAATCAGAGTTGTGTTAAAGTTTCCCGAGGTACCTAATCGCAACACCTACCTAAAGGCAACAATCAAAAAACTTGCACAATTAACACATATTAAATTTTCAGAATGCACACAACCTCAACAGCAGAAATCGTGTCACTTCTAGGTCATCTACCAACAAAATTTCAAAACTCTGAAACGTCTGCATACAGTATCCAAACTATGCGTTCTCTGGTGCACTGGAATCCTCTTTCCTAACAAGAATAATTGAAAACCTGACTATTCTAGCAATCCCAATAGTAGTAAATATGCTCAGCGCATAATTGTTGCGTTTAGGTGTGGTTCATCACCTACTCTTCACTGTTACTCAAACCCTAAAATGCAATGAGCTCCAAAAACAAAAACAAAAATGAAACTTCCAATTAATCATCCACACACTCCACTTAACAACCGCAGAAACTGAAATCTCACACCAAAGTCATCTTCTGCAAGCTCAGGTCGAATCTAAAACCCTAAATCAGACCAATAACAACATAGAATCTGCAATGATCACACCTGCAACAAGTCGTTTCTTCGCGAGTCGTTGCCGCTTGTTCCCCATAGTGACCTCCAAATCACGAAATCGAAAGATCCTCAGAGATCAAAACCACACAGACTTGACAATACACTAAAAAAGGGAACGACTCTCAACAATTTCAGCTGTGATAGATTCCAAATCCACTGGGAAATGAAGCTCAATAAGTAACAAATATAATTCAATTCGACAGGGAGAAGCTTCGAAATGTGCTACTTCTTTGGCATTAGGATTCAGCGGTCACCGTAGCTGCGAAATCAGACGTTGAAAGCTGTAACGCAGCTCCAATCAGTGGTGAAGTATTCTCTGACGGGCGCTCTCTCCCCCTCGGGCAATCCAGGGTTCCGGGGTTTAGGGTTTAAGGAATTAGGGCTTCGTCAGCTTCTTTTTTCATCTTGAGGGGGGGGTACCCATAGCAACAACGAAAATTTTCCATTTCCTTTTTTCATTATATTTTGAGCATTTTGAGTTTTCCACATTGAAGATTATAAATAAATATCAAAGTGGAGAAAATATGTTCCTTCTTTGAGTATAGAATGGATTGGATCTCCTAATCATGCACATGTATTATTTTTATTTTTATTTCATGAAAGTAGTTGTAATCTATTTTACTATAAATATCTCTTCAAGTATTATGTTTGAATTGAATAGTTTTAGACTATCATATTAAACACTATCATAGTCTAAGTCTTTGAGTTTAATTTTAATAATTGACTAATGGCATAGGGTTTGTATAAAAGTCCTATGACAATCTGATCTTTTGAGTTAAATTTGAGCAATTATATGTGTCTTTCATTGAAATGTATTTTATAGTTAATTCAAAAGGAGTTGAACAATAGGAAATAAAAAATTAAAGTACTTTAAAAGCATCAATAATATTTTCTTTCTTAAAAATTAAATAGAAGATTTATTAAAATGAATAATGATTATTGTAAACTAATTATAGCCCTTTAATTACTTCATAGTCTTCTTTAGCATATTCATCCTAATTTGATCAATCCTTGATTATGAGTTGTTCCATCAATGGTGCTAATATGTGAGCCCAAGAATGTAAGCTTGTAAGCATTGAGCCTACATTATAGGTACCTATAATATAGATACCACACACTATAGAAGGTGTATGTATCATAAACGCCTATAATATAGGCATTTGTAACATATATATATATATATATATATATATATATATATATATATATATATATATATATATATATATATATATATATACTATAATCATAGATTGTTTCTATGGTATATACACCTATAACATAGGTGTGTAGTATTATAGGCGCATGAGCTCACACTCCTATGCTCACATAATAGCAACCCTCGTTATTCCATAATCTCATGTTTCTTGAATTTTGTGTGGCTTCCTCTTTGTACAACAATGTTTCCACCATAACACTAAAGGAGAAGTAGAGAGAGAGATACAAATTGAAGTAGCTCAAGAAAAAAAAGGCTAAAAATGCTTTTTTTTTTAGAATGAGAGAAAAATGTAGAGGGCCATGTGTTTTGGACATTTTAGAACAACTTCCAAGGCTAAGTCTTAAAAATGACAAAGCAAGTATTTCACTACCCAATGCACCAGATCCACAAGAGCATCTAAACATTATGGTAAAGCATAAAACATGTCCATCACCACCTTCCACCTAAATCCAACGCCTTTTGGTCTCTCCATTACCGTATCAAAAGCGAAACTTTAGCCAAAAGAAGGTTAATACTTACCATTCGTCCCCAAGACCAACATGAATGAAGTATCAATTGGAAATGACATCACAACAACTATCACAGCCTCACTCACTCATGGACCTAAATGACAAATTCCATCCTTGAACCTTTAACATCATGACAACACCCTTCCTGAACCATGGGACCTACCTATGCTTTATCAATTTTGTCTCAACAAACTTTGAAAAATCACCAAAAATCCATTTCTTGCCGAAATAGCTTGATTCAACTTGCAAGTGGTTTCATTCCAGCTTGTCCATCATTCTCTGCAATATGATCAGCTAGCTGCCCAGCAGTTTCTCCAAGGTACACAAACTAGGCTAGCTTCTGTACCTGCTAGGCATGCTTCCCTTTAATTTCATTCAGCCACGCAATGGTCAGATTCCTTTGAGTGCTTCGAAAACATTGACAATGCTCGGGGAGAGACTCATTCAAGAAATCTCGGGGATTTGATACTTTGGCGGAGGTACGTGTAAAGTAAAGTGCAAACCACGGATGATGATGGTGGTTTGGATCGGAGGAACCGGTTTCAATAATCCCCAGGTGGAATCTGGAAGGTGCAGGTTCCTCGCTGTAACTTTAAGTACATTATAATTTTGTAGTTTTCTGAAGTTTTGTTCATTATAATTTGTGTAAGTTTGTTACTGAATTTCTTCATCATGTTTGCTGCGGAT
Organism: Straminergon stramineum; assembly: GCA_963920665.1. Lineage (NCBI taxonomy): Eukaryota > Viridiplantae > Streptophyta > Bryopsida > Hypnales > Calliergonaceae > Straminergon > Straminergon stramineum. The sequence goes on from OY987272.1 coordinate 1,302,483, forward strand.
TATGTTTGTTAAGCACGAGTGTCGAAAGCTCTTCAATTCGTAGTTCGAATTAGTGGCCGGATGTAAACATGCTTCAGAGTGCCAAGAATGTGACACATTCAAGTGCACAAAGTTTATGACAAGTATGGATTCATTGAGGTCTGGCTGGTTCCCTGGGCGGAGCAACTTATGGTATGTCGCACTTGGTATTAGGGGTGATGTTTGCAACGTGAATCTAGTATAGGTGTAGGTCTAAATTTGTTCCTAAGACCCTCAGTAATAACACTCTCTAACACCAAATGTGAACATACCGTAATTGCTCTAGTTTTTCAGTTGGCCATCTCAAAAATTGGCAGATTCATTAATTAGTGTCAATTCCTTGGGATATTGCCAATTGAATGTAACAAGAATTATCATACTTCAATTACTAAGAAGCACTTGGTGATGTAAGGTAGGTGAGTACCCCCAAAACTATCACTAGTTTTGCTACTGTGCCTAGTTACTCTTGTTAGACACGTCTAAGTTTTCATTGATTTTCTTGGTGGGAAGTGAAAGGAAGTTCCAACACACCAAAGAATGCAACATTTGGATACCGTATGCAAAAGTCAAGGAAGGGTCAAAGTTTTTTTGGTAGATGTTCTAAAAATCGTTTCTTCAACATACGTACACATTGATTTAGACAAGGTGCGATTTTGGGGTGTACCTACCTAGGGTTGCTTTACACTATGGTGGAGAAGTGCACCGATTAGTCAAGAATTTTTTGGTAGATGTTCTAAAAATCGTTTCTTCAACATACGTACACATTGATTTAGACAAGGTGCGATTCGGGGGTGTACCTACCTAGGGTTGCTTTACACTATGGTGGAGAAGTGCACCGATTAGTCAAGAATTTTTGGCCAAGACATGGTTCTTTGAGTCAAAACAATGGGATGTTGGAGATTGAAATTGAGGGAGATTACTCTTGAGTTTTTACAAAACTACTTGAGTTAAAAGATAGGGTCCATTTGGTCCATGAAATTTTACATACTCTAATATATATATAAATTAGGCTACATAAAAACATCATGTAGTAGGAACTTTTATTAATAAGTTAGACTTAATAGATAGGGGCCATGCAAATTTTTATAGTACCATAAGTATAGTTAGGGACAAATAATTTCATGTAGATGATAAAATGAACTTAATCGAGAAAATCTACAATGAAGGGTGGTTGAATGAAATTGTGCCACAATACTAATAGTGTATGTATATGGCCATATTCATTAAAAATTTGAGATTGACAAAATGCACATTTTGAGACTTGGGCCCCACTATTGGAGACCTACATTCTAATGATTCAAAGATTTATGAACAAATTAATCTTTAAAGAGTCAAAGGTTTATCAATGTATTGATATATTAAATTCTCAATTTTCTCAATTTTCTCAATATTGGACACATTATCATTTAAAGGTAGAGTTAAGGATAATATGAGATGCAAATTGTTTCATTTTAATAAATTAAGTGTAAATGTAAAAAATTGACCACAAAATTAATGGTAGAAATTGTCACACTGCACGAATAGGGAGGTTTACCTTAGTGGATTCAATGACCTGAAAATTGTACAACTCAAGGATAGTGTTTATAGTCCATTTAACTACAATCTTTGGAGCCATATGTGTTAAACACACTCATACTAAATGGAATGTTCACAAGATAGTTTTAGTGGGATTTTGTTGTCTTCAATGGAAAATTTGTTATACAAAATTGCTACTTGGTCAATGGCACTAGAATTGAATTGAATTGATTGTTGTTGGTTTCATGGTATATAACCTATATATGCATGTAGTAGAGGGAAGGCAAAACTTGTAAAAAAAGATAACAACAAGAAGTTTTTGGACCCATAAATTTTACATGTAAGATAGCCTCACTTAAGAAACTAAATGAGGAACTTTACAAAAAAACCCAGAGGACATTGGAAATACACCCTCATAACTTTTTATGTAAAAATACAATCATTTAAAATGCAATAATGAAGGTAAATAGCCCTACATCAAATACCATGTTAACCCCCTTAAATTACAAGGAGTGATCTCCCTAAGTGAAGAAGATGAAAAGACAATAAAATAATGTCGTAAGAAGTCTTGCGCGTTGTAGTGTAAACACCCAGTAGAAAAGCTTTCAAACAACTTCACAAATTGAAGTTCACTAGATAACTTCAGTAAGATGAGAGTTTGCAATGTGAAAGAAGACTTAGAAGTAAAGAGTGAGCTAATTCTATTTGAAATATAGGAAGCCTTCAATTGCACAACTCAGATATGCCACAATGAGAAGATCGACAATAAATGAAGTTGGAGTTCTTCGAAGGTCAAGCTTCTTGTCTAACATGGAGGATGAGGCCACCCAATAAACTTGACCATTAGAGATCTCCCCTTACCAAAAATGTTGTTTTATAGACAGCCATGCCATTTTTTTTATCCATACTTGAAGTTCTCCATCCAATAAGTCTTGGTTGTAGTGTAAATCTAATTTGGTGAAGAACAAAATTTCCTCCAATCATATTGCTCTATTTCCCTACAATTTTTAACCAATGCAGTCTCCACCATAGTATAAAGCAACCCTCTTAGCATTGTATGAAGAAAAAAGTCATCTAACCATACTTCAAACTTTGAATTTTTGTAATAAATTGTAATTATTGTGCAACCAAAATTTTGAACATGTGTTAGTTCACAAGATACACTTCACACGTTGGTGGATTTTGTTCAAGAAAATAAAAATTTGATTTTTTTTCTAGTTTATGTAACTTGCAGTTTTCAAGACATTTTCCAAAAGAAGAATAACAAATTCTTTAACTAAGAATAGTGCACTAAATATTTAATATAAATGATGGAAATCTTCTCTAAAATCAAGTGTCAAATAAAATCATGAATTTTGAGATTTGTTGATAGGGTAATTGCACATCATAGTATAGAAAGTTCTATCATGCACTCAAGGTGCATAGTATGCTCAATTTGCACTACTTTTGCAAAGAGATTGCACTATTTGCATTGTTGATCCATGGAACTTTCAGTGGAGCCTTCTTTGTACCCTGGTAGATTTGTGACTCAATTTTGGACTAAGTTAACTTTGATGAAACTAAAGACTTAAGCAAGTGGAAAATATTAAATTAGTTGGAGATTGTTATGGCAGCATTTGACAAACATTGCATAGGCCTTACTTGGTTCATATAATTTGATTGAGTTACCCTAAATATTTTTGCTAATTTTACAAAACATGAAAGAACAAACAAAGTCTAAAGAGGGCTTCTAGAGCTCAACCAATTATGCCAAAAGTAAAAATAATAAAATAAAATAAAAAATTCGAATTTGAATTTTATTTTTTAGTTTGCACGTTTTGGACTCTTGGTCCAACTTTAGTGGCCTTCTTTAGGCCCCATTCTTCTTCTAATGGCACCAACAAATAGCTTAAATGTTGTTGTCCTTGGCATCAAGAATGAACACCCAAACTTTGAATGTCACATCCTATAAGTTCAAAATTCACATGATATTAAAGGGAGTCATAGTTGATCACAAACACTATAGCATTTTCTAAATTTGTTAAAAGAATTTTTGCATGGTGGAAAGTAGTTGGTCCAAAAAACTTAGAAAAACAAACTTATTAAAGAATTCCTCATTGGCCAAGAAAGTATTTAAACTTTCAACAAACTTGTTGTAGAATTTGAGAGGTATTGTGACTCCTCCTAATATGGAGTTGTGTAACATTGTGTCAAAACATGTTGGACAAAATGTACATAAGCCCCTTAGGATTGCAAAGTCAAAGAAGGTGGTTTGGGATCCTTTTTACATTTGTGGAATATTTTATTGTTACATTTCTCTATAGCTTCATTGTTACGTAATAAGAGAGTGTGATAGTGAGTGATAAAGTTGAGGTTTGAACTAGGTGCAAGGTAATTGCATGCTAGGGTACACAAGGTTTGGTTATGATGCACTAAGATGCATTGTTTTGAGAAACTTGAAAAATGTCCACAATAAATGCAGATTGAACTTGAGGCACTAGTAGACAAGTTTTGGAGGAGAAAGGACACCTAGGCTACATGGCTACTAAAAAAAGGAAATAAAAAAGACATCTTCAAGTGCTCAAAATTGGGAAATTTACACCAAAAGCAAGTGCTTTGTTACAATGCATCGTACACACTAAATTTAGAGATGTCAATGAGAACTATTGTGATAATTTTGATGCAAAAGTAGTGCAAGTTGAGCATGTTGATCAAGTGTATCATCGATGAGACTTTGTGTACCGTACTATGCAATTACCCTGCATCCATTCCTTGGGTCGAGACTACAGTACTGCAACTAGCTGGAGTTTTGCCCCTGCATTTTACCCCTGGGGAAAACGCAGGAACGATTTATTTGCAAGGCATGAAAAAATTTGCAAACTTTGAGTTCATATTTGCAATCAGAGACCCCAAATTAGCTAGGAGCTTTGAAGAGAAATAGATTAATCAAGCACACAATAGGGGGGTCTTTTTTCTTACATTCCCCCTTGGCTGGTCTCACTACTATAGTCTCGACCCATTCCTTGCTCATCCTTGCTCAGGGTTGGCAAGAGAACATAGGATGTGATATTAAAGAGGTTTGGAAGCATTGATTTCAAGTCTCTTTAGCTAGTTGCTCATTCTGTGCATATCCATCAGATTGGACAAATTCTACCCATCAAGTTGAGAACAGATGTCACAGCACGTCTAGAAGCCCGCTTGTCCCTCAAAGTAATCGGCAGGTTGAGGGGATTGAGTGTATGTATCTGTTACCTTGTTACGTTCAGAGATTAATATATGATCGATGCAACCTTGAGCTTTCCCAAAAACTTCGTCACAGTTTGCAAACTTCACAAATAACTACTGTATGTCACTTGGAGTGCTCGGTACTTGAGTTTTCCCCAGCCTTTAAATTTAAATGGTACCAGTGACAGATATCGATCCAGGTTGGGAATCGTACGTCATCAAACACAGGATCGATCAAGCTAGGTCGATTCCAGAAGATCAGCATAAAATTAAGAATTTCTTGGTTTTGACGATATATGGCGGATCTCAGTAAAATTGGCGCAGTTTCAATCGCCTGACTGAGACTTCAGGCCAATACCATTCCATTGTTGAATGTTTAGTGCTCAGTCTGGGTACTTGAACGTCACAAATTTGGCACTCCTAAACACATCAATATATATAGCGGCAACTTAACGGATGATTGACATTTTTTTTCAACTAGAAATTAATTCATCCGAAAATCAAATATATATATATATATATATATGAATCATTCTGGATTTGCAACACTTGTTGTACCTGGATACATTTTATAGAATTCTGATCGAGAGAAGTGAACATGCGGTACTAACTCTTGTTAAGTTTGAATAGAGTTCCGAAGTTGTACGCAGCTAATTGGGGTAACTGACATGATTAATATGTGTAAAGGCTTAATATAGAGAGCTTTGGGTACCTCAACAACAATGGGGCATCTTTTCAAACGATTAAAATCGCGGTTGCGGCCACCAGGTAACAGACTCAACTTATTTGCTCCTCATTTGATAGTGGACGCGATTGATATAATGTAATACACCACTATCCCATTGCAGGCAATTTTCGCTGTTGGTGACAAGTTTTCATTGGCAAAGAAAGGACAAGTTAAGATAGAGTTAAGCAACGGGTGTGGATTATGAATTCATATATCTTCGGATTCAGTAGCATTAAGCATGCACACAGTTGTAATTCGTTGTTACTTGTATGACAAATTTGAGGTCTATGAGATTTCTTTAAGTAGACCCACAGTTCTTCTTCCGAATTGGTCTGCTTTGCCATTAACTAGTTCGATCATAACTACACTGCTTCATTGCAAGCTTGTTGTGTTGTGCGCTCGGTTGTGCGCGCGATCAGAAGTGTTACAGCGAATCTCTCGACAAGAGTTTGTAGTCAACACTAATTATGAAATGTCTAGTTCCAATCGACAAGTGAACGATTGGTGTACTGCGTTGATGACATTACAGGTAATGCGGTATACTTTGACATTTTTTTGCTTTCTACATGTTTTGTGTTCAATGTTAGGTGACTGTAAATATGGTCAATTTCATTAAAATGGCGGCATTTCATGTGCCATTTTTCAGACAGCGCACTCTAAACTGTGAAAGGGACATCTAGGATTTGTATAGATTTCGGGTTTAGGATAGTTGTAGATTTCAAAATCTACAACTGCTATAGATTCCAAACTGCACAGTGTGAATCATCTAGGACGTATCGAGATTTAGATTTCAAGCATCTAGGACAATTTTAGATTCGTGACATCTAGGACAGATCTAGATTTCATACTATTTTAATGAAATTGACCATAAATGTCAAAAAATAATGTAGATTGACCAGTATTTGTAATTGGTCTTGGAATAATCTAAAATGTCAATTTTGAATTACGAAGTGTTAGTTTGCCTGTTTTGTGGGTGTAAAAGTGTATGTGAAAGTAAATGTAGTGATGATGTAATTAAAGTGATACTCTCTATATCTTAAAATAAATTCATGGTCCTCCTATAATTTTGCACAAGAATCCTGGCATCAAGAACCCCTTTGTTCTATTCTCTAATAGAGAACTTCAAGCATGGATGAAAGAATAACATGGTTGCCTATGTGGCAGCACTTTTTGTCAAGGGAGTTCCCCAAAGGTCAAGTTTCTTGGCCAACTTCAACCTCCCAAACAAGAAACTTAGCCTATAGAAAATCTCAACTTTATTAAAAAAAAATTCTTGTGATCTCTTTGAGTCATGTGATTGATTAATTTGAGCCTTTATGTATAAGATGTGCAATAGTTCAATCAATGCCAATGTATCAACATGACAATAGTGGTGCTAGTAATTCTCTTGTGCAAATTTTGAGGTAATTAAGGTTAACGTCCAAAAGAATTGACATTTAGAGAAGAATGGAATTTCAAAATGGCCAAACATTCAGTTGAACTTAATTTAAAGCTAAAGGATTTTATGTTGGTGGAAATTTTAGTGGAAAATTGGTAGAGGAAAGAATCCGAGGAAAATTTTAATTATTGAACAATTAACCAACTCTAGAAGAATGCCAAGGACAGTTTGTGTCGTTGGGATGGTAAAATAGGCTTTGTGCACATTGAGAAACAAACGATTTTCATCTTTTTATGTGTGAAACTTCTTTGATACTCTATCCACATGATTGAATTAAGTTCAAGACATTTTATTTGTTTTTGATTTTACATAGGGTCGTTTATAAAAAAAATGGTACACCATCCAATGCATTTCAATACTTTGAGGGTTTTTTCCATAAAACTTGATTTTGACATTCAACTTGCTTTTGAGTAAAACTAACAAAATGAAACTTCAATAAGAGCTTGAAAACAGACATTGGATGAAGGAAAAACAAGCCTCAAAGTTGTAGTCATAAAAATGCACTTTGGTGAACTAAAATTGAACCTTGTGTACTTATATGATTCCCAAAAATTCAACATACACTAGATTGATTTCAAAATTTTATCATGCAAACTAGACAAGTAGACACATTTTTTACAACAAGTTTTATTGAATATGGGCACTGGATGCAAAAGTAATAACTTTTCAAAGTTCATTGCAACCACAAAACGTACAAAATATGTCTTCGGGGACCATTAGTGATTTAGGTTTCTATTAAAGCTAGCCAAAACTCTTCTCTTATTGAAGTTGGCCAATAGAATTCAATTTGTAAAGTTGTTTGGAAGGCTTCTCCGGTTGGTGTTTACACTACAAATGGTCAAAACTTCTTAGGACCTAAGTTTTTTATAGTAGTGGTCTACAATTTGATGCACCTAAATGTAGGCCACTACTACATAGTGTCATTTTTCTTAATTTTTTGGTTTACTATCCTAATCTTATATGTTTGAAACCGAGAGCCCAATAGATGGCATTAACAATGTGTGATATTTAGTGATAGTGACTCGTATATTCAATGGAAGGAAATAGAGCACTTAATGATGAATACTATAAACAATGACAACACCCTATAAAAGAATTGTTTGGAAGAGAAAAAATTTCAAACATGTTCATATAATACATGATGTTTTTGTACCACATATGATAGTCCTCCACAACTACTTCAAGATTCATCCAATAAAGGTATGAAGGATGAAAAATGACTGATGAATGACTTGAAAGATGATGAGGACCAAGTGAGTGTCTCATGAATGACTTCACATGCCCTTTTGCTCTCTTGGAAAGCAGCCCCCCTAGTGTTGAAACTTTGCAATTGACTATTGAATTACAAATGAGTCAAAGTCTATAACTAGTCAAACTCCACCACGCATTGTACCCACTTTTCTCAAATTCAATGCCCAACCAACATTTCACACGAACCTGTCCAATTGGCCACCCAAAAGTTTTCTCTCACATTATAATTTAATTCTTTCCAACTATCTACAAGCAAATTATACCTCTACCAAAAAAAGAGAGAATCAAGGTAGATATATAACAACATTATGCATTTTTCACTATGAAAACAAAGAATGCACCTATTGGTCCAATAATCAAAGCATTTAGGTGACTAAAGTAGGAGGTCCATAAAGCGCCCATCTAAGAGTTGAAACTGAATTTTTGGGAGGTGAAACTTCTTGAAATATTTTTCAGTAAACTTTTCTTCAAAGACAAGAGGAATTGACATCTAAACCCAAGTCGTTTTGTATTTTTTGGAGCTTTGTAGAATTAGTTATGAATTTTTGAAGTCGAAATGGTATAGGGTTCTAAAACCGCGCACCTCCTCAAATGTACACTGTTGGTACATCCTTGTAAAGATGAATAAACCCCATGTACAAACAGTGTACATTTGAGGAGGTGTGCAATTTTAGAGCTTGTGTGGATTTCGAGCCTCCTACCTTACCTTCAAGTTGTTTAGGAGGGTGCATCCTTCCACGATTAACCCTTGAACGCTAGCTGGTGACCATAGAAATCAAGCATTTTGGAACCTTGTGACATCATCTACTTATAAAAAATCAAAAATACTCATTGGGAGTCAAACTATTGTTGAAGATCTTCCCTTTCCACCCCTAATTCCGAGGATGAATAGTTGCACTTCTGTCCTATATACGAGAATTCCTTGTCATTCATCAGACGAAAAACATCCGCCTTGGCATTTAGGGGTTAAATGGTTCTGAAAAAACTTGAAAAACACATACACGTATTTGTCCAATCAATGAATAATTGCATGGCTGATAAACACCGCAGGAATAAGGCACTCACAGTCCCATATAAGCTTATGTTGCGTAGCAGGTTAGGTTATTTTTCTGTATTCGGTCCATCAAAAGAATTTTCTAAGTTCATACATTCATAGTACCCACCAGTAATAAATAAAATTAATAAGAATAAATGGACATTTAGTCCCATCCGACGTGGCAATCTAAAAGCTAAAATGCCAAAACCAAGGTCATAGAGTACCTTATAATCTGCACCATTTATTTATTTTAAAACAACAAACATGCAACTAAATCAGAAGAAAACAAAACTGCACTGACTGGCAATGCCCTTTCAAGAGTCCGAATGGCATCATTCTTCTTCTACAAAGCCCGAGGGCTTTTTGAAAATTTCAAGGGGGGGGCGCTAACCTATGTTATTGGAATTTGCAAAGACCGAGGGCTTTTTTGGAAGATGTTAAGGATGCTAACTTATTAGAATTTGCCCCGAAGAACATAGGGGACAAGGAAATGGGCAAAATTCAATGATCATGGACTATTTCAAATGGGTTCATCTCTCAAGGAAAATCCATTTGAATGGCTCAAGACAAGGTGAAAGATTTATAAAAAAAAAAGTCTTCAACCAATTGGATGATTAGTGTAAACCTACCATTTACCACACACATTCAAAAAATGGAAAACAACCATTGACATTTACCTAATAGCAACCACATGGTTCAACTTCCGATTCAATTGCAATAGGAACAAAAATTTATATCATCATCCAATGACCATACATTATACGGCAGAGGGGTGCAAGGAATTTTTCAATTAGATTTAAGCTTCATGGCCTTTAAATTGCAATGAAATTTGTAGGAAGAAATCTTTTTGCATTATGTTTTGGGGAGGTGAATCTTAACATGACATTTGATAATTGTGCCAAATTTCAAAATATGCAAGTCTCTATTGATTTATGTGGAGAAGGATTTGAATTTTGTATGTGCGATGATTGGAAGGTTTACTCTATAGACTAACTTCCTTCATGTGATTGTTTTGGTGAAATCCCATCAAAATTGTAGTTTGAATATAGAGTGTTTTTGTTTTTGCCTACCTGAGAGTAGGGTAAGAGTGAAGATGTATTTTTTGAAAGAAAATTATGATTCATTTATAAATGAGGGAATAGACAAAATTCTTTGTACACATAAGTCTCTCTTAGCATATCAAAATAATCAAATTTAAAAAATAAATAAATTTGTAGCTCCACAATTTGATATTGAAAAATTAAAAACTAAGTGAAAAAATTTACAATATTAATCAGAATAACATATACAACAAAGCTTCACACACAATGAATTATGATTGGGAGCTAAATACAAAAGATTTCATGCAAAATCCAAGAATATAAAAATCACACACATTTGCACAAAATCTAAAGTAAATAGTTTGGGAATTAATCCTAGAAGGATACTACAAACACTAAGTGTCCAATCCAATAGATGATAGTTTGTGGTCCTTTTAGGATGAAAGCATTCAAATTTGCCATGCTCCATTGATTATGCTAAAACAACCTAAAGGACCAAACGACAATTTTTGCCAACATGGTGATTTGGGGTAGTTCTCTACGAATGGAATATTTGATTTTTTTTCCTTTGAAATTTTCACACAACATGGAGACAAAGAGTAGCTTCAAGGAGCAAACAATTATCATAACTTTTGACTACATGGTTAAAAAGTTATTCTATGATATGTAATTTTCATTGTTTGGAGGGCGGCCTAGGAAGCTCAAAAAAATTCTTAAGAAATCACTACTAAAAAAAATCAAAATTTGAAATTGATTTCCTAGATTTATACATATGTAAAAAGCTTAGAATCAATCCATTTTGATTAATGAGATTAAAGTTATGAGGATTTTTAGTTTGTAGATACATGTGGAATCTCTACTCTAAAATAAACTTTAAAGTCATTTATTTAACTCAATTTTCAATGTTTTTTGAAAAAAATAAAATCATAGGATGTAGATTGTTTATTACAACATTACAACCATTGGAATTGGCATTTTTCAATTTCATAACTAAATTCTTAACAATTTTGTATTTTGAATCATTCTCTAATTTTTTCCTACATGTTGTACAATTCCAAATGATTTGAAAATTTTCAAGCATGAATCCAAAGAAGCACCACCATTTTGGACATTTTTTCATACAAATGTGACCTCTTGAAGTCCAATTGCCCAAGTGTTTTTTGTACGGCTCCAAAAAGGATTTTTGTCAATTCAAACACTAATATCTTGCAATCCGCGAGGTGGAAAATTCTGATTTTTTCTCCACATCTTCTCAAACCATCGTACTACAAGATCCTAAAACTTTACCTATCCAAAAATGATTAATTTCTAAAATTTGGTACATGTATGCAAAATGGCAGTTTTGGAGCGTTTATGGCGAATACATAGTCAAAAACCTCTATGGTAGAACCACCTATTCCCAATGTGGCCCCCACACAAACAATCTATAATTATTGAAAAATTCAATAGAAACTATGACCGATTTCCAATCATCATTTCTTGGTTTCCAACTATCTTCTAACCATCAATGTCATGACACATGTGCTTGGTTTTGAGAGCCAAAGTAGTCTTTGAATGAGCAGTTATGGAAGATTGCATTGTGTATTGGGGATAGGTCCAAATCAACTTTTGACTTCCAAAATTCACAATAATTTCCATTTTAAAGCATAAAATTACCATAAAATTTGCTATCCCCTCGATTTCTATCTTCCTACAAGGTAAAATTTTTGTTTTGCCTTCTATGCCCAAAGTGCTTAAGTCGTTGGTAATGTTTGGTTCTACCATTAACTTATAGGGGGTAAAAGTTGGGTTAGTTCCACCCTTTTTCTTTACAGTGCCATGAATGCCGCCACTCCCACAGTGAGTGTCAAGTGCATCTGTCGGAATAACTTAGCATCAATAGAAAGTTCTTTAAGTTATTTGTAGTTATTTTTGGCAGCTCCGTCTTCACTCACCTGCGTCTAATAATAAGTTACCCGGATTTTTATTAAAAAAATTCGCTTTACTTTATAGATTTCCAAAAATCTTTCAAATTTTTTCTTTTAGAAATTTCCATCAGCAGGGCAGCAGGCAATTGGAGCTTGTCTTATTACCTTATTAAGTTTATACTTGGATTGATTGATTGATACTTCTTCAGTGAAAGTGAAGAGTGAAGACTGCCTGGCTGGCTGGGTGCCTGCCGGGCCTGCCGAATCCGCCTTGAATGCTGTGCAACTGAATGGCTGGCGAAATTCTGTTGTCTGGGATGCAACAACAGTCCGCAAACCTTTTGTCTTCCGAATCGGAACAGTAACTTAATAAGTAATAACTGAAGTGAAGTTCAGTGAACAGCGGGGCTGGTGCTGCCAAGCCTGATTTCAGCACCGCTAATAAGTGATCCACACTAAGAATAATACTCCGTAGCTTTTCTTGTCCATCATTTTATAAAGGATTGTCAATTTCCAATTGTTGGGCTCCAAAATATGCTTCAGTTGTGAGTGGGTGGGAATTCATTTCTAGTGAATTTGCTTATAGAATAGAACCTCTCTAAAGCAATAAGATTGGGATTGGTCTGACACAATAGATTAGAGAGGTTATTGTATTAGGGAGGGGCATGATCTTTGAATGTAGTTCATATTGTTAAGTGGGGACCAGCAATCAATGTGGTCTAACAGAACTTTATTGAATTAGAGAGTATTGACTTAGGGAGGTTCTATTGTATTTAATGTGTTTACAAGGTTAATTTGTTTGGCTCAGAAATCCAAGTGGAGCCAAGGGTTTGAATTGGCAAAATTAAGCCAGCATCGTGTTGAAGTTTGAGTGAGGTAGGTACCTCCCAAACCACCATTCTTTGCTATTATGCCTAGTCACTTATTCTTATTAGAGTGGTCAGATTTTTAGTTGATTTTTTTGTTGGCAAGTGAGAAGAGGTTCTAATGCACCAAAGAATGTGGCAGTTGGATACAATATGCAAAAGTTAGGACAGATTAAAGTTTTCTTTGGTAGATGTTTTAAAATTGTTTCTTCAACATATGTACATATTGATTTGGGTTGGGTTGGATTGACCCCCTCACTCATCTCTAAGGGAAAACTCTGAAATTTTTTATTTGTCACGCATGATAAAATTAGCAAATTTTGAATTCATATTTGTAATCAGAGACCCCAAATCAACTAGGAGAGATTTTGAAGATAAATCTATGAGGCACAAAGTAGGGGGTCTTTTTTTTTCTACATGCACCCTTAGATTGGCTTGGGGGGACGAGTGAGGGGGTCAATCCACCCCAACCTTGATTGATTTGGGAGATGTACACAAAATGATGATGGCGGATTTCAGAAGGGTGTGATTTTGGTTGTACCTACCTTTTTACATTATTTGAAAAGTGAGATGGTGATGTAGGGATAGAGCCTCTAATAGTTTAGCTTCTTGTTACATTAATGTCATGACTATTAGTGTGTTTGACTTTGTATTATCAAAGTTATACTATTTTAAATTAGTTGTAGTTTAGATGTGAATACATTGTACGAGTTTCCAAAAAAAACATGATACTACAAAGATATTGATTTTGTATCTTCACCAATAAGATAATTTAACACTAATTATAGCTATGAGATAGTTCTAGGCATTTTTCTAACTTTTGTCCCATATGTACCTTGGCTCTTTAGGAGTTAAACAATCTAAAGTATTAGAATTTTGTTAGTATTGAGATTTTGGGGGAGTCAATGTTGACAATTTAGTAAATTGTATGTCTTTTGATCTCTTGATTTGTATCAAGACACTTGAATCATACCAATGAATTTACACAATTTGCTATCAAAATTACATATCACTTTCTAATTTGCTCATATCAATCATTGTACTTCCATACTCAACAGTGACATTAATTGTAGGTAAATGAAACTAACATGAAAATCACTAGGTAAGCTAGGATTGATTATTCTCCATTGCTTGAAAAAACTATTTTTTCATCCAATACCACCTTTTACTTTATAAAATTGTAAAAGATGAGTATGATTTTTTTAGTGAAAATTTCTTTTATTGTATTCAAAATATATTTTCCAATAGTTTTAAATAATCAAATTGTTAAAAAAATATATACATCGATGAAGGTTTCAACCTTATTTTAGGTATTGATACTTTGAAGCAATTTTTTATTTATTTTTATTTATTTTGGAAACATATGGACAATATTCTTTGCATTAGAGAAATTTTGGACTCTTCGTAGGGCTACCAAGGTTTGACAAGCCAATCTATTTTTGGAGCCTATTGAAGCTACTCAAAAGAGGGAATTTTCTGACAAAACAAAGATTCACTTTGTGTGAATATTTGGAGTTCCAAGAAGTATATTTCAATTTTCTATTCTGCAATCATTAGAGGAAGTTACTTTGGGGGTGCTTTCAAATATCAAAACAACACTTGTCACAACCCTAACTGATAGTACTTGAGGATGAATGCTCTAAAATTTGGAAGTGATGAAGTGCAGAAATAGGGGAAAAGTTCTTCAAGCAAAATAAATGTAATGCACCAAGGGTCCCTCTTGGCACTTCATGGCAGCTCTCTAGAGAATCCAAAATTTCCCTAGTGAAAGGGGAAAGAGTACATAGAACTTGAAGGATAAGCCCTTGGCAATGATTTTTACATTTTCAGCTAAATTTTCAGATTTTTACGATTTTGCAACCTGACAGAGAGTAGAGAGAAGAGCCAACAACGTTTTGAAGCACTTTTTGACCTCTAGGAGTGAAGCATGTATGCCTTTCCCTTGCCTACATCATCCTCTTTTTTTTTTTTTTTTTTTTTTTTTTCTTTTGACACAAAATATTTTATCGCCATCCTCTCTTCGCACTGTAATCCAATTCTTCCATTATTCTACAAATTTAGTCATGTGATTCCACATAATGTTAACCTCTGAAGGACCGAATGACCCGTTGAACATATGCAACTAACCTCGTGTAGGTGCATATGATGTCATTATGGAATGGATGTTCTTCAAATTTTGATACACAGTGTGAACATATACCCCTGCCTTAAGTGAGAATGTAAGTTCTTTTCCGATTGGGTGCCCAGATCAAAAGTTTTGCCGCCCTAAACTTTTCAGGCAGCTCATGCAACTTTGGGTAGCATGTGCAAAACACCTCCTTCTACTTCTGAAATGTGCCTCCGTCCTTTACGGGTTAACCCCTAAAGGACCAAGTGTTCGTTCAGTGTACGCAAGAAATCTCGGGTAGGCTCCTATGAAGTCATTTGTAGTTGGATGTTCATGAAATTTGGGAATGTAGTGCATCTATGTATCCCCTTGCTGAAAATCTA
This sequence comes from Straminergon stramineum, assembly GCA_963920665.1. Classification (NCBI taxonomy): domain Eukaryota; kingdom Viridiplantae; phylum Streptophyta; class Bryopsida; order Hypnales; family Calliergonaceae; genus Straminergon; species Straminergon stramineum. Next base: position 1,317,975 of record OY987272.1, read on the forward strand.
ATTTTTTTTTCCGATCGGGTGCCCGGATCAAAAGTTGCACTGCCCTGAACTTTGCGGGCAGCTCGGGCAGCTTTGGGCAGCATGTGCAAAACTCTTCCTATGATTTTGAAATTTGGCATGTGTGTAGCTTACATGATCCAAGTTGAAAATGTCAAAAAAAATAACCCTATTCAGTGTAAGAATCTCATTCTAGAAGGAGTTAAAGTTTGCAAGCCATGTCCGGCAAGGTTGGAAATTTTTTTTTCGCCTAACTTCAAACGTTATAATCTTTCAATCCGTGTGGTCAAAGTTTCTAAAAAATTTTCCACATATTCCCAAAGAAGTCTAGTTCAAATTTGTACGGTTGAATTTTGAAAAAAAAACTTTTTTTTTCAATTTTTTCTTGCTGCCCTAAAAAGTGTCAGTTTTTGACAATTTCTGCCCGAAATGTGCCTCGGTCCTTTAGGGGTTAAATTAGTTACATTCAGCCTTGAGATTCCACAGAATCTTAGTAACATTTCACCCCGATCAATCTTACTCTCAAGTACTTCAAAAGTACAACGATAGATTTTTTTTTTTTTGGGAGAATAAATGAAACCGGAATTTCATTGCTGAGAAGAAAATACCAAGTCGCCAGCCGCAAGTGGCCTGGCAGACGAACCAAGAACAGACACGGACAAAACGACAGTCCCGACTTAATAGAAAACTAGGAAAGGGAGCAACGATAGATCTCAGCAGATCTAGGAACTTACACTCGGTTTTGAAGGCGAATTGGGCAGATTTTGTTTTGTTGTACAGTACAAACCCAACCTACTGTTGATCTGAACTGAAAGGTCTTATTATTACTAGGATTCAAGAGATCACGAAAGATACATTGACTGAAAGTACTGGAATGTCAACATTGACATTCCCCCAATCGTGAAAAAACTAATACAAATTGGGTTTTTAAAACATTTGTTCGAATTCTTTTTCGTACCACAATATCTAACTTGCTCTCCCAAAACAGTTTGAGAGAGTACCACAGAACTTTAAGTTAGTTGTAACATTCAGTCCTGAGATCATTCCTCAGAATTTTAGTTACATTGGATCCCGGGCGATCAATCTTACTTTCAAGTACGTAAGAAGTACAACGATTGAACTTAGCAAATCAAGGAAGTTACTGGCAGTGAGTACTGATGGCAAACTGAAAGTGCGTAGATTTTGTTCGTTCAAACCCGCCGAACCCATCACAAGATCTCCTTCTGCACTTTTCATTGGTCTGTTCTATGAGTCTTATTATTAGGGTTCAAAAGATTACGAAAGATACAGTTTCACTCATTTGTCAACACTGATTTTGATTCCCCGAATACTCAAAATTTGCGCAAAGTCTTCTGCAAAATTCAGTGCCGATAATGGTTGTCAGTGTCGGTAATAAGCGGGTACCGGTAGTTCGATTCAGTCCAGGTTCATTCTTCTATTTAATACTATGAACCCCAACAAGTGGCACTGACTAGTCTCAAATTTATGCGAAACGTTGAAACCAGAAACCAGTCAACGAACCAATGTAAGAAAAAGTTCCGACTGCAGCAGAATCGAGTGCCTAAATTACCAATTCAAAGTTGCAACTCAAAGAAAAATCGAGTGAAATTTCAGAATATCAATCAGCTAGTTACAGTTGTTCTTGTTTCACACGGCAAAGGGGTGAAGCGCATTGCTGAACCTCTAGGAGAACTGGAATCACTACTGCGAAACCCGTCGCTTTTCATTCCTTGAAATAGCGACAAAACGAGGGGTGAGTGAAAAAAGTCACAAGGGACAAATCGTGGATCCGACTTAGATACTAACAATAGATCATTTTCAGTGAGAAGCGACACAGCTCCAGATTTCCTCAATGAAAAACGACGGGTTTTGCTCTAGTGAATCCACTCGGGGGATAATGGACATTTTCAAATGAAACAGACCACGAGCACCCAATTTTATAAAAAAGAAGAAGCAAATTTTTGTCAATTGTACAGCGATGTGACTACCTTGGCACTAGAGCGAACCCCATCGTTTTTCATCGAGGAGATCCGGAGCTGTGTCGGCTTCTCACTGAAAATGATCTATTGTTAGTATCCAAGTCGGCCCCACGATTTGTCCCTTGTGACTTTTTTCACTCACCCCTCCTTTTGTTGCTATTTCAAGGAATGAAAAGCGACGGGTTTCGCAGTAGTGTGGTCACTCCATGGCACCAAGTTACTGGAGGAAATTAAACCCATATGAACCTTTGGAACCATCCTACTGTAGCTTGGTGCCCAAAGACCTTCCTAGTTTCTACTAGTGGATACTTTTGTGTCCTTTGTCCACTTTTCTGGATTATGTCATGGGGAACAACGTAAAACTTGCAAAAGAATAGGTAATTTCATTAAAATGGCGCCATTCCATACACCATTTTCAGACTGTCAGTGGTCTAAACCGTAAAAGTGCCATCTAAGACAAGTATCCATTTTAGACTGTTAGTGATCTTAAAAACTATAAAAGTGCCATCCAGGACAGGTATCCATTTTAGACTGCCACTGGTCTAAACTATAAAAGTGCCATCTAGGATAGGTATCCATTTCCGCAGATAGATTGCCAACGGTCTAAACTGTAAAAGTGCCATGTAGGATAGGTATCCATTTCAGATTGCGCGATCTAAACCACAGAAGTGCCAAAATTGTGGTACGGCACCATTTTAACGAAATTCCCCGTAATGAAATTTTCTATTCAGATTCTTATCAAGTCATGATTTTTCTTGCATCTAAAGCTCTCACTGGATCTATATTCCCCGTCCTACCCCAAGGAAATCTAATGCAAAACAACCGGCACTTTTCCATTATAAATAGACCAGAGAAGCCAGTTAAAGCAACTGGCGACTGAGTGGTTGGTTACGGGTAATATAGCAAATTCCTTCCCGACTTTTCTCAAATATTCCGGGACACTGAACTGAAGGAACAATGCCTTTGACCACTCAGCTGACGGCCTGATACATTCTACCGAAGGGCGCCACAGTACAGTTAGTTGCAGACCCCTGGTATTCTTGGCACCCTCAGCAACAGTTCCATCTCTTCGTTTTCTGGCGCAAAATTTCCGAATAGAATAGAAATTTAATTCCTGTTGCAAGCGAGAACTCGGAGGAATCTCTCGATCGATGGCGCAGCACCAAATTTTCTGCGATTTCAGATTCTGTGCTTTGCCCTTGCAGGCAATTGTTTTATTGCCAAATAATGCTCGACTCATTCCGAGGTGATGCCATCGTCCTTGGCATGGGCCCGGGGGGAGACTTTGACGTCACCTCATCCTGGTCCCGATTCTGCCGTGCTCGGATTTGTCGCTCTTGCGACGACATATATATTACAGCCCGTCGCTAACGACGACGCTCTCATTGAAACAATTTTGATGCTCAATCGGAAAAGAAGAAGAAGACGACGAAGAAGAATTGAAGAACTGGACGAGGACTTCGTTTCTTGGAAACCGGTGGGAAGAATCACGAGTTTGTTTGTTTCTTGATTGAAGAGCATTTGTTTTGTGATTGGAGTTGAAGTCGAAGTTGAAGTCGAGCGAGTGATTTTAGCGGTGTGAAGAATCACGAGTTTGTTTGTTAATTTCTTGAACGAAGCCTATTATTTTGTTTTATGATTGGAGTTTCAAGTCGAAGTTAAGCGAGTGCTTTTAGCTGTGTTCAGTAAGAATCATGAGTTTGTTTGTTTCTTGATCGAAGCGCATCTGTTTTTTGATTGGAGTTTAAGTCGAAGTCGAGCGAGCGATATTAAGATAGTAAGTTCGAGATGACAATCAAGCGGAGCTCCATGACGGAGGAGAAGGATATGACGAATGGCTTAGCAAAGGCGGTTTCGAAAATCGCCATTCCGGCGCGGTTCGACAGTTTCAAAGGGACAGTGTCGCCGGTAAGTACGACGGCGAGTCCCGTGACCGCGATTCTGCGCATGGAGGGCGGGGGCGACGCGAGCTACGTGAAATTCTCGTCCGGGCAGGCGAACATCAATGCGGAGCTCCGGCCGATGCTGGCGGACGCCATCCGGAAGTTCTCGAACTTTCCAGGCTCCGGGCCGATCCGCGTTGCGGATCTTGGCTGCTCCGTCGGCGCGAACGCCCTCGGATTCGCGGAGTGCATTACGAAGGCGGTGAGGGAGAAGTGCAAGGCGCTGTCGCGGCCGTGCCCGGAGGTTCAATACTATTTTTCTGACCTTCCGTCGAATGATTTCAACAACCTGTTCCAGTCGCTCGCTCCGCTTCTGTGTGGTGGCGACGTGGAGGACTGGAAGGTCGATAATGGTCATGTGCAGCCGAAGACGAGAAATTATTTCGCTGCCGCCGTGCCGGGCTCGTTTTATGATCGCTTGTTTCCGCAAGAGAGTCTTCACGTTGTTATGTCTGCGTGGTCCATGCATTGGCTTTCTCATGTAAGTGCTCCTATCATTGTCCCTCTTCGTGCCACTCCGATGTTCATTAACTTCGACAGTCGATATACTACAGAGTCAACTTTCCACATCATATTTTAAGATTGTCATTTATAATAGATATTTCGCCGAGGGGATCTGTTGTTGTGTGATGATATCCGAGTTGAGAATCTGCTGATACACATACACTAACTATCGTACTTCGAGCACCGATGAAACTTGACTTGATTTGTCCTGTGTCTTGGAGTTTTTTTGGCGTTTGACGACTCTTGAGAATGATGCCATGCCACTCCTTGGGTTAATGCGAACTCGAATCAGCTGGAGAGAAGACCATGTGTCCCGTAACTTTGTCAAAGGCTAAGTGCCGCGATTAATGGTGCTATAATCTAGGTGTCATTACTTCGTCAAATGCTTTTGAAGTGGTCCAAGTGGAAGTCCTGAATAGCGACAGTCGAGAACATTCAATGTTGAGCTGACGGTGTAATATTGCAGATTCCGGACTCTGTAACGGACAAGTCCTCCCCCTCATACAACAAGGGCAAGGTGTGGATAAACGAAGGGAATCCGCTTGTGGCAGAGGAGTATTCCAAGGTGTCGAAAGAGAATCTGAAATCCTTCTTCACCTATCGTGGGATGGAATTGGTATCTGGTGGCCTCCTATTCGTGATGATGATGAGCAGAAAAGATCCTAACAGGAAGGAGATTCAGTTCGGTCAACCCTTGGGGACAAGTTCACCTATCAGCGGCATGTTCGAGCTTGCCTGGAACGACCTGGTTACGGAGGTTTGTGAGACTTGCATCTATCAATGGTACTGTCGACTAGTATTTGGAATGTTTTGGATTTGACCATATTAGCTTAGTGCCGCAAGGATGATTGATGATTTGAGCTTTTTGTGTGCAGGGTGTGATAGACGAAGAAACGCGAGACTCTTTCAACATGCCAATCTACTGCCCGAGCGCGGACGAGATCAAGGAGGTCATAGACGAGACGTCGGCATTTCGCATCAAGAAGATGGAAATATGGGAAGACATTGATTTTCTCCCTCGCGAATTGGCCGCCAAATTGGTGATGGATCCGGAGAAGTGGGGTGCCATGGCGATGAACATGGCCAGGACCATGATGCTTACGCTTGTGGAAACTCATGTTGGTCCTGACATTGCGGCGATTCTCTGGGACCGCCTCGAGAAACAAGTAGTTAACCACTGTAGAAGAACCAAGACTGTTTTCTGTGGAAACTCACCCGGGTGTAATGTCGCCTTAGCTGTCCTTGTCAAGAACTAGCGCAAAATGGACTAACCGTTACTCTCCATCCTATGAAACTCTTCAACACTGACTGTGCAGGATGGATAACTTGGACTAACCTGTTGATAACTGAGGTCCATGAATGATCGAGACTCTTCGAGCTTCATCCTCAGACAGTGACTGCAGACCGTAGAGATTTCAGCAACTGTAATCCACATATCTTCTAAACGCAGTTTCTACTTGTTCAAATAGTGGGCACATAACAGGCCTTACGATCATCATATTCGTTAGAATGGCGATATTTCAAGAAATTGGAACGTTTCCCAACGCCCATCTCTGGAACCCTCAGTCTGATCCATAAGTTTTCCAACCCCAGTGCATTTGAATGTCACAAGTTTGGCGCTTTGAAACATGCAATTTTAATGAATACGGTGGTACTGAACGTGCATGAAGCAACGGTTCATGAATTTGGGCGCTGTGATTTGTATGAAATATCACAACAAGCAATCATGTAAAACCTGCTGTTGCATCTTTCTCAGTACCATAAACATCACTTTCGTTAATTTGGCGATATTTCACAAAACAAAAATTGAGACGTTTTCACAAATGTATAATTTGAGGCCACAAACTAGGACTTGTCATTATTTAGGGAAATTTTGGACTCTCCGGAGGGCCGCCAGGGTTCAACAAGCCAGTCTATTTCTGGAGCCATACTAAGCTATTGAAAGAGTTGAATCTTTGACCAAAAAAAAGGTCCACCTTGTGTAAATATTAAGAGTGACAAATATTATATCTCCATTTCCTATACTGTTTCCTATTCCATAGTTGTCAAAAGAGGGTACTTACAATGCCTCCTCCATTTAAATACTAATACTCATGAATTAACCCTTGAACGTTGGGCTAGTGACCATGGAAATCAGCCATTTTGGAATTGTGTGACATCATCCACTAAAAAAAATAAAAAATACTCATTGGGAGTCAAACTATTGTAGAAGATCTCCCCTTTCCGCCCCTAATTCCAAGGATGAATACTTGCAATTTTGTCCTACAGAGGGGAATTCTTTGTTGTTCATCGGACAAAAAACGTCCGTTGTATCATTTAGGGATTAATGCTCTAGCATTTTCGTAAACCAATGAGGAACAATAATAGAGAAAAAGTTTTTGCATGGCCCAAATAAATGTAATGCTTGTAATCATGGGATCCCTTGCGACATTTCTTAACAACCTTTTAGAGAGACTAGATTTTCTCTAATGTATAGATTTTGGGTTCAATCTGTCTAGCTTGAACCACACCAAAGAAATGGAAAATCACCAATTTAATGGTTTAATTAGATTTAAAATTCATGAAATGTCATTTCAACAATTAGAGTGTGTCAAAATGGTTTAGTTTTGGAATGTAAATTATATGAAATTTCATTTAAAGTTTTTTCAAATTAATAGAAATTTTTCAAATACTGACATTATCAATTTTCATAGAAAACCATAAGAAGAAATGTCATTTTGAAAATTTTTAAACCAATATCTAAAAAGGAAAGAATTTTTTATTTGAAATTTAAATTTAGCAATTTGAAATTTCACAAAGAACTAAAAAGTTTCAAACAAGAATTTCTTTGTTTATTAGATATTGGTCTACAAATTTAACAAACTTTGAAAATGCTTTACAAAATTGACCTTCACCTACAACTAGGGTACTAGAAATGATGGCTCAAGTTGGCATAGCCAAAGCAACAGACCATTTATGAGTCCATACAACTCTATTACAATGTGGCAAGAAGATGAAAAAGCCTTGCCTAAGACCATTAGCCATTAGAGAAAGTTTGGACTCTCTAGAGGGCTACCAGGGTTTGACAAACCAATCTATTTCTGGAGCCTATTGAAGCTACTTAGGAGAGGGAATTTTCTGACAAAACAAAGATTCACCTTGTGTGAATATTAGGAGTTCCAAAAGTATATTTCAGTTTTTTATTCCACAATTGTCAAAGGGAGGTGCTTTGGGGGGGCTTTCAAATATCAAAACAACACTTGTGACTACCCTAAATAATAGTACTTCACAGTGAATGCTTTGGAAATGACAAAGTGTAGAAATAGGGGAAAAATTCTTCAAGCAAAATAAATGTAATATAGTAAGGGTCCCTACTGGCACTTCTTGGTAGCCCTCCGGAGAGTCCAAACTTTCTCTAATGCCCCCTCCGGATGGTAAAAAACACAATTGTTGATTGAGATGAGAAAAAAAATACACCTTCCCTCTAATTCCGCCAATCTACTTTAGTGGAAAAAAAATGCAGCCATTAATTGTGTTGTCCTAAGAGATGATCTTGGCCATTGAGATTAGGGTTTATAATACATAATACAATACATTGAATATAATATTTATTGAATACAATACATAGAATACGACATATAATATATATGAAACATAGAATATTAATATGGATATATAAAATACACACAAATATAATGTATACTATACATATGGTATGGTATATGAATATGGTATGATGTACATATGAAGATATTGATATGGGATATGGTGTACATTGATATCCCATATTGATTACAATCACAAGGAACTTCCAAAAATATATAAATAGGGGGGGGGGAATACAAAATGTATTTCATAGGCATAGTTAATTCATTCATTTTAGAAGTGTTTACTTAATTGGTAGATCATGATTGATATAATGTGCTCAAAAGATACAAACACTATAAATGTCCAAATCAAATCTTTCAAATCAATAATTGGAAGTGTGATATGGTAGAACCACCCATTAACAACCACTTAACCCCTAAAGTTCCTTGATTATATTATCACCAAAACCCCTAAAAAATTGTCATTTCTAATACAAGTATAATGGTTTTGAAAAATATCATTTTTGGACACATGTAATGGTAGGATCTTGTAGTACACTAGATTGAGAAGATGTAGAAATTTTTTTGAAAATTCCACTATGTAGATTGCAAGATATTAGCATTTGAAGTGACAAAAATCCTTTTTTGGGCCTTGTGAAGAAACGGGCAGCTATACTTCACAAGGTCTCATTTGTATGAAGAAATGTCCAAAATGGTGGTGCTTCTTTAGATTCATTCTTCAATGCAAGTTGGCTACATGCTTGAAAATTTTCAGATCGTTTGGAATTGTGTAACATATAGGAAAAAAATAGTAAGTAGAAAGATGTAGAGAATGATTCAAAATACTAAATTATTAACAATTTATTAATGGAATTGAAAAATCCCAATCCAAAAGGTGGTAATGTTGTATTAAACAATATACACCTATTCTATTTATTTTTTTCCAAAATATTGAATATTAAGTTAAATAAAGGACTTCAAAGTTTATTTTAGAGTAGAGAATCCATACTTGCCCGCAATCTAAAACATCTCATAACTTTTGACTCATTGATCAAAATGGAATGATTCAAAGCTTTCTATGTATGCATAAATCTAGAATACCAATTTCAAATTTTTATTTTTGAAAAAAATGATTTTTTAAGATCTACCCAGACTGCCTAAGTTGAGAAATAAACTACATATTAGGCCATAACTTTTGACTCATATTTCCAAATGCTCTAAAATTTAGTGCATATGAAAATATTTCTTGTCCTCACCTTCTACTATATTTTGGGCCAAAAACATGGAAATCTCTAATCACATGTACCTACCCAAAATAGTTATGTTGCCCCCAAACACACCTTGGTCTTTTAGGGGTTAAGCATTTTGTACATGATCTAGAGCAATAGAAGGCAATGTAAATTTTCTACCATGTAGAAAGATAGAGATAATGGAAATTTCACTTTTTTGATAATTTTATGCCTTGAATTAAAATTACTATGAGTTTTGGAAGTCAAAAGTTGATGTGGACTCATACTCAACACATAGAGTCTTCTTTAACTATTCATTAAAACATTACTTTGGTTCTCAAAACCAAGCACATGTGTTTTGACAGTAATGGTTAGAAATTAGTCATAGTCTGTATTGAATTTTCTAGTACCTATAGATTGCCCAGAGGATCATGGTCGGGAATGAGTGGTTCTACCATAATTTACTTTGTTCATCATCCATAATATGGACTTTAGAGCATTAAAGAATTGATTAAATTAGCAATATCTTCCTACAATTGGCTAAAGGAAAAATGGTTCTTTTTTTATTCCCATCCCTTCTATTTTGTATAGGGCTATGTTGTAATTAAAGACTTTTTTTTTACTATGATTTCAAAACCCATAAATTGATAATCACCAACAAATAATTCATAATACTACAATAATCTATATATTAACATGTTGATGAATTATGAAACTCAATTATGTTAATCTCTAACACAATCAACATCTACTAGGTGGATGATGATTGCTTTCAAAATCTTATCATGGGCGATACTCAAAATGAATAAAGTTCATCCAAGTATCCTAAAAATTTAATTTTTATGTGTTCTCCAATCTTGTATTAAGTCATATAATTAGCTTGGTCATGACTTGCTTCATGATTTTTGTACCTGTTATAATTCAATTAATGTCTATTTTTTTCAAAGTCATAAAATAATTTGCTTCAAAAGCTCTAAATTTTCATTCCCCCTACTTCTTGACTCTTGTAGTTGTTAACATCAAAACTCAACTCCAAGTTGTAAAGGTGCCTTATTGTTGTATCATCTCACTTTATTTCTAGATAATTTTGACAATTGGAATCTTTATTACATATTATGTGTATAAAATGAGGAATTGTAAACATCCATTGAAAAATAAGAAGATCCTCAAATCATTCCCTTCTTCACTTGTCTACTCTTTGCCTTCAAGTAATACTTGACTATTTTTTTTATTCCAAAGCTTATAAAAAGACAAATTAATTTTTTGATTTTTGATTCAAACATGTTCAACTTTAACTCTTTAAGGACTTGGGGTAGTCCAAATTTCCAAAATTGTGAAGAAGTATCATAATATACAACTTAGAATAATAACTTAATGATGACTTTTAAACAATAGTTGAAAAATATGATCTACAAATCATGTCCATATGGTTAGATCAATGAGAATAAAGTATAATATTTTGCAAATAAAATTTGAAGCTAAATATAGAAATCTACTTCTACAATCAATTATAGATTGAATATTTGTGATTTTTACAAGAATTATTTTCCTTTGAGTTCAAAATATTATGTGATTTTTGAAGATTTTTCTATTCTTTTTTTAGTTGTTTTTAAAGGATAATTTTCTAACTTTTGTGTTTTAAAAAATAAATTTGAAGCTAGATCTACTACTAACCTGTGAATTATAGAATATTTGCAAAGCAAGTCTTTAGAATCTATACCGTACAAATATTAAAGAACTAACACAAAAATCTTCCAAAAAATTGATGGACGGAAAAATACATTTTTATTTACTTGGGATGTGTTTTCATTCATCCATTGTTCAAATTTTTAACATCTAATCCTTCAAAGGTCAATATCTAAGAGGGTTTGGGAGAATGGTTGTAAACCCTAATTGAATCTTTTAACCTTGAAAGGTCTAGAAAGCCTAATTTTGGCCACATCTAATATATATTTTAAAAATTTTCATTTGCAATAGAACATGTATAAATTTAAGTTACATTTAGTGACTAAATTTTGACTTCAAGATGAGTCTAATTTGATCCCGCATGACACTCCTAATTAAGATCATTATCCCCTAAAGGACCAAACTTTCAAATTTCAAGCAAAAGATGAATGCAAATTTACAAAATCTTCATTATTTCATCCATATAGATATTTGTAGATTATTGTGTTAATTTTATTACATATGTACAAGATAGATTTTCCTCCAAAACTATATGATTGGTCTAATCTATCATCAGAACTCCCAACAAATGCAAACTTCTCAACTTAAGGGAATGTGTTCATGAAGTAACCTTTTAAGGGCTAGTTGGCCTTTTCGATGGTTCTTAGATGCACAAACTTATTTTTCCTTATTTTCCACATGAAGAAAAATTGATGTAGAATTTGACTCAAGTGGTTTTATATTTTTTGGAGCATTTTTGAATTACCTATGAATTTCTCAAGAATTCTGCCATAGGCACCTATTCTTGATCATAGGCCCTACAAAACCCACATACACTAGGTCTAAAAAAAGATATGGATTCATAAAAAACAAGCACTACAACATGCAAAAAGTAAGACAAGGTTCCTAAATGTGGCCTTTACTAAACTTCACTCCTAAAGGGCCAAGGCCTATTTTTAGACTAAAATCACTTAGAATTGCTACTTCTACTACGTTCATCCAAGAAAACAAAAAAACATTTAAAAAAATCTAGCCATAGGATCTTGTACTTTACTTGTATGAGATCATGTGATAAAAATTTGATGAAGTTTGACTGTACAAATTGGAAGATATTAGCATTCACAATGGGGGGAGGAAAAGTTTTTTTTAATACAAATAAACATTTCAAAAATAGACCCACCTTCGCTTTTATTAAGGTAGAAGCACCAATAGTTGATCATTTACGCAATTTTGAAGCAAATCATGTAGAGTATGAGGTGGTGGAAATTTTTCTCATTTAGGAAGACATGAAATATGGAGATAGCAAAATTTTCAGAATTTTATTCCCAAAATTGAAATTACTGTGAATTTTGGGAGCCAAAAAGTACATTTCACTAGTAACCAATGTCTAAAGTCTTCCAATTCCAATCATTCAATTTTGCTCACTACTTAGAGACATGTGTCATATCCTTATTAGTCCCAACCTAAAAAAGAACAAAAAAACATATTCCAATCTTGAATTTTAGCCTAAGGTTGGAAATAGTGCACCCTATAGGTTGGATACTAGGTGTGGTTGACAATTGGTGCTTCTACCTTGCATCCACTAGCAAAGCATAAATGAACATTTGACAAATGTTAAACTGCTCTCACATCATTGACAAAACATTCAATGCGTAACACATATCGATTTCACAACCTCTTAATGTCCATTTCCAATCCTGGCTAGGGACGGTCTGAAGAAGAGGATTGGAATTAGTGCACACCCCTTTAGTACTACAGAAGAACTCTATCTTGTACCGAGGACATCATAAAAAATAGTATGGGCATTTTGATTTTTCATCACTTGGGAAACAAGGGAAACTCCAAATGGATGGACAAAACGTATGTCATTCCCATCAAAGAACACTTGTCCAGGAATGTTTGCCACTGTGGGCAAAGAACGGCATCTAGTTATATATAAGGTACGTAAGTTACATACCTTTGAATCACCAGCTAGAAAAATCACTGTACTTGGATAACCCCAGTTTGAGACAATCCACCTACACATTAAATCTTTGATAGCTCTGTGAACTAATTGCGTCATTTGTAGCATTTACCTAAACATGACACAGAAACTGACATGATATAGTCAATATGAACTACAAGCGTATGGTGTCACCAATAGCACTGGATAGTTCCAATTCCATTCTTGATCTGATGTAACCAAATACTTTCACTTGTACAGTACAGTACATCAGCAGAGCCCACTCTAGTTTGGAAGATGATAGAAACACGGCATTGCCATGAATTCGACTAGACTGTGCATTAGCGTAGCAAGAATCCATAATTCATAATTCATCCCTTTGAAGTGAAAGCAGATTTGAACAAGGATGTTCTGATCTTCACCCCTTCTACACCAGCAATAGCTGCACCATACCTGCAGCAAGAAGGGCAAGAGGACAAAACAAATTTAAGCGATTAAGTCAAAGACGAGATTATATATGTACCTGATAGCAATGTATAGAACCATAACCCACGCATTCAATGAAAAAGAGCTGCGAGTTGTGGAAACTTACGCCACGTCCATAACAAGACCATGCCCCACAACTCCAGGTATACTCTCCAAGTTCTCTACCACTTCAGCTGCAGCAACATGCCAAATTATTTGATGAGCAGCGCTCATAGGCTTTCAGTCTTAAACTTCATGACTTTCAGATTGGTATCGTTTGCAAATTTTGAAGTCCAAATTTGAGAAGATAGACAGACCTGCAGTTACAATAGGAGTCGTAAAAATCACATCCAACACAAAGTGGCCTTCAGGTGTTACAAGAGGATTGTCACCACCCAATGGCCCTGCTTCTCCAAAGCTTGGTCTTCTCCAGACCTGCGTAAGAAATAAATTAGGTTCGAAATTGAGCGCAGGGGTTCAACAAAGGCTTATAAAGGAGCAGGTCCTATCAAGAGGTTTATGATTGCAGAATATCTCAGAGATGAAAATTAGACCAGAACCAAAATATTAAAATAAAGCCTTGCTAGGATTGGGAATTTAACAAGTTATAAGCTTTGAAAACTAGCATTATTCTACCTCCGCATCGCCTAGAAACATGTCATCGATTTCCTCTGCCACGTCAAGCCAGTTTTCCTGCAAGTTCCAGCTTTTCACGTTCAATAAGTTTCAGTGGAACTCAATAAAATTTTCAGGTAAATTAGTTGCTACGTGAACTTCAATTTGCACGAGATATCGCAAACAAGTTCGTTGCTTCAATGAATAAATCAAGCACCTTTCAAAACTGTTGACAAAGGGGCTGAAGAGTACACACCTGTTGAATAAGAACAGGCACTGCACCATCTAACGTGCCAACGAACTGTTTCTCGTCAATGATGAAAACCATCTGTTTAGCTGCTTTCATTATAGCCTGTCCAAGCGAAACGCTCACAACCCACATTACAATCTCCAACGAAAACCGCGCCAAAGAATTTTTCAAATTAACTCTAAGGCTACTTTTTGACAGTATACTAGACAGGAAAAATCCTCAGGCACACAGCATTGAGTTTCTCGCACAGGCTAGCTTCATGCACAAGGCCAGCCAATGGAGGAAGAGGGAAGGATCAGAAGTGAGGCCAGCACACCTTACTTTCTCCTTTAATATGGATTGACGGCCTTCGTCTCCTTTACGCCCAATGATTGAAAAGAGAGTGCCCTCTTGTACCGTGTCTGCATCGTCAAACACGATATCCAGCTGGCGAAAGAGACCATACCACCTCGTTACTTTACTGTAATAGAGGACCACCGGCATCATTTGTTGTTTACCACTACTACTACAGAAGAAGGATTCAGTGACTTGCTAAATGAACGTATGAGATACCTGTGGCTGCTCTTCGAATGTAGTGAGAGGCACACCTGCCTGAGCTGCTGCTGCAGCACTTGCACTTGACCTAAGAACCAACCACAATCAGTGAGCTACTCACAAGAGCGTTTATTTTTTCAACGCCAGATGATGATTTTAATGCAAATTCCAAGCACAAACGCAAAGATTATTGTACTCACATTGGCACACAAACAACGTCTCGAAGTGAACCCTTGCTGAGCTTTTCAGCGATATAGGCAATGGCCATGCCAGAAGCGTGCCCTGTTCCGAGGCCAACAGACATTCCGCTCTTCACAAAGTAGTCCACCTGCCCACATCAAGAACTCATTGGATGTGAGTAATTTTTTGACGTGATACGATCCCTTTGGATAGGAACATTTCTAATAGACGACAAAAGCATATGCACAATACATATGCATATTCTGCATCCTGTGATGCGAAAGTATGTCACACCAACAAGAATCCAGGATGAGTCACTGATCGATGATATCACTTGCTTCACGTTGTCAGAATTCAGGAACCAGCATACAGGCCTCTAAAGAAAGTAAGTTCAGAGCTATCAAGCATATAATTTTATAACTTTTGTAAAGCTGATCTCTCCTGTGTCTGATCTCTCCTGTAAGAAAGCTGTAAACCTTGCGAAGTCAAGTAGCAATACTAGACACAATAGTACGAGGAGACACGTAAATTCATCTGACTTACTGAGTATTAAAGAGATCTCAAGTATCCAAATCAAGATTCTTACAGTATGAACCTTACAGAGAGTCATTCAGCAATCTCAAACGCATCTGAGATGCAATCGTCATTCGAACAACCATTGCTTCACACAAGCCTCAAATTATATTACATAAACCTAATACCAGTACCACACAATGCAACAGGAAATTCGAAAGAAACATTCGGAAATCCAGTCCAATAATCCTCGAAGAAAACTACATTGCAATGAAAAAATGTTCTCCGGCCATTTCCAGAAAAAACAAGAAAAGCAACGCACCGTTTGCCTCGCAGCATCTTGCAGGGAATTCTGAGAAGATTGAACCTCTAATTCTCTCCCCTCCATTCTCCTGGCGCAAACCGTCACCCGTCTCTGACAAAGGAGCCCGCTCCCTCCTTTGAAGAATGTGGAAGCTCGCAAGCCAATTCTCCTACCCGAGGAAGACACTGATTTCGAAGGTCTGCCGGAGGAAGAAGCCAGGCAGACAGGAATGGCGTCGGGATCCTTGGGACGCTGCGGGGCAGCGGTGACGACGGAGGGCAGGACGAGGGGAGGAAATCGAAGGAGCGCCATAGCCAGGCTTCGCTGCGAGAGAAAAAGAGGCTGTCGACGGAGATGAGAAGGAGGCAGATAACAAACGCCCGCAAACGCCAACAGACGCAGGTAAACGAGGCGAAAAACGCGGAGGCCACATGGGCCGCGGTATTATCCTAGCTGGCATGCCATCTCAGCTCTTTATCTTGATTGTGTGGCTTCTTCTTCTTCAAATGGGAAGTTGTGGAATTATGAGGAAGCAACACCTAAATGCGTCCAAATAAGGATTTGAGAATAATTCTTGTAGTAGAATTGTAAAAGATTTTGTTGGGTCTTGTTGGTAGGTGCAAGGTAGTTTTAGATTCTCTTAGAATACTTTTTTTGGACTATCTATATAAAAATTATGAATTTTCAATGTATAGAAAATAGATGTATCTAAAATTGACCCTAAGCTATCATGTATATGGGTTGTACATTTAGGCAAGAATCTAAATGGGTGATTTTACAAACAAGTCACAATTAGATGTTCTTATCTTTTTCAAATCTAATTTCACATTTCTAGGAGTGTTTGTGCCTTATCCTCATTTACTTTTTATTGAAAAAATTAGTATTTGGATGAAAGAATACATGATGCATTTAGAAAAGAAGGCATGTTGTAGTGAAAGTAGACAATATCAACTAGAAGTAGAGGTATTCAATTCTAAAGTTCATTTCACTAGACAATGCACCAATAATTGACAATATAGTCATCCATGAATCAAGTATACATATGCCAAAAATATGTCATGAGCATCCAAATGGTGGATTTATATACTGATACATGTTTTTGTGACTTCTCCGAATGGCTTCTTTTAGTGACAATTTACCATTGATGACTCTTTTTCCATTCAATATATGTTCGTATTGTTGGTGTTGAATGAGGCACAATTGATATATGGTATTTATAACTAACAACCACTAGTGAGGGATTCTCACCTTTTACTAACGACTTATACATTGCAATTAAGCAAGAATTGGTTAGAATGTAGATGAAAGAATAAAGTGTGTTTTTTAGCAAATAGATGAAGAAGTGTATTGAAGTGAAAATCAAGAATTTCATCCGAAGAAATGTGAAGTATTCACTTTCGAAATTCATTTGAGCATAACAACAATTATTGAAAGTGGGGCATCTATGAAGCAACTACAATATATTGTTGAAAAAACAAATTGAATTCCAAAATGGAAAATCCAATTTGCTCTTTATATGTTCTTGTAGGCTCATTGATATTTTTAAGCCAAATCTTGAAAAATTCTTCACCAAGGACTAAAAACTAAATTCAATCTCAACCCATATTAACTCCATGTAACACTTGCAATTTTGTTGAAAATGCTCAACTCCAATTGAAAAACTCAATCTCATCTCAACCCGATCCAATATATGAATAGCATTTTCCATAATAATAATAGGAATGTTGACCATTGTGAATGAAGGGTTTGGTGAAGGCCTTTTGATTTGCCATGGCTCATGGATATGAATATTAGAGGCAACCCTTCTTGCCTCCTTTCAAAAGTAAGGTAGGAGGTCCTAATATAGACCAAGTTCTAAAATCATCTTCTAGTCTAGATGTGCATTTTGCTTTCTTCAATGCACTATCAATGTATATTGAAATAGGGTATGATATTCTTATAAACCACCAATTGTAACATTCAAAGAAATTGCATAATATAAAATATAATTTGTATTTTTTCGCATGAGTAATTGATATTGCATTCTTACACAATCTCACTCAAGTATGTCAAATTTCAATTTCAAAAAATCAAAACTCCATTTCTTGTGAATTTTTTCCATAATTTTCATAGATTTAGATCTAAATTAATGAAAAGCATTGGTGATGAAATTTTTAACTTTGATTGTGTAGGTATGTAGGAAAAATCTATATATACATCTATAAATTACAAAAAATAATCTATAAAAGGTTCAATATTGAGGTGTCCCATATCAAATTTTATAAATAGATATTTGCATAATATAATTAGATTATTCTATTCAACCATCACACTATGACTAATTTTGTACATTGAGGCATGATAGTCCAATTAATTGGTGAAAATTTAATTACAATTTAGAGATATCTAGGACCAAAATATAATAGACAGTTTGTATAAATATTGTAAATATTGTATCTTACTGTCACATTTCAGAAGGTGGTTGGTTTTAGTGACTATAGTATTTCAACTTCAAAAATTCGCAACAAATTCCACAAAGCTCTCTAAAAATATGAAATGACTTAGGTTCTATTTTTCTTTCTATAAATTTTTTGTGAAAAATAATTCAAGGAGTTTAGCTTCCACAAAAATGGAATCAATTCTTAACCCCTAAAGGCCCAGGGCCTTTTGGGGTTTAAAAACATCATTGCTTTTGAAGTGTTATAGGTTTGAATGTCACTAAGGTATAGAAATCTCTAACATTAAATCTTGTAGTGTATTTGTTGTAGATGGTGTGAATCTAATTTGGAGTCATTTGACCATGTAGATTGCAATATAATAGATATCCTACAATTAGACATGCATATCTTTTTTGTTTGAAAGTTTGTACTCTTTGAACTAGAAATGGTAGTTTTGAGTGGGTCTTTATCCAAGAAAAAAAGACCGTGGGCATTTAGGAGTTCACCCCTCCAAAATGGGTTGATCACCATGGAATTCAACATTTTAGGTGCTATGTGAAACATTTGCTTAAGAATCCTAGAACATTCATTGAAAGTTAAACTCTACTATGCAAAATTCCCCTTTCCACACAAAATTCCAAGGATGAACATCTCCACTTCTGTCCTATATAGAAGGATTCTTTGTCATCCATCATACACTTAATCCATCAATCATTTAATGTCCATGGAGTCCTTCTAGGTTAAATGGGCACTTCATGAACCTCCTACCTTAGAGAGCTCCTCCTGTAGTTGCTTGGGTCGGTTTCCAAGCACTCAAATCTTCGTCCAAAGCCAAAAATGATTCTTATTTCAGCTCACAAATTTTTAAATACTCCGAGCTGGCATGCCATCTCACCTCTTTCTCTTGAAGACATGGCTTGTTCTCCTTCTTCAAATCCGTCAATGCTGAAAATCAATGCAAATCTACAAAATTAATAACAATTGTGATTTCCCCGCTCTGTTGTTTGGAATCCCGAACCCCGTTACCTTCGAAACCTGATGATTGCCAATGTCAGAGAACAATTTTGCATCTGTTGTGCGATCGCAACAGAAGAGTCTTGCCAGGAGAAGCATTCCCTTGCCCTTCATGTTCGAATTTCATGCATTCTTTCATTTACTAGAGCTTGCGGTTCTTCTGCAATCTGCACCCCTAAACCCATCACCGGAGTTTCTTACTTCGCTGTTCTTCTTTCTTGCACTGCTTCGTCCCTCATGTCTGCTTCAAGTTTTCTGGGCAACAAACTGGTGCAAATGGGCACCAAGATTGTGGGCATAGGACGGAACTATGCTGCGCATGCCAAAGAAATGGGTGCTGCCATTCCCAAGGTACCCTTCTGTCGAGCAAATTTTGGGTCGTAACCACAGAATGCGGCAGACTGATCTTCCCTTTTTTTTTTGGTACAGAAATACCCTGACGATTGTAGCGTGAATTTCATGTTTTGCGCCTTTCAAAACCTAATAGCAGGATCTGTTTGAGTTTCTGTTTTCCCTCATGTCTGGATCATGGTGATCAATGCCAAGGATCTGGGCAGGATTCTCTCTTCCTTCTAAAACCCAGGATAGGGTTTAGTGACAATCACGGTCTTTCGTTTTTGTGTGTTCGTAAACCTATGTCTCTGTTTTGAATGATTGACATGTCCTGGCATTATTTCAACTCGTAGGAAGATCTCAAATTGAACTCAACTCTGCTTTTGTGTTTTCATCACTTTAGTATATGTCTGAAATTGATACAAGTGTCTTTTAATTTTGAAATTTAGGTCGGATGGGAGGCTGAGATTAATTTTGAGTGCGGTGCAGGAGCCTCTGATTTTTTTGAAGCCGACGTCATCGTATGTCAGAGAGGGATCGGCTGTTGAGATTCCGTCATCTTGTACATTTCTGGACCACGAGGTGGAGCTTGGGGTTGTGATTGGCAAGAAAGGTCGGGACATTCCGGAATCGCTAGCTATGGATCATGTTTCCGGTATGGCAGCTGGCCATTCCCGCTTTGAGTTTCTGTATCTAGAGAGATATGGTAGGATTATCTAATAAGGCGCTATGATGAGTGATCCGACTTCATACTGTTGCTTCACGAAGCCATGAATCATTTTTCTAGTAAAGACAATGAAAATGATAAGGAATGGAATTAGAACCATGCATTTTTTAGTGAAATATGGATTTGTTACGAATTGTTAAAATTGGCAAAAATTCCATCCATGACGGTGTTCTGATTCATATTTTCTGGCTACAATATTTAGCTCAGATCAACATAATGTTGAGACCTCATTGTTCTTTGCCAAAAATTCTACTATGGCCCTGCTCAAAGAGTACGAGGTTCTATTGTGGCCAATATGTCACTCCTTTACCATCGCTTGAAACTTTGATTAGTGCTACATTTACACCCCAGTGTGACTTAAAATCTTCATTATTGAAAAGCGATGGTTTTACATGGGCAAAATGAGACCCTGCAGTAGATGGCTACAATAGAAACATGGCTGCACTGATCCGTCTGCAGTATATATGAGCCCGGTGACCATTGTGTATGAGCCCTGCTACATTTGCTTCCAGGTTATGCGTTAGCGCTGGACATGACTGCAAGAGAATTACAAGCTGTCGCCAAGGTAATTATCCTCCTCTGCTAAGGATGATACTCATGAATTGTATTATGTGCTCACTTCCATGTGAATTTTCCTTACTATATCCCATGGTACAAACTTTTTTTAGGGATCTTGATTACGTTATTTAACAGATCTATATTATGTGGGGTCCGTGTTTGCAGAAACAGGGGCTTCCGTGGACATTAGCGAAAGGATATGACACTTTCACACCGATTGGTAATTTTGTATGTATGCCCCCGTTTACTGCTCCCAGCACATTTTTCCCACTTTAGACTTTTCATGAGATTTACTGTACACCGGTGCTGCATGTAGCTTTGATCCGGGCAGTACCCCACACGGGGATTGATTTTTGTACTAGCACGGCTCTTGGTCTCCCCAACAAGACTGAGTGAAACTAGAATGCTGTTTTATGCATTTAGATGCAAGTTGGGCTCCAGGGTCTCTGTCTTGGTCTTTGATCAAGGCCAAGGGCTTCATACTGGTCAGCGCTTTGATTGCCTCCTGATTAGTGTCTGATCTACTTTTCCTTTCAGATTCCTAAAAAGCAGGTGCCAAATCTCAGTGACTTGGAGTTGTGGCTCGAGGTATTTTTTAATATGTGGATTACCTCATTTTTCAAAAATATAAACTTGATTGGTTTATTGGGTTTATTCAGTGCAGCAGACAATCTCAACTTAGTTTTGAATGATCTTCAGTATGTACTGTTGATTTCTTTGAAGGACCTCTGTGGAGCGATTAAGGTTTAAGCATTAGGTCTTGCAATCAGGATTAGTTCTTGAGGTTTGCTTTGTCTGGATGTTCAGGTGGATGGAAAGCTAAGGCAGAAAGGCAGCACGAATGACATGATTTTCAGCGTCCCAGTCCTTATTAGTTACATCAGCACCATCATGACACTAAATGAAGGCGACGTTATTCTCACAGGTAAACAGTGGAACTTATCTTCATTCCTTTACCTTGCTTGAAATATGTTCTAGTTCTCCTGCGGTATTGAATTCTTGTACGAACTACAAAACTACACCGTTCATTCTCTTTAATGTTCATACACTATTTTTGAACTCAAAAAGTTAATGACCAACCATCTAGCATCCATTTATTGAGAAGGAAATCAGTAAATGACAGTGCTTTCAAAGCTGATTGACATCTTGCACCTTTACATTATATTAGGGATGACACTGTATGAGTTTAGTTTGACTGAATAACCTATTTGTGCATTCTCAGTGTGTGCATAAGTTAGGTAATATTTTTTTGTGAAACGGTTCATAATCGGAAGTTTAACGTTGCCACTAGCTGGATTCATACATGCACGCACGTCATAAACTAATTCCAGGCTCTTTAATGTGTGAATGTTTTCAGGGACTCCTTCAGGTGTAGGCCCTGTCAAGGCAGGTCAACATATGAAGGCTGGCATCACAGGCCTAGCGGAGATGTCATTTGAAGTGAAGGCACGGAAGTCCGTACGTGTTTAGAATTTTGGGTGACATGACGCTGTGTGTATAACTAGTTAGTTTGCCATGATGAATGTTCTGACATGCAGCTCCTAGTAACCCACCTATATCCACTGTATGTTAGTGTAGTTATGGGTGAACACCATGCTAATTGCATAGCATAAAATGAGAGTTGCAAATAAGTGATGGTTCACAACTTTAGGGAGTCTGAAACCTCATGTACTTGTGAAGGTTATAAGCTTTGTTAAGGCGTTGACATTCTGCAATGCTCCTGATTAGGTTGGGCAGGTTGTTGGCAAGTGTCTTCGAACACTCTATTAGTGGACGTTCTTCTTGGGATTAGTGGCAGGAAAATTTGACTGATTGTTGTCCTTCAGGATGTGGTGAATGCTTTTGTGAGCTCTTATTTACTTTCTAGCCTCACTTGCTGTCTTAGGAGTGCTTTGTGGTTATGGGAAACTACAACCATTCCAAATTTTGATGGATTTGTTCCACTGTTATGGGTTTGTTCATCGCTCTCCCAGTAGGAATCAAATTGTTTTTCCAAGAACGTCAGTCAAACAACCCTTGTCTAGATTTGCTCTGGATTTCTTCCTCCTTTCGAAAGTGTCTATGAGAGCCTAGTGTTGCTTTCTAGGTGCATATACGTTATGTGGAAATGAAAAGCAAGTGAGAAGGAATGGTGACCAAGTAACTTGACTTGCTCATGAACAAGAGAACTGCATTTAATTTTTTCCGAAGAAGCCATTAAGCAATGTTCCTATTTTTGCTTGCTTGATTTTTTGTTTGATCTTGTTGGAAGTCAATAAAGTATTCTAGATTATTCTTCTTATGCATTTTTTGGACACCGAATGAATATACTATGAATTTTCCGAGTGCTGAAAATAGGTGTACCCCACAGTAATCTTAGGTTCTCATGAATAGAGTCAGTACATTGCAGGGAACAATCTATAGGGGACACAATTCGATGCAATTCCCTTATGTGTACGTGATGAGTACGTGGACCTTCAGTCGGAAGACCAAACAGGGGTGTGCACTTATCGGTACGGTACTACTGTTGCTTGCTCCTCTCTGTGTCGTCTTCCTTGCGCGGACTAAACCTTGTTTAGTTTTGAATCCATTGCTTTGTAGAGAGAGCTCTCTCGTGTTTCTTGCTGGAACCTCAGCGACAGCATTTGATCTGTATGAGCTTGATCACGAGGATACCTGTTCCGACTTTCTTTCTTTAGCCTTGGCAATTACCTCGCGATTCTTCCCATTGAAAGAGTTGGTAGCAAATTGGAAGCTGTCGGTGTCGAGCAGAGTGTCGGTTATGGTGCTGCGTTTCTTGATGAGAACTGCTTCTTGAGATTCTTCTTATTTGCAATGGACGATCGTTGGAAAAGTGTCTCTAGAGGAAGTTAGGTGCTGTGGTTTTTGACGAGAGAATGGAGCTGTGTCTCTACGGTTAGGATGTTGGAAAGGTAGGATGTGGACAGTGGTGTCATCGGTCGTCATGTATTCTGATTTCCACTTTGTGTTAAGTGGTTGGAAGTAGAGCGAAGGGCTATGACCTTAGGGTTTTGTTTTTAGGCCCGCCTACCGACAAATTAGTATGCTTCGTCGGCATACTTCGAGATGACAGCGGTGAATGCATTTCAGCGGGTGGTGGACAAGCAGGCGAAGGTTTGGATGAGCTCGTTATGCACAGATTCTGATTGTAAGTCATAACCTTGCTGTGATTGTGAGGTTATTTTGAAACAGTTGAGGAGCTTTGAGATCTTTGGTAGTGTAGATTGTCGGTAAATTACCCAATTGTCGGTGGTTTGCTTTTGAACTAGTTCTCACCATTGCTGGTTCATCTCAAGATCGTGATGGAACGGCTTGCTCTGTGCAGTAGTCTGTTATTTTGCCCCGTTGTGTTTGATTTTCGAAATTTACTGTGAGAGTAGTCCAAAATGGCATTACACACGGGTGTTGCAGGCTGAAGGATCTGGAATTGCGAGAGTTCGATTCTGGTAAGCTAGTACCATGAATCTTACGTTTTGCAACGTTGGCAGCGGACCTCAGTTTCACCGCTTGTAGTGACATAGTGAAAGTTGTAGTTTGATTCAAAGAGTCATTAAATGAAATATCGAGAATATGTGTACGAGTAGGAGGCACATTTGAGCTTGTCATTGATATGACGAATATCATATTCAGTGGTAACGAGATTTGAGATATCAAGAACACAAGTCTTGGTAGTTTATCTAGCAATAAATAATGAATCTGAGGAGCCTAATAACTAGTGTCGAGTTGAAGAGCAGCCGGCAATGATGATCTCTTTTCGAAGAGTACGGGCTTGTGTTCTCCCATCGAGAAGCTCTTAAATGTTGGCTTGTAGGTTTATATACTGAAGCAATGATAGAATCTAATGAATAATTGATACTAACCATGTGAACCGAAGGAGGTCATGTCTGTACCCGGTAGTTAAGAGTCCACTTGTGCTTCCTGCTCAGTATTGCAGGTTCAGGAGGAAGTTTTTATGCATATTTCTTTGAGAACGCAATAAGGAGTCGGTGCTTATTTGTTTTTGGTGCTCTCAACGTTCACCCACTTCCAACAAGAAAACAAGTGGACCTTTCATGACTTGAAGGAGCTTTCGAGAAGTGGGTGCAGATTAAGCACATGTCTTAGTCATGGCCTCGCGTATCTTGAAGACAACTTTGTCCAGGTTGTTTACGACTGAAGTTGGTAAGCCTCATGAGCCTTGAAAAATGTGGCAGAGAGTTTTCTGTTTGATTCTTGTTTGCATGGTTACTCCTGTGACATACATCGATTGGAGGATTTAATTGAAGCGTGCTTTCTTTCTACTCCTAATTCAGATATATTGTGTACCATATGTTTGTCTCTACAGCCTGACTTAACTTGACTTTGGCACAGTTGACTGACACGCATGCGTGGTGTTTGTTCACTTGCTTCAGTTGAAACCCCCGAGCTTTTCTTGAAGCTCACTAGAGAATGTATGGGGCAAGTGGATAGGCTGACCAGAAGTTCCACTGTGCTTAAGGTCAACCATGAGCAATGTAAATATCTTGCTGACAAATTGAAGATGGCTGTTCAAAGCGCAGCCTCATTCTTAGAGCTCATCAGTGCATGGTACTCTCCATCCGTTTCAGCTGAGGACATGGTGCAGTCTCTGGAGATTTTCAAGTTGCTCCTTGCTTTGGGTAAGGAAGTTGAGAATTTAATCATTGGTTGTTGCAAAGATCCGTGGGTTCAATCTGCGATCATGCTAACAAATGTGGCGGAGCACATTTTGTCCTTGGGTTTCAATTTGGAGTTGTGCTCGATCATCTTTTCTAACCGGAAGAAATTTGTAGCACTACCAAGTGTGGAAGTTGCTCTTGTGAGGGACACTGAGGCTCAAATTGTCAAAGAGATGGCTAAACTGGATGAAACAAGGTTAGTTGCGGATGTGAGTTTCATGGTTGAGTCTAGCAGAACAAGCAGTATAGACTTACAGCTGGCTACATTTCTACGTGAAAGGTTGAAAAGCCCAAGGCAAATCCCCAATCCTGACTTGCTGGGATCAAACGAATCTGCTTATTTTGAGATTCTCGACCAGGGTCTAAATCAATTGCAGAAATTGGGCGGTGGTTCCTTTGGCACCGTGTTCAAAGCAACATGGTTGGGGGCTGATGTTGCCAAAAAGACTTTTCATGGGCCGAGTATTGAAGATTTGATCCAGGAGGTATCGATCTTAGAAGGATTGTGTCATCCCAATATTGTATCCTTGCTTTGGTATAGGAGGGATTTGCACAAATGTTACATCGTCATGGAACTGATGGACAGTGATCTTTCTACTCTCATCCAAGATAGACTGGAAGGGTGTGCTGCGGATGATAATCCTTTCAGCATTTCCGAAGCGATGCACATCATCGCACAGGTGGCAGAAGGGGTTTATTTCCTCCACCAGAATAAGATTGTGCATAGAGATTTGAAATCGGGTAATATCCTGGTGAGACTTGTGAAAACGAAGGGAGTAGATGTTACCTGCATCCAGGTTAAGGTGGCAGATTTTGGGTTGTCGAGAACCAGGGAAAACAGCGCGACGGCTTCCAGTCTAACTCTAAACCGAGGTACCACGAGGTGGATGGCTCCGGAAATGATCAAACTCGCAAATAACCATGATGAAATAGAGTTGTCAAAATGTGAGGAGCGTTTGCACTATCCATTCAAAGTTGATGTCTTCAGCTTTGGAATGTTGTGCTCCGAGGTTTTGAGCGGCAAAGTACCTTTTTCTTCCACTTCGAAGCCTAACGAAGTGAGAAGGAAGATACTGGCTGGTGATCGTCCACAATTACCAAATCAATGTCCGGAGGGCTTGAGGACTTTGATTAAGAAATGTTGGAACCCTGATCCCCGCCAACGCCCAAGTTTTGCTGACATCTGCGCGGAGTTGAGACATTTGCGATGCGGCTATTTTATTACATGTTAGTATCTCCTTCTTTGGAACCTTGATTTCTTTTTCTTGTTTTGAGAATGCTCATTTATTCTCTGAGATATCCCGACTTTCTTTTTCTGAGTGTTCAAGTAAAGGAATATTTTTCAGCTGCGAATAGCCGCATGAATAGAAAGAGGTGTTTTCAACTGTTTGTCCTTTAAAATGAGTGTTCACTCCGGAGCAAGTGGTAGCGGATATAACTCTAATATATGCCAATTGTATCTGACTCGATTTGTGTTTCGCTTAGAAAATTTGATTGTGACGATTTATTTTGGAGTGTCATTGCTTCAGCTACATGGGCCAGAGCTCCTCGTTGCTTCAGTTTGGATGAGATCTGGAGAATGACAAACAAATTCAGAAAGGACAATTTGCTGAATTGGAAAGCTCTCACTATGGTGTGTTATAAGTCTTTTTGGCTTTCTTGTATCGCATCGTGAAGTATGGTGGTGATAGATATCTTGCTCATGATGAAATCTAGTGGTTCAACTGAATAGTATCAGCATGGGTGGATAGGAATTGAATTGTGAAACTGCGCATAGTACTTGGCAACTCACCACAACTATTGTGAAAACATTCGATATTTGACATGTGTGTGGATAGACAATTGGATAGCATTCATGACAACTGGTGATGTCTTTGGCAGGTATACAAGGGTGTTACAATTGACACAGGTGAGGCGGTTGCAGTAAAACGGATACTCGCAGAGAATTTTCAACACCTTGATGAGTTCAAGACTCAAATGGAGTTGTTAGCCGGCCTTCACCACAAGAATTTGGTGCGGACTGTGGGCTTTTGCTATGCGGTGGAGGAGGCTATACTTGTGTTCGAGTACATGCCAAATGATACCTTGGATACGTGGCTTTCTGGTTAGTCTGGGGTTAAGAAGAGGGATTTTCAGTAAACAAAAGTTACTTGAAAGCGTATGTTTTCATTAGTTATTAAATTGGTACTTTTCTTGACTGCTTAGTGATAGCTAACTTTCAGTAGGGATTCTAACTTTCTGTTGGATGGATTTCACCAGAAGATGACCTGAATTTGACCTGGCCCGTACGCCGAAATATATGTCTGGGAGTGGCTAACGGCATTTATTATTTGCATTATCTGGCTCAACCAAGGATCATTCACCGCCACATAAGACGATGCAACGTAATGTTGGATCAGAATCTTGAGCCCAAAATTGCAGGTTTGCAGTCAGCTTTATTATCTTGGAACACTATAAGCGAAATTCAGTCCCCACGACTGGGCGCCACCCCTCTGTAAGCTCTGTTCTATCATGTAGCGACTTCATGACTGAAGGTTTGATATGTAAGGATGAAGCAATCAATTAGTCATGTGGAACATTTGGTTTTCTGATGTCCGTCACTCTTTAGCTTGGAATTGTGGTGTGTTGCGTTCTTTCTGGCATCTTCTGCCATCTTTGCAATCTTTGACATGTCAATTTTGGTCTGATCTATTGATGCTCGCATCAATCATGCAGAGGTTATTTAGCCCCCGAGTATGGAACTTCAGGAGAAGTATGTGAGAAAGTTGACGTCTACAGCTTTGGAGTCTTGCTTCTTGAGATTGTGAGTGGGAGAAGAAATTTCGACCCGAAGTTGCCTGAGGACCAGCGTGATCTTGGAGAGTGGGTAAGTTTCATTTGCATTCATGAATAACATGATTATTTTTGAAAATCACTGTAATATTGGCTGATTTCTGGTTAAATATCCTAAGTACTTCAAGTTCGCCTTGTGTATCATCAGTAACTAACCAGGGAAGGTCTCTGTGATAATACTAGGCAAGGGAATTACACAGTCAAGGGAGTATAAAAGAGTTCATTGATCCAGCTCTTGACCTTCATGCAATCGAATGGACCGAGGCGTTGAGGACGATCCTGATAGCCTTGCTGTGCATGCACACGGCAGTAGAGACACGACCGGAGATGAGCCTTGTGTTTGCGATGCTCCAAGGAAACCTGGATGAAGAGATATTGAGGCTGGGTCTTCAGTTTGACGAGGAGCTCTTTGGAATGTGTATTGATTCCTTTGGATCCTCTAGTGGAGACTTTGGGTCGTCGAGCCGCTGGAATTTGGATCAGTAAGTTATGTGTATAATCATGCAATTAAGGCTGCTGGATGAAGGGTTACAAAGTATGGTTGATGCTGAACGCTTGAACCCACGTAGATTTGAGCTTATTTCTATTGAATTAATGCGCTTATGCGAGTTCATATCGTAGTATCCAAGGTCGTCTCTAAGCTTTGGATTAACTCGGTGAGTGGGACGTTGGAGTAGTATCCTCTCTTGAATTAAAATGAAGTTTGAATATTGTGCTTTTGAAGTTTTCCCTTGTGTATGATTGGGTAGCATCATCAATTTTTCTGAAATCTGAAATCTGGCTGAAAAAGTTTTGAAAGGGCAGAAGGACGGCTGGCAGCAGAATGGTCTGCTGAACCGTCTGATTCAAGGGATAGCCCAGATTTGGAGAGAGAAGCGCAGATCGGATTAGAATACCTGAGTTCAACGTCTTCACCAAAAATCCGGGAAGGTTTTTCTCATCTTATCAAGTGTGCATCCCGACCAGGTGGTCCGTCTGCAGTGTTGAGTGCAAATTACATTCTAGCCCCAGCGGCTCCGCCAGGTCTACCAATGGTTATAAAAGCCGTACCTGCAGCTCTAAAACTAGCAGGGGATACACAATATTCTAAGCTTGCGGTACGCACTCTTGTCAATGCATTTTTGTAGTTCTGAGTTACACCCTTATGTCTGTTTCGTGTTGGCAACAATGTTATGGGCACTGTAAGCATTGGAATGACAAGTAGATATTCGAAGTTGTTTCATGTGTGTCATTAAATGGACGAGAATCTTATACGAGCTCTGTTTCCTGGTGGATATCCATGTATGACACGTTAATATATCTCTCTGCAGATGAAGTTAATGGTGGTCCTTACGTCTGATAAAGGAGTCGGGTCTGACGATAAAATCATTCTCGAAGTCTCTGACGCGTTGGACGTCCTTATCTCGTTAATGAAGGGTGGGAGTCTTAACAGAATTTCTCTCCTAGCTGCTGAGACTGTTGGTAACATTTTGGTGAACAAACAGGTATTGCAAGTTCATTCAGTGTCATGATGCTTTGTTTTGTTGTCGAAATATATTTTTATAACTTCTACTTGCTAGGATCTGAGGGGTGTTGACTTGGCTGTTGCATCCTGGGATACCATGTCTAGGATTGAGCTGTACCTCACTCCATGCAATAAAATTTTGCTGTTCCACCATCTGACCCTCTACTCAGTCGAAGTATCATTGTCGTGTAAGTCATTTTACGCCGCTGAAAATGTCACGTTTTGTTGCCATGCGCCAGGTTCGGAAGGCATTGTACAGCTATGACGGTTTTCTTCCCGTTTTGGGTGCATTTTGGAATTTGGATGCCTCGAGTGAGAGCATGAAGCATCTAGAAGGAGCGAATGATCTTGGTCTCAAAGTGTTGCAACGCCTGGCAAAGTGTTCCGAGAGCTCAGGCGATAAGGCTCAGTTGACTGTAGCAGCTTTGATAAAATTGTTGCGCAGAGGTGCGCATTTCCAAACCATATTCTGGTCTATTTGTCTGAGATTCTATACATTCTTCGATAATGACACCGTTGCAGAAATTTTTAGTGTTCAGAAGAAGATAAGTTGATGGCAATTGTGACATTGTAGAGAGAAACAGTGCCACTACTCGTAAATGAATGGGAGCATCTTCTGGGGGAATCCGGGCAGGGAGGATTTACCCCCTCATTGCCCCCGCTGTTTACCCCTGGCAGAGGAAAACACTGGAATTTTTGCCACCCATGATTAAATTTGGAAATTTTGAATTCATATTCGGAATCAGAGACCCCAAATTAACTAGGAGAGATGAAGAAATACAAAATTAATCAAGCTCAAAATAGGGGGCAATTTTTTATATTTAGCCTTGGCTTGGGCTATGAGGGGTCAATCCTCCCTGGCCGGGGGAGGCCATACTACGGTAACCAAACGTGATTGCAACACGCATCTAAATGCGACACACTTCAGAATCTTGCTCAATAAACACATACTAATTTTGGAAACGTTAGTGCTTTTGTCAGTTTTACATCATCTACCAATAAAACTTTGAACTCTCATAAGATTTGCATATGTTATTTAATTATCCCATTATGTTGGTGTATTAAAATCCTCTTTGATTTGCTATCAAAAGTATTTTAGAATCTGTCCATTCTGAATGCAGAAACTATGCTCAGCGCTTAAGAGTGTCACAATTAGGTGTGGTTACCTTAATGTTCCAAGAAATTTCACGTACTCATTGAGTGCAAGTTGTGGTGTCAAGTACTGACCTTTGGTATTTGACCTGAAGGGCTCGGCGACACTGTCCTAAAGAATTTGGCGAAGGATACACTGGTTGCCTTGGACACTAAGGTCCTGGTGACGGACCGTCGCACTCCAACACTGGAGATCTCGTTGGAAGTTCGGAGGGAGTTGCTGGACCTTATGGTCACTGACGATCTCATTTCTCACACTACGATTCCTGGAAGGATGGCCATTCTGAGCTTGATGAACAAACTGTGTGACTCGTACAAAGAAGGTATCACCGAAGGCTTGTTTTTGTACCTCTTGAAAATGATGAAAACGATTGTGCGCGAAGTCAAGCAGCTTCTGAATTTGGGGGAAAATGCGCAAAAAGTGAATGATTTGAAGCAGATCCTGGATCTGGCTGTGAAGCTGTTTTGTCTTTTTGTGACTCGTGGAAAGGACACAGCGCAAGCTGTGCTCACCCAAAACGTTGCGGAGCGAAAATCTCTGGAAGTCATGTTGGAGGAGCAAAACCCAGGAATTCTGGATGAGTCTAAACTAGAGATTCTGGAGATTTTTTATAAGATTGACATGCCAAGCAGCAGTCCAGTTCGTACGGCTGTTGAAGAGCTTGCAGTTCTGGTCAAGATGGCTAAGTCCCCATCTCCAGGTTGTCGAGTGCAAGTAGCCAGCAGGTTGCTGAAATTCGTGAAGGAAAAGCTGGACGAAACTGAGATGGAAGAGGCAGGAGGCATAAATGCACTTATGGTTTGTCAATCAATCCTTGCTACTGTATTTTCTTTGTGGGCAAATGAATTTTGTCACATTTGTTTTTTAATTTTTTTTCTACACTTTTATAATATGACAAAATGTTGTGAGCAAAACTAGCCTAATAGCCAGACTCTTGGTGGGTGCATTGGTTTGATAGGCACATTGTGCCAGGTTTGAATTCTTGAAGTATGTCATTGGTGGGATGAAATTTCATGAATTTCTGTCTTTTTCCTTTTTTAAATTAATTAGTGGGGAATTCTACCACGACCTACTGCACACACACTCATAATAGAGGAATGCTTTCTGTTCACAAATGTTAGGTCATATGCAATGGTTTCTTGTGGGTTGATTAATTCATCCAAGTTATACCCTCTCAAATTTGTACTGTTGGATGAATCAACGAAATATCCCAGTCATCTATTTTTGTTTCTACTTCCAAATTTGTATGTGAAGTAAAATCTATCTATCACTTCCTGCAGGATTTGTTGAATGACGAGGAAGTGGACTGCCAAAAAGATGCTCTGCTTGCATTGTATCGCTTATCTCCAAGTATTGCGATCCAGACGGAGGAGCTGCCTCTTAGGATCATTCTCGGTTTCCTTCATCCAAAGTGGCCAAGCGATGTAAGAGATGCAGCTTCTGGGTTTCTGGACTTGATGGTCAAAGAGAATGCATCAAGTGCCAAGAAGTTTATGAAGACACCAGCAGCATTGAAGTCTGTACTCCTTTGCTTAGACAGAGACGCTGAAAATCATAACTGTCAAAAATCTGTTTCTGCGCTGCTCATTATGGCAACAGAAGCGGACGACGATGTCCGCTTTGGAATTGCCGGTGCTGGTCTGAGTATTCTTGTCAAATTTGTGCAAAGGCTTGGTACGATTGAACACAAGAATTTGCTGACTATCATGCTGGGTCTGCTTTGCAAAAGTGGGACTGACTGTGAGGTATGTATTTATTTGCAGTTGTGAGAATCTTTCTGTGCTAAAAAACGTCTGGATTCCTTTCTCAAGGTTGTTGAGACAGATCCTCCATTCTAGACTCTTTTTAATCGACTCTACTGCAATTTTGGTGTTTTGCTATGTGCAGGAAGCGGTGACCAGAGCTGATGGTCACACCTTTCTTTTAATATCTCTTCAAGAAAAAATTGCAATGGATGCAGCGGCACAAGGCTTGCTGAGTCTTTTAGACCATGCCCGGACTCGAGGCGATGTGCTAAAAGCTGGGTTTGTGGAAATAGCAATGGGAAGCATTGACCGGGAGAATGCCAGTACTGAAATGGCCCTTGGTTTGGCTAGCGTCAGCTCTACTCCTGATGGACTGGATCAGATCGTTGCTTGCTCTCGTAGCGTTGGAGCGCTGTTGATCCTTCTAGAGGGTTGTCCTACATTTGATGGGAAGGGAGCTGCTGCAGCAGTTATTGCAAACTTGTACCCGCGGCTCAATTCCAATGAGGATTTAAGACGACAGAGCGAAATGACAGATGCCTGCTACCATTTGATCAAATATCTTGATCATAACGGCAGGTTACAACGCCAGGAGTTTTTGAAGGCTCTAGCAGCTTTTGCTACTGGAAAGAAGGGGCGGCAAATTATTCATGAAGAGCGGGGTCAAATACCTCTCATACGATTTCTGAAGGATTGGGAAATTGACACTCAGGCAAGGGATTTTTCTCTTCATACTAGACCTTCCTTCAGAATACCCTTGTAGAGGCTGCTTAGTTAGCAAATAATTATTTTTCAATTATTTTAATGAGTTTGTCTTGACCAAGAAGGGAGGATTCAAAACTGTCCACAGCGAGAACGTTCACAAGTCAGTTTATTCTTTCGTCTCGTTCTTGGTTTCCCATAATTTTCTCTCGAAAATATGGGTTTTTTTTGTCAAAAAGTGACTTATCTCACCCCATGTGTACATGTTTCAACCAAGAGAGGTTCTATTAATCGGTAGTTCCTGTCTATTCTGCAGCGTTAATCACAGGATCTTTTGTGCATATAGTAACACTTATTCGTCACTGGAGGTTTACTGAGATAATTTTATTATTCAATTCATACATTTTTGGTAGTGATTATGTCATGGCATTAGTCACTGATACGCAATTTTGCAACAGGTGCGGGATCTGGTGCTGCAAATTTTGGCGGAGATGAGTAGTGTCTTTCCAGATGGAGTTACGAATCGAGATTCCAGTTATCATAAGATCCTGAATGTGTTTTTGGACAACAGGATTGGTGTTTTGCTATGTGAGCTTCCCAGAAACGAAGAATTCTGGGAGAACAAGGAGAGTATGAAGAATATGCTTATTCTTATCAGAAACCTGAGCCTTGCTGGTCCGTTCCTCCTCCTCATCTTTTTTGCCGCTTTAAACCAGTGTTACGAGTTCCATTCAGTTCCGAAGTAGTCGACCATCCATGTGTCAAATAGGCATACACTCAGCAAGATTTCAGAATCCTTGCTAATAAGTTTAGTTTTTTTGTCATTTCATATACAGTATCTTTTATCGTGAAATACAACACTAAGGAATTAAGAGTCTTGAGGACCACATTACTTTTTTCTAATGGTTCAGTTTGTTAAATCCAAGCGATGAGAAGCAAGAAAGTACTGGTGCTTCATACGGTGAATCCATTTTTTAGTTGTGTGCTTTTCCAATTAATTTTGCTAATTGTTAAATACTTCAAGAGTAGGTGACTGCAAGAAAGACTGGTCTTATTTATCGTCCCCTTGTCTTTGGATGGGTGTTTTTTTGCTTAGAACTTTTGCATCATTTTTTTGTTTGGCATGAAATTTGAAATTAAGGTACATGCAATAGTTGCACACATTGAGTAATTTTTTAAGAATTTTAAAAATTAGTTTATTATTTCAAAATCGCCCCAATTGGATGTCTACATTGGTCATTTTGGAGGTTTTTAGTCCTATTTTTGACCCAAAAATGCAAATTTGAAGTCACAAATTGGACATGTTGGAGGTCTATTAATATTACAAGGACTAACAATGAGTTTTTATGAAAATAGTAACATGTTGATTGCACACATGGGGTCAAAGTGACCTTCCTTTGTGTGAAGGCTATGAAGAGGGAAAAAAAAATTTACATGAATTTTTTGATGCAATGCAAACTGAATCTTCTCTAGCAAAATGGCTTTTTTGGAGAATTTTTTTTAATTACGAAAAATGAAAAAATTCACAAAACCCTATTCTGCTATTTTCTGCTCATAGTGGCTTCTAGAGTACCCCACAACACCACAACAGACTCTAATACTTCATAGTACTACATAGTATCGAATCGACAGTTCAGATTTGCTAGCGCATTGACATACAATATTAATAGTTTTGCATAGTACTATCAGTCCAATGACCAAAAACTGCATTTTTGAATAAAAAACATGAAGTGTTTTTTTCAATCACCTGAGTATGAAAAAGGACCTAATTAGTTGCAATTCTTATCTCTGTCCTTTGCACAAGATGAAGACTCCAATTGCTGTATTAATATTGTAAGAAGTTCTCCTTGTCGTGAATGGATTTGAAGACTTGCAAAATGATTGTGCTAAGCTTAATGTGTTACTTTGTATTCAGGGCCAGCCACTCGTAGTCATCTATCCGATACTGGGGTTGTTAATCTGCTGCTGAAGGTGCTTTCAGATCACCGCAGTTCGTTGTCACCGGTGACTGAGCTTGCTGTTAAGGCACTCGTGAATTTAATGGATGATCCCGACGGTAAAAGAGCGATTCTCAGTGGAGGAATTGAATCTCTAGTCTCTATTTTAATGTTCGATTCCGAGTCGTCTGATATCAGGAATCTTACGATCATAATTCTGGTTAGTTTATCCTCACCACTGATGCTCGTGTGAGGATCTAGAACCTTGTCTTCCTTCCTTTGCTTCCTGGTTTTTTGACCTTTGAATTTTTTTCTCTCTGGACTGAAAGGGGCATAGCATTTGCAAGAAGTTGTGAGAACTTATCCTTCAATTCTTCACTGTTCATGGTAACTAAAAACTAGATTCAGAAGTCTGACATTCATTGTGGAGAGCACATTTGGCACATAGTAAGTGGCCAAAGCCTATCTTCTTCCAGTAGCTTTTGGTGCCTCCACCTGCGATGAGCTCAAGATTGTGTACGAAAAGAATCTAGAGTCCGTTTTCAAGGGTATGTTGAATAATTTCATACCGGTTGATATTAGCGACATACTCTTCACATTTTGTACATTTTCTTCTTGGCTTGTGGGAATACTGGGTTGTGTCCTGAGTTTTTCGTTAGAGACTTCCCAAAAATAAAATCATGATGTTCTTTTTTAATAATCTGGTTTTCTTTTGGATGTATTGGCACCTTTTAATGGGTTTGTTTGTCTCTGTAACGGGGAGCAGGCATCGGTCGCTCAAGATCCAAGAACCTCTAAAGTTGCTTGCGCTGCAATCTTTAAATGCAACATATTACAAGCTTTAAATAATATGATGTACGTTGGTGAGACGAGCAGTATCAAATTGCAAGCTGCAGTTTTGATGAAGCTATTGGTCACGAATGGGCCAACAAAGCAAGTATGTGCTGCTCTTTATGACGTCGGTGCTCTGGACGCTCTCATCTATTTGCGTGTTGAGAAAGACTGCGAGGAGGTAGGTCCTGCACCCGTGTCCTCCTTGCTAATGCTAATTTTGTATCTTAGATCCTTTAATCTTTTAAGCAAATCAATTTTTATTCTCATGAATAGCTATTGCTCTAAATTTACACTCTTATAACTTCTTTATCAGCGGAGAGGATGCATCCTCGTCAATGTTGGAATGGGATGATCGAAAGACTCTGAGTTGTCCAAGGCTTCGTTGCTTTTCATTCACTGTTACATACGAGTGTTAGTTTTTCGACTCACATGAAGTCTTATCATCGTAAGGATGATTTTGATTCCAAGGTGCCAAGACCCCAGTCTAAAGATTGTTATGCTGACGCTCTGTGCTTTCTCTGACAGATTGCAAATGAAGTCCTGAAATTTGTGAGAGGGAAAAATAGTGATTGCAGAAAATACATCGACGAGAGGTCAAAGAAATCGAAATAATCCAGTATGCTTGGATGTTTTCATCATCTGAACATCATCATTCCCTCCCAAAACATTTAGACTTCCATCTGAGGACTTGGGCAAACAGAAGCGGAATCAATCCTCCAGCTGTGGACCTCTCAACCAGAAGCAGGATTCATTTCCAGTTAGGTGTACAAAAAAAGCAGAGCATTTGCTGCAGGATCAGCCCCACATACTCAGAGAAGGCATGTGCAGTTCAGTTCAGTGATTCTGCTTTTTACGTTGAAGATCATGAAGGTGACACTGAAGGTGATACTGTCAAAACGCTCGCCCGTGGTTTGCAATGCTCCCACAGTATCCTGCAAAGGGAAGAGGAAAGCATATTAGAGTTTTCCTCAAAGTCATTCAAAGTGGGGGTGCTCACGTTGTTCATTGAAAACTAGGGGTGAATGTGATGAATAATTTGCTGAATTTGTGTTGCCAAGCCTTTTTTTAGCGGTTTAATCGCAAATCTAAAATAGCACCAACTCTAATGCCAAGTCTGGTTTTCAATGTAACCCTACCGGTATCATTAGCTAGTCTGTCATTCCTTTGCACTGCCTCATAACCATTTCATTCCGGTCCTTCGTTGCAGCGAGAGAGACTGTTTGCTGATCAAGGATGGTATTATTTGCAGATAGTTTACTATTTGCGTCACTTTAAGCGTGTCTGTAGGCGTGTGATGCCGGGGAGATGAATAGAGCTGTGAAGAGATCCCTCTGGGGACACGAGCGAATCTGTTGGGATCAAATTTTTATCACAATATATGAATTTGAAAGCTATTTTTTTGCCAAACATGAGTCTGACTAAGTTATGCTCAGGCTTCAGTTTGTTAGTATCTTCTAGATATAATCTGCATCGTGTGCTTGCAAATTGTGATGTCAAGCTCAAACTGAAAGGTATCAATAGAGGAAATCAGGAAAGTAACTATGTCGATTAAGCACCTCTAGGTAGCTGCTAATTCTAAAGTTTGCTGTTCCGTCTCTGCTAAACAAAATCACAGTGAAAGTACACCCTTTTGTCAAAATACTGCACTCCCCTGCACTAGACAGTTAGTTATCTCTTATTCGTTGATGTCCTTGATTGGTTGCTGTTTTGTGTAAGAATTAATCACCAAATTCATGGGAAATTTTGTTACAATGGTAGCATTTCCTTCTTTGATTGTAAGGTACAGACCTGATGGGAGCCACTAACAATGCGAGCAAGATGAACAGGGCACAAAAGTCATGCCCGTATCCACAATCCGAGCAAAGGCCCGTGGAGCTAGCTGGGTGAGCCGATGTACTGTACACCGTGGTTGTGTAGTAGCTAGAGGACGGTCAAAACCCTAACCCTTGGTTAACGCTACATCGTGGATCCAATTCTCATGAGAGTTTCAGTACCAAATGATCGTAATCTGAAAGCAATCTTCAAATTGAAATGAAGCACAGAAGAGTTACCTATGACAGGCAAGGTCATTTGACAATTTGGTGCGCACATCAATCGTTCCGTTGTTCGACGTGGAAACTAAGGCTCTTGTACTGGTACTAATACCAAAGATGTTTGTATTCATTGTCAAATGTGGCTGGGTTCTGGTGATTTCAAAAGGGTTGATACTAAGTTAGTGTAAGTTAACGGTCTGTATTCTGAATGGAAAGAAGCTGAAACTTGCAAAGTGGCTATGTTACTCCATAATTCACTCCCTGCACTCCAACATGAAGTCTCTTCCTGAGGTCGATCTGTGTGACTTCCTCCAATTGCTCAATCAATCAAACTTCCGAAAACTTTGATTGGAGTACAATACAATTTCTAGCAATTCACAACAAAATTTGCAACAAAGTTCAGATGGGCTTATAGCTACAGTAGATATCTGTTGATATTTGTTGATATCTAGTGACACTGACATTCAACCCAAAGAGGAATGGGTGTGTCTTAGGAGTCCAACCAACTTGGCTGATTTTGGTCATGGCCACCCAAGTGGCAATTATCACGGGATGGAATACTAGGCCATATTTTGTACAGATGTCTAAGTTTACACAAGTGTAGAACAATTGTGATTCACGGCCTTCAACTGCAGAGGAGAAATGCATATGGGAAATTTCGTTAAAATAGCATACGAAATCCACCATTTTTTCATTCGTTTTCTACGTCAGGTATAGATTTCAGACCAGATGGTTTAACCCTTAAAGGACGGACTGGTGACTGTGGAAATCAACCCTTTTAGAACCGTGTGACATCATCTACATTGAAAAAATAAAAAGTACTCATTGGAGGTCAAAGTACTGTAGAAGATCTCCCCTTTCCGCACAAAATTCGAAGGATGATCAAATAGTTGTAGTTTTGTCCTACATAGAGAGATTCTTTGTCATTTATCGGACACAAAACATCCACTTTGATGTTTAAGGGTTAAATGGAAAAGCACCAAGTTTGTGGAATACTGCCATTTCAATGAAAAACCCATTGGCATGTAGGTATGGTGTGCATCTCTTTATGCATCTCCACTGTGAGCTTTTTGTTCTCTTTTTCTTTTTCTTTGACTGTGTGACTTTTCTAAACTAATCAAGTTTACATGGTACTAAGGTAGTATGCTCTGAAAGCGACCATTTAAGCCTACCTAACTCATCATTGCTAGTAATAGATATTTCAAGGAATATGTCACCCATTCTTAGATAGGGGTCACATTTAGAACATGGTCGCTTATACAGCATGCTACCTTAGTGCTCATTTTATCCTAAAAATTCCCCTGTAAAGACTGTGATTCGTATCTCTAATTGGTCAATTTTGGGGGAGGATTTCAACATACCATATTATACTGTGCATCATGACTGGGGGCAAACAAATTTGTAATATTAAGGCTAAATTCAGCCACCAAAAGTCTGGAAGGACATGTCATTATGATTTACAGTTTCAGTGTATCTCACTCAAGTGTGCAATTTGTTTGTGCAAGCTTTTACTTCCCACCTAGAAATTTCCCTTTGTGTATGCTTCTGAAATACATTTTCCTTGACCCAATAACGCACAAAACTCAAGTCAATGCTCACAATGCAGCTGTGTCTCTTTGACTGATCCCTACAGTGATGGTGGGGGTGGGTTGAAACCACTACGTGCTAGTGCGCTAGTTGGAGCACACCTTGCACCTTGGCCACTCTCCCACAGTCATAGGTCCACCGTAATAGGGCTAAAATTTGACTATTCATAGAACTATTTTGAAATATCTCCACTTTTCTCTCTATTGGTCTCAAAAATTTGCAACTTTTTCCATAGTTGACACTCACAACTTGCAAGGGGTATGCTAACAGTTCTTAACCCCTAAAGGACCGAATGACCATTGAACGCATGGAAGTAATCTCGGGTAGGTTTGTATGAAGTCATTTTCTAACAAATGTTCATCAAATTTTGACATAAGGTGTGAACATGTATCTCTTAACCCAATAAGGACGCTATGGACTAGAGTGGTCCAATGGATAACAAAGAACTCTCGCATGTGAGACAGAAGTGCCATTGTTCATGTTTGGGATTTTGTGCAATAAGGAGGAAGTCTTGCATAGTAGTATGACCTCCAATGATTACTTTCGGGTTTTTTAAAGTAGATGATTCACACTGTTTCAAAAAACAAGATTTCCATGGTGACCAACCCATCCTTACAGAGTTAAGTGGGAATGTAATTTTTTTTCTGATCGGATGCCTGGATCAAAAGTTATGTTGCCCTAAACTTTTCAGGCTACTCAGGTGGCATGTGCAAAACACCTCCTCTACTTCTGAAATTTGGTAGGTATGTAACTTACATGATATAACAACGGTGCTATTTTGTGAGCCTGTGAGCATGAGCCTATGAGCATTGAGTAGGGATTATGTGAGCGTTGAGCTTAGAAATTTGAAAAAGCATTAGAAACTTATTGATATTTCAAAAAATAGATTCCATCTTAAAATTTGGATCAAAATTTATTATTTGTAGTAAATTTTAGTACCTACTACCATGGACCTATTACCGTGGGTATATAGAATTCAAATGAAAATTATAATTTTGAATCTTATCTAGTAGTATACATTATGAAGATGAAGAATCCAATTTATGTGAAAGATGAATGGATATGGAAATAAGTTTACTTAGAATATTGGTTGATCATTGTCCTATAAGAATATGGACCCTCCCGGGGTCAATGGGAACACACCAATAATTTTTTCTTGATGTGCTATTATTGAATTTTTTTAGATTTTTTTTAAATTGTTGATAAGATTTCATTACATGTGTCGAAAGAACTTAGCCTCACCAAGTTTTATTTTTGTTGATCACTATCTTATAGTAGGATGGATCTTCTTAGGACCGTTGGAGGTAGTACCTTCGCTTATGTCTTAATGTGTTGGTAATTAGACTTATTAACATTTTAGAAAAATATTGTTAAGATTGTTAAGATTTTAAGAAAATATTTGGTTGATAGGGATTATTTGTATAAGGAATGAACTGAGTTTCACCCAAATGTTGATTAGTTGATCATTGTCTTCTTGTAGGACCTCTTGGGTATCAAATTCTTCTATCTTGATCAAATTGTTGTTTAATTGACCACTCCCCTCTCAGTGCTTGGTACCTCTCAGTGCCAAGGGGAGCCACCCACCTACCCACATGAATTTTGAAAAAAAAAAAAAAAAAAAACTTTTTTTTTTTTTTTCAAATTCACGATGGGAGGGCTCCCCTCGGCCCCGAGGGGTACCAAGTAGAAAGAGGGGAGTGATCATAAAAAATTAATTCTCAATGGAACAACCATATTTGATTTCAAAAGAATCCTAATTAATTATCAATTTTTTTCTTCTTAAAATCTAGTGAAGTCCAACGAATGGTACATCAAGGTTGTTCAAGGGACCATGGTAATAGGTATTAATAAAATTTATTAAAAATAGGATATTTTAACCAAAATTTTACATGGAATCTCTAAAAAGTTGTATGCTCACAAGCTCATAAAATAGAAACCTTGCATGATATAAGACACAAATGTCTAAAACAATAACCATGTGTAGTGTAAAAATCTTACTTTAGGAGGAGTTAAAGGTTGCTAGCCCTATCAGGCAAGGTCATAAAAAACCTTTTTCCCCTAACTTCAAACGTTGTAATCTTTCAATCCGTACAATCAAAGTTTCTAAAAAAATTTCCACACATTCTTCCACACATTTTTCCATAGTAGTCTAGTACATATTTGTATGGTTGAGTTTTGAAAAAAAACTTTTTTTTTCATTTTTTTCTCACTACCCTAAAAGAAGGCAGTTTTTTCACAATTGGTGTCTAAAATGTGCCTCGGTCCTTTAGGGGTTAAGCTCACATTTTGAGGCTCAAAAACTAACATCATTGGAAAAGAGATTCTTCAAGATAGCATTGGTGTACTAGGATACTTGCAATTGGTTGGAAGTTAATATAGCAATTTGTACAAATAGGATAAATAAGTCATCCATCCTCTAACTAAACAACCTTGTTTTTCTTTGATTCAATTTTGTTGCATTAAATTATTAACTCTTGGAGACAATTGTTCATTAAATTGACAATTGGAAATTCAAGTAAGTTCTTGCAAAGTCAATTTTAAATGGATGTTTTTGAAGTCTTAACCCCTCATTGCCTAAGGCTTGAACAGGTTCGAAAACATCATTGCTTTTGAAGTGTTATAGATCTATATGTCACTCGATTATAGGGATCTTAACCATAAAATCTTGTAGTGTGCATGTTGTAGATGATGTGAATCAAATTTGGAGTCATTTGGCCATATAGATTGTAAGATTATAATATTTTAGTGTTGAAAAAGGATATTGAAATTTTCCTAGAAACACATTTGGAGGTGAAATTCGATTTCTAAACCTACTCAAATTAAAAACTTTATACTATATAGTGATTCAAAACCAACAAATAAAACACATTGGTGAAAAAAATATCATTCAATTGACTCATTGTGTCTGCAAAATGGCTTTGAAATGTAAAAAATTAGCAAGAAAAGTTGCAAAAAACACATCTGAAGCTACACCTCCTTCTACTAAAATGCTTCTCAATCACTCATAACTTTTTTGATTGATATGGAATTTTATCCACACAAACTAGACTACTATATGCAACTTTTCCGAAAAATAGTATTAAAAACAAACATTGTACAAAGAAGAAACAAGCCACCAAAGTTCACCATAATCCAAAAATATCCAGATTTTGAACTTTGAATTGCTCCCAAGCATTCAAAGCAACTTGGAATGACATGAAAATTTTACCACAATAACTAGACTTCAAGGAGAACACAACCCAATAAGTTTTAAAGAAAACAAACATTGGATGAAGGAGATAGAAGCCCCTGAAGTTGCAACCATCAAATACAGTTTGTTGAACTCAAATTGAACCCTTGAACTTCAATTGGCTTCTACAAAATAAGTACATCTTGGATTGATCTGAAAATTTTACAACACAATCTAGAAGAGAGTACAAATTTTTCAACAAGTTTTATTGAAATTCGGACATTAGATGCAAAAATTAAAGCACTTTGAATTGGACTTGAAACTATGTGAGGACAATTTGGTACCCTTCAACGATGAGGGTTAACACAAGGTGTGTAATCCCTTTGTGGGAATATAATTGCTATAATTCTAATTTGGTGTCCGGATCAAAAGTTATGATATCTAAAGTTTTTGGAGCAAGTTGGACAACTTTGGGCAAAATATGCAAAATTCCTCCTCTCATTCTATAATTAGGTAAGTATATATTGAACATGATATAGGATGCAACTATCTAGAAAATTTATGTGTAGTGCAAAATTTTTACTCCAATAGGAGTTTATGCCTAATAATCTTGTTAGGCAAGGTAGAAAAAAAAACTTTTTATTTAGTCTAACTTCAAATTGTATAATCTTTCAATCTCTATTGTTAAAGTTTATGAATTTTTTTCCATACATTCCCATGGAAGTTGAGTAAAACTTGAAAATATGGTTGAAATTCTTAAAAATAACAATTTTTTTTGTTACTATCCTAAAAATGGTAACTATTTTGGCAATTTCTATTGGAGATGTAGCTTGTCCTTGAGGGGTTAAGTTGATTTCATAAAAC
This sequence comes from Straminergon stramineum, assembly GCA_963920665.1. Classification (NCBI taxonomy): domain Eukaryota; kingdom Viridiplantae; phylum Streptophyta; class Bryopsida; order Hypnales; family Calliergonaceae; genus Straminergon; species Straminergon stramineum. The sequence continues at coordinate 1,361,746 of OY987272.1, forward strand.
TACATTATTTAGATTAACCGTAGAATGACAAGGCAAAATGTCATTTTTATGAACTAAAAATGAAATGAATACATGGTAAAGTACTTTTTCCAACCATTGCCTTGACACCATAACATTGTATGACCAGGCAATACACCTCTCCATGCTAGGATGATATCATGCTTTGCTTGATACTTGGGAGGGACTTCCTACTTAATTCAAGAATTGATGTTGACTAAGGAGCAATATAAGACAATTTTGTTCACCTTAAATGTTGCCCTATCAAAGATGCAAAATGGACCCGTGCCTCATTGGTAGACAATGTTATAACAATGACATGCATCAAATTTTGCTCACCTCAGAGAATGTGTTTATCAAATTCTAGCAATGAAGAAAATTCTTGATGCTCCTTTGAGGATAAAAAAATGGACTAGCAACCAAATTTGATTCAATTGAATTTACATGTGGCCTTGAATATGATCTCTTTTGCATTTGATGGAGGTGAACAATTGAAAAGTAGTTAACTATGTACCAAAAAGATGCAAACACCTCTTGGTGTTTGTATTAGTTACCCCCCCTTCCAATGCCAAAAATCATAGGTTGTTGTTGTTTTTTAAAAATGCTTCCTCCTTGAATGTCGGCGATAGCTTAAATAATCACAAGTTGTTGATCTTTAAGATATGATCTGAGCTATCCAAATAGAAAATACAAAATATAATATTAGATACAATACAATTATAGATACGATATAGATACAGTACATATTATGGATACGATATGTATAGATTACATATACATATATAGATATAGACCAAAGATATAACCCATATTGTTTGGGGAGAGGGTACACTCTAAAAATCTAAGCAAGGAGGGGAGAGGGATAACTAACAAGGGGGGGGGCAAAGCAACCAAAGAGGGGGGAGATAACACATGTTCTAAAAAAAGTTAACTACAAATCTCAAGAAGACATGTGTACCTTCCATATTTAAATATGAATTTTTCAAGAAGGTGCAACTTTTGTGTCACTATCCACCCAAAAGACAGTACACACCTCTAGGAAGGTACAATGTCTGATTTGTAACATGCTTTGAATTGAGTAATTTATATTGCACCTTGAAGTGTAGGTAATATTGCACGGTGTACTTATTTTCTAAATATAGATTGATACAAAATTTTGGAGAACTTTATGATATTCTTCACTCTATGGAAAATGTATGGTAAGAAAAAAAATTTAATTGATTTTTGGAGTATGTTTTGTATTTGACATTGTTTTTTTTTTAAATATTCTTCAAGATACTCTAAAATTTCTAAGAAAATCTCAAAAGTGAACAATGCATAGAAGACAAGTGATTTCATGTACGAAAAAAAAAAAATGTTTACGTAATCCAATACGGAAATAAGGAATGTGAATCCACAATCATACTATCCAAAATCTGACACCTACATTTGGACCATAAATCAACACTAAAATCTAGATTTTGATGATATAAGATATACACAATCAAAATATGAGAGCCTACAAGGCTGTAAGAGTCTTTTGTCAATTTTTTCTACACCTACAAACAATACTCACATTGTAAGGTGTTACTCCTCTTTCAAATGTCAAGAAAAATCTAATCAATTTTTTTAATATTTTACAATTGTAACTCTTCTCAATTACTATTAGTGTTGATTATGGGTGCACTTATATTGAAGCATACAAATTGAGGATTATTTATACTATTAAAAATAAATTGCATGGATTTCTAGAGCTTGCCTTCATAACATTCTTGAATGTGAACAAAGTAGAAAGAATATACTTGTGCTTGTTAATTCAAGAAAATTCTCTTACTCAAGAAATATACAATAGTTTAAGTAAAAATACCTAGTGTCATACTCAATTTGGAGTGCAAATTTACTTAGTTATAACCATATGTCCTACATTTTTAGCTATAAGAATGCAAATTGAGGAAGAAAAAGTAACAAAAGGGCCCTTCCATATTTTGTTGTGTGCATCAATGTGCAAAATTTCAGCCACAAGATTAAAGAATTAGTATTCTAATTGCTTGCCAATAGTTGAATAAACTCTAAAGGTTTTCAGCGCCAAACACTAATTCAAAATATTGTTATCCAAAGCAAGGCCAAAATTTTCACCTATTTTTTTTCCTTTAATACATCCATCCACATAATCTTTTAGTTAATTTGGTCAAACATATCTTTTTATATTTTTAAATTGAAAGCCTTCATTAATTGCAAGATTGATGTGCCTAAACTTCAATAGGTAGGTTTTCATAGGGTTAAAAAAGAAAAAGTTTTTTTTCTAAATTAGGAAAAAACTTGTGTATATAAATTATGCATTTTAGTTAAAATATGGTATTGGAAAATGGGTTGAGGACAATTAAGAAAAAATTTAATCAAATTTTTTTTATTCATCTTTAAAAATAGAAGGTAGTAGTTAATGAAAGAATAACCTCAATCACTAATAGCTTTCACAAGAAATGGAGAATTGTAAATTCCAAAAGTGAGAATGTTCTACATAACAATATATATATATATATACTCAATTTCAGTTTTTAATTGACAATTTTCAGAATTGTATTCAAAAAGTGACTTTAAATGTTTCTTCTACCTTCATTGCTTGCAAAGTAAAACTCCTTATAACTTTCACCTCATTACTTGGAATTGAATGGTCCAAATGTTAATGTATTGGTATCAATATATACAATCAAATCAAATTAATTGATGATCTTTTAGAATATGTTTTTAGCTAGCAAATTTATCATTGAAATTAAATCCCAAGGTTCTTTAATGTTTAGAGGCCAAAATAAGCTTCAAAATACGAATTTGCAAAGCAAGGCCAAAATCTTCAATCATTTTGTATACTTTTATAAATCCAACTACTTGTTCTTTTTTTGAAAATTTTCAAGTATATCTTCCCAAAATTTCTAGAGTGCAAATTGATATTAGTTGCAAGATTATAATGCCTACACTCCAAAAAAATAGTTTTTTCTACTCCTTAGAGGTGACTTTTGTCTTCCAATATTTTTAGGAAAAGAAATGTACCCTAATACTTGTACACTGTATTCCAACATTCCATATGCTGAAATTGGGTTGAAAATATATGAAAAAATTTAACAAAAAATAATGATATATATGTTTTAAAATAAATTACTAAGTGGAAGGTGGTACATAATGAAAGAGAAACCTAAATCACTAACAACTTTGGAATAAAATTCAAATTTTGTCAATCTCAATCATGATGGAAGTGTTTTAGTAAGTAACATATATCCAATGTTGTTATTTATTTGAAACTTCTTCTTATTGTGTTCAAAAAACAACTTCACTACTTGTAACATAAAAGTTCTCATAACTTTCATTTCATCACTTAGAATAGGATGATATAATTTTTTTGGAGAAAGTATTACTCAATCAAATTATATGGATTTTTAAAAAATGTATCATTTTAGATACCCATTTTGACATTGAAATCACATATGTCCTTCTAACTTAGGCAATATTAATCCAAATAACATGAAACATAGTTTTACATGTAGAGTATGATGATTAGGACCTATCCTAATAATTTCATGCAAAGTTTCAAATTTTGAAGTCAAAATAACACATTGCAAATATTTATCAAACATGCAAGAAACAAATCTTTGTAAATAGTCATGTAGATTATGGTGATCAACATCCATATTAAAGATTTCATGCAAAAACTTCAAATCATAAAGTCAATACAATGTGCCCAAGTTTGGAAAGAAACCCAAGTGCTCTCTCTAATTCCTAAAGGTCCAAGGTCTTTTGGGTTTAAAAACATCATTGCTTTTGAAGTGTTATAGGTTTAAATGTCATTAAGGTGTAGAAATCTCAACCTTACAATCTTGTAGTGTATGTGTTGTAGACGACAAGAATCAAATTTGAAGTCATTTGGCCACATAGATTGCAAGATTATATGTTTTAGTGTTGATAAAGGATGCTAAAATTTTCCTTGTAACACATTTGGAAGTGAAATTTGATTTCAAAACCTACTCAAATGAAGAAAATTTAAATAATAAAGCACTTAAAAACCAATACCCAAAATATTGATGTAAGAAAATATTATTCAATTGACTCATTGTGTCTGCAAAATGACTTTGAAATGTTGAAAAATAGCAAAAAAAAGTTGCAAAAAACACATCCATGGTTAAATCCCTTCTACCAAAATGCTTCTTAGTCACTCATATTAATTTCTTGGATTGAGATGAAATTTTAATTACACAAACAAGACTAGTAAGTGCAACTTCCCCCCCAAAAGTTATTGGAAGTGGTCATTGTATGAAGAAGAAACAAGCGCAGCAATTAACCATAATCTAAAAATGTCTGATGTTTAAACTTTCAATTGCTTCCAAATATTTAAAACAACTTTAATTGACATGGAAATTTTACCACAACAACTAGACTTCAAAGGGAATACAACCCAAAATTTTTTTTATTGAAAACGAACATTGGATGAAGGATATACAAGCCCCCAAAGTTGTGACCATTGAAAATGGAATTTGGTGAACTCAAATTGACCCCATGAACTTCAAATGGCTTTCAAAACACCAGTTCATCTTGGACTGATCTGAAAATTTTACCACTCAAACTAGAAGAGAGAGCCCACATTTACCAACAAGTTTAATTAAATCCAGACATCAGATGCAAAAGTTACAACACTTCAAGTTGCACTTCCAAGTATGCAAGGACACTTAAAATTTTGGTCCCCTAGGGCACTCAGGGATTAACCCTCAAATGTGAGGTTGATCACCATGGAAATCATCTTTTTTGATACCAAGAGAATTATCCCTTTCAAAAACACCCAAGAGCACTCATTGGAGGCCCAACTATTGTGCAAGACCTCCCCTTTCCACACAACATTCTCACAATGACCACTTGCACTTTCTGTCTTTTTTTACATAGAAGGATTCTCTACCATCCATCAAACACTTTTGGGCCGTAGTGTCCTTCCAGGGTTCATCCTGAAGGACTCAGCAATGCACAATCCATGCCCCAATTTGTATTGTAAACAACAATCACACTATCAGGTGTAGTTACCTGATAGGATTTGAGAACACATGCTGCTTTCTGTCCAACAGCCTCAAACCTCCATTTGTTGCATGTGTTTCTCAAGCACTATCCAAGCAAGTACATGGTTTTTCAAATAGCCATCCATTTGTATCCATTCCATTGAACAAAGGGATGGATTGCTCTAAGCTTAAATTAAATTAAAATTAAAATTAAATTAAAAATTAATGCCTTTAAAAAGTTGTAAAAAGTTGTAAAAAGTTGTCACAAAGGATTTGGGGAGATACATCTGGGGGCCTCCAAATACTCTTAAACTTAACTTATTATGGCCATGATGACTGACTATCCCTATGGTCAACTTCTTTCCCCTTTCTGCCCATACTCGTCGAGGTTTATACCGTCCATGCAGATCAATTCATATCGGGTATTAAATGTAATGTGTGGAAAACATGGGTTTTTTGCCATTCAATTGGTGTCCTCACCTAGCCCAAAGCTTATCTTACTTAGGCCAATCTGACTCCCTATGGGTTTTATGCTTGGGAAAAAATAACATAAAAAATGACTATTTTCGGGGAAGATGGAGTACCACTTCCTTATCCCCAAGCTCTTCTTAGAACTTTTGGGGGTTGGCAAGCCCACCTTTGTTTTATCTGTCAACCCAACATGCCATCAAAACTCAAAAGCTTTTGCATTCAATGCAAATCATTATTTTATGTTACTTTTTGTTTTAATAACTTTTTTTCTTTTTTTTTTGGTTATATGTATATTTCTTCCTTCATAGTTCATGTGTGATAATATTTGTAGAGGGGTTTTGTTCTTGAAGAGATGTTGGAGTTCCTATTACTTGAGGTCAAACAAAGTTATTATAAGATAGGATAAGATGGCCCTATGTACACCTCAGCCCAATTGCAATCCTTGGTTGAAGGAGTTGATTTTGCTTTGTTCCAATTTGATGTCATCAAAATTATATTATCATCCTTTCTCTGTAATGAGAGAGTGTCTCAGTACAACAAACTAAAAAATTGTACTTTATGTGTGGAATAGGCTCTGCAAGGGTTTGAATTTGGCTAGCTAGGTGGAGTCATAAGATATATTGACACATGGCTAGAGATGCACCTAGTTCACTACAATAAAAAATAAGGTATGCTTTTGGATTTTCATTGGAACAATCAAGGGAATTAGGCTCTACATGGGTTTGAATTTGGCTAGCTAGGTGGAGTTATAAGATGTATTGAAACATGGCTAGAGATGCGCCTAGTTCACTACAATAAAAAAATAAGGGATGCTTTATAGATGATTTTCATTGGAACAATCAAGGGAATTAGGCTCTACAAGGGTTTGAATTTGGCTAGCTAGGTGGAGTCATGAGATATATTGACACATTTCTATAGATACACCTAGTTCACTACAACAAAAAATAAGGGATGCTTTATGATTTTCATTGGAACAATCGAGGGAATGAAAAGAGTCACATTAGCATCCAAACAGACAAAAATCAGTCCACCTAGATGGTGTCCAATAGAAAGTTGTCATGAGTGTCCTAAAGCTTCAATTTTGAATAGAGCAAGAATGTCATTCCAAGAAGATCCTAAGTTTGATGACTTTTGTCAAATTGGGTTCAAGTAAACTTTTTAACTCAATTTTAGTTATTAGAAAGAATTTTGCAATCTATGTAAAGATGTGGTTAAATAAAAAATTTCAAAATAATTTTTCTCTCAACAAAATCTATCTTCTTTATGACTCCATTGGTAGGTTCCATACCTTCTATAAAGAGCTTGAATGTTATTCAATTTTTTAAAATCATCATATAGATAAATGAGGTGTCATTTCATAGAAAACCTTTAACTTGTTTGGAATTACAATCAATTTTATCTTATTAGCATGTGTTGGTGGATTATATGAAAAGAATAACGTAGTTGTATGTAGGTGAAGAGATATAATAAATTGTTTGATTTACTAAATATTTCAATTCTATAATTTGCTTTTGGAGCACATAAATAATTACTTATGAAGGATGCTACCATCTTGTTGAAAATTTGAGCTACCTAGTAGTATTCAATGAGGATGCTATAACGTATTCATAATTATGGATGATGCAATAGTAAACAATGAAGATATTAAAAAACCTAGTGTCAAAACTGAAATTGAAACAAAATGAGACTTGACTATAACTTTTATTTAATATTTATTTACTTAGAATGAAAAATCATATGTTATTTTTCATGAAAACCTTGATTGAGATTATGGATGATGAAAATTATCCATCATAAACAATAGAAGAAGACAAATAGAGGATGTTGCAACTCCAATTTCCTACAACAAGATTTCAATAGCAAGTTTGAGCCTACAAAAATTCTAAAATTTCATGTTAAAATATTCATAATTTAATTGGCATTGGAAATAATGCAAGAGCAAAAGGGAAGAAGCTTTGCTCAAACAAATGCTACATAATTATATAAAGAAGATTGAATGAGACCTTAATAAATGGTACAAAGTTTCATTTGAAAAAAATTCAGCCCTTTTGAGGGACATTTGATTGCATGCAAGTATGCAAATGGAGAAAAAATCTATCCAATCTTGTCATAGAGAATCTTGCCAATTTGAATCAACTTGTGTGCCCCATTAGATTGGCAATTAAATTTTTATCTTATTTTATTGTATTGTATTTGTACATTGGCTAAAAGTCAAATGACCCTCTACAGGTCCTTAATTTTCTCTAATGTCTTATAGCATAGCTAATTAATATCTTTGAGTTGTCTTTTTGGAGGAAGATGCTAATTTGAAGCTCATGTGAAACATTTAAATTCATTATTCATCCTAAGTTTACATCTCATTAAGGATAAAATTTAGTATGTAGCTAGTGTGTAAATATTATGTATAAGTTTTAAAAGATAGAATGTTCCAATTAAATCTATTGACAATATTATTGACTACATCTTCAGTCATGCTTTTGATTCTAGCTTTCACAAATCCTCCATTTTCAAAGCAAAATTTCTTGTAACATTTTCAAACGGACTATTGTTCATTCAAATGTCTTTGAAAGAAATCTTTATTGCACTTCAATATAGATAACTTACATTGTTTAAAAATACACTTTCTTAACTCTTGCTACAATAGTGGACTTCTATATACAAAAAATAGCCAAATTTTAAGAAAAGACAAAAGAAATTATTAACTTATATATATATAAGTGTGCAATATTTGCATCAAAATTGTAAGTCAAGAAATTTTAGAGAATGGTTTGATGGTCAATTTCATTAAAATGGTGGCATTTCAATAAATTGGCAGTATTCTAGTAAATTAGTAGTTCATTTTACTACTTTGGTATGGTCTAAAATCTAAACTTGTCCTAAATGTTATAAATCTAGATCTGTTCTAGATGTCTAAAATCTAAAAATGTCATAGATAGTTTAGACTACATGGTTTGAAATCTATGCCATGTCTAGATTTCTGCAATCTATAAGTTTTCTAGATGTTAAAATTCTATAACAATCTTAGATGTTACTTTTACAATTCAAATTGCATGGTTTGAAAAATAGCATTTGAATACCACCATTTTAATGAAATTGACCATTTTGTGAAAAGTGGAGGGAGAGAAATGTTTGGCAATCTAACATCTTGGAAACTATTTTTCACATTAAAATTGAACTTTTAGTTTGATAAACAAGGCCAAGGTACTTCTAAGATGTATTTTCTTCCTAATATCTACATAGAAGTGGAAACATCATAAAACTTAGCAAAGGTAATTCGGGCTCTCGAAAACTCAAAAATAATTTTTCAAATTCTAATACAATATGAAAAATTGTTCTAAATTCTCTCAATATGTAAGGAAGAGGACTTCACATTGTTAAAATAGCTTCAATAATTTCCTTGTATTGAGGGGAAGACTTACTCACTCCATTGAACAAGTGTAAGGTTCTTCAACAAGTTCAATGAAACCTTCTTAGTAACCCACTCATCTTCTTCCACTTGCATTCTTTCATTGAGTTGGGGGAATTATTGAAGGCTTCCTACTATCAATAATATGACTATCTATTAACCTTTAAATTTTTGGTGAATATTTGCCAAAATCTTTTGTAGATGTGGTAGCATTTGGCTACAATATATATACTAAAAAGAAGATTTTCTTGGACAAAATCACCAAAAACATCTCCAAGAAATATTAGATTTGTCAAATTTTGGATGAAGTTTACTTATTTTAAAGAATAATTTGGATCAAAATACATATCATGCAAAGGGATGTAAAAAAAAAGGTAGATTGTTCTTATGGGCTTGCAATTTGATCAAGGTATGTGCAAGTGGCTCTACCAACAAGAAAGTAGAATTTCAATGATGCTCCCCCTATCTCCCTTTTGCCATTTGAGGTGGCCACCTCAAAAATCCCGCTACTTTTTTTTACTACAAACTATATGTAGTTAATATTATTAGACTGGTCAAATTTCCATATTTTCTTGTTGGTAAGTGAAAGGAGGATTCAATGCACCAAAAAATCATGACAATTAGAATGATACTGTATGCAAACATTATAAATGATAAATCTTTTTTTGGTAGACTGAGTTTCTAAAATCGTTTCTTCCACAAGAAGTACATCCTGATTTTGGAGATGTAGATAATGTGATGATGGCGGTTTTGGGGTAGCTAGTGGCGCATTTAGAGGTGCCCACCTTGGTTCTTCCGCCTCTATTCTCTCCATCATTCAATCTAAGAAATTACACGTAAGTTACAGTCAGCCTACCCAAGATTTCTTCCAAATTCCGTCCAAAGAACGGTCCTAAAAATCTCCACTTGGTTCGAGCCCTGACACCCTTGAATCACGCTTCACTCTCATAGTTTGTGCCACTCCAGACGGCCCACAGTATCGGTCAATCTACCCGAGCAGACGCTCCTCTGCGACATCTGCAACTCAGGCTGCATGGGCCTCAGATTGAAGGACCTTCCACGGCGACTTTTACTTACAAAACTGAGACAGGAGGTACTGTCCTGGCACTCCGGACCCTGGGATCGACAATCCTAATAAGCGAAAGAACGGGAGCTCCTGCGTCACAATGGGGTCCTCATTCCGTCAAGTGGAGGAAGCCATTGCAGCCCATGCTTTAGTAGAGGAATAATTATAATAACTTACACGTGGAGGCTTTTCAAAGTAATTCATTTCTCTTATTATTGAAACAGAAAATTATAATATCTGCGGTACTTGAATGTCCTTACTAGCTCCCTACTGTACAGTACGCATATTATCTAAGTTATGCATTTTTAGTTTCCAGGATATTATGTACGTTAAGCATTTTTTAAAGTTTTGGTCATAGGATGTGTAACATTGTGGATAAGTGGTTGTACATTGTCATATTCACTAGACCCTAATATCTACTTCTCAGCTACAGCTGTGGTAAGAGGGTTCCGAATCTACCCATGTTCTGATTGCGTCTCGTCTCTAGAAACAGGTGACATAACTTATTGTTTGAAATGTCAATGACAGCCATTTATGCGCCCTCTACGACCCTACCTTACTGCATTTTTTTGGACCTGTTCATAGCATAACTCGTCACGGAGAAAGGTCTTCCACGTAAATGGGTTCATGTGCATGCGGAAACCTGTATATAAGTGCATTGAGTTCTCTTCCAATTGCAAGCAGCAAACCTTGAGCTCAAACCATAGCTAGCTGGAGCAACTCCATTGCGTGATTGCGGCGTTTCTTGCAGGTACGCTGCGAGAATTCTCTCCGATCAGTTTAACAGTGACTCTGTGACTGAGTCTCGATCATCTTCTTCTAACTCTTTCATTTTTTCGTGCATTTGGAGCCTGTCGTGAGTGATTAATTTCATGCCATGCGCGTACGATGTTAGGATCCATCCTGTATTCAATTCCTGTATAATTATATACCTTCGACATATGCTTGATCATATTGGTGATGTGGCCTCGATCAGTCGCGGTGTTGATTCTATATATATTAACAAATTGCTGACCATGGGTACTGATCGATCGGTATCCGAGTGCATTATCAGGAGTCCAGACTTTAGAATTCCAGTATGTCGCTTCAATACTCCAGCTAGCTTTTCTGGAAGATTTCATTTCTGTGATTCCGATGTCAAATTTGTACCTTCATGCGTGCGTGATCATGTTGATGAATGCTGATGTGGACTCAGTTGTTTACAACACCACAAACGGGCAACGGTACGTAGAACCGTGAGGCTCTCTCCCACTGCTAGCAAAGAATTGAAATGGGGTGCTTCATCTTCTCGCAGTGTGAACGGTGCCTCTGTAAGCATTGGACAATTACAGAACTGAAATCGTACGGGTCGAGTAGTGTCTGCCCCAGTGGGACAGAACCAAAATTTGTTGTAGTTACAAGTGAGCATTCAAATTGATAGATATCCCTGTGTATCCATGAGCAGGAGTTAGTGCTTTACGTCATAAGAATTCTAGTTATATGCTGAATGAATTAAAACTCCAGCGCGCTTTACAACTAATGTTCTGTTGTGAACTGAAACGACATTAATTAGATCAATTCTGTGAAATTTAACTGATCATAATTTTTGATTAGTGGTCAGTAGTGACTCAGTACCTTACCCGCATGTCCATGGTGTGAGAAATTTCTGTACCACTGACCACTTGTAAATATTGTATTACCAGGAGTCGCATATACGTATTCGTCGACGTCTTAAGAGTTTTAGTAACTGGATGAGTTTACGTACAACTAGCTAGGATTGCGTTCTTGTGATTGATCGGACTTGAATTTAGGATTGATCGAGATTTTAGCTGAAGCTGTATTTAATTTACATCTGTGAGCAGATCAAGCGACCATGGCCCGTCACGGAAAGATGCTGATAGCATTGGCGGTGTCGCTTCTGGCCCTGAACCTGGCAGCTGCCGAGCAGTGCGGCAGGCAAAATGACGACAAGAAGTGTCCTGACGGTTTGTGCTGCAGTCGATACGGCTACTGCGGCGACACAGATGAGTATTGCGGAAACGGCTGCCAAAGTCAGTGCCACGGTCGGGGCCATGGTGCATACGGTGTTCTTGCCGCAGCTGAGCAGTGCGGCAGGCAAAACAACGACAAGAAGTGTCCCAACGGTTTGTGCTGCAGTGAATACGGCTACTGCGGCACCACAGATGAGTATTGCGGAAACGGCTGCCAAAGTCAATGCCACGGTCGGGGCCATGGTGCGTACGGTGTTCTTGCTGCAGCTGAGCAGTGCGGCAGGCAAAATAACGACAAGAAGTGTCCCAACGGTTTGTGCTGCAGTGAATACGGCTACTGCGGCACCACAGATGAGTATTGCGGAAACGGCTGCCAAAGTCAATGCCACAGCGAGGTCCGTGCCCTAGGCCGAGGCCTTGGTGCTCCGCAGTGCGGCAAGCAAAACAATGACAAGAAGTGTCCCAACGGTTTGTGCTGCAGTGAATACGGCTACTGCGGCGATACCGAGTCCTACTGCGGAAACGGCTGCCAAAGTCAATGCCCAAGCGGGGTCCGTGCTCTAGGCCGAGGCCTTGGTGCTCCGCAGTGCGGCAGGCAAAACAACGACAAGAAGTGTCCCAACGGATTGTGCTGCAGTGAACACGGCTACTGCGGCGATACCGAGTCCTACTGCGGAAACGGCTGCCAAAGTCAATGCCAAAGCGACTGTGATCTTCATGCCAGCACTGGAAAAGCTTCATACTACAGCGTGTATATCCGTTAGTTTCTAAACCTCGACTGAATTAGGTGTAGGTGAGTTGAAGGATCGTGTGGTACAGTTAAGTTTATGCTCGCTAGACTGAAAGCGGGTGGCTTTAAGCATAATCTCTTCTGTACCATTAGCTAGCCAGCCCCCGAACAGAATTCCGTAACCATGCACTGATCCAGCATCTTGAATTCTGACAAAGTATTTCCGCCGCCCCCCCAGTTACTAATTGCACTAAATCTCTAACAATGCGTCACCCGATCGATGAATGTGTGCAGCATCGGCTTGCTATGGCAACGACGAAAGCCATTTCCCGCGAAACCGGCACATGGCTGCAGTGAGCGACGGCAACCCCAACCTCTGGAAAAATGGCCAGGGCTGCGGCAAGCACTACCGGATTCGGTGCCAAGGCAACGGCTGTCGCAATGGAGACTCCATCACTATCAAAGTGGTCGACCGCTGTCCCAACGGCTGCGAGGGCCGCGTCTTCGATCTCTCGGAGGAAGCGTTCGGTGCGATTGCTGACAAAAATGCCGGTGTGATCGAGGTCCAGTACGAGCCCGTTAACAGTGACGATGCAATCCCCTGGGCCCAGAAGAAGCTCATCGCCCAAGTGGGACGCATCCGCAAGTAATCGATCGATCACTGTCATCGATCAAGGTTTCACTGTCCGTCCTATACATCCCGTTTTGCATGCACTCGATCTCGATCGATGTCCTGTCGATCAAAGTACGTATTATAGTAAATTAGAATAAGCTCCAGATCGATTGATCTAGTTCTTACGGTGTGTTTCCCCGAGCTAGAATCATGGTTTCGGTCTCGATCTCTCGGTCATGCATTTCTCGTGCATGATCATGGATTTTGCAAGTACGTTAGGCTCCTTGCTAGATTGGTAGTTACCGGCATGTTTCGACGGTATATACCGATCCTTCATTGCAAGTAGCTGTAAGTGTTGTATTTAGCGTGCTGAGCTTTGAGCTCTGAGGTTTGTTTGTCGTGCTTGTACGCTGCGAGAGCAGCTATCTTAAGCTTAATATATCCAGCCTTCATGACTGTGTATGAGCTGAGTGGGCTAAACTTGTGCTTAATACGACTGACGCCTGTTTAATTAAGATTGTTGCAAGCTAGGCTACCTTGTGGAGTATTGTTGCTCTGTTTCTGATCGCTTTGCTCGTCACTTTGATTTGCTGCTAACGGAATTCCCATGTGTTTTCTGTACTCACAAGGATTTGAGGATACTGTCCATGCCGCATGAAGCGAAGTGCTTGTTTGATCACACTAATTGAATGATGCAACTTGGGACGAACTAGCTAACGAGTGATTTTGTCTGCAAATTTTTGGCGTAGGCAGAACAGCAACCAAAAATCATTTTATAACCAAGTGGATGAAAGGTAACAATTTTAAAATCAGAAAGGTTGAAGATATGGCAAAAAGAGAGTTCATTATCTCTACCACATATTGGGAGATGTTTAGCCCTTAATCCTTAAACTACCCCAAGGACCTTTTTGTCCTATGGATGACAAAGAATTTTCCCATGTAAGATAGAAGTGCAATTCTTCATCCTTGGAATTTTGTGCAAAAAAGAAAGATTTGAGATCTTGACCAATATTTTGACCTCAAATGAATATTTTTGGATTTTTTTAAGTAGATGATGTCACACGGTATCGAAAGGGGTGATTTCTACAATCACTAGTCCGATTATTTGACCAATAGGTGCATTCCTTGTTTCTACAATCATATCATCCGTAGGCCACTTTCAGCCTCATTATCCTTTAAGGGTTAGTAATGGTGCACAAGAGTTTGAAAGTTCAAAAGTTGTATACCAAGCAAATGAAAGTGAATTATGTATTAAAGGCAATAGTAGCATGTTGGGGACATGATTATTCTTAAAACTTCATTTTTCATACATGTCTAGAAGAATTATGACATATATATATATTTAGAGGGGCCGGGTAGCATTCTAAGACTATTAGTCTATCACAAATATAGAAATTTTTATATAATAAATTGAAGGATTGTTCTAAGGATCATATGAAATAGAGAATTAGAGATGAGTCAAATACAAATCACAAATAAAACTATTTGTAGACATCACTACATGATATCTCATGTACAATGATTGTATAAAGAATACATCTAATTAAGCATTTGAGAATGGTTCTTTGTATTAAATTCTTTTTTGATAGTTTGTCTAAAATTATATGTAATATAAGATTTATAATATTCCTATGTAATATATATATATATATATATATATTTTTTTTTTATGATATATTGGAATTTAAAAAATGATTTAGTATTATAATTAGTGTTGTCACTCTATAGCATGTATCCTAGTTAAGAATTTTGGATCCATTGAAAATTTGGAAGTATTTACTGCAAAAGGTATATACTAAGAAGATCACTAATCTATTCCTTATATATGTCAATTGAAGTCTAAAAGAGATGATGGCAAAAAATAGAATAAGTGCTTTTCACAATTGGGCTTACACCCTTTAGAAATAAAGTTGTAAACTTAATTTTGTTTCTTAGCATCTCCAATCCAAGAATTTAAATTAATAGGAAAATGAATAAATAATACATGGCATGGCATAGTTTTCAGAAATGATTATACCAATTGCTTTATAAGTAATAAGACCAACCTAGAATTAGGAGGAAGTATGTCTCATTGAATACACATAGGAGATTAGGAGTGACATATATAGGAGTGATTAAAAATAATAATAACTAAACTAAACTATAATTTGGTTTACATTCAATAAGAAATGAAATATAATTGATAATTTTCATTCATTTTTAAAAATAACTAAAAAGAACATATTCGTTACATTGAGACTTTTTGCAGTCTCATTTTTATCCTCGACCCAAAGATAAATTGCTTTATTTCTTTACTAGTATTTTTTTATAAATATACAACAACAACAACATCAACAACAACTTTTAGAATTTCATTTGAGGATCACTATTTGAGCATTATTTATTTTTTGGTTTCAATTACTAATTTTTTACATGAATTTTCCAATAACTAGCATTTTGTTTTGAAATTTGCGAAAAGTTTCAATATAATGAATATGGGCTTTAAAATTCTTATGATAGAAATTCAACTCGATGTTTTCTCAACAAGCACCAAAAGAAATCCAATATGGATAATTGGAGACCCAAACATTTTTACATTATCTCTAATGATAGCAAGTGGGTTGGCTCCAACCCTTTGCAATACTTTGTAACAACAAAGTAGCCAAGATGCATGAGGTATTAACCCCTCAGCGCCCCAATGCCTCTAATTTGACCTTCCAAAAATGAAAGGTTGCCATGTTTGATTATTATAATATTTTCAAAGATATAGTGAAATCATTTGTCCTTTCCATGTATATGTGGGCTTGTCTTGACCACTAATCAATATGGTTAAATTTTATGAATCTCATGTTGGGTGACAATTAGATTAGAATGAGTTCAAAATGGTCTAGATTTTCAAATTTTGGTAAACATGCTCTGGCGTTCAAGGGTTAAGTAAGCATCATCAATCCAACATTGAAAACAACTCACTAAATATATTACTATTTTTTAAAATTTTGATTTTATTTTCATCAAAAAATTGATCAAATATCCATACCTTGAATTAGATTGTTTGTTTTGTTTGTTATGTTGAGATCCCATATATGGACTAGGCATCTTCAATTGCATTTTGGTACCATTGGAAAGCACTCAGCAAGGAGGGTTGCATAGGCTTTGTTTTGTGGCATTTGGACCTACGGTGTGAAATTGATTGAATTTAAAAGTTTTTTTGAATGTAAAAATTAGAAAATTACTCTTATTTTTCATTTGGTTGTGGCATTGGCATAAGGCACACTAGTCAATTTTAAATCAAAATAGGTTGGTGGTCTTTTGACCTTAAATAAAAGAATTGATTAATGGTCATTTTATGCATAGTATTCTATTAATATCACAACACGTCTAAATTTAACTTATAATTTGTAATATTTCAATTACACATGACAACTTTTTACTCAAATGAAAAACTTAAAAATTATATTTTGAAGAAAAAATATGCTTTGTACTATTAAATATGAAACAAATTCTTTTAATTCTTGAATCTAAAAGAGGAGGTGGATATTATCATTTAATTTCTTACCTATCAATGAAGAATTTTAAGAAATTAGACAAAAATAGGACCCCTACTAAACCGCATTAGAGAAAATTTAGGGCTTAGTCTATAGGGTTGCCAAATTTTGAACTAGCATCTAAAAAATTACTATAGTTTTTTTGAAAAAAATATTTAAAATTGAAATTTGATTTAGCACTTGATGAGGCACCTACCATGTTTGATTTTGATTAATTTTTTTTCAATTTATACTAGTCCAGAGTCTAGTGGCCTTGTAGAGGCCCCCAAATTTCTCTAATGATTGAATGAACTAAGGCCTGGTTTACACCAAATTAGGAGGTAAAGGTCAAATTCTTTTGAAGGGAAGGTTGTTTTGATAGATTGAAATTGAGAATTATTTCCTTAGACAATGAATTTACACTATTGAATGAGAGGTTATGGGTCTTTAACTGAAGAGCTAGTGATGTGAAACACAATTTTTTTCCTATGTAGCATAGTGGCAACAAAGTCCTCAAATTTTGAACCCCTACAAATTGTAGTCAAACCCACCTTAAGGAAGTGGATCTATATATAATTTCAAGGCCCCTTACTAAAATGCACTAGAAGTCAAGAGTTTTCTAAAATTTTAATTTTTTTTGTCCTACTTATGAGTTACCCTATTTCCAAAATATATTTCAAATTTAGTGGTTCATTTTATGCCCTCTTAGGAGTTTGCACCAATCCAATGTCATCATCACCAAAAAAGGACATCTCAATGGCTAAGAAGGGAACTTGAAGAAGGAGACTTCTCAATTTTCTGAAACACTTGCTTTAGGTGTAAACCAAGCCTAAGAATTTGGTCTTGTTACTTTTGATATACAAATATTTTGCTATATCATATAAATTATGTAAGCTCATTTCCAGTTCATCCTCAATCGGGTTAACAACCCTTCCGCTCAATCCAAGTGGCACTTCATCAGACCCATCCAGTTGTCTCCCCCAAAGCCACTAGCCACGTCACCTGCCACCTGGACCAAGTACAAGCAACGTGGCCAGACCCCAGAACCGTTCCCGCGAATCCCTCAGTCGACACAATCCACGATCTCTACCGTTGGATCAAAACACAATTTCCACGGCCCCGATTCCGTCGTCTATGTCTCTTTGCCGTTCAGAGCGGGAGGAGCTGTGGCGCGTTTGAGCCAACAGCGATGGAGCCTTGAGGGGGCTTCAGCTCCGACGAGCCTGCCCCTGTTCGGTTGTTGGAGAGACTCTCAGACCTCAGTTAGGATTCAGATTCCTTTGACAATGCGGAATTAGCACTGGTATGTTTGTTTTGTTTTTCTGGTCGAATCTGCCATAAGTTTGAGTTCTTCATGTAACCGCAAGTTTTCGCTTGCGAAGTTTTCACCGCTCCGCTTCTTTCTTTCACCCTGCTTGCCGTTTTCACCTTCGATTCGCGTTAGAAAGTAGTGCAGATATGCATGCACCTTGTAATTGAAGCTCTGCCGCATTTCGTTTTTTCTGCATCCCGAGAATCCATATCGCGTTTTTTTCTCATTCTTCTCTCTGGTGATCCTCGCCGCGCTGCACTACTCTTGTACGTTGCCGTTGTCATTCCTCTATAGAATCTCTTGTTTTAGTCTCTTCATCGCAAACCATGAGAATTCCTGCTCATTTTCTAAAATCTAGAAGACTTGGAGCTTAGGGTTCGGAGTTTTGTAGCGATCGAGCACGCAGGATTGAAAGAGTAGGAGCTATTGACACAAGTGGATTCATGTTGGCTGTTTTGCTCTTGTTACTGGTGTCATTCCTTTGGCAAGTGGATTCGTGTTAGATGTTTTGCTCTTGTTGCAGGTGTCATTCCTCTGTAGAGCCTTTTTCTTTCGTTCCTTCATTGGAAAGCATTGGAATTCCTGCTCATTTTCTAAAATCCAGAAGACTTGGGGCATATTTAGGGTTTGGAGTTTTGTAGCGATTGAGCATGCAGGATTGAAAGAGGTGCAGCTACTGACACAAGAGGATTTGAGTTCGAGAGCTTCGTAATTTGCGCAGGTAAATCTCATTCTCCATTCTGCATTCTCATTCTCCACAGGACACAAAAGGGGTGTCACACCTTCTTCATGGAAAAAGGCTCCTATTGGCTCCTGTTTTTCACTCTATACCTTCTCATTACTCATAGAAGTTTCATTCTCGGAGAAGGTGTGACAACCCCTAAAGTGATTTCTCAGAGCGTTTTCGTAGTTTTATTTATTTACTTTTATGTTTCGCGTTTTTTTTACTTTTGGTGGATCGGGAGGTTAGATGCAGAGCTTAAGAGTTGGTCATCCGGTTTGTTGTATGGTTATCTTTCGTGTTCTATTGTAGGTGTTATTGCGTGTGCGTCAGGTTTGTGTTCTTGTTGTTGATGATGATTGTGGATTAGGTTTTCTGGGAGATTGGTGCTGGATTGAATTCGTGAAGTGAATAAGGGTTTTGCGGTTGAACACGGGCGCTGATTTTGAGTTATTTATGCCCGTATGAATCGATCTTGCGCAACTTTATTGTCGCAGTAATTCGGCGCTGTAAATTCGATTTCTCTGAGTATGTTGTAGCTTTATTTGGTTTTGGTTTTGGATTTATGATTGTTTGGAGTGGCGCGCTGAGAGGTTGGATCTCGAGTTTGAGAATCGATCATCTGGAATCTTGTGGTTTTCTTTCTTCTTTTGTTCTGAAATTGCATTCGTGTTTTCGTCTTGCTTATGTGGATTACTTGTTGGGGAGATTGGTGCTGGATTGAATTAGTGAAGTTAACTAGGGTTTATGGTTTTACGTGTTGATGGAGTTTAGGGTTCACCAGCTGGACGAAGACTTCTCAATCACGATACTCTTGGCGGAAGAGTGATGTTATTTCAGATGAATGCACCCACTCAGGAGATTGTCTCGCAACCAGCGTATCATAGGGCGGAGTGGACTGGACTAGGTTGCCTATAATAGCGCTCTCTGGTCAAGAGTGTCCGTGCCCGGTTATTTATTTATTTTTTCAAGCGGACAGAGGAGGAAAGTGCTAGACAAGGATGAGTTTCTTAGACATAGAGGCTGGGGGTCTCCCCCCCGGTCGCAGGCAGCAAGATACGACACAGGCGCTTGCGTCCGGAGTGTTTCAGATCAACACCGCTGTATCGTCATTCAAGCGTCTCATGGGCTCGTTGGGCACTGCTAAAGACACTCCTGCCCTTCGTGAAAAATTGTAAGATTCTCTCATCCGAAACCTGCACATCTGTGACGTTCTATCGCAATACCATGCAAAAGGGGTTTATGGTTCTCTTCTTGACATCTTGCAACTACTAATTGGAGACGCTTAAGCTATCGTTCTACGTCGTAATGTTAGTTGTTGATAGTCAATGCTCACGATCTCAAATTTGCAGTCACCACATTGATAGTGGCTTGAGGCTCTCTCTTGAAGAGACTATATTTGGTATCTGCCGGATCATAATAGAATTGGAATTACCAATATTTTGGACGTCTTAAGATTGTGAGCTAGAATAGTTGCAACTGTTAGAGAGGGGAGAAGACTAAATGTTCTAGCACATCACACTTCATGAAAATTGCTTTCTCAGTTTTCTACTTTTCGGCACCATAAGAAAGTGTATGCTCTCAGGCACAAAACGCGACAGCACATAGGACAACTTGCCAAAGAAACAGGCTCAAAGTTGAAGACTGCTAGTGATCATGACCACAACAGACCTGTTCAGGTAAGCCATTGTAACCTTTTTTTGATGAATTCTGATTTCATATTTGTGAGCCCTGTATTCTGTTGGCTTTCTGAATGTTTTTCAAAGATGTCGACCTCAATATTTATTCCACTCCTGTCGGAGGAAGTGATTTTGTGGGAGAAGACTAGATTACTTCTTCAACGTAAACAACACAATCTTACAGGTTCTGATAGAAAAGTGTTAAAATCTGTACTGGGTTGCTTGTTCTTTGTTTTCTGTAGGTATTTAAGTGGATTCTTATTTTCTGCGCAGGGCAATAAGAAATTGAGCGATGCTAAACTTGCGAAAGACTTCCAAGCCGTGCTTGTAGAATTTCAGAATGCCCAGAAAATAGCTCAGGAACGGGAGAAAATGTTCGCACCATTTGTTCCTGAAGATGTTCAAGCAAGGTCTGGTCTTCCATCCGTTTTTCGACTTTGGATAAACCCAGGTGCTCTTATTTTAGCGACTGTAAGGTCTCTTAGTTGTCAATGGCTGTTGCAGAGTACGGCAAGCAGGACTAGGTAGGTGTCACTTGACTATCTTGTTTGCAGGGCAATTTTGTAATTTCGAGGTGTCTTATGTTTTTTCCTTCTGGTGGATCATTTTTCGAATTTACTTGAAAACTCATTCAACTATATTTGTAGTTCTAGCTCTCTGATTCTTGGGTCCCTTGACGGCTTTTTCGGGGAGATTGCCCATCTGTTTGCCATGCACGTCACATGAAAGAACAGAATTTCTGCAGTGAAATGATGTGGTACGCTGGCCTTAGTTATGAATATGTTAATCTAAGCTACACTGAATAGGGGTATTAAGGGGACCCATACTAATTAATCGACATTCCACACTATAGAAATATCTACCTTTATTGTACACCAGTAGTTATTGAAGTGTCCGGGGGATGTACATCATGTTTCAAACATCTACAGTTTTCTACAATCAGTCCCTTCATTTTTTTGGTCCCCTTAATACCCCTATTCAGTGTAGTTTATTGACCTTATGATGCTCATGAGATGAGTGGTTTTCTGCAGTCAATATTCCGGTGAAGTGAAGTCAGCGCCAGAGGAAAGTCAGTATCAAACTTTTGCTGCACAAAGATCGTAAGAATTTGGCACTTACTCTGGCACTCCCGCGTTGGTGCCTCAGATGGAGGTTTCGGTGTAGTTTTTTCTTTATTTGCTCTGGATAAAGAATTAAAGCGTTGAACTTCTTGCCTCCAGGATTGATATGAATATTCAATTAAAATGCTGTGCAGGCAAGACTTCATCCAACTGGAGAACGAAACAGTTTTCAATGAAGCAGTGATTGAAGAGAGAGAGCAAGGCATACGAGAAATACATCAGCAAATTGGCGAAGTGAATGAGATTTTCAAGGATTTAGCTGTTCTCGTTCACGAGCAAGGCTACATGATTGGTATGTTATATGACTGATACCTTCTTTTGTATTGCCTGCTATTGAATACTGTGCATAGCCATGGGTTATTATCCTTCCTGCGCTTTGGAAATAATTTGGATTATGGTGGACAACATCTGCGTCTGTTGGTGCAGATGACATTGACTCAAATGTACAAGGTGCGGAAGCGGCTACTGAGCAAGCAAATCGACAGCTTGCAAAAGCGGCCAACAGCCAAAAGTCGGGAACAACACTGGTAATCTTCTTACGGACGACCTCTTTAACGTCACCTTCTCTGATATCACACCCTCGGTTCTCTCACCTTACCCTGGGAAATCACCGTACCGAGTCCAAAACTCACTGTCTACTCTCACTTGCACTCTCTGTCATGTCACAAGAAGTATAAATGTGATTATGAGTTTACACTATACAAATATAATGATAAGGGGTTCAAAAAAGTATGAAACGTGTTGTAGAACACTTTGCTGACCCCTGCAACCCCGAGTACTTCTTTTAATGTTACTTCCTCTTGCAACACGATTATGTAACAATGTTACAGAACTCCATATAATCATGTGCATTTTGGGCGCCTAGGCTGTGGCATTAGAGTGGGTCCGTTTACGTCTGGCAGACAATTATGCTGTGAATCGCTTTGGAGAAGCTCTAAATACCGCAGCGAAATTCCTTTTAACTCGTGACCCTTCTTTCACATTTATCCCTGTGCTGTAGCCTTAGTTGTTGGTGATAATGTTGGTGACTGTTGAAGAGAGAAGGCACCCTAACTCTTTTTTTGGTGTTTCTGCAGACTTGTTTGATTTTGGTGATTGTGGCGATGGCAGTGCTTGTGCTGCTCCTCTTCTTGACTCGGTGATGACGACCGCTTCGTTTGTGACATTTGATTGGGGCCTACCATATTCTGACATTGCTCTAGTTAGCATATTTATCTAAAATAATTTTAGAAGCAGGTAAACCAGGTACTGTATTTCTATTTGTCCTAGGGTTTTGTGTTGTTCAAGGTGCACCTTGTTTTTTGAACTGTGGTACAATTAATCCTCGGCTTCAAGTTATTTTGGCTCAGCTTAAGTTTTATAGCACGAGCATTGGAATTATACGCAGTGTTGGCCATTACCTGTTGATGTTTTGAGGGAGATTTTACAATGTTTTGTAATCCGTCAGTATTCCAAGTGTGCATGCTTTGTTCTATTTGTGGGTAAAGCCTCCTGATTGCCAGGTAGGGATACCAAAGACAGCTTCCTGGGATCAGGGAAACCTGAAGAATTCTGGACGAGGGAAAACAACATACTGTCCATCAGAATTCAATTTTTGTCCTCTTGCCATCAAAAATTATGATTTATCAGCGGGTGAAACGGTATTAAACCTGGGATTTTCTTACTCTTACAACTCGTCCTCTAGTATGCTTTTAGTTCAAGGCTCAACTGGTGTTCACTGCAGTATGTGGTTACTAAGTGTCTGAGCGCATCTGTGATAATTTAAAAATTCTAGGCCTCTCTGATACGGACTTGGATTTGTGCGTTTGTTCAGGAGAGTGAGTTTGTATTTGAGTTTGTTCGACGTGATCTGTCCCTGGCACTGTATTTCTTATCTGCAATCAAACCCCTCTAATTGTACACTCTGTAATTGCACATTTGGTATACAGTATATCCTGAGAATCTGTCGTGTTGTGTCCTCAACTGATTGGTCAAGAGCCTCCTGAGGCAGTGCAATTAGAGAGTGTATTTGAAGAGGATTGAGTGTTGAGAACTGATGTAATGAACTAATAGTCGGATCCTCATGTTCTTGGGAATCGTAGCTTTCACATATATTTGTTGCAGGCTATCGGTATTCGACGGAGTAGTTTGGGGTACCTTCCATGTATTGCGAGATTTAACGAGTTGGGTTGATGGGGTGATAGTTTTACCAGTGGATCGATATCAGTTTGGTGGTGTGCAGATATTTAGAAATGCCTCTTTTATCAGATTTTATGGTACAGAACTTTCCAGGAGTTTGAAAAAATATGCTTGGTTATCATTGAACCACTAGTGTGCACTTCTAGTTGAAAATCAAATGCAAATTTCATAATAATGAAATGAGTAGGTGTGGGGAGAAGAACCAACATTACGCAATCAAGGTGCTTTTGTGACAAACATCTGCAGTGAAGGAGTTTTGGACACGAGTTGCAATGGACTTCCTCCGCAATTATTCTCTCGATGTTAAGAAATAAATTTCTTTTCTCTCTTTAAAATCCCAAGGACACGTTGCTATACTCATTGAATTATGCTATATACATGACACTTTTGTACATAACTAATTCAAAATGAAAATTGTTCAAAATATTTGGAGAGTTTAAGAGCTTTATTGAGAACAAATAAGTTCATATCTTTAGCCTCTAAAAATCTTTGAAACCAAATAGTGGTTTTTGAGGTTGTGGTCAAATGCTGCAATTTGACTTTTGACTCTTCATATGTGCAAATGAAATTGTTAGATGGACCTCTTCATTGCAACTTTGCAAATGTAATTTGTAGTTTGGATGCATTTTCTATGAAATATTGAGTGTTTTAGCCTTAGAAATTCAGTTCTTGCAATTATTGAAGAATTTATAAGGAAGTGCAACTTAACAATTTTTTTGATACTTGAGGATATTCCCCCTTATGGACTATTGCAAAAAAAATTTGCTTTTTGGCCATAAAAAATTGCATTTCAAAGCTTTATTTTGAAATTTTTTTCTCTTCCTACTTTGTAATACTTTGTTATAACAATGAACCATTTGGGTTTCAGAACAAGATTTTTTTGAAATTTTGGTGAATTTATAAATATTTCTCTATGTTTTGCTCTTCTCAAAGGGACTATGGTAATGTAAATTATAAAAGTTTTTTACAAAGTGGTTTTAAGTATTGATTTTGGGTGTGGTAATTCTCAAGCTAAGCATCTATATCATACTAAAGTATATAAACTAAACTATTCATATATATAAAAAAAATTCTTGAATTTTGAAGTTGAGATCCCCCCATGGGCATGCAATGAAAAAATCAACTTAACACTTTTATCACATAGATCTCACAAATAGTAAACAATTTTGAATTGAATTTTTTTGTACATGATCTATTTGAAGGAGAAATTTAGATCCTATGGCCACAATTGTCATTTCTTACAAAATTTTCCATCAAAAATCTTGATCTGAAAGTATACATTTTCAAAAATTTGGGGGCTCAAAATGCCAAGAATTTATAGTAGTTAAAGTTAGAATTTGTGGAAATAAAGAAAAAAATATTGAAAATGGAAAATTAATTCAAAACAAATATTTCTAATGTAAAATGTAAATTTTTTTCATTGGCTTGCTAGTTAGTAAAGCATAAAAAACAAAAAGCAATATACCATTGGTACAAATAATATCAACAATGCTATTTTGTGAGTGTGTAAGCATGAGCCTATGAGTGTTGAGCAAGGATTATGTGTGCATTGAGCTTAGAAATTTGAAGAAGCATTAGAAAACTTAATAATATTTCTAAAAACAAATTTCATTTTAAGCTTTGGATCAAAATTTATTATTTTATTAAATTTTAGTACCTACTACCATAGACCTATTACCGTGGATATGTAAAATTCAAATGAAAATTCTAATGTTCAATCTTGTCTTGAAGTATACACTTTAAAGATGAAGAATCCAATTGATGTGAAAGATGAATGGAGATAGAAATAAATTTGTTTCGAATATCGGTTGATCATTGTCCTATAACAACATGGATCCTCTTGGGATTGATGGGAAGGTACCAATAATTTTTTTCTGGATGTGATGTTATTAGATTTGTTTAGATTTTAGAAAAAAAAATTATTGATTAGATTTCTTTATGTATAGAAAGAACTTAGCCTCGCCAAGTTTCACTTTTGTTGATCACTATCTTATAGTAGTGTGGATCTTCTTGGTACTGATGGCATGGGGGAGGTACCTATACATGTTTTAATGTGTCGGTAATCAACTTGTTAAGATTTTAGAAAATATTGTTAAGATTGTTAAGATTTAAAAAAAATATTTGGTTGATAAGGATTATTTTTGTAAGGAATGAGCTTAGTTACACCAAAATATTGATTAGTTGATCATTATCGTCTTGTGGAACCTCTTGGGGATCCAACTCATCCATCTTGATCAAATGGTCATTTGGTTGATTACTCCCTTTTTGCAGCTTGGTACCCCTTGATGTTGATAAGAGCCCCCCAATTGTGGACAAAAAATAAACAAATGGCATATCAAGGTGTAATAGGTCCACAATAATAGGTATTAATAAAATTTACTATAAATAGGAAATTTTAGCCAAAATTTTTAGATGGAATCTCTAAAAATTTGTATTCTTATAGGTTCACAAGCTTCCATGCTCATAAAATAGCAACCCTACCTGCAATATTATCCTATTGAATATTAAAATATGTTTCCATGAAGTTCTTTGCGAACTAATATCAAATATCATTGGAATCACATCCAAACTGGCCTCTTATTCAAAGTAAGCTTTCAAAAACTATGATTTCATATGATGATTTTCATTCTCACTTTATGGTTTCCAAGAATCTTTTCAAAAAAATTGTTTTGCAACCATAATGAATTGGAATACTAAATGATTGCTCTTTGTTCTCAATATTATCTTCATTGGTTGCTTGGTGTCTACAAACCTAACCATTTTATTTCCGAAACAATGATTACACTAATATTTTTTTAACAATTGTAGACACAAAATTAGGTTCATTAGGACTTCAATACACACCTACAATATTTACCAAAACAAATACTCTAGGATTATTTTCCAAGAACCATTTCAAGCAAGAGTAAACTACTAAGTACAACTTTTTCATCTATAACCAAGTTCATAAATTTTGCAAATATGTAAGTGAAGAGAGATGCTACAATGGAATAGTAGCTCAAAAAAGTTATGGAAATCACAGAAAATTGTTTAGAAAATGTAGTGTTCTTTACAAAACAAAGGAAGTTGTAGAATCAATGGATAACAATGTTAAATATTGTGAAAATTTGTATAGCCTATGAAGAAGAGTGTCAAAACTTTTGGGAATGACTTGTTGAACTTGTCAAATGTTAGATACCTCATTCAAGTGCCAAGTCCCTTAGGTTTCCAAAATCAATAACTCTTCCAACATGTGTATAATTTGTGATAATTCATAATTTTTCTTTATTTTAGATAAATGAAAGAATGGACTTAAATATAAACACATACAAAAAAAACAAATTAAATCAATTTCCAGCATTTCACATACACCATTCCTTTTACTTATTGTTGGTGCTACATTGGATATATTAGTTGAGTTGTCAATATATAACATGAATTGATGCAATCATTGTTGTTCTAAAAGTACATAACATTTTTGAAAGATGACAAGTCTCTTTCCACAATTCCACCTAAATAAATATGCCTACCATGTATTTCAAGGACTCTCTTTCATTCAAAATTCTTCTATCAAATTTGTGTCTTAGGTTCTATATCCTCAATTGAATACCTTTATTCTAAATTAAATAGAGACCCTATAAATTTTAATCAAGAATATGATTAATTGGAGGCACCACCAAATTTCTTAAGGTGTCAACACCTATTATAAATACTTTATGGTTTGCTAAACCATTTGCAACATACATTCATTTTGATGATGAAACTCACATAACATTATCCAATAGTGGTAGTAGGGTAACTTTCAAGGTTTCTTGTCAAATTAATAATGTCCATTCATGAACATGGAGATTACCATGCAGAAATTACAATTGTGGAGGAACTTTGACATCAGTATCACTTTCTTCTCATTGAAGAGACTTGTTCCACACACATGGTCCCCAATTTCGACATTGCTTCCTCACTTTTTAATTGAAAATCCAGTCAATTAACATTCTACCTCCTCTTTTATTAAGGGAAATCTTTTGCCTTCGTGAATAATATTATGTTGGACCCATCATATTTTATGTCGCAATTAGAGCACCATCACAAATTGGCACTCATACCTTATATACACATGTACGTGCCTAGTCCTTGCAAATTGCAATCACCTGAAGCTGAAAATGAACAAGGGCATGTACATGAACAAGTGGATGGTGCATAACCTAGTTGAGTGTTAACTCTAGATATGAAAGTTGGTGATTGGATTGGATGTACTTTTGAAACTCCAGTTGTACACATACACTTGCCAAGGAAATCACAGCGTGAAAGAATTCCTGAAGCTCTATAAGGAATTGCGGAACAAAAATCTATACAAATACAAGATTCATTGGGAGGAACCATTGGAGCACTTATTGGATTAGTAATAGTTAGAAACTTTGAATCATTCAATAGAGGCTCAAGTTTAATTGCTATAATACCACCTTGTATCATAAATAACGATAGCATTGAAATAAATAACATCAACTTAATCATAGCCATGATGATAATTTATGTAAAGTGAAAAAAACTATGATAGATTGAAAAAGGACTATACAACTAATACATGGGAAAACAAATAATAAAACACAATTATGTGTAATTAGTTTATTTAAGAAATTGAAAATCTCTTGATTGAACTTAAATTTAAATTTATACATATCTATAGTAGAAGTGCAATTTTGATGGATGAAATTCTAAAATCAACAATTATATTTTTAGCATAATATTATAAAAGTAAAGTGTAATATGAAGTTTTTCAAAACTAAACTTGAGTAATATCTATTATTAACTGGAAGTAGGCCTCTTTTATGATCCTCTTTATTTTTATATGTGTAACTTGTGAAACCATTTTGTTTCTAAAATTAACATTTGCTTTATAAATTTAGAATTTTTAGTAATAGATCTTATTACATATCCTATTATTATTCTAACTTTTACCTTTATGTGTTGTGCATAAAACAAGCATTCAACAATTTGTGAACAATGGACTAGCATGGGTCAAGCTAGCAAAACATAAAATAATTTATTATAAAATAAATGATAAAATAAACGATAAATGATGAAAAATAATAATTCAATGAAATAAAAAGGTATCAATAATGATGCAAAGATTACAGACATTATATCATGTATTTATTTAAGGCCATCTAATAACCCAAATGCTAAGATATGAAACTACAAGACCAAAAGCCAATATCAAAAAGAAAATGAAGAAAGTAGGACTTAAAAAACTTGTAATAATGAGTTTATGAGACTACCTTAGTAATGAATAAGTTAAAGGACAATAAATAAAAATGCCCTTTATACTACAACATTCCAAATTAAATCTTGAAAACAACCTATAGTTGAATCCTAAGAATTCCCAAGGTTCTCTTGCCTTGGAAATCACTTGAAAATCAACCATTTCTATAAATTGGATATATATTCTTGTAATTTTTTTGGTAAATTAGTCTGTATGATGATAAACAAAAAGAAATTGTACAAAATAAATGTTTTTTTGTATGTTGAGAATGACTATAGGAGACTTATATATATTAAATACATATATATCTCAAAAAATTTATTTTATTTTTTACCAAATAGTTTAATAAATATCTGAGAAGTTATATTCAAGATTCATAAAGAATATTGTAGTAGAAAATTTTATTCAATGGTTTGCAATGGATTAAAGCTCAAAAGGAAATTACCTATTTCACTTGAAATGATTGCCTATTAACACCAACCTAATAGAAAGGGAATGACATTTGTTTTAGTAGACTATGGACTTATCTACTTACCATGCTATAAATTTAACCCCTAAAGGACCAAACGGTGTTTTTTGGCAACATAGCAATTTCGGGCAGCTCACTACGAATGGAATTTTTATTTTTTTTCTTTGAAATTTTCACACAATATGTGCCCAAGGAGTAGCTTTAAAACCCAACAATTTTCATAACTTTTGAATGCATGGTCAAAAAGTTATTGTATGATATGTTGTTTTCATTGCTCGGCGGGCAGCCTGGGCAGCAGAAAAAACTTCTTTAAAAATCACTTTTTAAAAAAATAAAAATTTGAAATTTATTTTCTTGATTTATATATACATGGAAAGCTTTGAATCATACCATTTTGATTTATGAGATGAAAGTTATGAAGAGTTTTAGTTGTGGGTAGTTTGTGGGTAGTAATGGAATCTCTACCCCAAAATAAACTTTGAAGACCTTTATTTAACTCAATTTTCAACATTTTAGGAAAAAAAATAAAAAATTTCGGTGTAGATTGTTTATTATAACATTATCACCTTTGGGATTGGCATTTTTCAATTCCATAAATAAATTATTAACAATTTAGTATTTTGAATCATTCTCTACTTCTTTCTACTTGCTAATTTTTTCCTATATGTTGTACAATTCCAAATGATCTAAAAATTTTCAAGAATGTATCCAACATGATTTGGAGAATGAATCCAAAGAGTTACAACCATTTTGGACATTTTTTCATAATGATCTGACCTTGTGAAGTGCATCTGCCCGGATTTTCGCAGGGCCAAAAAATGGCTTTTTGTCACATCAAATGCTAATATCTTGCAATCTACACGGTGGAAATTTCTGAAATTTTTACCACATCTTCCCAAAACAGTTTAATACAAGATCCTATGGTTACATTTGTCCAAAAATGTATTTTTTCTAAAATTTGGTACTTGTACTAGAGATGACAGTTTTGGAGCATTTTTGGTGAAAACATACTCAAATACCTTTAGGGGTTAAAAAAAGAAATCATACTTTGTTCCAATTTTTCATTGGCTAAGTTTGTTTTGCAATTCAAAATGCAATGTGTACACATTGATTTCCATGACTCAAATGTCGCTTAAATTGGAGTTTTTGTTACCTCAATAGTTTTTTGGGGTTCTTTTAATATTATGGAAAGATAAATTAACAAGTTGTAAGGAAGAAATACCTTTTCGAAAAGAAAAAAATGGGTCGGTGAAACTATGGGAAATAAGATGCAACCATAAAATGCTTGCATGGATTTTTAGGGGGCAATATTCCATTTTGACTCCTACATATGACCTCTTATTCAAGAATACTTTAATTACAATCAAGACATGACCCAATCTAATTTTCTACATAAAACCACAACATCAAGGACATGTGCTCTAGAGATTCTTAAAAGATTTGACAACTTTTGCCAAATAACTTTGGAAAAAAAGGGAAAATAGTGACAAAGTTTTCTCTATAGTAGTAGTAAAGTGAACAATATTGTTTTATGCATAGGTATATGGTTTGCAACAAATTTTGCTATATGATTTTGGAAAAAAGGGCTCCTATATAGTAATTTATTTTATGAAAAAGGTATATATATATATAATTGAGCGACAAATTTTTGGTGACAACATATTCTAGTTTCTTTAAAATGTCAAACATCACTCAAGGCTTCTCAACTTCTTCAGAACATTGGTTGTAAATGAGTCAACCTACTTTGATTTGGAGGATGAAAATTTTACAAAAATGAAGAATCTAGTTTCTAAGAACAACAAGATGGATGAGAATCTAAAACAAATGCATTCTTTTTAGATTTTAAAAAACAAACAAAAAATTGTCTTTTGAACTCTATTAATTCATCTTCAAATATGAGGGTTTTACATGGACAAAATCAATTATTTATACCCTGAAAAATATTACAAAATATGTATATATAATTTCTTAAATCCAAAAATGGATATAATCAATGTAATTTTTGCAACATCCTTACAAACTATTTGAATCATTCTAAGTCATTTAAATTTTTTGGATTCATCATAGGTCCTTTGCAATTTAGATCTCTTAGATTGAATGTACCAATTCAATATTGTCAAGAACTAAAGAGATATTGAGCCACTTTGTAATCCAATTAAGATATAATTCTATGACTCCTTCAAGTTTTATGATAGAGTGTGTTTCTTCCATCCATTCTACTCATGTTACAAGAACTTTTCCTAAAACCTGGTCTACCTTTTTCTTGCATAAGATTTCCATTTTTAATTTAATTTTGGAATATTACAAATTTTGAAATTTTGAAAATCAGAAAAGTATATAGGCATCATTGCATCACACCCTCAATAATTTAGTTTTAAAAATAATGATTTTTTTTCATTTCCCCCCATTTGCAATAAAAAATTTGATGGGAACATTTTTTATTTTCATAGGCCTTGAAGAGTGAAGGCATCATGGTGATCTCAAAAATACTTGTGTGTCATGTATCAATATCATAGTGTTCTTTGAAAGAACTTCAAGGCACTTGTTCATATTTATTAAAAACAAGATGTGACAGTTTCAATTTTACATTACAAATTTTGTAACAATGTTTGTCTTTTTACTTATGTAATGAATGATATCTCTTGAATGTAGTGTTATTGAAATTATGTGTGAAATTACATTTTAGAAATCCCCATGATCTTTATTTCTTTGCTTTGAATACTATAACCACATTTTTGAAGTGAATGATTTTGCTTAGAATTCAACAATTCTATTTTTATTCATGTATGGTCTCAAGCATGAAATCACTTCCAATTACTTCACTAAATTATAATATCACTGTAGTATCTGAATTTCATTAGTGTGAAAATATTATTTATATATTCAAAAATCGTGGGAAAAAGTAAGTGCCAAAATCGTAGTTTGCATCATTACAACATCCTTAATAGGACCAATAGATATGCCCACCAACTATAACAATAAAATTTCACTTCTTTATAATTAGAATTTGAAATTTTGATCATTAGAAGCGCATTCAATAATACTTTGTCTAGGTATAAGAAAATTCAAATTTAGGCATTAGACAATGAAAATAAGTTGTTTCAAAAGCACTTGAAAAGAAAAAAAATTATAGAAGTGTTGTCAAATCATGGTAACCTAATATGAAAATTTTTGGAGTGCAATGGACTTAATTTTACTTAAAAAAACGTGATTTGATAGCACTCCCTAGAGCAATCCTATAATTTTTGTCTTTTAGTATGTTTTTGAAATACTTTGTTTTCATAGTCCAATGTCTAAATTTGAGTTTTCTTGAACCTATTCAAAGTATTTTTTAATACACTTTCAATGATCAAAATTTCAAGGTCTAATCATAAAGCAATGAGAAGTTAGAAGTTTATTTGGAGGGGCAATATATTGGTCCTATAGAGGACACCTTTAATGTGATTGTAGTGGAAATCCATTCAATTAAACATTGAATTGAGGAAGGAGTACTTAATTATGACACCAAGGTTTACAATCAAAACAAGTAATGCTCTTATATAGGTAGGAAATAGGTCAACAACCCTTAACATTGGAAGGACACTAAATTAAAAGTGGCCTATGGATCTTTCAAGATCACTAGAGATAATTATGAAGAATACACCTATTAGTCAAATGATTAGATCATTTTTGTCAATATACCTTAATAATAGGTCTTGTCCTTCTAAAATACCTTAGTGATACCTTGGCATGGTAGGGGGCTAAAAAAACCCTTGGACATAAAGAATCACCTCTATAAAGTAGACCAACCCATTTTTGCCAACTTCCTATTTTTGCCATACTATTTTGGGCCCCATCTCTACCATAAAAATCATCTATTTTGATTTACTTTTCTAACAATTTCAATGCATTGATTCCAACGTGGGTAACGTGGCAATTCTTGATTGGTGGATACTCAAGTGCTAATAGGTACATAAAATGACAGTTATAGGTTATCTTAGGACATTTATGACTCTAGTCTATAGGCAGTTTTGTAATCTCAAGCAAACCACTTTAGAAATTTATAGAAATTACAATTTTCATTGGAAAATTATAATTCTAGTTGGGTTTGATTCGTGAAACATGCACACACCTACGAAAAATATATGCCCCTCTTGGAATTGGTCCCAATTTACTCGAATTGCAAATTAGGGTGGTAATAGGCTAGTCTACCTTAATTAGCTCTAAAATGGACCAAAGAAATTGACCTCTATAGTCATTGAATGGATCAAGGAAAAAAAATATTATTTGTAGCAAGAGCCATACATTCTCCTTGCTTTCCCCATTTCTCTTTACAAATTGCAAGTGAATAGTTTATGGAAGACCTAGGGTCATAAATAGGTGCCAACAACACCTCATTTGAAAACTCATCCATAATTCAACAATGCTTCAAAAAATATGAAACCACTTGTGCTACATTCCACATCTATTTCTCTTTGTCTGAAAAATGAAAAATGAGCTAAAAATATTCTCATCCAAGGAAACATATGAGAAAGGCAGACCAACCCTCATGAGCGGTTTTGAGCCTCCTACCTTATTTTTGGCAAAATGCCTTGGTATGCAGGAAAACACACTTATTAGCGTCCAGCTTTTGACCTCAGTGTCCTTCCAGGAAAAAATTTTCCATAATAGGTGTGCTAATCACAAGGAAATTTTCGATTGTTCCCATGTGGGAAATGGGGAATTTTCTACGCCAACGTATAGGTAGGTAGCAGACATGAACAAACTGTTATACAAGTTCATCCGGGAATTGTCAAAAATGGAAAATCATCACCATTTCCCACTCCTTAAAAACGGTTCAAAAGTTAGTTCCCTGTGGCTTGGTGGGAAAAATAATGCGAGTACCAGTAATCATGGCAAAATCTAATGCAAACAACAAGGAAAAAAATTCTATGGCTGAACTCTCCAACTCGGTGTCCACACACTTTTACCCAACGCATAATGTCCTGTGCCACTCGAATCAGCAGGAAGGATTGACATAAACCATTTCTGTCTTCTCAAATCACAGATACCGATTGTTGACTGATTGGGAGGACCTACCAGAAAACAAATGTAGTCAAGACCGGCTGCACAATCATACTCTCTCATCGAAGTCTCACTTTCAAACAGGTTCATGAAGATATCACCTGGCATCTTGGTCACCGGATTGAACTCTCCTGTTGGAAAACCGTTCTCAATGACAACCTCGTAGATCTCTATGGTCTTTGCTGCCTCCGCTGCTCTTGTCACAGCATAACTGCACCATTGAAAATAGGGTTGATCTCTGGGGTGAATTACACTCCACGCTAACTTAAACCATGGCAATAGTATCATAACTCTCATCAAAATCAAAAACTTGGTTTGTCACCAATGACTAGGTGATTAGTCCACCATGCTCAAGGACTAGACTGAAGGAACAAAGCAAAAGCCCTTGAAAATGCTGAAGATGAAAATTGTTATATATTAGGCTTACACTGGACCTCCAGTTCGACACTGCACGACGCGTGGAGCTTGCAGAGGCTCAAGGTGAGGCAGACCCTCTTCACCTAGAATTTCAAAATCGATTGAGTGCCATTTGAGAGTCGATGCTTGAACAAAAAATATTTTGTTAGTCCAAACAGGACAGCTCCGGCCCCTATCTGCTGCAGCAGCAGTAACTTGATATTGCCCACGACTACTCATCCGCTTAGTCCCTTTCGTCCAGTTCGTGTCCCTCTTCACAACCGTCGCTTCCTCAATCTCCTCTTGACCCCCAAGGTAGAAACCTTCCTCCTGCCTAGCAAGCCCCGTCTTTGCATAAGCTGGAATCCGAGATCTCCCTACCGCCATCCCCGATATCCATGCATCCGAGCGTGAATCATATGTCATGAAAACGAGCTCGTCACTTGCTGGGGAACGTAAGCTCGAAAGCTCGTGATGGCCGCCCACCACATGAACTCTGTATCTCAATCTGCTCTTTGAAGTCCTCTTGTCGTTGAGACTACTGGAGCCGTTGCCCTTCAGAATCTGCAAGCATGCAATTTTGTCGTCCAACTTTTTATTTGTGTGACGAGGTAAGAATTTGAGCTCTTCAGTGAGCGGATTGCACACAACCAAGATCGATTGTTGAGGATAAAGTATATGATTATAGTCTTCGGCATGTGGTATGGGCGGTGTATGGAGATTCCTTTTCCGAGGCTGACTTCCACCATTGACGCAAAGGAGTCCCCCGTCTCCTGCTATGATGTCCACTACATCATTGGGCAGAAAACCGATCCCAGGCATTGCAAGCCATTCTGAATGCTTGCCATGGGATTCGAGCTCTGGCAAACTCAATTGGTCGTTGTTATATGCAAAGATCTTCCCATTCTCCACGTTTACAATGACCGGAAAGTGAGATCCATAGGAACCATGCGTCGCAACGTCGACGTTGGAGAAGAGACGCTCATCCCAGCGGATGATGTTAGCTTCACCTTTCGACGCAGAAAGAAGACAAGAATCGGATTCTGCCCTAGACTCGGAAAGATCTTTATTGAGCTCATCTTGGGATTCATCCCATGCATCGGCTCTCATTAGGGTACCTATTGCCTTGGCCCCTAAGGAGCCTTGAAATTTCCAAACAATATCAGTAGCGCTAGCTTGGCTTCTAGTAGAAAACCATTTCTGCACTCTTTGTAGTCGTTCATCAGGCAAATCAACTTGAGCAGCAACACTGACAAAATTGACAGAAATACTCGTTGTAGAACCTTGATGGACGACCATGGGATGCAGTGATCGTCCAGTTCCAAGGATGATGGTCTGTGACTCATTGTCCGCTTCATGATCGATCACGTCCACAGCTGCCTTGGACCAGCAACAGGACATTGGCAATAGTGAGACCCGTCAGTGTCGTCCCTATCGAGATCATCCACCCTAGTGCTAGTCTCCCATCGAGACTCAACCACGAACTTTTCAGCAACCTCTCTCCTATATGATGCGCCCAACTGCTTGTCACAAAGCACACGTCCATACTCCAATAGCACGTCTCCTAAAACCTCCAAGAGTGGTTTAAATGCATGATCAGGTACACACCATCTCTGAAGGTGGAAACCCCCCGTCAATGAAGCAGCTGCTGTATTACAAGAAACGAGAATCCTCCTTCAAGTCGAACGGAAGTAGTCCTGATAGAGCACTCTCTGCATATAAAACCTGAAGAAGATTAGATGCAGAAGCGACATGACGCGTTGAACCGTGGTATTACAGGACATATACCAAAAGCCATTAATGTGTAAACCACCGTGCAAAGCAGGGCAAAGTAATGTGCAAAGCTTTACAGATAAATCAGATTCAGAAACCTCAGATGGTTGAGCAGACACGCTTGATACATTCTTGGAAAGAAAATTACGTCATCTAAGATGTGTAGAGATAGTTAAGCTGCACACTGCCACCCTTTCGTGAACGGTGGTAACCGGGCGACAAGGAGAGCTCGAGTAAGATATATTTTTAAAGTCTTTTGCATTCAGTAACTTGACCTTTGGGATCCATCGACTTCGTATCCTTAGTCCAAGTGACCTCGCGACTCACTCATATATTCAAATTACGAAAGTACTAGTCTCCCGTGCGTGCATAATAAAGGCAAGATTATAATAGCCTTGCCATCACTGACCTTGCCTTAAGACTACATCGCAGATCAATAATTTAACTACTCACCACGACAGAAAGTTTGAAAGGTTTCTTGAAACTAGTCGAGAGAATCGAGCTCTCTGACGTAGCTACTGAATTCACGAAGGAAACCTGATATGAACAGACTACCTGAGAAAGTGAGCAAAAGTACATGAATCCACACGTATCTCACCAAAATGATTTACAATGAATTAGCATCTGCATCTACCGTTATTGAGAAATCCAGGGGAAAGAGTCCTCTAGATGAGTACTCAAACGCTCTAATTCTATCCTATTACACTTTCGCAAGAGCAATGTGGTTAATTGATGGGGTAGAAGCTTCAAATCTGCTTCCCCTCGCCCCATAATAATTAGATTACTCTGCTTGAAGAGGTGGTGCTTCCTGAGCAGAAAGGTTTTTGTAGCCCAAAATTTGGTAATTAGGTCTATCCTAATGGGGTCAAAATCTAGTAGCAAAGACGGCGACATCAGCTGATTTAGCCATTATTTACCACAGTCGAATGTCTAAAGAACAGGACAAAGCTCAAACCATTCAAAAGAGAACTCTCAGATCGTACCGAATTGCTGATGTTCACGGTTCAGACCAACATTATATTCTTGGTGACCTCCACACGTACTAATAACTAAAGACGGCGCACGTTGTGCAGCATGAGTTGGTGTGGAAATCAGAATGGGCGAGATGTATGCATGGACACATGCTCTCCAGGGCTACTGGATCCATCTATATGGCAGGAGCTACCTCCGCTCCTCATAGCCCTAATAATTTCAAAACTTCCAATTGTGAAGCTCATCAAAGTGGTACAACAATGTGGAAGATTCATAAAACAGCAGGTGATGGATGACCCACCTGAACTCTTGCGGATACATCGGTCTGCTGAATGCTTATTTCCAATCTTCAATGTGCCTGGTAGTGCCTGGATGTCGACATTTGATGTGAGGTTCCAAAACTGGTCGCCAATGCCTGAGCTCAATTTCCTCCCCTGCAATGTACAACACGTGCTCACGGGAGGAGGAGGATTGATGTGTGTTACCAGCAGTCATAATCAGCAATATCGTCCGGAGACAATGAAAGAGGAGGACTGGATGCGCTTCCCGTCACAACCAATTCTTGTCATTTGCAACCCTCTGACCAGGGAAACTCGAATCCTGCCTCCGATGCCAGGCGCTCTTAAGTTTCCCGTTGCACACATGAAGACGAGCGCATGCACCGGCAACTACGCACTGTACCTCGCCGGTTGGAACGAACAGGCAGATGAAATGGTGGTTACAGTCTATGCTTCCAAAGCACAAGCATGGATGGGATGGAGGTCGCTTCCCAATGGCTTGAGGCCAACCAAAACGACGTCCCCAGGGGAAGCCTCCTGCGCTGTAATTGGTAATGAGATGTGGCTTGCTGGAGAGCTCCGATGGGCAGGTGTCTGGGAACCACGCATCCTCTGCTTCGACTTCTGCACTCAGAATTGGAAATCTGTTCTCCACTGGCTTCCGAACTGTGAACCACCAAGAGTGGTAGAAGCAGATACTCGCTTATATGCAGTGACAAGGCTGTCGGAGAAGCCTTACAGCCTCCATATCTTCGAGATCATCGGGGCGTGCGAAAAAACATGTCCATATAGCAATGTCGAGGAAGTGGCTCAGATGCCGCACAATGTATATTGCAGCTTCTTCGAACTGGAAGTTAGACAGTCCTATCCCGGACTTGTCAAATGGGATTGCCGGGCTGGCAAAGGCTTTATCTTTTTCCACAACGTCTTGTCTGGGCGTATTGCCTGGTATCATGTTAGGGCTGCAATGAGGGGTAGGGAGAAGTGCTGGGGCATTATAGACGGCCAGGCACCCAAATTCGAATCCAATTATACATCGATGGTCAACTGCATGTAGCAACCTTCGTTTGCCACATCGGTTTGATTATCTTGTTACTGAGTCTATCGCGGCTAAGGTTAAGTGTGTCCCGGATAGGACACCTCAGGTCACCTAATATTTTGAGTACCATTCCTTGGTAATAGCAGCGTGTACCTCGAAACGGATTCCAACAGGAATGACAAAGACGTTAAGATATCAATATCAGATGCAGAAAAGCTTGAAGAAATACATGTCACTAGCCCAGTGACAAAAACTATTAGCAGTGACCCGGTGCCTCCTTCTCGTGTGACTGTATATTTCATCTCCTGTTTCCCTTCCTCACTCGAAAGGAAGCACCATAGACCCCCGAAAGCTGTCAATGTAAATATATTCATAGTGGATATCAGACAAAAGCAACGACCAATACAAGAAGGTCTAAGTTTCATAAGGAGACACCAAACGCTATTTAGACCCTGCACGGGCGCGCACTCATCCATCCCCTGCCAGACCCAACATATGCAATTCTCGCTGCAAGTGATGATTTTATTGTAGAGAACCAAATGCCTGCCTTCCATGAGACCCGCCAAGCACACGTATAGCCATTTTGATTTTCTACAATTTCTCGTAGGCACAATCAGCCTACAAACACTTCTACACCACCGGATGTAACATAGACCTAGGGCTTGAAAGGTGGACGCACGAGAGCTTCCATAAGATACTAGGAACGGGTGCTGCTCAGCTGCGCGCCCCCCCCCCTAAAAATGTACATCTCTGGTACATTCTCTCCAGAGAACATACACTGGTTGTCACCTGCGCAGCAATTGAACTAGGTACCGTAAGTTCGTGAAAATTTGTGGTAGATGTCAAAAACCTGTTCAAACCAAGGCCGGCGTCATAGAAGACCTTGGGCTACATCCCTGTCGTAATGATGCCATCAATGCGGAACCTGCCCATTCATCCTTCAAAAAGTCCTGTGAGCATAGATCTCTTATTAGATATTGATTTTCCAACACTAATGCATGTGACCTGAAAAGAATCGTCGACTTTGAAGCGAATACCAGTAATGCAGTGCAAAAACTTAGAAAAATGGTATTGATCGTCCGAGCAATTACCTCTCAAATTCGTCTCAGACCCCGCGATTACATTAAATATTCTGAAGCAGAGGAACTGAAGTCAAAACTCCGAATCGAAGCCAATGTTCCAGAAACCTTCGGGAGTTGCAGGAGGGAGATCGCGGAACCGATGACGAGATTTTTCAAGATGATTGCACCGAGATTCCGCCATGCCTTGAGCATTGCCAGCGAGCACGGCATCATAAAATTTCTTGCACAATTTACACTCTACTCCTTGCAGGTTCTCCCTCTCAGTTTTCTTTCTAACAGGCTCCACAAATTTAAACAGAGGCTTCCCCGAAGGGTCCAGCGGTCTTTTTCTATTTACCGCCATTGCTGTAGGGGTTCCTGTAAAATTCACCCCGTTATCGAGTTACTTCACAAAGGTGAAACCGGCAACAATCTAGCCAGACCTAAATAAAAGTAAAGATAAGTGATTCTATTTTCGAAGACAGTCGTTCGACTACGTAAACTGTTCCAACAAGGAAACAGAAATGTTGCATACCAGAGATTTCGACAGCCTGATGTGCTTTACCCTCGAATCCGGCATCCAGGCCTCCAGCTGATTTATTCTTTGCTGTAGGAATTTCAGCAATTCTTTATAGAGTCAGTCTTCAGCACTTGATCACAGAAAAACCGGGTGCTAATCTAGCCAAACTGATGACACGATCAAGAAGCGAATCTATTTTCGATGCCAGAAATTGGACTACACGAACTGCTCCAAAGAAGAAAGAGCAATGTTGCTTACCAAAGAGATCAACAGCCTCATCTGATTTACCCTCGAATAATGCATCCAGACCTCCAGCTGATTTGTTTTTTGTTAAAGGGACATGAGTCATTCCATTGAAGGATTCCTTTTCAGCCTTAACTTTCGCTTGAGGATCACGAGAGCCAGGCGTCGAAGCAGTAGATCCAGTAACAACCTCAGCCACAGCTCGAGGCAGAATTCCAGGAGTGCTCGGGCCATTCAAGTCAGAAGAAATGGGATTAGGTGAGCTAGCATCTCCCCCTTGAGTCGGTGTGTCCCCAGGACTATATCTACGAATC
Organism: Straminergon stramineum; assembly: GCA_963920665.1. NCBI lineage: Eukaryota > Viridiplantae > Streptophyta > Bryopsida > Hypnales > Calliergonaceae > Straminergon > Straminergon stramineum. Next base: position 1,402,869 of record OY987272.1, read on the forward strand.
TTCGAAGGCTTTTCCGAGCTGGCTTCCAGAGCAGCCTGAACTTGACCCGGATTAAGAATCAGATGTCCAACATCCCCTTTCGACCCTATCCGTGTTTGCAAATAGTTATACTGACTCTTCAAACCTTTGTACTCCTTCGACAGACGGTTCGTTTTCTGTTTCCAGTGCTCGACATCCAGACGCAAACGTTGAATTTCTTCAGCACTTCTCTGATCGCTGTAGATATTCTCCTTCCCAACTCCTAGCTTCATAGACGGCGTCCGAGCCCTAGCAGATTCCGGCGTTATCGGCGCCAGAGCTTTCCTACTCCAATCGCGCTCAGACGACACTTTCAAATCAATCTCTTCAGAACCAGGATCATTATCACAAAGCCGAGGAGAAGCAGATACCGCTCGTAATTGCTCCACCTCCGACCTCAACTTCCTTACCTCACTCTCCATACACTCACGCTCACGCGCCCAAGCCACCTGCTGCTCCTCCATCCATTTGAAAAACTCCATCTGGCTCTGCAAGTCCCTCTGGTTCCTATGAAAATCTCCCATAGACTTCAATTCCATCCGCTCCAGGCGCTCCCGTTCTTCAGCAAAGCGACGAGAGATCAGTGCTGCTCTGTTTTCACGAGAATCCTCGCCACCAGGCGGCGCTTGGTCCTCCTCCATGGCGGCACTGCGAAAGAAATGAAACAAAGCTCAAACCTCGTGTCAAAGAGATGCGAGCAGGGAGATGATGAAATGTGAGACGATGCACAGAATAACAGACACGAGGCTCACGGCAGAATGACGGAATGGCGATGGGGGGGATCGCACATCCAGCCTGCGAGGGAAACTGTGACGAAAACCAATTTTCAAAAGCTTCAGAGTGAAGGGACAACGCCAGGCTTGATGCACGCCGGGTGTCAGCCTTGGTGTGACTCGGGCCGGTCGTCTCCCGGTGCTAGCCTCGGGCAAATTGATGTAAGGTAGGAGGCTCTTGAAGTGTGCACCAAAGGGGAAATGAACCTCTGTAGGAAAATCAGTAGAGCGCAGTATTTTTCATGCATTTATGGTAGAAAGAGAAAAGAGAAAAAATTCATTGACAATTTAAATCATAATTTTTTGCCTTCAAATGAATTAAATATGAATTTTCAAAGTGAAAGGTGCATAGGTCACTATTGGTGCTCATAGACTGAATCAATCTTAATCAAAATCAGCCTTTGAATGGAGCACTTCAAACTTAGGAAGTTTCTATAATTTTGGCTCTCAGAGAATGATCTACATCATGCTTTCAATTATTTTAGCCTTACATCAATGTATATTTTTCTCAAAGGTATTTAAGAACACAATTAAAAAATAAAAAGTGCATTGAAGGAACTATGATCCATTTTTGAAACTCTCTGCACTATTCATGACAGTTCTACTACATGATTGTAAATGCCCACTCACAATTCAAGCCTCCTACCTTATCAGGATGATCACCCATTTCTGATCACTTAAGCAATTCAACCTATTTGCGGCATGGAAAAAGTTCAAGAAAAAATTTTCCCGTGTAGAGAATTAGATTTCAAAAGGATTACATAATTTCCTAAATTTTTTCCCTTAAAAGCAAAATTATCATGAATTTTTTTCATGAAGATTCTATGTGTCCCATTCTTGATATGTAGGTAAACCTGTTTCCAACCATATACACATTGTGATCATCTAAACTTTCAATGTACACCTCTTCGACATTTTTGTTGTCCTTGAGGTCTTTTGATGCATGAGTTCTCCACCTAGAATTCACCTGATTAAAAATGGAACAATCTAAACTACAAGAATGGGAGGTTGATTGGAAATGGGTGCAGGAATGGGTGATCTCTTTCATGGTCGTTTAGAGGTTAAGGTAACTACACCTAAAATTGCTCGAATAAGCTATGTGGCATAACTATCATGTTCTAGAAATTGAACAACAATTATTGCATAGTGGTGAAGGATTGAATTGAAATGCAAATGTCTTCATGATTTTGGGGCGCATTGTGAATTAGTTGTAAATTTTCAAAGATGCAAGGTTTAGGGTGCTATAGGTGTCATGTAGGTGATGCACATGAAGACTGAATGACACTAGTAGTATCAAAACATGTCATAGAGAAGAAGTTAAAAAAATAGAAAGTGGACCCAAAATTGCCCACTTGCAAGGTTGCCACCTCTACAATATCATAAATTGAGAGTTGAACACTACTCAAAATGGTCCCCAATTCCACCTTACACTTGTCTTTGTAATGCAACCCATTTGAGGTATCCTCTCTATTCAAGTTCCCTTCAAAAATAGAGGTCAATTTCGAGGAGAGGTCTATTTTAAGAGTAGTTACTATAAGTCTTTTCACACTTGGTACAAATCAAAATTCTCATGTACTAGGGCATACAAACAAACAAAGTGAACAAACTCATTTAAGATATAAACTGGTGTGCCTTGTACCATTGCCACAAACAAAATGAAAGTATAATTAATTTTCTCATTTTTTTCATTCCATTTTTTTGGATTTAAAAAAAATTCAATAACTTTCACATTGAAGGTTAAAATGCCATGAAGCAAAGCCTATGCACACCTCCTCACAAAGAGCTTTCCAACACTACTAAGAATGTGACTAAGGGATGTACAGTTCTAAAGATCTCACCGTAACAAATAAACTAACTAACTAACTTAAGTATGGACTAGTGTCCCTTATGCCGTTGCCATAGTCAAATTTAAAGTAAGAGAATTTAAAAAAAAATTTAATTCATAAATGAAGATTTTGAAATTCAATAACTTCCAAACTATAGGTCCAAATGCCACAAAACAAGCATGTACAACCTTCCTTGTAGAGAGCTTCCCAATGGTATGAATAATTTGACTATAAGGAACACGATTCTAGAGATCTCAATATAACAACAAATCAAAAACAAAACAATCAAATAGTCTCATTTATGGTACAGACTAGTGAGCCCTATGTCATTGCCACAATATAGTAGAAAAAAAAGGTAAAAATAATTTTTTATTTTTATTAATTTATAAAAATTACGAAATTCAATATCTTTGACATCATAGGTCCAAACACTACAAAACAAAGCCTATGCAGTATGCAACCTTCCTTGCAAAAAACTTTTTGATGGTACAGAGATCACAATCGAGGGACTTATCTTCTGAGAGATTTGATTGCAACAAACAAACAAAACAAACAAACAAACTCATTTAAGGTATGGATATTTGAAAACTAAGAACATTTATATATATTTTGAATCCTATTTAATATGTTTGGAGTCCTAATCACTACATTTTGAATCCTATTCACTACCTTTTGTATTTATTTTTTCTTTTCATAAATATCTTTCCTTTTTCTTTAGCTTTTCCTTTTATAAATACAGAGTACATTTTTGGGAAAGTATTACCCTACATATCATGATGTGAATAGTGTGAGAGGACGTGGACCCCTGAAAAATCTGACGTGGAAATTCAATTTCAGCACCTGGGTGCCGAATCAGACTTTCACGTACGGTATTCACCTGATATATATAAATGCCTTCTAACCCTCATACCCACCCACGGACCCACCCACTTGTCCGATGCACTTCTGAAAGGACCGGAGGTGGCTTGTTTTGCAATCTCACTTGGGCTGCATATATGTTGTCTCTGCGAAACGGCCGTGGTTTTTTGTGGAGCAGGCTTTGATAGTTTGCTCACAGAGGACACGAATCCGCTCATTTAATCAGTTTTTTCAGACTGAAGTATTGAAGAGCATTTCCTGGTGCATTGAATTCGTCTTTGTGCCAGCTCGTCGCTGTGATCTGCGGCACAGATTGTTCACGCTACAGAAAATCTTCAAAACAGGACGAGGATTCGTTGCTATGCGTCAAGATTGCGAATGAGCGATGGAATCGAAACCCTAATTGAAAATCTGAAACGGAAGAGTTTCTTGGTTAGGGTTGAAGGGCACCACCTTCGGCAACGGGAGCAGGTTCAAGCTCCGGTGAACGCGCAGGTGTCTATACTCTAGATGCAATGGCTAAGTCGGGGATTTAGGGTACTTTGCGATTTAGACGCCATTCGCAAGTCATTCGATTTTAATTCACTCAAAGGACCCGATTATTGCCGACCTATTTTCGTTCTTTGCACCAGTTTTGTAGCTCCTCACTTCTACTTGGAGTATGTGTAGGAAATTTTGAAGGGTTAAGCCCTATCTAGACGAGAAACAAATACAGTACTCCGGTGTACGCACTGGAGTAATAGTTGAGACGTGGGAGACAAGCGAAGATGTGCGTCTTTTTTTATTTTTTCCTCAACCAAACCCTAACTTGCTGATTTGCTCTTAATGCTCAAGTCAGAAGTGACTGCTCCATAGTGATCAAACGCGCTCGAGAGTTCGGTGATTTTGCGGACGCCGGAAATTGTAATTGAACTATTTTCAAGTAATTCTGGTATTTGAATCTTCCAATTATGGACCCTGGGACGAGGCATTTATTTTTAGAACGTTGTCGAGGAGCAATTGGAACCGGTGTGTCTGGATTTGGTTCAGCCCGCTGTTGAGAGGGAGTCACAGAAGATTATAAGAAGGGGAACCGGAAGTTTTATAATCTTGTATCTTGTGCCCTGACGTTGAGAGTCAATCTGGTAGCGGTATTCCGAAATCTTCAACAACTTACCGTATAGTGTATTGGCGCAGATACTCCAACTGAATTCATTTTAACTCGGTCAGTTTTAACCGAGGAGTTGATGTGAGCCATGAGCATCGAACCTTTCCGGAGGTTAGTAAAGTTAGTGGCAAGGGCTTTCTACGATGAGGAGATTCCTGCGAAAGGACCGAATCGAAGCAAGTCGGACAAGTCGGATAACAAGGGCATCGCTGTTGTCGTTCTCGACGCACTCACCAGGTTTGCAAGCTGGACTTCAAACCCTAAAAATATATGACTTGCCGGACGGACTATTGCGAACCTTGTTGTAATTTTCTCAATTGTGTATATGGTAGGCGACAATGGGTGAAGGAAGAAGATTTGGCCAAAGTTCTACGGCTCCACCCCAAGCAGCTTAGACGCACACTACGAGTGCTGGAGGAGGAGATGCTTGTCATTCGGGAGCATAGACGCGAGGTCTGAATTCAGTTATCTTTTTATCTATTCGATCTTAAGACGATAATTCTACATTGGCATTGAGGGGAAGGATTTTATGAATTAGAGTCGAGAACTTGTTGTACTTTGAGATGTAACGCTTCCTTTCCTCTTGTCGTTTAAAACATTCAGCCCTCAAATGTGTTCCTGATGCTTGATTTTTTCATCTTCAGACAGTGAAGGGTGCCAAGGTGTTTAATGCAGCTCTTGCGGCCGTGAGTGATGGTAGGCCTATCGAGAAAGAGGGCGAGGAGAAATTGAAAGTGCATACACATTCGTATTGCTGCCTGGATTATGCACAGGTTTGTTCTATTGTCCCGTTTCTGCTGAAGCATTAGAGGACTTACTTTTTCCATTCTTGGATTCAAAGAATTATCAGCCATGTGTGCTATCATATCACTTTCTGTTATAGAAGTGTCAGCTATCAATGTGCATTTTCCCCTGTCTACTGTAATGGGTGTGCATCACTTAAAGATCAAACCTAGAGTCTGAGCTGGTTGGAGTAGAGCAGGTCTATGACATTGTCCGGTACCGGATTCACCGAGCAAGGAAGAAAATAAAGGATGAGCTGGAGGATCGCAATGCCATTCAGGAATACATCTGCCCAAACACTGCCTGTGGACGCAGGTCCTGTTTAAAATAATCCCACACTTTCAAAGCGTGTAGTCTCCTTTTGTTTTGTTCGAAACTCGATGTATCTGACGCTAATGGTGAGGCATTTCTGAGCTGTAAAGCTGATTGAGATAGTTGCCGTACTTTAATTTGAAAACTGAAGAAATAAAAATGAAGCCCAGCCAAAAGCTCACTTTGTCCCTGCTTGCTGTATTCTCGAATTGTTCATCTGTCCATTCGTTTCTTTCGGTCAAATGGTCTGCCATTACGTTTAGCTATCAGTCATCTAGTTCTTAAGATGGCGTTCTTTCTCAATTTTCTAGCGGTTGATTCTCTGCTGTGAGTTTTGACGATAGTAACTCTGTTGAAGGCATCCCACTACTATCATTCTGTAGGTATTCTTTGAAACGCATCGTTTGTTGTTCATTCTGTATGTGTGTTTGAATATTTCAGGTACTCAGCACTTGATGCTACGCGCCTTATAAACCTTGTCACAGAGCTCTTTCATTGCGAAAATTGCGATTCAGAGCTTGTTGAGGAGAGCGACAAGTTTGCGGTCGCTGCTCCTGCAGACGTTGCGGATGGCGAGGATAATGCTCGGCGTCGGCGACGAGAGAAACTCAAAGATCTTCTGGAAAAGTTAGATGTGAGTTTTCACAGCCTATTCTTCCCTCACGAGGATTCCTTTGGGGACTCTGCTCGGCTACAGATTCGCAGTGCCACTTAATTTTGGTCTTTTAAAGATAGTACTTAGGGGAGTGGATTGTTGTGGTCGCCTTTAGTAGAGTTGGTCAGTTTTGTTACTTGATATTGAGAATTTGACCTCTAATTCATAAGTATCTAGAATTACTTTAGATTTGTGCGATAAATAGAACGGGGAGATGAATAGAACTCAAGGCAAGATGAGACTAATTTATGAATGGTCAGACACTCAGCCCTCCACTTTTAAAAATATATCTATGTCGGGATGGTTCTTGCCTTTACTATTTTTTGGATTTAGAGAGCTTTTGTGCTTATTAATCTTCACAAGAGTAGTTGAGACTTTTTCCAGACTCGTTATTTTGGTGATTGTTTCCATAAAATCCAGATGGGCAAGGTGCCTATATTTCTGCTCATCTGTACGTGTTTCCCAGCTTGTTGAGGATTGGAGTATCTCTTCTGCTTTCTGCCTTTGTGACAACATGTTTTTGTCTGTTGGGTGGAACAGAAACAGTTGCAGCCTTTACATGTCCAACTCCAACGTGTGAAAGACTTAACTCCACCCGATTTTGGAACACTTGTGCAATGGGAAAAGAGAGCCATTGGTTCAATCCGTGCTGCTGGTGACAACAATGAAGATTCCGTCAAGGCTGCGCATGCTCAAGGCTTGACAGGAACTCCGATGCCATTCTTGGGAGAAACCACGGTATTTTCCGCATTCATTGAGTTTGCATGTATGTTTTGTACGAATCACTCGAAGTCAGTAAGGTATTTGAATTGTTCGGCACGGGGTATGTTGAAAGCAAGGACTGCAAACTTTAGGATTTATGTGTCTTCCTTACGACTGTGTAGTATTGCCACATTTTCTAGTAGCTCTGTTGTGGTAGCCTGTATTTTAATACATCTCCGCGTAGAGAGTGTCTGTCTTGAAAGTGGTCTGTAATTCCAGTTTCTATGGTTGCTCTTCTTGATGATGTGTCTACATTCTATCATCGCCTCTAGCTCTTTTGTAAAATTATGTTTTGTGATCTGCTAACTCGTGTGAGGGATGCTGCAGGTGGAAGTTGCTTTAGCTGGCGACGTGAAGAAAGAAGAGAAGGATGATTCTGGTGCAGGCCCAACGAAGGTACTCCCACCATGGATGATACGAGAGGGCATGGCCCTAAACTCTAAGCAGAGAGGAGAAGCCAAGGAAGAAGACAGGAATGACGATACTGGTGGTTTCTCCAACGCAGATCTCAAGCCTGCAGAAGAAGACAAAGAGACTATGCAACGAAAGCTTCAGGTCTTGAATCTGACTTTTTTCTATACTATCCTGATTAACCCTCATCCTTTTTGGGTGAAAATTTGAATGCAATGGAGTTTCTAATTTCTCACGGTTTCTTAGTTCCACAATGAATATCAAGGCTTCTCAGAAGGTATTCTTCACTTCACCTTTGGTATGCATCCTTACATGGACCAAAAAACTTTCCCTGACAACAGGAAGAATACCTTAGAGCATACTACGCAGCCATCCTCGAGTCTCAACAGAAAGCTTCTCAAGCTGCGGCAGCGACAGCAGCAGCTCATGAGCCAAATATTGCGGCACAGAATCCCAGTGTCGAAACAGTGGCAGAGGGCAGCGCAATGACCGTTAAGAAAGAAGATGGTGAAGAGGATGATGATGTGGAATGGGAAGATGCCCCTGCTGCAGGTATTTATGCAGACATGCCTAGTGTTCCTTTCTGGAAGATGCGAGAGTACTGGATCTGCATTCTTCTCATTTAGCCCGTTCTAAGTATCTGCAAGCACTATCAGAGGGGAATTGGTGTTGTCAGGGTGTAATTCGTTCTGAGGCGTTTCTAAGTTTCTAAGTTGTTTTCGCTTGGCTTTTATCGCCTGTAACATCAGTTGAGGGTGACAATTTACAATGTAATGGGGCATCTGAAAAAAAGTTAATATGCAGTTACGATGAAGTTCCTCACTTGTAGATGTGATAACTATTCAGCTTCTTTGATACAATCTGATTTAAGTCTTCCTTGAAATCGCAGATGGATCCAGGAACGAGAGCCTCGAAGAAACAGGAGCTTTGCCGATGGATGAACAAGGAGATGGTGCAGGTGAAGTGGATGATGATGATGGTGTGGAATGGGAAGAAGGTTAATGGCCATTAAGCTGTGCCATTGCAGTAATGCATGACCACGTTTTTGTCTTTCCTCCCTTGGGACGCGTTGCAAGGTTTAAGCTCCCACAGCCTGGAGTTGAGCATTGTCGTAGGGTGGCAGTATGTCAATGGCGGTGCAGATATACATATATATATGAACGCGTCTTGTGATTTTCTTCATCAGAAGACGGTACCATACACGTATTTGCTACTATGATTCAATTGGCTGTGACCCCCCAACAGCACGAAACGTTGATTGTGACCTTTTAGTGAGTTGAAATTTGGATATTAGGTAATGAGTTGCTGTGTACACGATATCCCTGCTTCGCGCAGCTTTGAGCTCTTTTAGTTTTCATTGATTACAATGCCTTGGAATTGTCGTGAACGTTCAGATTTCTATACCTGATGGTATGAGGTAAGAGGTCTAGAAAGCGACCATTTACCAGCTGTAGGGAAATTGGAGTGGGTAAACACTGTGATAGAATTTCTAGTTAAGTATCCGTAAAAGAAGAAAGAATTTTGCTGTGAATGCAAAAAGTTTCATAATTTTAGGACCGGTCCACTTTTAGTTATAATTTCTCGAAGTGAAAGGCATTAGGCCAGTATTTGAGTTCATAGCTGTGGCAGGAATCTCATGACTGAGTTCTGCGACTGGACCATAATGAATCCAAAAGAAGATCCGGTTGTATTTACATGGCATGCACAAATTGCCTCAAACAAACCTATTTGGATTTTGCACACATGGCTTGCAAGATTTATTGCTTTCACTTTTATTTATGATTATTCTTGTGTGCTATTAATTGTGACCATTTACTTTTCATCCATCTCTAATCCTAATATTGCCTATGTGATCCTAATATCGTCTATCTTTGAGCTCAATTGTATTTGAACATGATGTTGAGGCAACTTATAGACTCTTCTTTGTCAATTCTTCAATTTGAAAGTGACCATATTTGATCCTTTTATAGGAGCAATTTGAAGAACTTGGTCACTTTTAGGTCATATTTTACATGTGTTGCTAAACTTTTGATTGGTCAAAGAATGGGAGTACATTGAGTAAACCTCTTTTGTTGTAGAACTAGTGTACAATTGCATTTCAATTCATCACTTGATTTGTCTTGGTTGTTTCTCTTTCCATGTATTTTGTTTATTTCATGGGATATACTATTAGAGGTAAATACAAGTGGTCCACTCCAAAATCTAACTCCAATTTTCTTACATTGGTTTAGATTCTCTAAGAGTTAGATTTATTAACATTCAAGATTTTTGTTTAAATTAAGTATACCCCAAACCAACTATACACTCGAAACCAACAATATTTACTATTGTTGTACATTTGATATCCCTATGTGTAGGATTTAGGTAGTGAGAAATTTTTTATTTGGTAGGTTTTGGATATACATATCTTAAATGTCTATCAATTGGTAATCTTTGAATGGAAAATGGAGTTGTTTGATGTCACTTGTTGTGGTTTTATCCTCCCACTTAAAATTGCATAGAAAACTCATACATAATAATAAAAATTGATTTCAAACAAATTTTGCACTTATGTCCCAAACACCATTGAAGCTCTATCATTATCTCCCAACAAACATGCTCTTGCTTAATAGACTTAAAGTGATCCAAATAGCATCTTCTATAGCACAAGAACAAGTGAGTTGCCTTTGTATTGTAAATCTTTGAAATCAAGTATTGAATGAAGTAGAAAAGAATAATATTGATCCTAAAACTATTGCGTATAATTAAAGAGTTTGGTGATAGTAGCTCTACTAAATACATCACATGGACTTAGGAAGCAAGCATTATGTAATGTCTCATAATTATAGATTGAGGAAGTGAGCATTATTTTTGGTGAGTTCTATGAAACAAATGAGTGATTATTGGATGAAGGGTTGACATAACCCTCACAATACCTTTTACTTTGTAAAGATGGATTGGTCACCATGAAAATCATCCTTTAGTTATTGGTACAATATAAATCATCTACTTACAAAAATCAAAAGCACTCATTAGAGGTCATCCTAGTATACAAGATGATCATCCCTTTCCACACGAAATTCTAATGATGAACCTATGCACTTCTATCTATCATACAGCCCAATTCCATTCACTTCCCAATTCTATCAATAGCCAAGCCTCGTTCAGTCCCCCTACTATGGGCCCAATTTTGTCCCTAAAACATCCAAATTCATTCTTTTTATAACAAAATCAAAATTTTTATGACAACAAGGAGTAACATGTCACTCCATTAATGGTTATGGGTTGTTTATGTTGGATGTTTATGACTCTAGTAATTTTCTACTTTCAAGATTGACCACTTCAAAAATTCACATAAATTATAATTTTAATTGAAAAGTTATAATTCCACTTGGCTTTGATCCATGAAACAAGTCTACACCTCTGAAAAATATGTGACCCTCTTGGAATTGGCCCCAAGATACTTAGATTCCAAATCAAGGCAATAATAGGCTTGTCTACCTTAGAATGACTCTCTATGATCCACTGGGCCACTCTGTTCCGTAGAGTCCTTCCAAGGTTAATTGTTTGCATTTTCTTAGCTTGTGGAATATTAACCCTTAAATGTCAACATGGACATTTTGTGTCTCATGGATGACAAAGAATCTTCCTACGTAGGACAAAAGTGCAATTATTCATCCTTGGAATTTTGTGCAAAAAGGAGAGATCTTGCACAATAATTTGACCTCCAATTATTGAATGTTTTTTTAATTTTCAAGTAGATGATATCACACAATTCCAAAAAAAACTATGATGTCCACGGTCACCAATCCATCCTTTAAAATTTAGCTTAAGCTATGCTTGGAAGCCAACTCAAAAAGCACCAAATTTTTCCTTGGACTTGCTGAAAAACCAATTTGTAAGGAGTCTTTACAATGGTGATAAAAAATTTAGGACTCACGTGATGTGTCCACAAACATAGGTATGTTCATATTTGGTGTTAAAGAATGTTGCTACTGAAGATCTTAAGAAGGAATTTAGACCTATTTCTGGACCAGATTCACATTGCAAACATCACTCCTAACACCAAGTACAAACATACCTTTAGGTACATTATGAGTTACAAACTGCAGAGTGATTACATCACTGCAATCCATTCAGTTTTTTTAAAAGAATCACAAGGCAAACCACCGATTGTCCAGCTTCAGTTGGGAAAGCACCAACTTGCAAGGACACAAAAAATTCAAGCTTGAGATTGAATCACAGACTGCCGGTTCGCTGCGTCAACGGAAGTCTCTCAGTGTTGGTCTAACTTACTTGTGTAACAAAAGTCTTGGATAGGTGAGAGAAAAAAGAGGCGAGGATGGTGATGTTTGACCAACATGAGCGACGCTGCCAACCTCGATGTTCATCTCAATTAGGTCAGTCCGCATTGAGTAAAGGTCGTGTGTGATTACGATGCCACGAGTTCCTATACCCTATTTGTTTGTTGTGTATGAGTGAATGTTGAGAGTGAATTTACAACAACCTCTTTTTTGCAAAGATGAATTTGGACATAAAATAATGCATTCGAATTGGGCATTATGGTGCATGCATTCTTATAACAGTCGACAAAAATGTTGACAAAAAATGTCGACAAAAATGCATATCAACGTGAGTTGGTGAAGAATCACGGCTCATTTTGTTTGCAAGGTTGAGTAAGGTGAACCAGCCCGTTACGGCCATCCTTCCCAATTCCACCCGTGTGTGCATGTAGTGTGAATTTTCTCTTTGAAATGTACCCCATGGGTACACGAGGGCGGAATTGAGAAGGGTGGCAGTTGTAGGTTGGTTCACCTTGTTACTTACCGGATGTATTATTGGTACTCATGTACTATACTTTGTCTAAAAATTTGAAAACAAATTCTATAAGCTCGTGGGAGTGGTTCATATTGTCTGAATGTCTCAATTTTGTTGAGGCTTGTTGGCAATTGAAAGAGGATTGTGGACTCTCTTTGCTTGTACTTTTTTTAAACACTGAATGAATAAATTATGAAATTTCAAAGTACTATGAATTATAGGTGAATAAAAAATGGAGTTGTTCCTCTCCTATTTGAAAGTGGGTACATGTAGACAAGAATCTCAAGGAGTAGGCTTTCAATCATGCTTGGATAGATTGAAACTAATAAGATAAAGGTGTATTACAAGTGCGACACCCTTGGTAAAGACCATTTGGTCAATTGAATGTCCAAGGATTAAGACTCCTAGGCATATCCAAAATTTTAGATTCTATAAACTAGTTCAAATGCACCATTGCTACTACCAAATGGTTTTGTGTTCATTGTTCTGTTAGTTTCAACATAGTTTTTATTAGTTTTAATACAAATTCAATACAAAACCATTTCATTCCATTTTGGATTTGTATTAGTGATGTTGTATATCAACTTAACCGACAAACCCTCTAAAATCTATATTTTGGATGATGAATAGGGTGTTGGATCTAAATAACTTTTCATCTAGCCAAAATGATATTTGAAGCTTAAAAAACAACCTCTCTTTGGAGAGCAGGTATGATTAAGTGGATTTAAGTATTATATACACAAGTATAAGCTTGCAAAAATACACAGAAAACTTTAAAAGATTTTAGGTAGTAAACTATTCATTCATCTTCCCCAGAGTCTACCTGATTAAATGCATTTGAATTGGGTATTATTCTTATTAGACAAATGTATGTTGACATAAATGTATTTTTCAGAGATGAAATCATATGTTTTCTATAATTCATAAAATTTTCATATCTATTGGTGATGATCAGAAATTATCGTGATTTTGTGAAAAAAAAAGTGTAAAAAATGCATATCTTGTATTGATTGAGCTCAAAAAATCTGAAATTTTCACCATAAGTGTAAATCATAGTGAAAAATATTATAATGTAATTCAATTTTCTATATCATTTTATAAATAGAAATTCATGAGACCATGGTAATAAAAAGGTTGAATTGTAATAAAATAGTAATCTTTTGGAAAATTCAAATTCAAATTAGAATAGAATTTATTCATTTCACGAGTTGGAACAAAATTCAAAAAAATATTTTACAGAGGTGAAATTTGGATTTAGTGCAAGGAGCTAGAAGTTGTCAAATACTAATCTATGTAAACTATATATTTAGTTTTTAAGAATTAAAAAAAGCATATTTTTCTCAAGTAATACTAATGTTTTAATAGTATTAGATGAAAGTTCATCATAATAAATTTTTGGTTTAAAATATATGTTTCTATATCTACACTCATATTCAGATAAAATATTGTATAGAAGGAATCAAGAGATTTTTAAAAATTAGACAATCCTATGGGGTCATACAATTAAGCCACACTTGCATAGTAGTGTTGGTGTAAGGAATATTTGTTGGTTTTGACTCATAATGGTCTAGTAATATGAGGATATTGTCTTTTGGTATAAAATTTTTTAAACGAAATAAAATATGAGTATTTTATAAAGCATTCAAAATAGTAATCGTAAGAAAATTCAAGCCTAGGAAAATTTATCTCTAAAAGTTATGCGCAAAACAAGAGTGATGGAAAATGCAAACAAATAGATACTTTGGAATTTGATTTTTAGAAAATAGTAAAGAAATTTTTTTAAATTAAAAAAAGAAGAAATTCTAACTTGAATATTCTTCTTCTCAATATTTGGCATCTTTGGAAAAAAAATTGTGTCTTCTATCCATGTGCAAAGGTAGTGCACTTTGAGCATATGTGGTAGGTAGACACTTTATTATTTTTTGAAAATATCTTCTTAGGCTTGTGTAACTTTTGTAAAAGTCCATGTATCCCAATTTCAACCTTCAAATTTTCATTTTTTGGGTGGATACAATAATATTGAATTGGAATTAGTTTAAAAATAGTAAGATAATTGAAAAAATTGAAAAAAGAACGCAATGTCTACAACTACCACATGTGCCTTTATGTCAAATTTCATAAAAAACTGACATATACATCAAAAGTTATGAATGAAAATCCACTTGTCCAAGGCCAAGGGGATAGAAAAAGGGACAAGTGTTTCTTGCAATTACCCAATACCCCCACATTTCATGCCCTAGCTTATGAATTCATGGGATTAAATAATTTACAAAGATTTTTTTCTATTGATTTGTCTACAAAAGATTCAATGATTATTGGGTGTGGAGTTGGTTGCAAAAAGTCAAAATTTCAAGTAGTGATAATGTATTGATTTAGAGGTCACAATAAGAATTGGGTACAAAGATGGTTTTGGGTGTTTTCATACACCTTCATTTTTTACCTTTTAATAGCAACTATTGTAGCACACTTCAATATTGACAACAAATTCTTCCTTTGATAAGAAAAATATAATTTCAAGTCCATCCTATGATTGCCTTCTTTCTCTTCAATCTTCAATTATATATTAGAAGAAATGAATCTTTCAAGTTTCAACCATCCCACATGGATACAATAGATATTCTATCCATGATGAGCCCTCTTACCTTAATTCCTAGAATGATTTGCTCAAAAGACTATCTCAGGAAAACATGCCCTCTTACCAAGTAGATTTGCTATCTAAGTACCTAGGAGAAGCTCTTAGTCAACTCAAATATTTTTTAGAGTTGATTGAAAAATCTGAAAGAAGCCATTTGCAAGTAGAATCAAGACATTTTGACAAAAAATGAATTTGTTGTAATTTTTCAAATTTTTTTGGGACTAAATTGGTAATAAAAGCATGTGTAGCCCCAACCTAAACAACATGATGATGTGTCCCCTCCCCAATTGTATTGTCACGATGCTAAAAGGGTTGCCAAGACTATGGTAATGGGTGGGTGATTAGGGGAAATGGGAAGGAACAATCCCTATAACAAAAGTTGCTAAAAAAGAAATACACTCAAAATCAAGTGCGATTCTTTTATCCACCATTTTGGGCACTCTTAAAACAATTGCAATTTTTTGAATTTTTGAGTATAATTTTTTGAATTTGGGTGTGCGTAATATTCTGTTGGAAAGGTTCTGAAAATACCTTTCCAATGGTATATTATATGCCTTGGTATTCAAAAATCTGCAATCAGAAATCCAAAAAGAAAAAAAAATCGTAATTGATTTGGGATTGCACAAAATGGTGGTAAACTGAAGAAGCATACTTGATTTTGAGTGTGGTTCTTTTATAGTTCTAGAACAGTGGATAAAAGAATTATACTTGATTTTGGGTGCGATTCTTCTCTACCAACTTTTGTTATAAATTTAGAATGGTGGATAAAAAGAAATTTACTTGATTTTGAGTGTGATTCTTTTTTTACCAACATTTGTCATAAGTGCTATCATACATATATGGATGGCATATGGTGTCATATGTGCAACTTTTGTTTGAGTGAATAGATGTTTGACTTGGGTGAATGGTGGCATTGGGCTGTTCTACCTTTCCAGTAGTTTCAATCCCACCCAATACAGCTAGTGTAAGTTAGTAGTAACTTTCTATCAAAACTGATATAATGACAATCTTTTAATCTGAATGCAAGCTAAATGATATATGAACTTCTAATTATTCAACAATCCTTTCATCTGAATGCAAGCTATTCAGGACCACCCTTGCTCATACGGTACTTGTCCCTGTGAATGCAATTCTTAGATTCTCCTTTGTAAGTTACATAAGTTGAACCACCCATTACCAAGCACTTAAGCATTTTGTGCATGATCTGGAGTAGTGTAAGCAATGCAAATTTTCTTCCATATAACAGAATGATAGAAATCATGGGTGTTGTCAAATTTTCATAATTTTTTCCCCATGAATTCAAATTGTTATGAATTTTGGAAGCCCAAAGTTGGCCTCCAGACATCCCCATCATGTAGGGTGTTCCATAACTAAGTTATTCATCGAAAGACTAATTTAACTCTCAAAATCAAGCACATGTGTCATGACTGTGATGGGCTAGTAGATGGTTGGAAACCAAGAAACTAATGCTTTAATCCCTATGTGTCAGAGGGGACTTTTTGGGGATGTTGAAAAACTAGGATTTGTGGAATATCAAGTTCATCAAGTATTATAATCTCAAAATCCGCACAGTGGATTCTCTTATAAATTGTACATTGGTACTCACCAATAAGTTGGCTTCAAATCTCAACCGTGAAACTTTAAGTAATTAAGTAGTTCTCAAATTATTTTGGATTTTCTAAATCCATAAAAAAAAACCCTCCTCATTTATATTGTTCTCTCTGTGACACTCAGGGGTTAATCCTTAAAGGATGGACTGGTGACTGTGAAAATCAGCCATTTTGAAACCATGTGACATCATCTACTTTAAAAAAATATATAAAATACTCATTGGAAGTCAAACTACTATTAATAGAAGATCTTCCCTTTCCACCCCTAATTTCAAGGATGAATAGTTGCACTTCTATCTTACATAGAAGAATTCCTTGTCATTCCTTGGACAAAAAATGTCTGCCTCATCATTTGGGGGTTAAAATCAGTTAGATCTCTGTTGAAATTCCCAATACCTATATGTTGGCCATGGGGCCAGGTGAGGTTGGTAATGGGTGGTTCTACCATACACCTGAAGCCCACAAAAGTGCAGATGGTAAGCTTACCTGGGTAGGGAAAAGTTAAAGCTGCATCCAAAGTGGGCCTTGTAATGCACAAATGGATCCACCAGCTACTGGTATTAATAACCCACCAACTCATGATGCCAAATTTTTCACATCCAATCCAAAATGGACACAACTGAGCAGCGGTGATGAAGAGCAAGACAAAATTCCGAAATATTAACCCTTAAAGGAACAGACTAGTGCCTGTGGAAATCATCTCCTTTTGGAATCATGCAACATTACCTATTTTAAAAAATCCAAAAACTCTCATTGGACATCAAACTATTGTGCACGATTTCTCCTTTTCTGTACAAAATTCTAAGGATGAACAATTCCACTTATGTCTTACATAGGAAGATTCTTTGTTGTCCATTGGGTGAAAAACATCCTTGGTGTCATTTAACCCTTAAAAAAGAAATCATCCCTTTTGGGATTGTATGGTATCATCTACTTTTAAAAATTAAAAAAAATACTCATTGGAGATCAAATAAGTACATGTGCAAAATCTCTCCTTTTGGCACGAAATTCTAAGGATGAACAATTACAATTTTGTCCTATGTAGGAAGAAACTTTGTCATCCATTGAACAAAAATGGTCCTCAATGTCGTTTAACCCCTAAACATCCAAATTCATCTCCAGAATTGACGATTTGAGATAAATCATTGTAAAGTGCTATTGGAAGCATATTTTGGATTCGATATATGATTAAAAGTTATAAATTTAGATTTGTAGATTCCATTTGTACGGTTAGATTCACCAATGCTATTTCTAGGCTTTTTTTTATATATTTCGAAAGGGAAATTCTAAAATTCCTTCAAAATTCAATTATAAGCAAAATATTATCATTTTGTGAGTATAATTTATTGGAATGCATTTGAAATGAGGTTCTCTTCACATGGTGATTTAAAAAAAATTGTGTTCTTCAAATCTATGACCTCATTTTGGCAAATCCAATTTTGAACTAGAGTCAATGCAATTTTGGCTTGGTCAACCACTTGACATACTTGTCCATTTGTAATTTTAGAAAAATATGTACTCTAGGAACACCAAAGTCAACCTTTAGATAGGACAACAACTTGATAAAGTATCTCTACAAATTAGAAAACTTTCATCCAAGGAGTAACAAGGATGAAATTTCAATTTTAGAACATTCATTGTCCGGAAAAAAAAGGATGTTAGAGCCCTTAGGGGTTAACACTTAAAGGAAATCATCCCCGTTGGCACCATGTGATGTCATCTACTTTAAAAAATTCCAAAAATACTCATTGGAGATCAAACTACTACATGTGCAAGATTTCTCTTTTTTTGCACAAAATTCCAAAGATCAACAAATGCACTTCTGTCCTACATAAGAAGATTCTTTGTCATCCATTGGACAAAAAACATCCTCGATGTCATTTAACCCTTACATGACACACTAATGACCATGGAAATCATCCCTTTCGAAACCATGTGACATGATCTACTTTAAAAAAGAAAAATACTCAGTGGAGATCAAACTACTGCATGTGCACGATTTCTCCTTTAATTTTTGCACAAAATTCTAAGGCTGAACAATTACACTTCTGTCCTACATAAGAAGATTCTTCATCATCCATTAGACAAAAAACGTCCTGGATGTCGTTAAAGTTACACAGCTGCAACCACTGACTTTCAACGAGGAATTCAAAGGTGTCCACCTATATATCAGAAAAGTCTTTTTTTTTTTCCTCTCTATTCATATGAGCTCTTACGCCCGCAGCAGTCACACTTAAAACACGTACATCCAATGGAGCATTCTTGAAACAAAAGCCAAGTCTGAGACGCGATCACTTAATATGAACTCTTGAAGATGGTGAGCTCAGCCTCTTTATGATTTGGTGGGTTGGGTGTGTCTTGAAAGCAGTTGTGGCCCGTCAACAACATTAGCATGGTATTCCCACTCACACACATTTGGGAGTCATGGAATTACGGCATCTTGTTGACGGTGATACTGATGGCGTCCCAACAAGACGGGGCAGTACGTTTGGTGGCTGCTGACTCGTCAAGAGCCTTAAACCACTAATAAAAGTATGTAAGTTCTTAAGTGGTCACAGCAAGAAGGTGAAACTGACGGTGCACCTAGAATCGTCAAAATAAGGCAATTCAGGTATTTCAGCTGATAGTTGCACTGAGACACCTTTTATAAGAAAAAAAATGTTTACAAGTGTGGTATTAGCAATTGAAAATCATGAATTTTCAAAAAAAAGAAAAGAATTTTTGGATGAGACATGTGATTATTATGAATTTTTAAAAATTTCAGCTTTGAAAATGTCCACATTATATCTTGGTCTTAACAATTGAAATCTAGAAAATCAACAATTAACTCATTGCAATTAAGTAAGGGAATGGTTTAACCCCTAAATGTCCAGATTTATCTCCAAAATAGTGACAGTTTGAGAAAAATCATTATAATAAAGTGCTACTTGGAAGCATATTTTGGAATTGATATACAAATGGAAGTTGTAGATTATGATTTTTAGATTCCATATATATGGTTAGATTCACCAATTTTATCATTCTTATTTTTTTTATAAATTTTGAAAGAGAAATTCTAAAATTCCTTGAAAATTTGATTATAAGCAAAATATTATCATTTTTTTGTTGGAATGGATTTGAAATGAGGTTCTCTTCACATGGTGATTTCATGAAATTTTTGTGTTCTTCCTATCTCTGACCTCATTTAGGCTAACCCAGTTTAGAACTAAAGTCAATGCAGGTTGACCACTTGACATACTTGTGCATTTGTAATTTTAGAATAATATAAACTCTAGTAACACTAAATCCAACCCTTAGATGGGACAAAAACTTGATAAAGTATCTTCACAAATTAAAATAACTTTTATCCAAGTAGTTAGGAGGATGAAACTAGTGTTTCAAACTGTTCATCGTCTAGAAAATGGACATCGACGCGTTATTGGTTAATGTTGATACTTTGGGGGATACTATCAATGGAAGTCTACTTGTTAGGAATGGATACAAGGATGGTTTTGGGTGTTTTTACCTTTAGCTAACAAAACCACCTTTGACAAAATTAGTATAAAATTGAGCCTAATCCCCCCTTTCATTATACCATCATGTCATGTCGATTGTATAATTATATCCACTTATAAATTTATAAACCTAAGCTTGAAAGAACTTGGAGGCCTAGAAGTGGACAATGGATGATTTTCTAGATTATTGTAAAAATGAAGAAAGCAACTACTGGTCCCATACCATATTTAACTAAAAATGAACAATCTAAAGTCCAGAAATAATACCCCCCAAAGAAATAATTTGAAAATGTATAGACAAACCTTTGGGAGATCATCAAAGAGATCTATGCAAAACATCAAGAGATGTGTACATGCAAAACATTGGGAGGTCTAATCAAAACATCGGAAGATTTGTATCCTTCATCATGGGGGGATCTCCCGATATTTTGCAAACATAGTCCAAAATTGTATGAATAATCTATATTTAGTTAAACGTGACATTCCCTAAATCATATCATTTATGACATAATACCTTGGTGATAGGTCTCGTCCTTTCAAGGCTAATGCTGTAATGCACATGAGTAAGCTACGAATCCTGCATGCATTTTAGATCCCACTTAAATTGAGACTTGGGTTGCAGCTGATCACACATTTTCTGACTAAAGAATACAATTAGGCTACTAATCCTTCATTTTTCTGAAGCAAGAGCCCCACTTTTGTGCAGGTATCACTCTAGCTAATGGGTGTGATTAGGGTAGAAATTCATCCAGCCTGCATTTCTTGAGAGCCAATCCCCCATAATTTTGACGTGGGTCTCTGCGGTTGTTGCGAAAGTTGACCAGTTGAATGCGACCATGATACATCAGGTCCTCAAGGAATTACTAGTCGCGCTTATAATTTTGTGTTATGTTTTACTTTTTTTGCTTCTGGGTGTAGAACTATAGATCGATGTTAATTATAGGCAATTTGTCAATGTACGTAATTAGGGCTTCAGAGAAGCGAATTAAAAGAAGCTGCTGCAACGACGTGGTTTGCAGGGTATGCGAACCGTGCACAATTTTTGTTGCGTATTTCGATCTCAGTTAGTGGTAATTCCAGATTAACCTTACTTAGTTGGGAGAGCTACAGCAGCAGTTGCAGTGACGCTACATGCAACGACGCCGGTGAGAGTCACGGGTTTGGTAATGGAGCTTAAGGCTTGCATACATGTTGTGAAGATCGATTTCAATTAATTAGCGGAATTTCAACATTAAGTTTAGTTTATGAGAGAAGCTACAGTTGAAGCTGCAGCGATGCTACAACAACGACGGTGAGTCAGGTTTGCTAATCGATCGTGCTTGTTGTGTTAAATAGTATGTTGTATATGCATATATTGATGTTGGTCGATCTTAATTAGCAGTAATCCGAGAATTAGCTGTAGAGAAGCTTCACCTAGCTTGTAACGACGTCGGTGGGCCATGTCTGTGCATATGATCAACTACCATGGCGGTGTCGTTCCGGTGTAAGTTGCAATTGGTCGTTGTTGCAGTTGGAAAGCTAGGCGGTGGACGCATACAATCTACAACCACTCGTGCACGTACAGCAAAATCACTAATTGTTTCATTGAAATCTTCCTTTCTTCCTTGCTTTCGATCGGTCCATTCTATATAGGTACCTGAGTTTCATACATTCCCCTGCTATTGAATTGCAATTGCAAGCTATCGAAGTCACGAATTGATATATAATTGACCAGACAGGTAGTGCGGCGTACTTTTGTTATCGATGTTCTGAACATTTATCGATCGCATTCAAGCTGGAGGAGCGAATTGAAGAGAACGCCAGAATTCTCTGTCTCACGCCTGTGACGTTGTTGATGGTGCTGGAGTTAATTGCAATTGATTGAAGCAACAAGCGCAGCTGATTGTTATCAATCCTGTCGCCCTCTAGCTTTGGCTTGGTATCGATGAGCACGGTAAGTTTGATCAATCACAACCTGGGTTTGTACGGGAGGGAGCGACTTGCTGCTAAGATAGTACTAAGGGTAGATTATGTACGTACACTTATGATTTGGGGCCTATTTGTATGGGCAGTGGTACTCAAGAAGCTCTCAATACCATTCCTCAAGTGCCGTCATTTCGATGCCTCATACATATGTTCCTTGCTGTGAACGCGTAGATACAATCGTCTGCAATGCAAGAATTCTGTTTTTTAGATATTTGTAATTCTGCATGCTCGCTCAGTAGTTACAGTATTTTCGTTAGATGGCGTGATTCAGAGATAGGCCCAAAACTGTGATGTGCGTGCTCGAAGGGAGTTTAACTAGGACCGGTGTAATTAAGGTTTCAGGCTGGTGACTGAAACTTTGCGTGTTCATTTTACTGAAACGATCCACATTTCGGGAGTACGAGGTTATCTGTGTGTCACGGAAACTCCAAGATCTGAAAAAGCTCTCCCAAATCATGTCAGTAGCGTAGGAAAACAGGAAATCGATCATAGCTATGGCGCGAGCTATGGTTGGCATCCAGAGTAGGTTAATTATATACGTTCATACAGCATGGGTGAAAATGCAAACTAGGCGGCTGATGAACAAATCCCTCTTAATTTCAGGGTATGTTCGCCGCGCGTAGCGTTGAATTCCTGTACGAATCAACACGATTTGAATTCAGAAACTCTAGCTACAGTCACACAGACGATTTCTGACGTGCAGATAGCTAGATATACAACCAAGGCCGCTGGTTTCACGTTGCAAGCTCTATCCCATGAGATTCGATCCGACCAAGATCAGGAAGAAAACTTCCAAATCACTTCAGTGGCGTATAAAACTAGGAAATTAATCGATCACATCGACGGTGTGCACAGCTACAGTAGCTTCCGTACTAAGATACTTACAGACAGCAAGCTAAGGTCGAATGGGTACGCTGATGACTAACCCCCGTTGATTTGGTTTCAGGAATCGCCACTAAGGACTGAATAGGTGGAGAGTGATTGCTGATTTCGATTCATAGAGTCAGGTTTCCAAAAGAATTAGGAAATCATCAGTGAATCCATCACGGCGATGATTTGCACAGCTAGCCAGATTTCATGCTTCCATACTTCCATACTTACAAAGTTGAATGCGCACCCTGTTAGTTTCAGGAATTAATCGCCATTAATCTTTGAATAGGTGGAGGTCGACAGATTGCTGATTTCAGAGATTAAGGTTTCGAAAAAACTAAGGACATCAATCGGACGGGTGCTTCGCATAGCTAGCTTTCATACTTCCATATAAGCTCCGTACGTTGATAAATGAGCCTCTGTTGAATTGGTTTCAGGAATCGCCATTAATCGTTGAATAGGTGGAGTCAGATTGCGAGATTAAGGTTTCGAAAAGACGATAAACATCAGTCGATGGCCGGTTTGCATGGTTAACATCCGTCCAGGTTCCATACAGCAGTCTACCGGAATGCGTAGGCTGATAAATGAACCTCTGTTGCGATTGGTTTCAGGAATCGCCACTAAGGTGTGAATAGGTGGAGATCGATCGACAGATTTCTGATTTCTAAGATTAAGGTATCAATCCAAGCGTTGGTAAAATTGGATCCCGGGATGGGCGACCGTCGTGCCCTCGAAGTGGGCATGTCCGTGGACTCATCCTCTTGGGGCAGCCGAGCGGTCGCCCGCAGTACCAGTCTTCGCAACTTATCTTGGAACGTGGGCTCGGAGCAGCACAACGTATTCGGTTCGGCCAGGATGTCGGACAGAGGCGACGAGATGGATGACGAGGAAGCGCTCAAGTGGGCGGCCATGGAGAGACTGCCCACCGTGAGAAGGCTACGCACCGCTATGATCCACAAAGGACTCGGGAAGTTCGACCAAGTGGACGTGGCCAAGATTGGACCCTTGGAGAGACAGATGGTCATTGATAGTTTGCTCAAAGTGATTGAAGAGGATAACGAGGCTTTCTTGCTCAAGCTAAGGAAACGAATTGACACGTAAGTTCATTACTCGATCATATAATTATGTGCTCCCAATTGCAATTGCTAGCCTTGTGAACCATTCATACCTTTCCCTGCACATTCAAACCCAACATGTTTAGTCTCGGTTAATTGCTTAAATTGCAGATGTAGCGTAACATTCACAGTCCTGGAGATCGATTATATACCCTTGTTTCTCTTACGGGAATAACAGAAGTATAGCAGAGGATTATGCACCAGGAACGAATAATCAGAGCAAACTTTAATAATTTCCTTGAATTGGTGTGATCCTGAGCCAGAAATTGTTGTGACGCAAATCTACACAGCTCTAAAAACTAGGCCGGGTATAGAATTACGTTTCAGGCCATGATATTGACGTATTTATTTTGGGGGAGTTAGCAACGTTTTGGAACAGTCCTGCTTGATCAGCGATTTGGAGCATTTTGCTGAAAAGCTTGTTCCCAAACGTTGCTATTGAAGACTATTAGCAACCCTGGTTTGCAGAATATTTTCGGGAACCATTTGAGTTGCTTAGTAAGATTTGGTTAAGGTTTCTTGTGAAAAATCATTTAACTTGCAGCTTGATAATTAATGTTATGACGTTCCTCATGAGTAGTAAAATTAACTTTCTGAAGTTTTGGGGGTCTGTTATATATGTGAAGTAGGAGAGTAAGTCGTTGATGTGGACAAGATTATGAGATGGAACAATGCTCTCTACAACCAATAACTTGGTTGCCACTTTCATGGACTCCATTGAGGTTGGGGTACACAGTATGTTATGACACTTTCAACAGTTTAAAACTCAGCAATATATACAGTAGTAACTTGTCCCAAGCTGGTATAATTCTATATCCAATCGCTTGCTGAATGAATATTTTCCTTCCCTTCCAACGTTCCCTCTTCCAAGCATGGTTTACATCCATGACCTGAATTGCCAGAAACGATTTCAACTAATTCAAGACGAAATAAGTTGGTGGACTCAAATACGAGGAGTTTCATATTTTTTACACTGGAAATGAATGCAATTGAGGATTGCCATCATGTACTCACTGATTGCATTGGCGTGGTTTCGCGGACACAGTGTGGGCATTGAGCTCCCGACCATCGAAGTGAGGTACGAGAATTTGAGTGTAGATGCTGATTGCTACGTGGGAAGCCGAGCATTGCCCTCCCTCTGGAATGCTGGACGCAATTTTGTGGAGGTAATCACAACCTTTTCGTTCAATTTATATAAAGAATTTGTCCTCTGTTTCAGGATTTTAATGTTCATTTGATTTTGATTTTGTTTCCGCAATTTCTGTTTGTGTATGCACTGAGTGTTGCGTAATTTGCATGATCGCGAGTAAGTGGATTACATGCCTCAGGCTGAGTCTGAACAAAATTTTTAACATGCTGTGTTTACAAACCTAATCTGACGATTTTTTCTCGCTTTGAGAATAGGGAAAATTTGAATTCCGTAGTGCATGAAGTCCAATTTATAGACGGTTTACTTTAGAAGCTCGAAGCTTATTATAGTCACTTCTAAAGCAGATTTGCATTGTTAAAAAATGCAGGGCATGTTTTCTTCTTGATTTAATTGTATTTTACTGCCTTAATTGGCATTTTCTGAACAATTCATTTGCAAATCCTTAGGGTATAGAAGTGTCTACTTTGGGCTATTAAGGCGCTTTAGTAAAGGGTTAAGTCGGTGAAGAGTAGGCTAAATTTTCTCCTTTCTGAAAATGTTGGGCATGCTTTCTTCTTCCTATTGGAATATTTTGCTACCTTTCTTGAAACTTCCTGAATGATTTAATTCAATTCCTATAGATATGGAAATGCTTTCTGGCCATATAGGAAATGTGGGTTTAAGAATAGGCTAAACCTTCAATCTCCGTATCTACCTGTTGAGGCTCGAATGAATCTCTCACTGCAGAACTCTATGCCCAAACTTTGAGAATAGGAAATAGGTACCATGGGATCAATCTGAGTGTCTCCTCGTTTCCCTCGGATTTTGCAGCAATGTCTCAACACGATCAGGATATCAACAACGAAGAAAACAGTTCTCAACATCCTTCACAACGTCAATGGAATAATCAAGCCTCAGAGGTACAGATCGGACAAATTCAACAGGGATTAGCATTAGCTTCAAGCTGTGAAAAATTAGGGCTCAGCTTTGAAATGGGTGCTCTTGCAGGATGACCCTGTTACTCGGTCCACCAGGGTCCGGAAAGACGACTTTATTGCTGGCACTTGCAGGAAAACTTGACAAAGATTTGCAGGTGAGGAATTATGGAGAAGTCTGGAAATGTGATTGATCATATCCCTTAAACCCTAACAGTAGCGCTATTCGGTATTGTGACTATTGTCCAACGATGTATGTATCCCTTCAAAGAGATTTTGTAATTGTGTAAACGATTGTTGTTTTCCTTTTTGGAGAGATTTTTGAAGGTTGTGAGTTTCTCTTTGGATTTTGTGGACATAGGTTAAAGGCACTGTGACATACAATGGCCATAACCTGGATGAGTTCGTTCCACAAAAGACGGCGGTTTACATTAGTCAGACCGATTTACATGTTGCCCAAATGACTGTGCGTGAGACTCTGGACTTCTCGGCTCGTTGCCAAGGCACCGGCACTCGATATGGTAAACATCAATCACTCTCAAATTCTATAAATAATTTCACTACTAACCCTCCTGAAAGTTTCATTGTTTCATATTTCGATGATTGTGTTTTTTCTTTCTGTTTTTTCAGAGCTACTTTCAGAGCTTGCTAGAAGAGAAAAACAAGCGGGAATATTCCCCGAGGCGGATGTGGATCTCTTCATGAAGGTAAATTGTTTTCCATGAACCATTCAAGTTCTTGAGCATTGAATGAATAACTGCTTCGTAAATGGCCACTTCTGGTTATTTTTTTCCTTTTCATAACGAAGCAATTATATGTTGGATACCATTCTCACGGAATTATATCTATTTCCACTGAATGCAGGCAACAGCTTTGTCAGGAGTAGAGAGTAGTCTTGCAACGGATTACACCCTAAGGGTCAGAGATTCTCTCTTACTAAAAGTGTGCTTATTTGTTTTCACTCTTTGGGATAGAGGATAGAGAATACTTATTGATCCACTTTAACATAACATGTATGAGTGTGATGTCTGGAAGATGTATAGAGCTCTGGAGAGGTCACTTTGGGTATTAGAGCCGAATATGTTTCAGATCAAAATTTTCTCCATCAATGTGTGATGATTTCTTATGATTTCATTCAAAGTGGGTGATTGTTAACCTTTATTGAAGAGACAGTAAGCAACCCCATTTGTATTCAATGATGAGTGACCTTAAGCATTCAGCCAGTCATATGCTTAATCTCATGGTTGCCAACCAAGTGTATTTGACGAATGAGTTGCTGTTGGTAACAAGGGTCAGTCAATAGGAGACGGGATTAGGTCCCTTGCAGTTTAACATCTTCGACCATATCTCAATTGAATCTCATACAATAGGTATAGAGTCGTCGAAGTAAATGCAACAGGGACACTGAAATGCATCACTTTCTCTATGGGGTTGTTGCAGATATTAGGTCTTGATGTTTGCGCAGACACCTTGGTTGGCGATGACATGCGCAGGGGAATCTCTGGCGGTCAGAAGAAACGAGTCACCACAGGTACAGATGAGATTTTTTAGAGGTCGGCAGATGAAATCAATTCATCTCCACTTTTCTTTTGCATTCCAACTTACACCTCTTGGAAATGAGCATATGTGATGATTCAATGGAATATTCTAGAGCGATGTAGAATTGCATCTCAAATCTTTAATAAATTCTTGTATTGGAGTTGCACAACTCGAAAGATGAAAGTGAGGATGAAACTCATCAATGCAACACTTTTGACTTTTGTTAAGAGATTTGCTTGTTTGTGAAGCCTAGAGTGATCCCTCCTTCTAAGTGGTATCATATTAACCCTGAATGAGTTTTTATGAGTGCAGGAGAGATGATTGTTGGGCCGACTCGTGCCCTGTTCATGGACGAAATCTCAACAGGGCTGGACAGTTCCACCACATTCCAAATCGTGAAGAGCTTGCGGCAGTTTGCACATGTGATGTCGAGCACAGTGCTCATGTCCTTGTTGCAACCAGCTCCGGAGACCTTTGAGCTTTTTGATGATATTATTCTACTCTCGGAAGGCCAGATTGTGTACCATGGCCCTCGGGACCACGTTTTGGAGTTTTTTGAGGATTGCGGGTTCAAGTGCCCTGATCGCAAGGGCGTGGCTGATTTCTTACAAGAGGTACACTCAAACTGCTTTATTATGACCTTCACTAAATTGATACTCCGTATTCTCTATTATCTTGCACAGTTGTCTCATCCAAAGTATGCCATAACGAATAAGGTGGTAAGATTAAAGAGATTTGGCGGTTACACTAACAATATCATGATACACTTGGTCTTTCTGAAGCCAGAACAAATGATTAAGAGGGTAAATGATAACTTCTTAAGTAGAAAATGACGAACTTGCTGAGGAATGTCAATGTAGAGAGTATCAATGATCATTAACATGTTCTAGAAAATTTACTTGCATTACAATTGATAGTAGTTATAAAAACCTCTTTTGAATGGTATTGTAATTGATAGGGTTTAACACAGCTAGGTTTTTAGAACACTTTTGACGGAGGGGTTTCTACCAGTACATATTAAAGAAATGGAGCTTGCACTCAATTGAGCATTGATAATTATTCTCTTCCTATGTTGGTTGTCGGTGATCAGGTTACGTCGAAAAAAGATCAGGAGCAATATTGGATAGATAGAAGGCGTCCTTACCGCTTTGTATCGGTCACGGACTTTGAAGAGAAGTTCAAAAAGTTCCATGTCGGAGTATCACAGACAATGGAGCTCGCGAATCCCTACCCCAAGCACAGAAGCCACAGGGCAGCCTTGACCCATGAGAAGTACACTGTCACCAAGAAAGAGATTTTCAATGCCACATTTGCAAAGGAAATTCTCTTGATGAAGCGAGATGCGTTTGTCTACATCTTCAAAACCTCACAGGTATATACTCTTTTTGAAACAGGTTACTCCGAAAAAATAGTTTCATTTAATTGAATGTGCACAAAGCCATGTGCATTTTCTTCTACCTTACTGTCCCTTTCCACCAACATTACCTTCAGTAGTGGATTCAGTGTTAGTGGGTGGTATGGGGCAGATTATTTTTGTTTGACTAATGGAAACTAAGCCAACAGATCCTTATTTCCTGTGAAGCCATGAGATACTGCAGTCATCCGGTGGAAATGTACGGGCGGTGCTCCTTCATTTCTATCAGAGATTGCCAGTTTCAGTTAATGGAATTACTGAATGCATCTTAGCATCCTTAAAACCGCCAATATTTCATCCACTGTGCTTCTAACATGGTAATTTGAAGTAGAGGAGGCGATCCTCTTTTCCAATATCTTGGATGATAAATTATGTGCAGAAATTGCTAGAATAGAGTGCATCTTCATGCACACTTTTCAAAAGTCATCAACGAATTTAGCTGATGTGGTTTTTATATGCCCTGGAGTTGTGGCTCTTGATATGTGCTTCTATGTCCTGCAGCTTGCAATCATGGCAGCAGTGAGCATGACGGTCTTCTTCCGCTCAAGTCTACACCAAGAGACAGTTGAGGATGGAACCGTTTATTTGGGAGCCCTCTTCTTTACAGTGGTGTGCATCATGTTCAATGGGTTTGGAGAGCTTTCTATGACTATCTTCCGTTTGCCAGTGTTTTTCAAGCAACGAGACCTCCTGTTTTATCCCGCCTGGGCATTTTCACTCCCTAGTTTTGTGCTGAGTATCCCCATGTCCGCGCTTGAGTCTTCCATTTGGACCTGCATGACTTACTACGTCACCGGGTTCGCCCCAGAGCCCTCAAGGTTAGTATTTCTCCCAAAGATTGCTCAGTTTTTAAATAGACTAAAGCTTACAAAAAAAAAAGCACTTGAGCATTCTACTGGTTTCTTTTTTTCTCAAAGTCAAATGGCTTCAATCAATGACATAGTTTGCATGTGTTCAAAGTGGGGGTCAAATGAGGAGTGAAACACCATCATAGGGTAGTTATTTATTGGTATGCGTTAATTTCCTGCTCATTGGAGAAACTGCATAATTGCTGGACACAAAATTTCTTGTCCATTGGTGCTTTCAGGTTCTTCAAGCAACTGCTGTTACTATTCTCAGTGCACCAAATGTCGTCTGGGCTATTCCGACTCATAGGAGCTGTATGCAAGACCATGATCATGGCCTACACCGGAGGTTCCTTTCTGTTGCTCATTATATTCATGTTGGGAGGGTTTATCATTCCGCGACCAGACATCAAGAGCTGGTGGATCTGGGGTTACTGGATCTCCCCACTCGCCTATGCTGAGAATGCCATTAGCATCAATGAGATGCTTGCACCCCGGTGGAGCAAGGTACAATTTCGCTTAAAACTTGCCTCTCTTAAATCTTTCTTTTCCTGTTAGGATCCATCATTCTCAGGTGATCTAGAGAGCCCAAACCCTTTAAAAATTGTTGCAATTGGCGTTTCAAATTGGCAGGGTTTAATGTGTTTAGATTTCTATGAATTCTATGGTCATAAATGGAGGTTGAATTAATGGTGATCTATTGGATATTTACTTCTCCAATATCTCTGACTGTTTCTTGATCCGGGGTCTTGCAAGCTCCGCCGATTGGCAGTTTTAGTACTACAACGGAAACACACAATATTTATAACTTACTAACTGATTATCATTGTTAATCATATTGTGCAGTTTGATGTGAGCAAGAATCACACAATAGGAGAGCTGGTTTTAATCAACCGTGGGATTTTCATTGAGAGCTACTGGTACTGGATAAGCGTTGGGGCTCTGTTTGGATTTGCCGTCATATTCAACATTGCATTCACAATCGCTTTGGATTGGATGAGACGTAAGAAGCTTCTTGTGAATGTTAGGTTCTGCATTATATTCTATTTCAGAATCATGTATTAGAATTTCATTCATTCATCTTGATTGATTTCTTTATGTTCGCTAGCCCTGTCTCTTTCAAATAAAAGTACTTGCTTTTTGAGTTCACTCTCTTGATCTATGTACGCAGCCCCGGGAAAGCCCCAAGCAGTCATATCTGAGGAAGCATTGGCAGAGAGGAATGAAAAGTTGAGATCCGGGGATGTTCCGGTAGTGGAGACAGTAACATCTAATACCGGTAACCCATACTCAGGAAAATACAAAGTCCATGACGAAATGGCAAGGGCTGAAGATGGTAAGTCTTACCAGGCAATTGCATTTTTTAATAAACAGAAAAAAAATGACATGAATTAACATAGTTTTGTTGATTCGGACGTGTTTTGTTGCTCGGATGGCTTGATTCAAACACTGGTTTCTACAAGAGTTGAAGCAAGCCAAATTTCTTTTTCCTCAGTTCATCGTAGGATGATATTCTGCTGGACCTGACCTTGAACCAAACCCTTGCTTGCAACTCTAAGTTGTTGTCATCCCAAAAATTGAAGAAGAATTTTAATGCAATCTCGAAAGTAAATAGGCATTTTTTCGAAGAAAAGTGGAGTAAGACAACTTGGAAACTTTTTTTTTTTTTTTCAGGTGTAAGAAACTCGTTCAGTCAAAGCTGGCTCAACCTGGCGACGCAACGCACAGGAAGCAACAATGCACATTCGAAGTCCATGGAGATGAAGAGCCGGGACCATTTCGTGGCGCTCGATGAGGCCGAGGCTGCGCTTGGCACTGCCCTGGAGGCCACACTGGAAGTTGCAGGCTTGGAACGCAAGCGTGGCATGATTTTGCCTTTCGAGCCGTTGTCCATTTCCTTTGATGACCTTAAATACTCCGTGGACATGCCTCCTGTAAGTTTTCCTGAACTTTTTCATTTCATATCATGCTCCACAGTTTCTTCGCGGTCATGGATAACAGAACGCCCAAGTCCATTGATTTCTCTAGAATCCACTAGTAGAACCCCCCGAAGACATTATCTAAAAAATCAAACCTTGCTAAACCTTGACAATTTAACATCATTTAAGGGAGTTTCCAATGTATAAGTTGACAAATTTTACGCACCTACATTCTCTAGTTGCCAAGATCTATTACGTATGTCATCCTGTATTGATTTGTGGTATGCACGAGCAAAGTTTGGAATATCTTGTTTCGTGAGGATATTCGTTTTTGCTCCAAGTGGGTGCTTATCAAAGAAACTTTCTTGCCATCAATACAAAAAGACTATTAGACTATAATTGTACGTGTTGACCCACGTAAGCACTCATTCTTTCAGATACGGCAACAGTCTCGGCACTGAAGTCCTGCATTTTCTCTTTTTGTAAAACTCCATATGTACAATCAAAGCAGTTTGTTAGAAATTCTGGTCAGGTGCAACATGACATGTCCTGCCAGGTATGCTGAACATTGTACTACTGGTGCAACCTTAAGTATAAGTACCAGGATTGTCCGATCCTTGTACTGATCAAAACACATAATCCATGAATGACTACACAGGAAATGAAGAAACAAGGAGTGACAGAGGACAAGCTGCAGCTGCTCCGGGGCGTGACAGGGGCGTTCCGTCCTGGCGTACTCACAGCTTTGGTGGGTGTGAGTGGAGCTGGAAAGACCACCTTGATGGATGTCCTGGCAGGGCGGAAGACGGGGGGCTACATTGAGGGTGACATTCGCATCAATGGGTATCCCAAGAAGCAAGAGACTTTTGCTCGCATTTCGGGCTACTGTGAGCAAGTGGACATTCATTCCCCTCAAGTCACTGTGAGCGAGTCCCTCATCTATTCTGCATGGCTGCGGCTCTCGGAAGACTGCACTCCTGCCATGAAGATGGTACGTGAGAAACAATCGTCTTTATTCTTTTCATGTTATACTCTAACCCCCGCTTAAGGTATGCGTACCTATTATTGTCACTAATCACAACTGACTGAGAGTAGCTGCTACAATTTAACATAATTTATTTTTATTAGATCTCATTGGCAACTGAAATTAAGAGCATTCCAACTCACTTTAGCATGCGTTATTTGGACACAAGTTTTGAATTTTGAAAGTATTGTCTCTAGGTGTACTCGAAACCAACAGTAGGCTCCCATTGACTTTCATGTTTTGATCTTGTGTAGTCAATATCTAGGTTTTTGTGACATTTTTTGGCCCAAATGTAGCTGTTTCATTAGGGGTCGTGTTGATTATGGGTGTGAATACCTTAATTTGACTACTAGGAAGAGAGTCATATCGAAGATCCAATTGTTTGAATGTGAGACAAGTGTACTACAGTCAATGATAGTGTGACAAAAGTGCAAGTTATTCGAGAATGTCATTGAAGAGAGGGTCATGTTAAGCGTATATTGTTCCTACTGGTGACTCCTTTCTTACACAATTATTGTTAGTAATAGCATTCCATAATGTTAGGATAAATTCACACCAATTGGGAATATCTTAATCTTTGGAGGGAGGAAATTAGCCCATTGTACGTCCCTCCAATCTCAATCCTTTGTTGTAGTAGGGGCTATTCATCGTAGTCTCAAGGTTTAGTTATCCCCTTTTTGTGGGATTGTAATCTGAGGTGAATAGTTATCACAGATATGTCAAGTTTTCTTTGGTTGAGTGGGAGATTGAAGGTTATAACAAATAGCGTTCAATGTGAACCCTTTGATGAACCAATAAGTATACTCTTAGATGATTGTAATTCAAGTGTAGAACTTAGCATCATGTCCTATAATAATGTTGTCAAACCTCCTGGCTCTCAAAGGGAATTTAGTCAGTCATTTGAGACTTTGGTACAATTACTGAACGAGCCTAGACTAGCTGATATCTGTTTGCTTGTCTTTGTTGTTCTGTTTTGTTTGCAATATCCTTATGTTCCAGGTGGGTGACAAGAAAAAAATCTTTACAAGAAATTCCATATTCATTTCTCCCCTTGTTTCATTAATACCCTATATTCACTAATGCACAATTCTTAGAGAATTTTTCATTTGCAA
This sequence comes from Straminergon stramineum, assembly GCA_963920665.1. NCBI lineage: Eukaryota > Viridiplantae > Streptophyta > Bryopsida > Hypnales > Calliergonaceae > Straminergon > Straminergon stramineum. Next base: position 1,436,817 of record OY987272.1, read on the forward strand.
GGTGATAGGTGTAGTACGTGATGAAAAAAAGCTTTGCAGGCACCCACTGAGTCTTAATAAGCGTGACTCTTTGGCACATGGATGGTCAACTACTTAAGAACTGCATGGAACTCTGCAAAGTTTCAAAAGAGCTGATTGAATCTTTCATGTTGAACTTGCTGGTACAGAAATTTGTGGAGGAAGTGATGGAGTTGGTAGAGCTGAAACCATTGCAAGATGCGCTAGTGGGGCTGCCAGGTGTCACAGGTCTGTCCACGGAGCAGAGGAAAAGGCTGACCATTGCAGTGGAGTTGGTGGCCAATCCCTCCATTATTTTTATGGATGAGCCTACGAGTGGGCTCGACGCACGGGCTGCTGCCATTGTCATGCGCACAGTCCGCAACACAGTAGACACAGGCCGGACAGTGGTGTGCACCATACATCAACCCAGTATTGACATCTTTGAAGCTTTTGATGAGGTAAGCTGACATTTCTATCATATAAAAGCCTGACTGCAAATTCGCTTTTTTGCACAGGTACCAATTATTTGTAGTAATCTGATGTTGTAAACCAAGTTCGGTAAAAGCACTTAAAAACGCCATGTGCAATTTTTCATTTTTATACCTTCTTATCTCATTCCACCTATACAATCTTCAATATTACATCCTCAATATTACATCCTCAATATTACATCTGTTCTACTTCTAACATAGTAATAAAGCTAGAGGGGAGGGGCTAGACAGTCATCTACCTCCTTCCCCAATATATTAGATGATAATTTTCTTGTAATATGGAAAAAATCTCATGATAAGAATTTACAAATAATGTGCATTTTTCAAAAATCACCTGCAAGTTTAACAAATTCAGTGAACTTTCTGGTATATATTGCAGTTGTTGTTGATGAAGAGAGGTGGGCAAGTCATATACATGGGACCTTTGGGACCTCGCTCACACAAGCTGGTTGAGTATTTTGAGGTAATTCATGAATTCTGTACACATTTATCTCTTTCAATACAGAGGGAGCTCTCTCTCTCTAAATTTTGAGAATTTATATTCAGACAACTGATTTGGACAAAATTGTGTGAGATTGATGAACATCATCTGACCTGTGAGAGTGTCTTGTAGGCTGTTCCTGGTGTCCCCAAGATCAAAGAGGGCTCCAATCCAGCAACGTGGATGTTAGAAGTCAGTGCAGTGTCCATGGAGACCAATTTGGAGGTTGACTTTGCAGAGATTTATCAAACATCGGATCTCTATATGTGAGTGTGCTGTACATACCTTCAGGAACTAAATTCTCTCATGCAAAATTAATTGCCTCTTAAATGCACCTGGGATAGAAAGATGTGAATGCCTGAGATCACATTGTTACTCTAAAATCTTAAAATGGAATATGTCACATGAGAAGATATATAAAAGGTCGAAGTATAATTTGCAAAGCTGAGTCATAGATTAGTGGAATCTCCATATATGGTGGGAAGGTGCCACTGAGGGTGTTTGCAGAAAATCTTGCAGCTTGCACCACAGGCTTTTGTTTTCCCTTGGCTTTGACAGCAATTATAGAAAAAATTTTGAGACAAAGATTTGAATTCGTGACGATACTGACAGTTTGTTTGCTTTGAGTGTGATATCAGGAAGAACAAGGCACTGGTAAACCAACTGAAATCACCTATCCCCGGCACACAAGACCTTCACTTCCCCACTAAATATTCACAGCCCTTCTTTACCCAACTCACTTCATGTCTGTGGAAACAAAAGCTGACTTACTGGCGAACCCCAGACTACAACTGTGTGCGTTTTTGTTTCTCCGCTGTGGCTGCGATTCTCTTTGGCAGCATTTTCTGGAATCTTGGCCAGAAAACGTAAGCATCTTGCACCTGAACCTTTTTGTTTCAAAAAACTGTTTTAAAATATTTCAAATGTTTCAAAACTTTAAAAGCTTGAGGTATTTTTAATTTCATTCAAAATGGGGTTTGCTAATCTTGTTTCAGTTACTAGGCTTAAGCCATTTTTTGGTATTTCAGTCATGAATCTGAAATAGTGTTTATCTGAAAAATAACCTTAACTCAACAATTTATGAACTCTAAAGTGTACTGTGCAAGGCTGGAATGTTACATCTGCACAATGTGAGGAAGTTTGAGCAGGTTGCTTCTCAAAATGCAAGCTGCGCTACAGTTTTCATTTATAAATTTACAGGGACATAGCTTCTCGTCAAGTATCTTCTTGTTTGCTTTGTCTTCAGATATATGGAAATGATATACGAGAGTGTGACTCCCAAATGAATGCAGGTCCTCTTCCCAAGACCTGTTCACGGTAATGGGAGCGATGTATGGAGCAGTGCTGTTCCTGGGGATCAACAATTGTGGAACGGTGCAGCCCATGGTGGGCATTGAGCGCACTGTGTTCTACAGAGAGCATGCCACTGGGATGTATTCTGCCATTCCTTATGCCTTTGCACAGCTCATGATGGAGGTTCCATATGTGCTGGTGCAGACGCTGGTGTACACCGCAATCACATACTCCATGATCAACTTTGAGTGGACTGCCATGAAATTCTTCTGGTATTCATATTACATGTTCTTCACATTCATCACCTTCACATTCTACGGGATGATGATGGTGGCACTCACCCCCAACACGGAGATTGCTTCCATTGTGGCTTCCTTCTTCTACTCTTTCTTCAACCTTTTCTCGGGTTTCCTCATTCCCAAACCGGTACGCACTCCAAGCCTGTCAAAAAAATTTGTTTCAAATACTTTCTTTACCAACATTTCTCTGGAATTGAAGGATGATTAATTGAGCAGATTGTAAGTTAAATCACAACTCATGATTTAGATTAAGGGAGCCAACCCCTTTCTGACCACTTAAGCAGATACACATATTGTAAGGGAGGTTTCAACAGTGGGGAAATTTTTCCCATGAGCAGAAATAGAGTTCATAAGGTTTTCATAATTTTTCAGATTTTTTTTCCTCACAAAATAATTACTACGAATTTTTAAGCTGAAGATTCTGTTCTACCCACATTGGCCATACAGACCTTCCTCTTTTCAACCAAGGGCTGGTTGCAAAATCCAAGAAGGGTTGGGTCCAAATTTGAGAGTCTTGTAGCCAATTATAATGCACCATGAACTGCCCGGGAACTGTGCCAGCATTAATTGTTGCTAATCACCTGCTGATTGAAATTACTCCACCCTACGTAGCCAGACGGGGTCTGTGATTAGTAAGGGGTCAGCTCTCTTAAGTGATGTGACATGCACATTTTAATGTTCAAAATGCAAATTGTGAAGGTTATAAAATATTATTATAGTTTGTATTGATCTACAATTTAAAACAATATTCTTGTTAGAATTTTCTACTAGACCACTTGCTCCCTTATTCAAAGAGGAGCAAATCTAAAAACCAAACCATGCAGATACTCACCTAAAATATACTCCCTCTAATTATTCACGAGAACCTTGGAACCTCCAACTGAACCTTGGATTCTAGATAGTAAGGTAGGAGGTCCACAAAGCACCCATCTAAGAGCTGAAACTGAATTTTGGGGAGGTGAAGCTCATTGAAATATTTTTCAGTAAATTTCTCTTCAAAGACAAGAGGAATTGACATCTAACCCAAGTCGTTTCGTATTTTTTGGAGCTTTGTAGAATTAGTTATGAGTTTTTGAAGTCGAAATGGCACAGGGCTCTAAACCGGGCACCTCCTCAAATGTACACTTTTGGTACATCCCTGTAAAGATCAAAAAAACCCATGTACACACAGTGTTCATTTGAGGAGGTGTGCGGTTTTAAAGCCTGTGCGGATTTCGAGCCTCCTACCTTACAGAGTATTTGCACGGACTTGCAGCGTAGTGTGTTTAAATATTGTATGTTGAACAAGATATCAATTGCTCCATTCTATGAACACCACATATTTATTAATTTACTCTCTCTCTCTCTGCTTCGTTTGGGTGCAGAAAATTCCAATCTGGTGGGCGTGGTATTACTGGGCCTGTCCTGTGGCATGGACCATCTACGGACTCATCACCTCCCAATTTGGAGACGTGGAAAACCCTACCAGTATGCTCGGGGACACAAGCAGCACGCAGCCAGTCAAAGAATTCATTGAAATGTACTTTGGGTTCAAGCATGACTTTCTGCCAATTGTCGCCCTCGTGATGCCTCTATTTGCAATCCTATTCGCAGCAGTGTTTGTCCTTGGCATTAAAATTTTGAACTTCCAACACAGGTAACTTAGGTAGAGATTGTCAAAGAATCGTGGAAGAGAGATTAGATTAGATTGATAATTATAAGATGTGAGTGTAAATAAGTATTTTTGTAATTTATCCAGTCACATCCTTTTAGAAATGATAAATTGGGAGTTTGATAGACAGGTAGATAATTAGCCATGTAGTGATTCATTTGGTGTGACCATGCAAGATTTAAAAAAAAGCTAGTTTGGTCACTGTGTACCATTTTTTTTTAAATGATCAATTTTTTCAGTCTTGCCTCAAGTACTATTAAGAAATCAAGCATTCATGTATAATCTTATATAGGGGAGGCAACCCATTTCTGACCACTTAAGCAAATACATGTATCTGCAAGGGAGTTTATAACAGTGGGAAATTTTCCCATGTGCAGAAATAGAGTTCATAAGATTTCCACAATTTTCAGATTTTTATTTCTCAAAACAAAATTCCTATGAATTTTTAGCTCAAGATTATGTTCCTCCCCATATTGGTCATACATATCTTCCTATTTCCAACCAAGGATTGATTGCAAAATCCAACAAGAGTTGGTTTCAATGTTGAGAGTGTTGTAGCCAATCATAATGCACCCAACAAGGGTTGGTTTCAATATTGAGAGTGTTGTGGCTAATCATAATGCGCCACAATTGCATCGGGAATTGTGCCAACATTAATCATGTTAATTTCTTCTTGATTGAAATTACTACAACGTACACTCCCATAATGGGGGAGTGATGAGGAATGGGTTGCCTCCCCTACCACAATTTATCAAAGAGTTGGGGTTGGAGTTAATTTTGTTCATCTTGCATGTAAGGTAAAATAACCCATTGTGGTTAGAATTTGGAGTCTACCCTCATGCCATTGCTGAAATTTTTCAAATTTTTTTCCCACATAAAGACAAGTTCGAGAAATAGTGAAAGCAATTGAAATTCTATTTTCTAGACAAAGTACGAACTTGTTATGAATTTTTGAAGTGATTTGCCCAAAAGAGTCAATAGGCTACCTGACAACCAACAAAAATTGTATCCAATATGCTCATCTTAATCACCAAAAGTGGTCACAATAATTTCTATTGTGGAAAGCCCTGAAAAGTCACTTCCTACAATGATTTACACTCAAAAAGTAGGATGCTCCTAATGAGGTCACTAATCACTCCATGGGGGTCAAGTTAAACATTGATTATGGCCTGAAAAATTGTCATGAGGCCATGAGGTGTCCACTATGGGTCATCTGACCACAATGAGATGTTTTACCTTAACTCACCTAATCACCATTTGGTCAGCTGCCCAGTTTCTATGCCTTCCAACCATAGTAAATTAATTTTGCCAACCATCATAAAACAATGGTTTCAAAACCATTGTAAAAATATGACCATTTTGGCACTAGAAAGTGTGATTACGGGTAGCACTTAAAAGTGTTGCAATTAGGTAAGATTTCTTATTCACATCGATTTCTAAGATTTTGTATCTAACAACATTCAATGAAAAAAAGAAGATTAAATTGTATCTCTTTTTTGAGGCTTTGATGAATGAACTCCTTATTTCTTACTAATATATTTTGTTTGGATATTTTTTAATGCCATACTTGAACCCACATGCAATTGGGTGTACCATTGAAATTCTAGATCCAAGACTATAAAAAAAAGTTGGTAAAAATGAACTACACTCAAAAACAAGTGTTGTTCTTCAATCCACCATTTTTTGCAATCCCAAAACCACTAAAAAAATTCTTTTTGGATTTCCAACTATAATTTTTGGTGTATAATATTCCATTGGAAAGATTTTTTGCAAATTGAACTCAATAGAAAACAATGTAAATTGGATTCACCTACAAATCATTTTGGTTATAGTTTATTTTCTTTTATTTCAATATATATCTTAAAATATATAAAATTGAGTTTTTTGCATAATCTCAAAAATTACAATATTTGCATTTTCATGGTATAATGTCATATTTGCACAATTGGTTACAATTAAAAGCATCAAAGAAATGCAAAAGGATAAGCATATAAAATGATAAAATCTAGATTAATTTAAACTATATTTAGATTGAAAGAATATAGTTGAGATTTGAGAAGGTATTATAGAATAGAAAGAAAAAAACTAGTCTAAAACAAATTCTTATACCTTTTATATTTTAGGAACATGGTAATAGACCCCCAACTACAAACCACAATAACATAATTATTCTTCCAAAAATTCAAAAATATTTAAAGTGGAAAAGAAACTACACTTGAAATTAATCTTTCATTTTGTATATTGGATTGTCTTGAAAAGAAAAAGAATCCTTCTTTAAATTGAACAATGTCGTTTTTTAGATTGAATAGAGAAAAATGGTTTTCACTTTGATCATGTACTACTTCTAGTAGAAATTTCATTTCTCTTGCTTCTTCTTTTCCTCCACGTCACTCTCTTTGATGCTATAATGAAAACTGAAGACCTCATCAACACGTAGAGTTTTAGACAACCAATGATGGAGTGTAGCCTTGTGGAGGGAATGAAAATCTAAGATATGAGAAGTAGTTGATACGAAGGAATGCATCAAGTGTACAACCATCAATAGATTCGGATTTTAGAGAAACAAAACCATTGCAAGCAAAGCACACTATATCTTAAGCACCTATGGAAGAAGAACATGTAACTGCTTTTGCACTTTGAATTAAGGACAAGTAGGAGTTCTAATGACAATTACCAACATTGGAACATAGGCAAGATCTCTAATAGTTGTATCACAAAGATGAAGTAGAGGACAACCATATGTTTCATATGTTATATTTGTCAAAGTAAATGCTAAAAGATGTGGTGTTATTGCAAGACAAGGTGCTATTGTAGAAATGTGATGGAACTCCAAAGTGATTGCAAGAATGACTTGTCAATTTTGTTTCATTTTGGCTTGATTTTAGCTACCCTATATTATGAACTTTTGGAAAAAAAATCTTCTAAGAAAAATAATCTTTTATAATACTAAAATAATATATCCCAAAAATTTGAGATCTAAAAAAATGTAGGTCAAAAGTTATTTACAAAATAGAGTGACAAATTTTTGCAAAAAATAGACACTTGACATTATTTAATTTAAATAGGAAAAATCATTTACAAAGAAATTAAAAATTGGCCACTTGTGAGGATTTGATGGTGATGAGATTTCACCAAAATAATAATCATGAAACTATCTTCAATGTTCGAAAGTCAAAGTATCCCTATTTGCACAACCATGGAGGACTTAAAATAATATATTTTTAGATAGCCCTAGGTATGAGAATGTTCACCTATTAGAAGAATAGACCACATAAATTTTAGTTCTATTTTATTAATTTTGGATACTCCCAATTCTAAAAAAAACTCTAAAATTTAAATGTAATAAATTAGAAAAATCGATTTTTAAATACAAAATAATATTTTTCAAATTTCTATAAAATAAATAATATGATTGCATTGAAGATGGCCATCTCCAGTATAATTTTCAAGTCTATGCAAATTATGCTTCAAGAATTATTGCAGAGGAAAGGGTTTAGGGTTTTTTACTCATACATATGGTTTCTTGATCATATAAAAGCATTTGGAAACCATTCCAAGGAAATGAAAACATCTCCAACCAATTAAAGGAGTATGATTGTAGTGTTGCATCTATGTTTCAAATTCTAGCTTCTCATCTCTGGGATGTGCCAATGCACTATGATGGAGTGTTGAAAGATATATTGAAACTAGATTATGGCAACCTTGTGATATGAATGCAGTATAAATGGGTTGAAAAAACATACAATCTAAGAAATCCGATATACATTAGACACGAGGTTGGTTTCCTTGTAGTAAACTTCCACCACAAAATGCTTAGGATGCTTGATCCTTTTATATTTTCAAGCCAAGCACCCTAGGTGTTCTTTGTTGATGATGAAAGGAAGGAAGGTTGGAAAGTCGTACTACATAAAGAAGCTTGTGCTCGATGAGAATTTGTGGACAAATTAGACTTGTTTGTGAGTACCATTGTGTAAGCTATTGGTTTGGCTTCTCTAGAGGATTTACTTCTTCTCCCTATTGCTTTGTTTTTGGTCGGAGCCCTAGAGTTATCTATAGAGGACAATCTTTTAGCATCTATAAGATATTGAGACCATTCATGGGAAATACCAGTATGTTGTTTTTAACTTTGAAACTACCTTTGTAGTGTTCCTTAGTTCAAACAAATTTGATACACAATCGTATGTAGTTGTCTAATGTTCATAAAAGAAAGAGGGAACTAGAAATGAAGTGTACCATGACAGACTATGGATAAATAACATTGTAAGGCACAATAGCCATTATTTGGTCTTGTGAATTGTGTGGCTTTGCACTGGCTTGATGTAGGAAAATGTTAGATTTCATCCCATGTAACAGAAGAAATCATAACGAACTTGCAATTACAATTGAATGTATAGCACAGGAAGGTTGTTACAATTAATAAACAAGTTTCATAGTTTTTTTACTAAGAACTCAAACTATAGTTGTTTTGAAGTCAAATTCTAGTTGTCTTTTAGTTGAAGTAAAGTCATTTTCTAGTTGGGTTCTAGCCATTTTCTAGTCAAACTATAGTTGTTTTCGAATCAAACTGAATTTGTTTTCTAGTTGAACTCTAGTCATTTTCTAGTCAAATTGTAGTCGAATTTTGATAATATGCCATTGCACTTTGACACAATGGACTCCATAGAGTGTAGAGTTGTCTACATTGACAACTATGATGAATACTAGATGTAGAGTCCCTCATATTAATTCTAAATGACAACTCTGTTACACTCCTATAATCCTATACTTCATTCTATGATTGCTTTGCAACTAAAAAATTTACACATCAAATTCAGTGCAAATAGAGAAGGCTACAATCGCATGATAGTTGTATAAGACACTTGGTTGCATTTTAGTGAGTTGTGGCAGAGAAGTTTTTCTTCTAGTGGTGGCCACCACATGGAAAACTTTAAGTACCTCATTGACCCATGTTTTTGTGGATGTCTACTTGAAAACATCTAATATCTAGTGATACTTTTGACATTTTTTGCATGTCAATCTTGATGCGTTTTTTTAGACATCTACATAGACATTTGTGGACACGCTACTCAACGTCTCCACACAAAATCAAGACACTAGAAGAAACACAAATTTCTTCTAGAGATTCAAATGATTAATACCATGGTTGTTAAACCAACCTTAGAGGTTTCAATTTTTTTTAAACCTAACCTCATACCATTATTGTAAGTGCAATTCAAAATGTTGTGAGTGTATCATTAACGTAGCTCAAGAACTTGGAATATACTAGTAGCTACAATAGTGGTTCTAAATACAATTGTTGCAATTTCACGAATTGCAAATTTGCAATTAAAGTAAAAGAATCAAAATAAATAAAATTAATTTTTGTAGTACTTGAGGTTCTAGAAAAGTATATTATGATCAAGATTTATAGTGTTGTGTTAGATTCTTGACCTATATGTATATATCTCAACCAAAAATTTTGCAATTTTAATTTGTTCATGTACTAGCTTCACCCCTTAAGTTCCTTAACTATGTTTTCACCCAAAATGCTCCAAAACTGCCATTTTTAGTAGAAGTACCGAATTTTTGAAAAAAAACTTCTTTTGACATATGTAACCATAGGATCTTGTAGTATGCTAACTTCATAACATGTGGTAAAAATTTCAAAATTTTTCACTATGTGCATTGCAAGATATAAGCATTCAAATTCACTGAAAACATTTTCTTGGCCCTGCAAAAAAAAAGGCAATTGCACTCTACAAGCTCACTTTTTTATATAAAAATCTCCGAAATGGTGGTTCTTCTTTTTATTTTTTTTCCTAGACACAACTTATCTACATGCTTAAAAATTTTCACATCATTTGAAATTGTACAACATGTAGGAAAAAAATAGTAAGTAGAAAGAAGTTTGTATAGAAAGAAAGAAGTTTGCCATTAGAAAGAAGTTTGCCATTAGAAAGAAGTTTGCCATTATTCAAAATAAAAAATTGTTAAAAATTTAATTATGGAATTGAAAAATTCCAATCCCAATGGTTGAAATGTTATAATAAAAAATATGTATCATAAGATTTTTTTTTTTCAAAAAATATTTAAAATTGAATAAGATAAAGGACTTCAAAGTTTATTTTAGAGTAGAGAATCATAATTACCTACAAACTAAAACTCCTTGTAACTTTTGACTCATTGATTAAAATGAAATGATTCAAAGCTTTCCACATATATATGACTCTAGTTAACCAATTTCAAATTTTTGTTTATGAAAAAAGTGATTTTTTCTGATCTACTTGAACTGCCCACAGTCCACCCAGGGAAAAAAATAACTTATTAGGCCATAACTTTTTACTCATATTTCCAAATGTCATGAAATTTCATGTATATGAAAGATATTCCTGGTCCCCACATTCTATAAAAATTTCAGCCTAAAATATGGAAATCTTCACTCACATGTACCTGCCCAAAATTGCTATGTGGCCAAAAAAAAATGCATGTTGGTCATGTAGGGGTTAAATGCCAGCAGGCTTGAATTAAAAATACACATTCAACCGTCCAACAATTGGGCAGTCTTGGCAAATACCCTTGGACATACCCATCCAGTATGCATTTCCCAAAACGTGAAACTCATAACAATACATTGCCGTCCACAAAAGCATTCCTACTTTTATTGAATAATGCCTTTCTTTGTTCAAGTACACTCCAGAACTAGTAAGGTGGGCACATCCAAAATCACATTCTACCTAAAACCACCATCATGACTCTCTCTCTCTCTACATCTCCAAAATCAATACGTGCATATGCTGAAGAAATAATTTCAGAACGTTCCCCAAAAAAAACTTTGATCCTTCATAACTTTTGCATACAATATCCAATTGTCGCATTCTTTGGTGCGGTGAGTGTATCACTTTTCAAACCAAAAAATCCTTTCACTCACCAAACCAAAAAAACATGAAAAAATGACAGAAGATGATCATTACCCTTCTGATATCTCCAGATCCCAACCCACGCCCACCACTGGTCAAATCTCCCTGGCAGACCGTCCAAAAACTGGTAATAAGTTTACATGAGCCAACCAATTCATCAGATGAATAACTTAAGAATTGATCCACCATGCATCCATTTGTTTCAAAAATAATAATAATAATCATAATTTTAAAAAATCCACCATGAATACACTATGAATCCATTTGTTTCAAAAATAATAATGATGATGATAATAATTTCTTAAAAATCCACCATGAATCCATTTGTTTCAATAATAATAATAATAATAATAATAATAATAATAATAATAATAATAATAATAATAATAATAATAATAATAATAATAAATGAATAATAAATGAAATATCATGAATCAATAAAGATACAGTACTGTTTCAGCATGCAAATGAACAGTTGATTTTTTCAGTAAGTTACCAACAGTCAAGACAAGGAGCATGTGCCCCCGGAATGGGCAACTCAAAGCTCAATAATATAAAAAAAGGAAGCTTAAAGTAGATTCTGTTTTACCGGTATTTTAACATAGCACTACACCACACCCAATCAGTGGGGTCCACGTGTCATGTACCCAGGATATCTTCCAACTGTTATTTGGTGGTACTATAATAGTTTAATTCTACGGCTGCTATTGAATTGAGTTCCACTTGAGTGGCTTCTCTCACTCAACAAACAATTGATAAAGCTTTATTGCATTCTATTGAAATTTCACCACTATTATTTTTGTAGTGTTTTTTCTTTGGCAACCGCCCACCATTTTGATCCCCCCATTCTGTAAGGTAGTTTAGGTGTTGATGCTAATAATAAGGTCGGAGGAGGTCGGAGGAGGAGCACCCATTTACCTTAACCCTTAAACATTGATGTGGACATTTTGTGTCCTATGGATGACAAAGAATCTCTCCATGTAGGACAAAATTATGACTATTCATCCTCCAAAGTTTGTGAGAAAAGGGTAGGTCTTCTGTAGTAGTATGACTTCCAATGAATATTTTTTATTTTTTTAAAGTAGATGATGTCACATGGTTCTGAAAGGAAGGATTTCCATAATCACTAGTTTGTCATTAAGGGTTAACCCCTAAATGCCTGAGGCACCAAATTATGGTGTAGACAAAAAGGTAGGAGGTCCACAAAGCGACCGTGTAAGAGCTAGAACTCAATTTTGGGGAGGTGAAAATTCTTGAAATATTCTTCAGTAAATTTTCCTTAAAAGACAAGTGGAATTGGCATCTAATCCAAGTCGAAGTCATTTCATATATTTTGAAGCTTTGTAGAATTAATTATAAATTTTTGAAGTTGAAATGGCATAGGGCTTTGAAATTGCCCACTTCTTCAAATATACATTTTTGGTACATTCTTGTAAAGATGAAAAAGAAACATGTAGAGTTAGTGTACATTTGTAGAGGTGGGCAGTTGTAGAGCTTGAGCGGATTTCAAGCCTTCTACTTTACTTTGGATTTAAATAGAACCTAACCAAGTTGTTAGTTTAAATAGTTTCTATTTTAAAAAAAATCTTTTTGAAGTCTAGTTTTAGTATCAAAAATCTGATTTTGAAAATGAATGATTATGATTTTTCTATTCAAGATTTTGTGCAAGGGTGTTCATTGCAAATCTTGTTTTTTTTAGTAGTGATAGTAGCGAGGGCTCTTGAAAATGAGCAAATACATTAGATCTTGGAGAAAAATTCACATTAGAAATTCATTTAGAAAAAAATGGTAGAGTAGATTTTGAAAAGCCATAAAATGATTGAAGTTATGCATATTATGTCCTTTAACCTCATATTTTTTTAGTGACCAATTTATTAGATTTGATATGTAAAAAGAGGATTGAAAGACTTCAAATCGCTTTCATAGTTTTAATACCTTAATGATCAAACAATATAGTCTTTCAATCCAAGCATAAGTGATATGGTTGTGCTTTCTTTTCCCATGTAATCTCTAACCTGTCTAGTTTGAATTTTTCTAGTTATAATATTAAAATAATTGTTAAAATTTATTAAAATGTTGGCTTTTTGTTCAATTTAGAGAAAATTCTAAGAAGCTCAAAAAAGGCCTTGGGCATTTAGGGGTTAAAAGATGAAAATGAATTTGGGGAGGTTAAACTACTTAGAAATATTTTGTAGGAGACTATAAGAAATTGAAAGACTTTACCAACAACACTTTCATTGTGAGTATGATGTCTTTGTGTTTGGCATGAACTAAAAAATATCTTGATCATGCCTAGACCATTGCTTTGTACTACATTTTCAACTTAGAACTAATCTTTAAGGGTTGCCATACTAAAGATTTGTCTCTTGTGTATCCAGAACATCCTCTTCAATGTCCATAAAATTATGTCTGGACTCTAGAAACCACTTAGAATCTAGTAGAGAAGTTGTCTTGTACTATTATAAAATATAAATCCTATACTGAGAAGAAAATTGTCAGTCATGAACCAAGAGAATCAATAAGGATAAACTTTGTGTTTAGATTACCAAAATAACCCTAATCTTGGAGTGATCAATGCCTAATCTAATGGTAGCTTCAACACCTTGATCTTAGTCTAGCCTTAAATCCTAAACTATAAAGGTAACTTCTCTTCCCTTTGATTTAATCAAATTTAAGGTAGATTTAGGTAATTTTATTAGCTACTATGAAGATGCCATATTTAACCAAATCTAGATTATTCTTGCAATTCTAGACTATGCTTGTAAAACATTGGGAGTTCCCTCAATGTTGATGGACATAGACCTCTTGATATTTTGCATAGACCTCCTATTGTTTTTTTTATAGATCTCATGATATTTTTTTCATAGATCTCCTAATAATTTTCATATAATATAGCAATATATGCAAAATATGAGGCAAAATATAATATTTCCCATCATGTATTTTCAATCTATTTTCCAACATATTGGCTAAATTGCACAAACTTTGGACATATGTGTAACAATGAGGAGTTTCCATTAATGGTTGGTGGTTTTTTAACATCTATTATTTTTTCTCATGCCTCATCTCTTCCTTTCTGATGCTGCTCCTAAAATTTGTGCTTACCAAAATTTTGTATTCTTGAAGCTAAAAAATAGCATGCTTCCATCTAATACATAAATCAACAATCACTTTGTCTTTCTTAAAGTTTACCAATTATACCCCATATGAAAGTTCAACTTTAGTCACTTTTATAAGTGGAAGGTTGACAATTTAATACTTTGAGGTTTAGTATATGATTGATCCAATTCGCTTGCCTAGCACATGGAATTGAATGGGAACTTAGAGGAGTTAGAGCTTGATTGTCTATATGTCCAAATTTAAAGTACTGGATTATTTCTCTAATCTACCTTGACCTCCTTCCTAGACATTTCATAGAATTAACAATCTACAAGTTTAAATATTTGAATTCATTATGAAGAGTGAAAAAACTATCAATTTTTACAAGTGCTCAAATTGTGTTTTTTTCAAAACAATACATAGAACTCTAATTTCTTATCTCTCTTCTTTTTTAGTTTCTTCTATAAATTACTCTTGATTTTTGCATAATCTTTAGAAGGCTTTATTTTCATTTTGGTCAAGATAGGTGAATTTGCATGAACAACTTATCTTATTCTTCCAACAATTGTGCTTAAACTGATTATCAAGAGACACTACAATAAAAAACATGGATAGAGTTCATATGACAACCATTTGATTTTCATTTGCACTATTCATTGCAAGAAACACCGGTCCTATTTTTCGTCACAATGAGAGTGACACTTTTGTTATTCGCTATAACTTTTGAAGCACATGTTCAATGAATATGAAATTTCTAAGGAACACGTCTAACTTGATGTTAATCAGATCCCTTATTTTTTAGAAATTAAAAAAAAAAATTGTATTTAAAAATCATTTTTGTTAGTTTGTCACAAAATACAGTTTAGGGGTTTTCACTACATTAGGAGTCCCCAAATTTTATGATCTAAAAATGAAAATTTCGTGGTTTATTAGTATATTAGGAAAGCATGTATCTACCAAAGTAAATTTGAAAATATATTATTTTATGTCCTCCACATGAGTGCAAACAACACTCCCATTGCACACAATTTTTGAACATTGAAGATGGTTCTAATATCATTAGTTTATTGAAATTTCATCTTCATCAACTCTTCCCAAATTGAAAATTTTTAATTTAAAAAAAAAATTATTTTCCTATTTATTACAAATTAAAATGTGAAAGTGCCAATTTTCATGAGAATTGGCACTTTTCTAGTTCTCCTACTTAGAGAATTTTTCTACAATTTTCCTTATTAGGTTACCTTCTTCTTAAAGGTTTATATAAAAAAAATATTTTTTCCATTTAAAAAAAATTATTTTTCTAATTAAATAGTACTATTGAAAAAAACAGGAGTATTGTCGAAAACGCTATGCAAAATAGACGGTGTTTCTTGCAATGACCCTGTGAATAGAAGCAAATTTCATCACTTGATCAAAACAAAAAATTAATTATACATCATATTTTCATAGTTTGATTTAAGAAGTCAAGTTGTCCACTTTCACTTAGGAGAATTAAATTTCTATGTTTCATAATGAATATTGGTCAATCCTTTGGTGTCATTAAAGGATATTTGAACTCTTAAGAAGGTCCCTTAACATGGACATCTCAAGCTATTAAAAGAGTTCTAGGAAGGCCTACTAGAAGGGCCACATAATCATTGCCTTGTTATATAATGCTTAATTAAAGGACATAACATATATGAACTTGTACAATGTAGAGCATGTTTTATTTATTGGAAAAAAAATACCTTTTTGTATACTTTCTGGTAAGCCTTAAAACTCTAGATAATTTATTGAAGTTATTTACTTTACATTGGAGTATAATACTATAATGTATACAATATTCAATAGAAGGTCTTTTCACACTTAATAAATAATTTTACTAAATCATCTTTTATTATGCTAAACAAACGTGTTTAAAATAATCATGCAATGTGATACCTCTCCTACAATCATAATTCTTTTGAAATAAGGTAGGTCGAAATAGGAGATTAAAGTACTAAACTACAAGAATTGGCATTTTTTGTTGAAATATTATTTAATTTTCCAATATTATGCAATATTTTTTCTTTTTACATACAAAAAATTATTTTTTTGCAAAATAAATTAAAAAAAAATTTGGCATCCATTTTTAGAATTATTTTGTACCAACCCAAATAGCTAGGTATGGTAGTGTGAGTTTTTGTAGTATAGTAAATATATATTTGCAAAATGGTGGCTTCCTCACTTTCCTAAGAGGAACTTCTCCAAAGTTCACATATATCCTCTAATGCAAGTGGCACTTTTAAGGCAATCTAATTTTTTCATGTTTAATTTGTTATCCAAAGACAATATCATGGGCTTTGACATTTCTCTTAAAAAAATTAGCAAGAACAATCATGCATCCCACATAAATTATGAGCTTCTCCATTTGAGAAATAAAAAATGACAAAGTGACCATTTATGGATTACTTAGTCAATTATGATTTGCTTGATATGCTTGGGTATTATGATTTGAGTGTTATGATGCAACAAGTTTTATTCCTTAGCTAAATATTTCTACATCCATAAATGTTATAGGTCATATCTACTTATCTTTAGTATAGAGTGATTCATTTGTGATAAGAGTCATCAATATGATTATTACAATGATGATGATAATGATAATAAATGATGATAATAATAGGTCATTGTTTACAAATTTTGTTTAAAAACCATTATCACTAAAATATTCCTCCAGGTTGAAATAGAACCAAGAATAGAATACATCTTTCACGTTTTTGATAATTTGCAGTTTAGTACTGCCTCCAAATTGTTTCAATTAGAAGATTTTAGATAAGGTAAATCGACCTATGAAATGCAAAATAATTGCTTTGCCCTATTGGCATTTACTCTATACTACTACAAACAATAGACCTCTTTTTAGTGTCTGGTGCCGAGACTATGCACTAAGAGAGATTTCATTCACTTACAGAGGTATAAAAATGTCCACCTAATTCATGTCAACTCTAACTACTCTACTTTTCAAAAAAAGTGCTTGTAATTGGGCCCATTAATACTACTATTTATAATTTACATATACTTGATAGTTATGCACTAAGAGATGATGCAATAACTATGAGAAGAAATCTCCATCATCCATGGGACCACTTTGACGTCCCTCCTGAGTTGATATGCCATTCTCTAGGTGTCTATGACGTATCTTTTGCCTATCTTAGGTTGGTTTACTTCAATGGCGCCAGCACCGGGCCACCGGCATGGACGGCACCGGTGAGCTTTTTGTAGTCCTCTCTCCCTTATCGAACAATGTGCCCAGGGCCCAACTTTCACCACGTGTCCAAACTAAAAAAACAGCAAAGTGAATCAGTACTTACGTCAGGTGGCAAGCAAGGACAGGCCTGTCAGGAATCTCCCAATGGCGTTAAAGTCGTGGCCCCGCAGGCCTCATCCAAAACTCATCCAAAAATAACTCAAACCAAAGCTCGTATTGACGCACGTGTTTTTAAATCATGTTCGCGGAGTCTGCCCGCTGCCCATCCTTTGTTGCACTCTCTGGCGGTCGCCGTTATCCGAAGCTCTTCTTCAGTGTACGTAAATTTTCTTTCATTTCATTAATATTTTCTTATTCCTTTCTTTTTGGACACTCAACTCCAGTTCCAGTTGGGACCCCACAGGGACCACCGACCCGTGCTACTATAAATCTTGGTCCACCCTTCGAAGACGTTCGATCATCTTCATTTACACATCAGTCGGGCATTGAGGCCTACAATACTCCATTGCTACCTTGATCTGACTTGTCCTCACTGGCTCCACGCATGTATCATTGCAAGTCTAGTTCCATCAAGACTTCAATTCAGTCTAGGATTAGAATGTGACACTTAGTTGCAGAAGATAGCTTTTCGATTCTAGCTTTTCACTTTACTCGGGTCTAGAGTCCCCGCGTGGGTTGCACAGATTCGATGCGCTGTTGACATTCCTTTTTGTTGCGAAGAATTCTGAGCTTGCTACATTCCGTTTCCTGCAGAACGTGGATTTCGTTTTCAAACTTAGAGAGACGTATTCGGGGCTGCTCCTGCTCCTGCTCCCTGGATCACCAACATAGCTCGATATATATAGCTTCATCTGATACACAAGTAGTAAATTAACCTGATCCTGCGCTTCCTCGTTTGGAACTTGCAGATAGTTCTACAACACAGCCCTAGTTCAAACACTCGCGAGTTCAGTCTGTGTCGTGAGTAGGACTGAGGTCGACATTTTAATTGCCAGAGCTTCGCGAAGGCCAACTTTGATCAGCTAGTCCAGCCTGATCAGTTTATTTCTGCATGATGGAATGACTGTTCTAGATCCATAGTACGTACGTTATATATATAAAAAAGTTACGAAAGATCTAGGGAGCTAGAGAGAGACTGAGAGAGTAGAGAGTGGTGAACTATCATATATATCCAGTAGCGCCTTGGGGTGTTTAAGTTTGTGAAGTAATCATGAGAACTCTGAGCTGGACCGAGCTGGTCTGCGCATGCTGAACAGTACTTACAGTGCATAATATATGATTAGTGACAGCAGGTTGGTTCGCATCCTATCTTTAGAGTCTATTGGGTGATCGAGTTGGCAAGTTCAACCACTCTGGTAGATCCATAGATGATCCTCTTTCGAGATATTTAGTCGACTTTCGAAATAGATCGATACCAACTTACGACTTGGTCTTCAACAAATGGTCAGAGTCATCACTAGGTGGTGACGTCGACACATCCGATTCGTCGTTCACCTGTACCTGTGTTGCGTTGCGTTGCGTTGCTTGCCAGCTAGCTTCCCCTGTGACTTACGCACTAGTTAGGTTACATCGGTTCAAAATCGCACTACGGGCTCTTTCGTATGATCAAACGGAGAATGATCTAGCTACACGTAACTAGCTGGTTCCAGGATTGCCATTCCCCGTTTACAGTGTTGCCATCGTAAACTAAGGGATTGAAAGTTTGTGCCACTCCCTATTTTAGTCGCTTTTTGAATTCCCCCCGTGCCTAGTGCAAATAATCGATCATCTGGGAAATGTCTGATATTCCCGTAAGGGGAACCAAGACAATCTCCGCGTGAAGGTCTTTCAGAGTTTTCCTGAGAATGAAGTTGATGATATTTCGAATAGTTTGAGATTCGATCGAATTGCATATTTTCACCGAGTATGAACATTTTTTCTGTGGCGTCAGCGGAGTGCATACTAGGTTAATTACGGACAGCGATGGTAAAAGTACCATTTTGAAGGTGCAATTGCAATCACCATAGATACCGTATCTTTTCTTTCAGAGACTCTCGATCTCCAAAGTTGGAGTTTTTCGACTTCCTGTCCTGTCCTTCGACTTCGATTCGAATTGAGATCGAATCCTGGTTAGTCGCCATGAATCTGGCCAACCTCTCAATGGTATAAATTCGTGGGTGAGTATCGCAATCGATCGTAACTATAGATCGAATACAGTCCGCTTACGATCGTAATCAGTGCAGATCTGACTACCTTCCGACAATGGGCTCGTTAACCCAACTCGTCGTCTCCCCAAAGTCCAAGACTTTGGAGCGCACGGTGTCGATGAACGGCGGTCACGGCGAGTCCAGCTACGACCGTATGTCGGTAGTGCAAGCGTACGCGCTTCAAATTTTACACCCCTTCCTCACCGACGCCGTGGGCATCATGAGCTTACCGGCTGCCCCTTCTCCTCTCCGCATCGCCGATTTCGGAAGCGCCACAGGTCGAAACGCCTTCGCGTACGTGGATTTTCTGGTGAGGTGCATTCGGAAGGATTATGAGGTGGGGAGAACTCTGGGGGTGATGCCGGAGGTGCAGGCTTTTTTTAATGATCTACCCGGAAACGATTTCAACACTATGTTTCGGTTGTTGCCGCCCATGAAGGGAGTGGACGACGAGGAGCAAGAGGCCGGGAGAGAGTACTTTGCGGCAGGCGTGCCGGGGTCGTTTTATGGAAGGTTGTTTCCGAAGGACAGCTTGCACTTCGCCACTTGCATTCACTGCTTGCATTGGATTTCTCAGGTGGGAACATGGCCTCGGCCCATTTCATTGACATGCTATTTCAAATTACGATAATGTTTTGGAGTTGATCATTGCTAGGTGACATACGTCTGTATTATATTATTTCATGGAGATTGCACACGGATCCCGAGGGTGGGAAGAAGGGCTGCATGTGAGAGTACGTGGGAGTAAGCTTCCCTCGGGGTCTGTGAAAGTCTCTGGAACACAATCTAACTCTACATTAACTTAAGCTCAAGCTGATCAATATGGTTTTAAGATTCTCAATAATATATGCTCGGAATCCCAATCCATAGAAACGTCACACCAAAGTCTCGGCCTTGGACAGATTTCTCTGTGTATTTTGAAATCTGGGATGTTTTAGGGTCCGTTAATAGTGGAGGGCAACTGAAAGTTGTATGTTAACAAGAAGAAGAGGGCAGTAGTAATTGATGTCCTGGAATGACACCATGTACCCGTAAATAATATTTTAATTGAGTGATACTGCTTCTAGTGACATCTAGCTAGCTAGCGTTCGTGTTGTTTAGATTGAGTTGTGAAATGTAAACAAACCCTGAGCCGGACCGTGTACGCCATAGACTAAAATTAAAATTGAAATCCCAAGAATGATAAGCTTGCAATGTCATCCAACCTCCGGTTGGAAATAGCTTATCCATTCTCAGTGCAATCACCACTGAGAATGGATACACTATTTTCAAACGCAGGGAGTACGTGTCATACATTTCGTCCATTTTTGGCCCCCATGCATTTCTTCTAGTGGACAGCATTTGTAACAATTCTGAGCACTGGTGATTAGCTAAATAAGTAACGCACATGGTTCCTCGCAAGGGCAGACCTATTTTAAACACCAGGCAAAATCCTACAGGACACGGAACACCCTGCGTCGGGTGACCCGGTAAACTGCAGCGTGAACTCTATGCAGTGCTCTTCGCCGTGTTCCCTCTGTGGTGGAATTTCTGCTAGTACCTTTTGAAATATAATGTCGCCAGAATCAAACAAAAGAATAAGAAACGCCACTCGTAGTCTCGTATAAGAAACACAAAAGTACTCTATCATCGATCGAAAGCTAGCTGCATCAATGATTTGCAAGAACGATAACTATGAAGTCGATCAGATCGATTACGAATGGTGTTCACTTGAAGCTAGAATTTGATCACAATGGAGAGATCCAGTTAGGTCACCTTACAGTGGACATGGCCGTGAAGGGAATTCCCACTAAATTAGCAATTTTTCAGTTTAATTTCAAGCTTTCGCACTATCTTTCAAATCTCAAATCTCAAATCTATACCCGTCCTTGTTATCGAACAAAAATCAAACCAGTTGCGCATCTCAGTTTTGGCTATGGACAAGTTTCTAATGTAATTAAAATTGGCTTGAGTTCATAGTGAACTCACAGAGAGAGGTCAATATGCTTCATGAAAACAGTCTGTATACTGTCTGACAAGTTGGGCGATTGTAAATGTTGCCATTATTCGCAGGTACCATCGGCAGTGACAGACCCGGCGTCAGAGTTGTACAACCGCGGCTCCTGCTGGATCATGGGTGGCAAGCCCGCCATAGCCCGGGCGTTCGCGGACCAGAGTCAGATCGACTTCCGGAACTTCCTGCACTGCCGAGCCGCGGAGCTCGCCCCCGGAGGCATCCTGCTAAGCTTCCTGTCTGGACGAGCGGATCTCGCCGACCCTACCAACCAGACCATCCCGGAACGGCGACACCGCTTCCTCGCCGGACCCGACTTCGAAAGCGCCTGGGACGACCTCATCGCCGAGGTACGTAGGGATTGCTTGCATTGCATCTTCAGCTAGCTACTGATTGTCTGAACATGTGCATTCAAACGAATCTGACATCCTCCAGGGAGATCTCCATTCAAACTCTCCATGAATCTCGAGTGAGATCATTCTATTTTCAGTGCAAAGGAAGGTTTCAGAGCTTAAAATTAATTAAAATTCTCTTCTTTCAATGGCATTGAGTTCCAAATTTTTTTTTCCAGATGCATAGTTGGACATTCTGAAGATTTTTAGTGCAAGATTCATTGAAATTAATGGGTGGTATAGGTTTCAGAGCATCGAAAGTTGTCAAATTCGCTTGTTTCGAGGACATTGAGTTCAAAATATTAGTTTCCAGATGGATAGATCAGGTTCAGAAGTGTCAATTTCTGGAATCCTTTCCATTTTAACGAATAGATCGATTAAGGTCAATATAAAACATGTTCAATTGAATTTGAGAATTTTGGTTTTGCCGTACATACTCGAATCCAGTTCGAGTGTCCTCTATGACTCCCTCATTTCTCACGTTCTCTCATATTGAAACACTGTCAGTGCTTTTAATTATAGATAGTTACAAATTCTCGTTAGCCATTTTCAGTCGTACGTTCTAGCGTTTGTGTGATGATTATTTTACATCAATAAAAGCCTGTTTCAATTTTCAAAGTGTCAAATTGGGCACTCAAATCTTTAAAACAAAGACTTTTCCAGATCGATCAATCGGAGGTACCAGACACGCGCCAATCTCTAACAAACTATGCAATGTAAAGAACTCGATGCCCTGTATCATAACAGAATGCTGTCACGGAGTCACTGAAACCGTAGCCCTGTAACTTATCATTGCAGACTCAATTTCTGATATTGACGGTGCACATCCACCACCTACGCAGGGCATCATAACGGCGGAGACTCGCGACTCCTTCAACCTCCCGATCTACATCCCTCACGTGGAAGAGGTGCGCGCCTCGATCTCCGCAACTGGCAGCTTCGAGATCCTCCGCCTGGAGCTTCTGGAGGAGGTGGCTTTGTACCCGGAGGACGCTCGGTTGCGGATGGTGCAGCACCCCAGCCAGTGCGCCAAGTTCTACTCCTCGTGGGTGCGCGCCCTCGTGGAGCCCCTCATGGCCATGCACATGGGCGTAACCGCCACGAAAGCATGGTTTGTGCGGCACGAGCGGCGCCTGCTTGCGAGGTGCTGGGGGATGCAAGGACGAAGGGAGGAGATGGAAGAGTATAAGTTCCTCACCGCGGACTTCCTGCTGATCGTCTTGAAGAAGAAGTAGGGGGGACTTCCATGCACGCAGAAGCAGCCAAACCTTGCATAGGATAAAAATAGCTTCCAAGAGCTGGAAACATTGCCTCCCCGCTTTACACAAGCCTCTCCCCAAAATTTTGCCAGCCAGCACTTCCAATTCTCCTCCTTGTAGAACCATTGCGCACTTCCATGTAGAATTTCTAAATGCATTTTAACATTGTCCAAACTTGGACTTTGGGGTTGCTTGTAGTTTGAAAACCAAAAAAAAAATATGCCTGAAATTTAGATTCTTCCTGCTCACATATGTAGATGGGATGTGAAAGTACCAGGAAACTCAGCGGAGAAGGCAGTTCCAACTCTGGAAAACTTGGAAGTTTAGTTCCCCACTCCCGCACAGCGTAGAAGTTTGCTCTTGATCTCTTGTAACCATCATTTCCAGAATATAGCACTGAGTAAAGAAGACTGAGATTAGAATGGCTTTTGCATCGGATTTGCAATGATTGCCAGAAATTTATTGCCAATTTGACAATGGTTTATTACAACATTGTGCAATGTATTTGCATCTATTTGGGATTACAATAGTTTTTGCAACAATAGGGGTTTGGGCATAGATATGCATTGATTCTATGCCCAAGGATTTTCCAACAAGTTCAATAGCAGCAATTTTTGCAATGGTTTGCAATAAGACTATCAATGTAGTTGAAGGTAAAGTACGGAACCACTGCAAAACCATTGCAAAATAATTGATGATATGTTGCAATAGCTACTTCCTGCTTTCATGAATTAATCACTCCGTAAATTCTCATTATTTTAGATCGATGGTCTAATTTTTATCGTTTTGGAAATCTTGAAATTGTACAGTAGTTGTGCAGTGAATTGCTGAATCTGTAAGTTTTCATCGTTGTAGGAGAGTTTTGTATATTTTGCGTAATGATTCATGCACAGAATCTGAGAAGTTCTACCTTTTGCTAAGTTTTTGGAAATGCTCTGTGCAATTTGTGCAATGCCTTTCACAATCTGTATAGATTTTCATCATTTTGGAAAAAATCATACAATTTGAATGTGCAACATTCGACTTTACAGATGAATCTTTAAAGTTTCATTGATTTTAAGTTCACTTGATAGACCAAGAAGTGGAATTGGCAGCTGGGTTGTCCTCATCAAGGAAAAGGCTCATTGTTGATCGAGTTGGACCATTGATTCACTGTCCGCGTGTTCTTTCAGCTTGGCCGGTAGAGAAGAGGGTGCCACTACAGTTAGACAGGCAAGTCACTGTGTATCGAAGGTTAATTTCTTCAGGTTATTTGACAAGTTCTTAGATTTTGTATTAAAGTAGATCACATGCGACTCATTGGTAACGTACAATTCAAGTGTTTTCTTTTAAAGAATTTTATAAGTAGATTCTTGGGATTTCAAATTTCCAAAGTTTGAAAAATCCATGATATTAATGTTCAACCAGATGATTCTACCGATACTCTGATACTTTCATCCTTCAAAGCAGAGTCCAGTACAACATGAACAGAAGGATTGCAGAAGGAGCAACGTCAAGCTTACATTTGTGGGCAAGAAGTGACCTCTGAAGGTTGTAATTCAAACGCTGAGCTCAAGTATAGCAAAGAAGGTCCTGGCGTTGCCTGAAGCTCTCCTGCCACATCCAACACAGTGAAAGCATGCCAAACAAATCAAACAAAGACGAAATCCTCCACAAGTGTAAAGTTATGAGTTGCGCATCACAACACTTTTACATTCATGTGTATCCACAACTTGCAATAATGATCACTCATAGTCAAATTGTAAACTCATACTATACATGATTCCAATCTATGCAAGCTTGATGCCAAAATAGTTGAAGGAAGTCAACTAGTCTTTTCCTTGGAAATTTAATCTTAGTGCTTAATTCCTAAAAGGACCAAATGACCGTTGAACATATGTAGGTGCATATGAAGTCACTTTTCAATAGGTGTTCTTTAATTTATGACACAAGGTGTGAACATGTATCCCCTAAGTTAGAGTATTATTTTTTTTTCGATTGGGTGCCCAAATCAAAAGTTATGCTACCCTGAACTTTTAGGGCAATTTAGGCAACTTTGGATAGCATTCACCAAACTCCTCCTATCAATTTGAATTTTGGTAGGTATGCAATTTATATGATACAAGATGCAAATGTCCCAAATAATAACCAGGTGTAGTGTAAAAATCTCACTCTAGAAAGAATTAAAGTCTATTGGAGTACTATCGGCTCTGTTGGACAAGGTCAAATTTTTTTTCTTCTAACTTCAAACATCATAATCTTTCAATATGTGCAAGCAAAGTTTCTGAAGTATTTTCCACCCATTTTCATAGTAGACAATCTAATACAAATTTGTATGCTTGAATTTTTTCATACTTTTTTCATTGCCTTAAAAATTAAGTGGTAGTTTTTTACAATTTGTGTCTAAAATGTGACTCAATCCTTTTGGGGTTTAACTCATTGCTCCATATGTCCGTATGTTACCATGTAAGAGTCTATCGTAACACAATTTATCTTATATTGATGTGTTCATCACCCAAATGAGAACCCTTGCAATGGTTAAATTCTTGGATATGGGTTTTAGTTTTATTCTCCAAGTGGATTGTTTTCTTTCCCAATTACCTAGTATCTCTACTAATCAACAAGGCAATCCATAAATGTAGTTCTATAGGACCTAGATGGAATCTCACAAAGAATTTAGATAAATCAAAGGAAGAACCAAAATACTGCAACTTATGGCTAGCTAGGTTGCCTTTGGGTGATTGCAAGAATTCAAGTGGTTAATTTTGGTGCCACATGCAAAATGACAGAGCTATTTTCTACTACAACTTCCGAAGAATGAACCCAATTAACTTGAATTTTTTTATCGGAGATGGCTAACTTAATTGTAATCATATGTTATTTTTATAATTTTTAAAAATCAATTTATATTTAAAATCCGATTCTATTAATATGTCAAACTTTAAAGTTTAGGATTTTTTTAGTAATTGGTGACCATCCAAAAGTAATGTTCTAAAGATGAAATTTTTGTGGTCTATTTTGACACTCGGCAAGCATGATCCCACAAAGGGGCATACAAAAATATATTATTTTATGTTCTCCATGTTTGTGCAAACAAGTCTCCCTATAACATGCACTTCTAAATGTTGAAGATCGGGTTTCAAGATCATTCTTTGGTGAAACCTTATTACCATCAAGTCCTCACCAATGTCCAATTTTTTTTTGGGATTTTGGGTTTAGTATTTTCTATTTATTATTAATCTATGCCTCATTGTGTCTAATTTCTAAGACAAATAGTCCTTTTTTTCACATAGTATTGTTTCAGTACTTGCAAGTAGTCCATGGTTCTTGCAATAATACTTTTAGTCGGGGTTTTCTTATGAATGGCTAAGATTGTTCCACTACAAAGTACTCATAGTACTCATTACAAAAACTCTAAATTTTTAGCAAAATGCTATAAAATCGACTACCAATTTTTGCAATGACGCTTACTTGGATTTGTGCTATCCTTTTGCTTCAAAAAATCTCCTCTAGTGTGCTTGACCCAAAACAACCACTAGCCACTCTAACTCTAGACCTTCTCCACTCACCAACAAACTTCTTGCTGTGCCCTTGTGGTTGCTATGTCTTTTGGGGTCGCACTTGGAGGTTCGCTATGTCATTTCCATGTTGCTATTTTTCAAAAGTTGATCTCCAACAGGATCACCAAAATCCTTACCTTCTTCATATTGGTTCGTTGTCTAGTTGTGGTGACATCTTCATTTACTTGTATTCAACTCAATTTTCCAATCTTGCTCCTTGTCTTCTATGTCGTTTGTCATGATAAATTCTCTATGCCCTAGCCTTGCTTTTATATTTGCTCTATTGTCTTTTTTTTCCATAGCTTCACCTTTGGACTTGTAGAAATAACTCTAGCTTGTGATGATTCTCACCTTCACTACAACCTTGCGCTCTAATCAATAACTTGTGGTCTCATGTTCAATTGTTCTTCGTTGTTGTAATTTCTTGACTCCATTTGTTGAATTTGCCATTGGACTCCTCATGTTGCTTCAATTCCTTGCAACTATGGTTTTTTCCTTTACAACTTGAGTCTACTCTTGCCAAGGTTCATTGTTTTGCTCCTTGTCAAAGTCGTCCTAGCTACCTTTATAGTTTTGTCCTTTTCTAGTAATTTTCCTTCATAGTCTCATTCTACTTTGGGCTGTTGTCTTGTACGGTAGGCATGATTTCTCAACTTTATTGTCACTTTGGTCCCTAAGGCAAAGATTCTTATCTCCTTGTTGTTGGTTTCTTTTTTGCTTCTTCTCATTAGATCCGCTCTTTCCACTAGAAGAAACCCACATTTTTGTGACAAGCCCATAACATGCTAGGTTTGTCATTTTTGATGTCATCTTTATCAACAAGGATGTCCAAAAAATGCATTATAATGGACAAGCCCCCAAGCTTGTAAAATCTCAGCAAACGTAGTCCAATTTGAAGGAGATTTTGGACAATGTCTCACAAAAAATGGTCTTTGAAGGCCATGAAATGTTGCCACATATGAGCTCCCAATTCATCACTTGTGACTCATAGTTTTTTTATTTTTTTATTTTTGCAATTTAGGAGGTAATTAGATGTAAAAAGCCCCCAAAAATGTAAAATTGAAATAGGTTGTGACATACTAAAATAGGTAATTGATCTCAAATAGGGTTTTAAGTCTAGAAACACCTCAGATGCTCACTTGTATATAGGTTAGAACCTAAAATGGTGGAAGTTAGGAGGTTTGAGTGATGTTGTTCCAAATAGCCAAACTGCCAAACCTACTAAGCCAGTGACTTAGTCTAGCTAAAATTGAGCTGAGAGAAGTCCTGTAAAATCCCTAGGTAGGTCTCAATTTCCCTATTCCATCATTGAAAGTTGAAACCATAGAAGCTCCAATTATGAACATTAGAAGACAGGCCTATGGAGGAATCTACAATTCATAGACAATAATCTAGGGTTGGAAGCATACGAGGGGATTGGAAGTCGAGTCCATTTGCCAAGATTCCCTTGTATCAATTGTATGCAAAAGATTCCTCTATTTTCCAAGTATTTAGGGGAGGAGAGGATTTATCCTCCCCATCCCTACATGTGCAAAGTAAGAATATGATCTTGCACGACCATTGAGGGATTCCATTAGAAGTACCAAAATTTTTTTTGGAATTTTCTAACTTATAGAAATATCCTTTCCGGATAGTCAACCGCCAAAATCAATAACGGAAAATTCCTAAAAATTCCTAGAGGGTGGTAAAATCTCACTAAAAATTAGGATAGGTTCTTTTATGTTAATAACATGCTTCGACAAGTTTCAAGACATTCTAATAGTGGTAGGTACTTGAACCAGGAGATTCCCTCGAATTTAAATGACATGGCAATATTTGCGGGGAATTGACAAGTGTCCCGAGAGCTCATAAAGTCAAAACAAAGTCAACTAAGGATATTTTCTTACCCCCTTGGACCTTCCAAACCACCATGGCCAATCACCTTCCTCAGAAAAGACGACCTCCAAAAGTTAGATTTTCAACTTTTTTTTATTAAAGTTGGCGATGGGGTTCAATGGATTTTTTTGCCAATGGAAAAAGGGTGGGGGATTTCTCTAGCATAAAGTTGGCCTTTTGGAGTCAATGGCGCTATCTGTTGGTGAATTGGATTTAAATTCCAAAAGTTAAAAGTTGGACCAATGTAGGAGCTTGGAAGTCAACGCCCTAATTGTAGGTGAAAATCTTGTGAAGATCTAGGGTTTTAGGGTTTCCATGTTGAAGACAGAGTTCTTGGATTGTAACTTAGAGAAGAGGTGAGGTGCTTGGCCACCTATAAAAAGGGTGCCCTTCTCCTCTCAAAACACACCCATTTTATATTTGGGTCTATTGGGTCCAATTTGTATTGAAACTTTTGGCGTTTAGCCAAAAAACCTTAGGGGTGTTTGTTTTCTTGTCTTTTGGGTCTCTTTGCTAGTTTTTTACAAGTTGTAGCGGTCTTGAGGTCCATTTGCACCTTGTGTCTTCTTGTTTTGTCATTTTTAAGCCTTGTGTCTTTTTCGTGGTCATTGGTCTCAAGTTTGTTCAAGTTTTGAGCACCTAGTTCTACTAACCTTGGAGAGGGTATTGTTGCCTTCTTCCCTTGGGTCTTGTCACGTCTTTTGGAAGCTTATGGGTATCCATTAGTCCCTTGTACTAATCATAGAGCCAACCCCCACCGTACTTTGGCAGTGCTGCTTTGGAGGGCCTCTAGTTTGCTTTGAGTCTCATACTAACCATTGTTTTACTAACACGTGTCATGGTTCTTTGAGGGTGTCCTAAATCCCCATGTTCTACTAACTTTGTTTCAACTTTGTACATGTCATTGTGGGTTCCTCCAAGACGGCAAAGCTTTGGACGCCCTAGGTCCCAAGAGTCTTAGATTGTGTATTAAAGTCCTACCAATGACGGAGCTTAGAATCCCAACCTACCTCCTAGTCTTAGATTTGGTATTAAACCCAAATCAACGACGGAGCTTTGAACTTACCCGGTACTCACCTCCAAAGTTTAGTTTCCGAAACATTTTGGAAACGAACCTAAGTTTAGTCCCCAAAATTAGACATTAGGTTCTAGTGGTCAAGTCCTAAGTGTCCCCCGTGGATGATATTGGATGAGTTCTATAGCCCTTTTAAGTCCATTCCAAGTCGTCTCCAAGTTACATAGAACCAAGATTTAGCTTCCCTTACGTAAAAATGCAAAGTTCAGACCCAAGACTAGGCCCCCTCCCCTCCCCAACAAACTCCTAGTATCAAAGGACTGATCAGGTAGGTATTGGAGGGCCGGTAATCAGTGGGTACTAGGGGCCAACATTAGTAGGTACCGTAGCCCAATCATCAGGGGTACAGGGGCTAGTCATCAGGGGTCCAATTGCTAAGGATTTTTGAAAGCCAAAGGCTAGAGAGTAGGGGTCCAATTGCCGCTCACAAGGAAAAAATAGCATATAAGTGGGTTTGGGTAGGTAGAAATAGACATAGGATAGAATATAAGAGGAAGCAACAAGGATAGGAAGAAATAGGAAAAAGTAGCAACATAACCATAGTAGGGACAAAGAGGATTAGCCTTAAGTAAAGCCTACAAGTCCATCATCTGGCCACAAAACCTCAACCTCTCCAACGCAACGACACCATAAGTGAAAGGAGGAGGAGGGGAGAAGGTGACTTAATAGGAAAAGTTAAGAGGGGTCTTCAAACCATTAGGAATAGATTAGAAGTCATGAGAATTAATAGGGGGTAGTTGTAGTTCAAGTAGAAGGGATCATTAATACTTTCCTTGGGGTTCATAGGCTAGTGGGGTTAAGATGATGAAGTAGGTGCAAGTGATTATTAATCGCTTGGTGTAGCACCTTTAGAATAGTAGGTGGCCACCTCAACCATTGCACTCCTCATGGAACGAAGGTTAAAATAGAAAGAAAAGAAAGGAAAGAAAAGGAGAAGTTGAGAAAAATGGAAAGTTAGCCAAGGATAGGACTTAGAGGGGACCTAGGATTGTACCAGAATCGATGTTAGAAAATCATCCAACCAATTCCTATAGTCAGCCACAAAGGTGATATGGTGGTGAGAGATGTGTTGAAGGGAAGTCTCACCCACCTAGTCGAGGTAGGATACTAACCATCTCCTTTAAATTCCTATCCGTTTACTTAGAAAGAATAGATTAGGGCCGACCCTACGGTGAATAGCACCTTTAAGGCAACAGTTCAAGTCAGATTTATCTTTGAAATCATAGAGTTGAAGTCAAGGGGGTTCCAAAAGTATAAAATATGCCCCAAACTGACTCATAATTTAGGGGCATATGAGTGGATGAAATTCAGGGTCCAAAATGGATGAAGTCGGATAAAATTCATCCATCCAAGCCCGAACTTGGAACTTACACATTAGTTGATAGGATAGGCTCAAGATTCAAAACTCGAGGTCATTTGAATTAGGGAAGGGGTCCAAAGGAATGGATGAAGTTTAGATAGCCCCTTTAAGGACTAAAATTCATTTGGTTATAGCTCCTTGTAGGAATATCCAAATCCTATGCATCTTAGGTTTTAGAAATGGCATGAACTGATCTAAAAGTTAGGAGTGATAGATTTAGGTTACATTTAGTTCTAGTAGGAGACCACAACAATTGAGGGACCAAGATAGTTGAAATAACTTCTACACTTAGGTTGGTTTGGGGTTTCATTGGTGAATCATAGAACTTAGGAGCTTAGAAAAGATCCATTGCTTGGAAGGCACAATGAACTGACGTTAAGCACCCACTAGAATAGAAATCACCCCCGAACACAAGAACTTGGTTATGCTCCTATAATTTTCAATGGTGGGTAAATATCCACTCACACCATGTGGCTCCCACCTCACCTCCACATTAGCCCCAACATGGTGGGTAGTGACATGTCAACCACTTTTTCATCCAGGTAGTTGATGACATGGCAATTGCATTTTGTCTTAGGGCTTGTTTGTTAGGCCCTCTATTGATTTTGCTCTCACGCGGGGTTTTTTTTGGACATCCACAATGGCATGAGGTTAATATTTTACATGTGATATCACATGTGATGTGTACTGCGGCACATTTGCGGAGACATGAGAATGTCAGAAATGACGTCTTCAATGACATGGCAGATGGACATATCTCAATTTTTGAGACATCAATTTAGATGTCTAGATGTTTTCTGTGATGTCCAGTGAGACATACGCCATACACCACATTGAATAGGCCATTTGCAAAACATCATACACAATATGTCATACATTGAACATTTAAATACCATACACAATATGCCACACATTGTAAATCATACACAATATTGCATACATAATATATATATTTAGTAAGTATGTCAATGTCTAAAAAAGCCACTTATATATTGTGAATATGTTGTATAAGAAGATAAGATATATATACAAGAGGGGTGGTAGAAGGAAGACAAACCATTTGGGATATGTTAAACTTAGGAATTTTATTATAAGTTGAATTTCAAACATGAACATCCTAATGAACACTACATTGTCTAAGATGACGTATCAAAAACATTTGGATGTTGATGTTGATGTCACAAAAAACATTTGGACATTTCTGTTGATGTCATATTGTCACAATTGACATCAAAAAAATATTATTAGAATTCTCAAATGGTGTTGAAATGTAAAGATGTGGTATGCCATTTCATCCTCGTTGCATGCCACGTCACTCAATTGCCACCTTTGCTTTCTACTTTTTTTCTTTTTTGCAAAAGTATATTATGTGGCTCCCTCATCCCTATTTTTTTCTCAATTGGTCAACCTTTTACCTCAGCCCCAAGTAACTTCTAGATAGTTATTCATGGTCAAAATTTGAATCCTTGTTGATATGGCACTCTAACGTTTTTTTGGACGTTGTAGAAATTAGAAAATATGACTATATTATCTCCAATGTCTCATTAAACATACATGTTTTCACTAGCATGACCTTGTTTTTCCGCTAACATCTATACGTTTTTTAGAACTTCTACTACAATTCTAGCACTCACTTCCTCTAAATCTCTCACATCCTTTTGTTTGGAAAAATATGCCATGTTTTTGTGTGATGTCACAAAAAAACCAAGGTTTCTTCTAATGTTCTTGATGTTCCCCTTTTCTTCCACCTTCTATCTTTTTGTATTGATGTATTGCCTCAACTTCAATCCTCTTGTCATCTTTTGAATTTGGACTTGTCTACTAGTCCTTCTTGCTTTCCATCCACTGCCTCATGCCTTTCCAAATCTTTATCATCCTCGCCCTATAGGATTGTTTTGATCATTAGGTCTTTGCAACCCTCTTTCTGTCTTCACTATTAATTGTATCTTTGTTCTTCTACCTATATTTCTTTTTACTTCTCTATTTTGATGCAAACCCTTCTTTGGGTCTATTTTATAAGGCAAATTTTGTCTGTTTGGTTTACAAGAGCTCCTAATTTGTCAAAAACTTTAATTGATTATTATTATAGATTGTTGCCCTCATGGTAATAGATTTTGCCAAGCTCCTATAGCACCAAATGGCTCTTTTTCTTTACAAAATACCCTAAAAATTCCTACTAATTCTTGTAATCAGCCCATTCTCACTCTAAAGATCCACCCTAATCATTGCACCTAATCTCTTCCTACAAGCATGTGAGAACCTACTTGAAAAATTTGCTACAAATCTTTTCTATCTAACCTTGGTAGATGGTTTTCAAACAGCTTGAAAAAACTTCAATTCTAAGAAAAACCCTCCCAATAAAAGAGACAAGCCAAAAATCAATGAAAATACAAAACATGTATAAGAAAAATAAATTATTTCCCTAGTCTAATACCCCATTAAAATTCTAACTTTTATCCACTTAAACACTCATCTATACCACGAATTACTGTACCGTACACTAGTTTACAATTTTCTCTCCTACTTTAGAATATCTATCTCTATGTTAATGTCCTAGTATTTACTCTAATTCTACTAATTAGCTTCATATTTTTTAAGTTTCTATATTTGCATATTTGAATTATGTATCTTAGTACTATAGAGAGTGTAGAATTTCTCTAATGCATCAATCAAAGTACCTAAGCTTTCATTCATTCATAGTTGCCTATGGTCTTACAAATTTGATCCCTAGAGTCATTAATTCGCTCTATATAGTTGCTACCCCCATATGTATTAATTGCTCATGTTGTGTCTATGTAGCCCATGAGTGCAATATTTGCACAAAAAAATAGGTAACTTTCTTCTACATTTGACTACAAGAAGTTTTTCATAAATTTTTGAATTTGCAAGAATTGAATGGGCCATAAACTTTTGACTCCATAAATAGGCACTCACCTACTTGTATTATTAGAATGCACTCTCTGCTATAATGGTTGTATGGAAAAATTACATTTTCTTCACCTTTTAACACTAAGCTTATTGAATATGGAACTTTTAAAAATGGGGTCTTAGAATCTCCATAATCTATGAGTAATAAAAAAAAGGGCTTTACTTGAATGTCATGAACTCTAATGTTGGACAATAAATACTAATAGGAGCACCCAACTAGGTGGAGGGGTGTAGCTTTAGCAATTCTCGTGAATATCCAATCTCATAATGTGAATGAAAGGCCATTTGATTTCATGTAAAAATTCAAGCTTGTTATTCTTCTCCAAATAATACAAACATCCAAAAACAAAATGTAATTAAGATCACCAAAAGCCAGGTCAAGACAATATGCCCGTAATGGCACCTCCAACTCATATCATCATAAAAATCATCAAGCCTAACACACATAATCTGAACTTTACAATTGGTTGATTGCAAGAAACACTTGTCCTATCTTTGGTATCGTTTGTCTATTTGGCGTAAAATTTGGAATGAAGGTACATGCAATAGTTGCAGACATTGAGTAATTTTTTCAAAATTTTCATAATTAGTTTACTATTTTTAAACATCTCCCGATTGGATGTCTACCTTGCCCATTTTGGAGGTTTTGGGTCCTATTTTTGACCCAAAAATATGAATTCGAAGCCATAAATTGGACATATTGGAGGTCTATTAACCCCATAAATGACCAAGTTGTGTTTTTTTGGCAACATAGCGATTTTGGCTAGCTCACTACGAACACAATAATTCACTATATTTTTTGAAATTTTTTTCGGATGTGGGGACGAGGACTACCTTGCCGCTCTACAAAAAAATTACAATCAGATGTGCCTATGAATAATTATGAGGCAAAATATCATTTTTCATGGACGAGAGCTAGCATGGGCAGGATAACTAACATTGCAAGGAAATTTGCTTGGGAATGCCTAGAAGGGCTTGGGCAGGGTCTTGGGTAAGCTCTTGCCCAGCTTCAGACCGGGGTACTTCTTTGACATTTTCTGAATTAATAAATTTGACCCAATGTAGAAGGAGGGGTGGCAGGGAGGTAGATTCTCTATGGCTTTCTTTAGTCTAATAGAGAGGTTACTACTAATTACAAACTGAAATGAAAACAAAAACGTCCATGAGACCAATTGAATCAATAACCAATATGTCCTTTGACAAATGATCATCTAAATAACTTTTGATTGCTGGTGGAAACAATTAGTTATTTGACGTGTTGTAGGATGGAGAGTGGAGAGGTTGTTTTTATAATCAAATCCATTGTCCATCAAGAATTCTCAAAGGGTATGGGAGAATTTAAAGATGAGAGCTTGACCACTCATTGTCAAATTAAACATAGAAATTATGTTCAAAGTAGAATTTCAAACCTCATTTTGATATAGTATAATAACTTATTTCAAAAAACTTTGAACTAAAAAAAGTTGGTAAATCAAGCTAAGTTTCATTTTCGAAAGACTGTTTGTGATTTTGAGTCTCCATAAAAAAGCTATGGACAAAATTCATAGAGAATGTTTGAAAATATCAATGAAAATATCCTTTCCAACCCCTCTCTAAAATTTGTCCATAAATTTTTATTGAAGACTCTAAATCCCAAAAGGTTTTTTGGAGATGAAATTTAGCTTGATTTACTAACTTTTCTTAGTCCAATTTTTTTTATATAAATTATTCTACTATGCCAAAATGAGGTCTGAAATTCTACTTTGAACATAATTCCTACTTTTTACTTAACTTTGATATGAGTTGATTTCTTAATAATTCTAATTTACATATCCCACATGGTTTGTTTTGCTTCTTAATACCCCATTTGTATCAAGATCTTCTCTACTCTCTATATGTCTAGGTAAGCATATTGCTCTTGAAATGATTGGAGATTATGACTCAACATCTCTATAATATCAACATTTAATGTAGAATATTTTAAAATTCTACCTCATTGAGTAAGGAACATCTTCAAAATTTAAGGAAAGTGTAAAATCTTCAAAATCAAAGAGAACGTGATA
The DNA here is from genome assembly GCA_963920665.1 of Straminergon stramineum. Lineage (NCBI taxonomy): Eukaryota > Viridiplantae > Streptophyta > Bryopsida > Hypnales > Calliergonaceae > Straminergon > Straminergon stramineum. Next base: position 1,472,905 of record OY987272.1, read on the forward strand.
TCGTGTCAATGAGTTCTGATGAGTTGGACTTTGCTAACCCTAACCTAGCCTCCTCCCTTGCCAAGCCCAATATGCCTAACTGCCTCTTCACTTCAACTTGGATACAAATTGATCAAGCTTGTGAAAGTTTGATATTTTGTGCGATTTAAAAAATTTTTTTTTTTTCCTCTAGAGCTTGCTGAAATCTAGAAATCCACCATTGAAATTTTGAATAAATCATTGAATGTGCAAGCCATAAATTGTTGAAAAAAGGGCTTTGTATGAGACTTTTTTTAAAGCTAGTTCCCTATCAAATTTTTTTGATATCTGTTCCCCAATTTAAAATATTATAATTTTTTTGAACATGTGGCCAACTTTATTGCAAAAAACAAGCAAAAAAATTTCAAGCAAAAAAGTGAAATTAACTTGTCCAAAAGCCTCCTTGAATCAGAGCTGCCCAAAATTTAGATGACCCCCAAAAACATTTTTTTCAACTTTAAACACTATAATCTCACAATCTGTATGGTCAAAACCTCCCACTTTCTTACTACAATATAATGAAGTAGTCTAACACGAGATCTTATAGTTAGGTGCAACAATTTTTCATTTTTCATTTTCAAGGAGCCTTTGCTATGAAAACAACCCATTTTGAGTATTTTTTGGTGAAACATAGTCAAAGAACTTTAGGGGTTATCATTACAAGGACTAATGATGAGTTTGTTTGTTTTTTAAAATAGATACATGTTGGTTGCATACATGGGATCAAAGTGACCTTCCTTTGCACGAAGGCTACGAAGAGGGAAAAAATTTCCTATATGAATTTTTTGGTGCAATGCAAGCGCAATCTTTTCTATTGAAATGGCTTTTTTATGGGGGTTTTTAGAATTACTGAAAATGAAAAAGTCCAAAGACACCTATTTTACTATTTTTTGCTCCTAGTGGCTTTTGTATTATCTTGTAGGAGTCTATAGTATTGCATAGTATAGAATCAACGGTTCAAATCTGCAAGCGCCTAAAATTGATGGTTTAGATCTACCGGCGTACTTTTGACACACAATATTGATAGTTTTGCATAGTATTGTCAATTCTATAGTTAGAAATTGCATTTTTGAGCCAAAAACATGAAGTGTTTCTTGCAATCACCCAATTGCTTTCATTCATAAAAATTTCAAAATTAGGAAGGCCCACCAAAGTACTCCATTATAGGCCTCAAAAGAAGTACAACATCAAATTCATGGTCAACTTCATACAACTACTTCAACTCAAGAAAAACTTTGAAATCCTTGTGCAGTCAACGTTCATGCTCAACTAGGGATCTACATCTTTGAGCATTTTCATTACCTCATGCATTGAGGGACAACTAGAAGGCATGATATTGGTGCACAACATCCCCACTCACAAGACTTGAACCATCTCACTTTGTGAACTTGTTCTACACTTTGAGTCTAGAATCTCATACAATCCTTTTATTGTCAATGCTTTGTTATGAACCCATTGCACCAAGTTCACTCCATCCATGCTCTTGAATGGATTTGCAACATGTTTTCTAGTCACTAATTCCATCAATACTACGCCAAAGTTGTAGATATCAATTTTCTCCGTCACGTGTGTTCCAAATGAGTATTCTGCATCCAATATCCCAACCCTAGTTACAATACAAAAGTCATGCCATAAGAAATCACATATTGTAAGTTAGAACTATGATTGACCAACTAAACATCTCCAAGAATTCCACTACTTGCTATAAGCATAGCCATGGATGGGTGAATCTAGTTCTTCACTTGGAGGGATATAGCCCACCGAGCCAACAACTGAAGATAGGTTAAGTGATATAGTTGGATCCACCATTCTTGCAATCCCAAAGTCAACCAAGTGAGATTCATAATCCAAGTCCACCAAAATGTTGTTGGACTTCACATCCCTATGAAGGATTTGTGGGGGGCAATCATGGTGCAAATGCTCTAATCCCTACCAATTCAACACAAAAAATGCAAAATCCGACCATTATTCTATTGGCACCTATATGCACACAACTGACTCCCAAAAAATCTTTTCTTACTAGTAGAAAATGGAATAGTCACAATTCTAATTTGGAAACAATCATGAAGGATGGTCCACAAAAACAAACCGCGACAGCCCCTATAGCTATTCTAAAGCGTATTTCCCACAGGAGTGGATTTGCCTTGGGGCCATGCAATAGATCTCCCAAGCTTCCGTTGGGCATATACTCATACACCAAAAGGTTGTTGTCGCCCTTGGTACAACTATACAAAAGCTTCACAATGTGTTGGTGACGGATGTTGGCCAATGTCTTCAACTGCACCCCATTCAAGTATGCAAATCCCATGGACATCCATAATCAAATTTCCACGTGAACAACTCAATATTTGCAAATAATTGCATATGTACCTTCACAACCAATGGAAGCTAGAGGAAGACTTTCTGAACCTTAGTACCAAAGCCATGATCACAATGCCCCTCTTCTTTCTTCACATTCCATAGTTTCTTTACAACCACTATCTCACCATTGCTCAATGTGACCTTATACATTTGGCCCGAATTGCCAATCCCAATCAAATTTTCTTCCTCCAAGGTTGTGACTTCACACTCATGATACACTTTATTGTGAAACGATGTCAATGTCCACAAGCGTTTTCTTTCATGCAAATGCAAAGCATCCCTCCACAAGGCACATCCACTACAACTTCTGAATAAGAACCATCACTACAAACAACACAAATGCCACAACACCAAACACCTTGACCAATACCATCCATGTTTGCTTTTTGCTCCCCTTGGTTGCTAAGTCTTGGGTGGATGAATCAGAGCCACATGAGCCTTCTATGCACAAGTGTGGATTTCCAATGAAGTTTACCATCACAAACATCACACCATTTCCCTACATTGAGATGATCCTTGACAAGTTGTTGAATGCTACATTCAACATTTGCAAATTTGCCATTTTGAATAGGCCTAAAGGGATGGCTCCCATGAGGTCATTCTCCGAGACATCCAAAACGCTTAATTTGTTAAGGTTGGCCAACTTGTTGGGAATGGTGCCATTTAGATGGTTTCCACAAAGGTCCAATTGAAAAAGCTCAGATCAATTGCCCAAGCTAGTAGGAATGGTGCCATGGAATGAATTGGCACCCAATACAAGTTGCATTAAGTTCGACAAGTTTCCTAGTAGAGGAGTGAGGGTGCCGTTGAACCCATTGGAGTTGCCTTGGAACTTGACCAAGTTGGTCTATCCAATCCCTATAGGAATGGGGCCCAAAAACCGATTGTCTTGAACAAACAAGATGGAGAGAGACTTTGCATTTTCAATGCTAGCATCCATATTTCCGCTTCGACAATTTCTACTCAATTGCATCCTCACCAATTTGACACCTCCCCACAAGCCTAATGGTACAAGTTCCTCAACCTGGTTTCCATCTAATCATAATACTCTCAAGTTTGTACAATTGTCATATGTATTAGGAATCGTTCCAATCAACTTGTTTTCATATAATCCAAGGGATTGCAATGATACATTGTTGCCCCAACAAAGATATGAAGGTATAGGACCTTCAAAAAGATTATGCCCCAAGTCCACCCACTGAAGCAAAGTATTCCTTCCAAGATCATATGGAATTTCACCAGTCAATTGGTTTTGCTAGAGACGAAGGTCAGATAATTGTTTCAAATTGGCAATTTCAAAAGGAATTGGTCCACTCAAATTATTTCCACTTAGGTCAAGATGTCTGAGAAGCAACAAGCTCCCCAAAATGGGTGGAATTGGTCCACTCAAATTATTTGCATTCAAACCAAGGTATATGAGAAGCGTAAGATTTCCTAGATTGGTCGGAATCTCTCCACTGAAATTGTTGCTTGCAATGTCAAGCCAAGTCAAACTCCCCTGTAGATTTGCTAAGCCTGCTATGTCTCCACTCAAATCATTAGAGAAAGAAATTACTTACCAAAGTCTATTGCACTACAACAGAGAGTCTAGAAGAGGCCCTATTAGTTCATTACGATAAAGCCACAATATCGTCAAGTTCGGCATGCTTCTAAATATATCTGGAATGTGATTGTTGAGAGAATTGTTGCCTAGATTGGGTTCTTCTAAATGTTTTAGACTCTCAAGAGAGGGAATCGGGCTTATAATGTGGCACCTTTCAGGATCAAAAATCCTCAAATTTGTTAACGTCAATAGCCCTTTCGGAAATAAAGATGATGGAAAATTCACACCGTACAGACAAAGCTCCTCTAGGTCCTTCCATAAGCTCACATTCGGCCATGGCACCATGTCTAAGGTGTCCAAGTTTGAGCCTAACCACAAAACTTTTAGGTTTGGAATGGTAAAGAAGCCCAATGGCAATGTACCATTCCAATTGTTATTTGATAGAGTCAATTCCTCAAGCTTTGTCAGTGAAAGAATGGAATTTGGCATTTGGCCTTCAAAGTAGTTCCAGATAAGAGACAAAACTCGTACCTCTTGGAGGTCATCAAATTTATTCTCCACAATGCCTTCAAAGTACGCACTTGTTAGGTCCAACTCTTGCGGATGATGGAGTTTAAAAAAGTCATGTGGAAATTTCCCACCAATTTAGGTCCAACTCATGTTGAGATACACTAGCTTAGAACGGTTCATGATGTCTTCTAGAAAATTTCCACTCAAACTTGTGTTTCCCACATTTAAGATTGTAAGATTGATAAACTTTGCTGCATGCCAATACACTCTATGAAAATAAAGCTAATCTCACCTAAGTTCCAATTCACAAACTTATAATGCTTCCTATTCAATGTATCACTTCAAAATCAAGACATATAATCTGAAATAACAAATCCATCAAAAGACAAAGCCACTTACAAGGATTGAGGGCGTGGATATCTCCAACCATGTGGCAAAAAGGGAGAGGAGAGAAGTCCAATACAGTTACAAAACCTTGGGTGCATTTCACACCATTCTACAAACAAGGAGTGTTATCCGAGGCATTCCAGTTGCTCAAATTGTCATCTACATCCTCCAAAAAATCTTGCTTCCACTTGAACAACACTTGGCCTTCTTCATTGAGACACAACACACATCTAGGCAGCACATTGGTGCATGCTATAGCCCACAAAAGATAAACCTTGCATAGTTGTCTACCATTCAAATTCCTCTTCTCCATCTCTAGCTATGAATGGATCTCCTAGTAACACTTAGTAGTAACAATGCTTCACTCAACTAGGATAAGTCTTCAACCCCCCAATGTGCCCATTTCTCAAAGTAGGTTTAACTACATATGGTTCAAAGCATCCCAATTACAACAACAATAAAACCTTCCGTTGAATTGAGAAAATATCATGTCATTCACTTTGTGGTTGCTTCTCCCAAGAGGTCCCCTTTTCCAACCTACATGCCAAAACGATCCACATGTATTACAAGACTTGAAAGGACATTTATAAATTCAAAATACTCCCCAAACCATTTACAACTCAAATTTCTCAAGGATCTTGGATACCATATTATCTCTAAACTATTGGTAAGCTAATTGGAGTGGAGATTTCACCTCGGTCAAGAAGTAAAGACCACTATAAATTGGGAGAGATTAAAGAACCATAATTTCAAAGCAATTGAATAGAAAGTTCTATTATAAACATCGATTACAACACCATGGAAAATACAAGTAGGATAGGAACCTAATAATGGACTCCTTGCTTAGGCTTAGTAACATTGTTAGAGCTTAGTAATTGAGGGGATTGATACAAGCACTTACTCTCATCGCAAGGTTACAAATATAGTTCACCATCATCACATGTGACATTCCAATTAGTGTTCAACAAAATTTCTTGCATCAAAGTGTAATCTCACTTATAACAAACTAGACTTTAGCTTGCACAAGTTTCAAAGAGAGGTAGTAGATATTACAATCCCCTCTTTACATTGTCTAATTTCACCCCTCAATCAAAAGTTTATGCAAGGTCATTGATCACATCATCTGTCTCATAGAATTACTTGCAGGTTTTCAAAAAAAGACTATTTTCAATTTAGAGCTTGGAAATCCTAAAACCCACATTCTTTGAGGCACTTCAAAATAAGACTACAAGTCCAAGCTCTATATCAAAAGTTGGTAAAAAAGAACTACATTCAAAATCAAGCGCGGTTGTTATTCACCAACTTTTGTTGTAGTGAAGACATGAAGAAACCTTATCTAAACAAATAGATACAACAACCAAGAGATAATTAATGCTTGTAATATAAAATTGCATAGAATAGACATCTAACCTTTTAAAAAATGTTTAGAAGAAACCAACAAACTTGACAACATTGTGTTTTATAAACTAGTAGGCATCATCAATGGTTGAATTAATCCAAATAACCAAAGCCCCACTCAATTGTCCAAATGAGTTTCTTACTCAAACCAAGTTGGCTTATATAAGATGAGCAACTAACAAATCCAGCAGTCATACCCTTGGTATCTATGATTAAAAAAAAGCATTCATAATCCTATGCCTTGCCTTAATCTCTAAAGGTTTGCACATCCCAAAATGGCATGCACCTTGATTCACCTTGATTGTAACTTTCAAACCTACCATGTTTGGATATTTGATTTAAACTAAGAATATGAACCTTAACCAATTTTATTTCAACTCCACTTTGAAATTTTGAAAAAATCCAAATACTACATTAATTATTGAAATTACAATTTCTATATCATAGAATTAAAAATATACAACAATATGTGTATTTCATTTGTATTAACTACTTTTGAAATATTTTTAAAATTTTCAGTTATTACCAGATTGTGGTTCTCATTTTCATTTTGAGCTACGCTTAGAGTCAAAATTTCAAATTATTCTAATATGAATTGATAAAAATTTACTTTCATTCTTTATTTATGAAAATAAAAATAATTTTTCCATCAAAAATTCTGAAAAAATCTATAGCAATAGAAAATTAATTTTAGCTTGACAATCGCATTTGACTTGAAGGTCATTGTCAAGGGTGTTTTTGGTGTATAATATAAAATAATCAATTGACAAATCTTCAAACCAATCTCCATTGCTATTTGTACCTCCTAAAAATATTGAATTAATTGGACAATTTTTGTTATATTACTCATTTATTCACTTCTTCCTACAAAATTATAACAATGGCAATTTTACATGAAACAAATTGAATTTTTTTAGAGTACTAGACAATTCGTAATATCATATATTAAAAATATAATAGTGATATTTGAACACAATTCAAAAGGCTTAATTTACATCAAACATGATGTTTGACCATTTTGTGATTGATATAAAAGGTCCTTTAAGGGTTGAGGAAATTCCATATAAATGTGATAATATGAGTATATATAGCAAAATTAATTAAGGTCACAACAATTACAAGCTACACTTTTTCCACTCCCACTACCTCAAAGGTTGAATGACCAAAAACATTTGATTAGATTATTAGCGAACTCAAGAGAAATGCAAACCAAGTGGTTTTGTAATTACAACACTCTAATAATATTTTACAAATTTTCAAAGTTGAAAACATAGAGTAGCCTTCATTTAGCACAAGACTAACCTTGAATGGACACTCTTGGTGCAATAAATATCTTTAATTTCATTGGTTGCTTCTAAAAAGTTGTAGTTTGGGGTAATGGAAGTTTTCATTAAAGATTCATTTTTAAATGTCAAAGAATGGAAGGTGTTGCAATTAGATTCTTCTACCTTATAATGTGTATGAAAAGACATTATCGAAAAATACTAATAAAGTTATGAAATAACATCAATAACTAACAATGTTTTATATACAAGAGTGATTTATTATATAAATTAATAGTAATGTATTATTATTATATTATATTCCATTGACTAATATACAAGATTATTAAATCATAGAGAATACAATGTCAAGCTCCTTTGCTAATACCATAGCAACCCTTTTGGGAGGCACCATAGGATCAGAGGGCACCAATTGAAAATAAAACTCTATTTCTTGTTAGGTAATAGTCATTTTCACCCCCAAAATTTCATTTATGTGTAAAATGTGGATGAATTCTTTGAATATGGATGAAAAATTTCATGATTATAGTAAAAAAGTACTTTTTGATTTAAATATGGATGAATTTTTAAATATAGTACTTCACCAAATTTAAAGTAATCACCATCTTGGTGTTGTTTCAAAAAATAAAAAAAAGACATGTACCTTAGTATCACCTACCCATGTTAAGATTCCTATCAATTTTGGATGCCAAGGGTGTGATTACTAAGAGTTTTAATTGTAATAATTGAATTGTGTTTAATTATAACAAGGTTATATGTAATTATAAACTGCATATTCTTGTACACTCCATGTAAAGTCTACTAAACAGTGTTGAAAGAGAACCCCAACAAAGTCAAACAACCTATAAAAACAGTTTGTAAAAAATAGAAACACATCAAATGCAATCTAAACATACTTTTAACCAACTTCAGATTGAATTTGCAAAATGCCAACAAAGCTCATTAGAGAAATTTTGGACACTCTAGAGGGTTGTGAAGGTTTGACAAGCCACTCTATTTCAAGACCCTTGCAAGGCTACTAAAAGAAGAGAATCTCTGAGAAAAATAAGATTCACCTTGTATGAATATTGGGAATGAAAGGGAGTATATCTTAATTTCCTATTTTCTTTTGAATATAAAATTGTAGTTGCCACAACCATCCTCTATTAAACTACTCGTGTACCAATGCTAAAGTACCAATTCTCTGACAATTGGTAGGACAATGATTAGCAGAAATAGGGGAAAAGTTCCTATGTAGGCCAAAAAGAAAGTAATGTTTGGGTCCCTTCTGGTGCTTCTTAACAGCCTTGTGGAGAGTCGAAATTTTCTCTAATGTACAACTAGAACCTGAACTTGAGGACTTGCATAATGCACTGCTTGATTCCCAAATTGTTGACAACACTACATTTGGTACCTAAACTTGAGAACTTGCAAAATGCACCACATTATTCCCTCGATGCTTTCATGCATGAGCACATTAGAACAAAGTGACACACAAATAGCAATGATCGACCACAATTCTCCTCTCAAAGCACCACACACCTGTCAAAGCACTGTCCGTAGTTCGTGAAACAAAAGCTTTGGATGGAGAGACAAGAGTGTAAGTCAAGACCTGAACCTTCCTCACTGGAGTCCAGTGGTCAGGAACAATGTCAAAGTATGCCTACAAAACAAAGTGACACATCATATTCTAAACTTTTCAAACATTTAGAAGAAAGGAGGAAAACACCATGTGCAAGGCCTGAACTGACACAATTAACCACTTGTGTGTTTAACAAAACAAGCCAATTGGTGTCATCCGTTGTGAAACCTTCATAATTGAAGTACCGCTCCTTGTCCATATGCGTATTCTGCTCTCACAAAGCTGGTCCAGACCCTGAGTAAGTGATTCACACGACGCTCTGTCACCCTAAAGCCAATAATTATAAGAACCCAATCCATTGTTGTAGTGCATTACATCTAAATCACTTGCCCATGGCAACGCAATCTTCAATCGCAAACTGGCTAAGTCCTACCCTGCAGAATCTACCCAACTACTTACGACAACGGAGATGAACAAGTTGCATAACAACTGATCAGAACTTGCTTGCCCCGCTTTCTGGCAGACTCAATTCTCAGCAAGAATCAATTGATCAAGACAGACATCTCAATCCCAACCACACCGACAAAGTTGCAAATGCAGTCACTCGTACCCTGAGTTGAGAATTCGCACGGAGCTTGCAGGTTTTTCCCCCTCAATGGCTTCACTGACGGCTCCGCAAGAGAGAATATCGCCACAGATTTCCACAGGATTTCTCGTCTTGTGCAAGAGAGAGAATATCGTCACAGCACCCTTACTACTGCGTTCCTCTAGAATGCACCGTCCAAGTGCGACGTCGGAGAGCAACCAAAGGGTTCCCTTCGGCTCGCTCTCTTGGGAAGCTCGGCGTGCAAAGGACGACACCGCCACTGCTACAGTAGCGCAAAAATTCTTCCCTGTTCTCGTCCTCGGTCCAGCTAAACTGAGAGTGGAATCTCTTGGCCTCTACAGTACTGTACTGTACATGTGGCGTTGCATCCGTTGCGACGCCTGATACCTGAGAGATACATCCCATCGACCGCCAATTTTAGTGTCCGTGAGCAACAGTGCATGTCTCGTCTAAAGCAGACGCGCTGCGCGCTCCGATACATACTGTACTGTACAATACATACCTCTTCATGTTGGTTCCTGCAGCAAGCAAAAAATCAATATCGTCTTCACCCCATCGTTGTTAGTGCTTCCTGCAACAAGCAAAAAACTGTGCGAAATTTTTGACAAACAAAGGGTGCGAAGATATGGGCTTTTCAACCACCTACTGACAAGTACTTCTGAAATTCCTCGACCAAGGATAGGTGGAGGAATCTATAGGGTAGATCATATGTTCTAACAAGTGCCTTCCATTGCATGCAGCCACCATGATGCAAAGCTTTGGAAAGAGCCATCGCTTTGTTGTAGCTAGTATGATTGTTAAAAATTCATTAAACGCTGAGCAGAGGTCCCAACTACAGTGCCTCTCTAGCTGTTTAATTTGTAAACTTCAAAATCTGTGAAGGAGCCCTTAGCCTGCTCAATTTTTGCACGGGGTAATTTTGCTTTTGCCACGGAGGACCTCTCTTGCACTGCAGAGGGTATAGGATGGGAGTTTGAGAGGGAGCTTGATTAGCAGAGGGCGCATTCGAAAGTGCATTGGGTAGTGAGGAGTCCGTCGGAGATGACCATCACTGATACTTTGAAAAGCTGCAAATGTATTAAGTTTTGAGGCATATCAAATTAATAGAAATATTAGTAAGAAAATTCAGAAATAATAAATTAAAATCACAAGCTCTAGAAGTTGTTTTAAATCCACCACCAATTCACCACCAATTTAATATGAATCCATTCTCAATCTACAAGATACTCACTTGGTTTAAAGCACTTTCAAGTTCTAAAGAGTAGTTTAGAACCAAAACAATATTGTTGGATGTTGATGAGCATGGCACAATTTTAGGAGCAAAATTTGCTTTGGGGGGTAAAAGGACATTAGGATAATTATCTACACTTCGAGTTTAAAAACAATTTTCCCACTCTCTTAGCTTCCAGAATATATAGTTAGTTCTAAATTTTGTTGGAGAATTGACTCAATGGGAAAGGTCCAAATGAGGAATGTTGGTATTTGATGACATCTATAAATGCAAAGCCTAAATGTTTTTGATTCTTGCGGTTAGTGATATGAAAAATCTGTGAAAACGGCATTTCGATTTGGGCAGCAAAGTTGGCTAAGGTCCGAGACATCTACCGGGCTTGGTAAAATATCTTCTCGTATTGGCAAACAAAAGTTTCAACTATCTGTACTGTGGAGTACAAGGCTCACCTTGAGTATACTCTAATATAGATGAACAATGGATAGAATTCAAACGAAATTGCATATATTTGCTCAATACGAAACTAAGCTACAGACAACGAATACTGCAGACTACAGTATTCCACTACGAAATCTCATTGAAGTGACTCCACTGTAGCAAGAGGCTTTTCAAAATATGGTCTCCTAAGATCCAGAATTAGCTCATTTCGGGTTCACTTACAGCCCCAGTTCAAATGAATGCAGTCATGTACGAGTACTCATCAAAAGATTCTGCCAAACTAGGGGCATGCCGTTATTCAAAAATAGTGGTACAACAGTTTTACACGAACGCTACAACGGAAACCTGAACACTCTGGCACGGTGGCTCTGAATGTCGATGCATCTTCAAGGGAATTTCGTAAACTCAAGGACTTTTAAAACGATCTCCCATCCGGTTGGAATCTGCCACACGAAGAGCAGCAGATTGATAGTGTTCAAGGCGATGTGGAGACTTCTGGCCGTGTCGTTTCCTTTCTGCATGAGAGGCACGAGTGATGCCGCAAGAGCCCAGAGTACCGTGATTCCTGCAGTTCAAATCCAAAAAGCCATGAGCGAAGCACTTCGACGTTATCAAACAAGTAACATCCCAGATGACTATAATATGGCTGAAAGACCAGATACCCAAATTTTAAGTCATTCTCGTTTGCAATTGCAATAAGATTTCAAATGCACCGAAGTATGCCTTGTTTGAATATTTTAGGCAGAAGTTATGATGGTTCCACGTTTTCAGGTAGATGATCTAAAAGCAAAACAAGATTTCCTGCCACAGGTGTACATGAATTCTCAAATTCAATACGGGCTCATTGTGCAAGATTTTAGGGTGTCACATTTAGGTCCGTGTAGCATTAGATACCTCTACCTTAAAGGCCATTTAAGGATTCACAAGTCAAAGCAACGAGCTTCAGATCACAAGAAATCCTACACCTTGATTGGTGCAAAATATGTTTTTTATTCAGTCTACCTCAATTTGTGTTATATATCAATTCTGCACTGGTTCAAGTAACAACGATGCACATGACGAGGTGGCACTTGTAAGGCTTCCATATGGCAAAGTATATGAGATAACAAGGTTCTGAAGCTACCTCGTTGAGGTGGGTTGGACACTTGTTACCTCAAATAGACAATAAATGCAATGGACTATTCTAAGACTGTTATCTCTCCCCCAGTTGGATATGATTTTGGTTCCAAATTCTATGCTTCGACCTGTGCAATCTGAAGCGGCCCTAAGCTAAAAGACGTGGAAGACAAGGCATAATAATACATTGAGTAATATGTTAACGAAAATTAAAGAGTCAGTGTAAGCAGAACCATACCTACGCCGGCGTAAAGATGAGGTCCTGGGTAGAGCTTCCCTGTCCGTAAGTATGTATTCGTTGCTCCATAGACGGAAAATGTAACACCAGTGCCAAGCAAGATGGAACCCCAGTTGAAGTGACGATCTTTAAACCCTCCTTTTACAAGAGCCTTCCTGACCTGCATCAAATACATTCTTTAGCGCCCTTTTCCATTGAGAATCGGAATGCACATCACATTGTTCTAACATGACTGGCTTCTGCTTGATTGCCTGGCATTCTGACATTGAGTTTTACGAAGCTAACATTCTTCTACTCTCATACTGGAGCTCCTGTTGGCTATTTGCTATGTTTTTAACCCCTAATGGAACAAGGATACAAGGATTCATAGATTAAAAATGATCAATTCAATTGATCATATTGTAAAGAACATATTCAAATTATGACCACATATTCAATCACAAGAGTCGACGAAAATCATTGCCATATTGGTCCAAAAAATATACAAAAATGAAAAAAAAGAAAATCTTCATATGACCTACTCAAGAGTGCCAAAATGAACACGTCACCCTACATTGGGCTACTTCAGGCTTGTTGGTCTTCTAGGGATTCATGGCAAGATAGCAACTCAGCAAATTTATACCTCTGTGAGCTCTTTGATTTGATCATTAATCGGTGAATCAATGGTTTGACCCTCGGCTGCCACCGGCACCTGCTTCTTCAATGTGTTGATCTCCTCTTGAACCGTGCGAACACGGCGCCATTGATAGCCAAGGAATCCAGCATATCCGGTAGCGACGAAGAGGATCAGCATCACCACAGGGTGCAGCAGGGACAAAATGCGGCCCTCCAGGATCCCATACTCACCGCCAGCCGCATACGCATCCTGCTCGACATCCGTTTCATAGGTATCAGTATGGTAGAAGACACTCTTTCCTTTTATTTAACCCCTAAAGGATGAAGGATTCCAAGTTAAAAAGGGCCAATTCAATTGATCATATTGTGAAAATAATAGAATTCAGATGAGGCCATATTATATGTCGTTGAGCACTGGAGCGTGAACGCTCGTATAAGGAAGCCTTGGATTATATGGCATAATGCACGATTCTTCGCGGAGTCACAACGTATGGGGCCAGGCCAATGATACTAGTGCCTGGCACTATTAACATTCAAGCGGGCAATTATTTTCTTATCTGAAATACATTTCAGTAGGCTCCCTCCATTGCTTAACCAGAGGGAAGCCTAGGATCTCGGGCGTTCCACTATACACCAGAATAAGTGAAGACCTACATGTGTTGGCTAAAAAAGAAACCAGAGTGAAACAAAAAAAAAAGTCCACTGATGACCTATTCAAACTGGCTCAAAATTGGACAACTTGTTCCATTAAGGGCTAAGCATCTTAACCCGTGCTTTAGAGATATTACTTCGGTTACTACAAGACCCAGACTCTCTTGAGCTCAACTTGATTTAATTTTACACTCAATGTCTTATATGATCTCTTATGCAATCATTCAAACACAGGGAAGTCATGTAGACCAATATTGAAGGGAGAGTAGACAACCCCTGGTTCCAATTCAAATATGCGTGGCCATCGACAAATTTTACCAAGTCATGATTTCTTAAACCCAATGGATGCCATTTAAAGGCCAACCAAGTGTTGATTGGCAGAGACGAGTTGCTGCAGGTAACAGGGGTCAAGCAATTGGAGACAGAATCAGGATTCTAATACGCTCATGCCTCCTCTACCTTACCCACATGTGTCGGAGCATGAATATCAACACTTCCCAACCACATACGCAGCCTAAAACAATTGACACAAGCCACAGGAGCATTCACAATGAAAAACACAAATTCCTGAAAATGCAGTAGTAGTAGTAGTAGTAGTAGTAGTAGTAGTAGTAGAAGTAGTTGAAAAGAAACCTGGACAGTAAGGAGGAAAGGGCCCAAGCTCGCTGTAGCAGTAAGCAAGGCGCGTTGCAAGAAGAAGCTCCCATGACTATTCGACTCCACTTGGATTTCAGGAACATCGTCGTTCTCGAGCTTCTTATTGTTGGACGTCGATAAAGACGCATGCGTCGTGACAAGCCTTACATTTGTTTGGATTCCTTTGTGTCTGCTTGTGAATGAGGAACGCAAACTCGGTCTCAGGTTTCCTACCGAAGCTGTGACCTGTGGATCCCCAACAAACGCTAACTCACATCAGACACCGATCGAAATGGAACACAAAGCCTCTCACGAACTAACATTGCACAGAAATCTACTGAAATTGTATCAGAAATAGCTAGAAAATTCAAGCATTGCAGAAACTCTCAGCAACAAGTGGCAACAACCCCGGTAGCAACGACAGAACTACAAATGGCTATTCCAAGCAAACCGAATGTAAGCTCGCCATGCACGCATTCCTTAAAGAGAACCCTCATTTTACCAAGAGAGAAGATGGCGCGGCCTTCACGAGGTGCGATTGCGGGGAAGTCGTGGTAGACATTGGAGCACTAATTGCACGAATTCCAGACGACGTCGCCATAGCTGCTGCTGCCGCTGCCATTGTTTCTTGTTCTTGTTCTTGTGCCCCTCGAGCTCAACACTGAGCGCAGACAATGTGAGCTATTGAATGTAACTGAAGATTGAAACACACACTCTCAAAATTGAGTGACAAGAACAAGTGAAAGTGATGCCAAGGCGGATGCCCGTGATCTTGACAGCGAGGTAAGGGGTGTGTGCTCTTGTGTGCAGAGCACAAGAGGAGCCCTGGAAAAGGGAGAATAAGGCATAGGAGGGAAACGGGTTCAGTCAGTTGCGAATGGATGAGGGACGGAAACTGGTGGTGGGGATCGACTGACTTGGACCTGTGTCCGCGTGACACCGAAAAAGATGTGGATTGCATGTAGTTACATGAAATCTTACCATGCATAAATCTCAACGAAACCTTTTGCTATGGACGAATGTCGTCGTTCCGAAATTTCGAACAACTGAAGGTTGAGGAAATTGTAAGATTGCAGCCTTATCGTGAAGAGGTCGAGGTGGCAAATGCAAAGAAGAACACACACCACTAATTGCGGGCGTCTGACTTGTACAATTTGTTTCCCGAAGTGAGAAGCGCATCTCTTTGCTTCGATCTTGTGGTTCAGTGCAAGAGGAGTGTTGGGTTTGGCGGGGATCGGTTGGATTTGCTGTGGCCATGACGATGGCGGTAGCTATGGCGAAATCCCTAATTAGTGTCCCCTCCCCTGCTGCGTCCCCTTCTGTTTCTCGTGCTACACTTCGCCAGGGTAGCGTTGCAGCTAGTCTTGGAGCTCGCTTGCCTTCGTCGTCGCTCCTCGGCTGCGCGCTTCCTCTCACTCGTGAGTCTGCGTCCTTGCTTGGGACTCTGTGATTGACGGGCGATGCTGTGTGTGCTGGGAATTGATCTCGCTTGGCTGGGATTTTGTGGAGTTTTGAGTTTCGAGTTCTTTCTGTTCTTTTTGTTCTTGGCTGTTTACTGGATTGGTTCTTCAATAGTGATGAATGTGGAGGATTTGGAGGGAGCTTGATGGCTGTCGAGAGCAAATGCTGTTTGATTCCAAGTCTCGTGCTGTGAATGAGTGTTTGCAATTACATACATTGGAGTGCACATTGGAGTGCACATTGTTGTGACGGGAGGAGAGCTGTGAGTAGTATTTGAAGCATCTTCCGCTTGTGCACTTCTACTCTTTCTCCAGTAGCTAGTCTAATGGTAATGTTACGTGTAGAAACCAGAAGTTAGAGGATATTCCATATGTCATTTTAAGCATTTGATCCTGTATGTAGGAGTGTGCTTTCTTTGGGATATCACTCAATAGAGCTCACTGGAGAGATCTTTCAGAATAAGTCAAACTCTCGAGAAATTAAATATTTATCACTGAATGTTTAGATTTCCTATGCGATTCTAGAATGGGAGGTTGTAGACCACTGGAAGCGACGGAAGGAAACCACTTTTCCTTTCAAGATGAGTGTACATAGAAATGTAGCCAATTCATGCTTACACCCCACTTATTATAAATCCAACCACATTGGAAGAGATAAGTTGCTGTTGGTAACAGGGATCAGTCAATCAGGTTCCTAACGGTTTTAGTGTGTAAATGAAATTATCCAGTTACTCTCTGCGGCACTCGTACATCTACTTTCCATATGTAGATGAACAGGTTCTGCCAAGGGTTCTGCAGATTCATTGTGGTCTATTGATGTTCGTATTTCTGTAGTCAATCTGTGTAGTGTTTTTCATATATCTTAGGCTAAAGATGGTAGTCTATTTGTCAAGTTCATGACAAGGATCTTGCATTTGCCCGTGTATTTTCTGTTTGTAACCCAGAATTGAAGCGGGGGACTTGGGTTGGAGATTGTAGATGGTGGAAATAGGGACCAATTGAAGTATGGGCGGACTGGGCTAATACAGGCGTCGTCAAGTCAGACACCAGTGAATCCCGTGCAAAGGAGGCTGATAAATCTGCTGGCCATGGCTGGCGCATCATTCTCTTTTTTGCCCGTGGACCTTTTGTCTGGTCCGTGTTTATAATTCTCTGGTTAATTACTCTACCCACTGAGTGTTAATGAGCTTAATTTTCTTAGGACTGGGTAGGATCCAGTTCTGCAACAACTAGATATTTTCCTTATCGTTTAACCTGCGTATTGTAAGGTTAGGAGTTTCGGTTACTGATTGATGTATTTTCTGCTGCTTAGTGCTATGAACGGGGTAATAATCTTGTTTTAAACTTTTTAAGGATGTTTTTTTGGGAAGTATCTTGAGCTGGTGCAAACTGCGTGATTTCTTTTGCATTTCAATCGCAAGCTGAATCCACACATTATCCTCATGTTGATCGTCATGACTTTTCTGCAGGTAGACAAATATCAGGTTTTTCCGGTTTCTCTGAAGTGTTACAAGCTAGAGGTTTAGGCAATATTGCAAGAGCTGCTTCATCTAATGAGAATGGCGTTCTGGAATTCGCCAAGAAGGATAATCGCCGCTTGCTTCATGTTGTGTATCGGGTTGGCGATCTGGACAAAACCATCAAGTACAGCGCGCTTTTTTTCACCTTCTCTCTTGAGTTGAGCGTTTTAAATGTTGGTATTTTTAGCATTGCTTCTGTTCGAATTACTCGAAGTGTGGCATTGTTTTCATTGATTTTGCTCAATGTATGTACAGGTTTTACACTGAGTGCTTGGGGATGAAGCTTCTGAGGAAAAGGGACATTACTGAAGAGAAGTACACAAACGCTTTCCTGGGATACGGCCCTGAAGACAGCAATTTTGTGGTGGAGTTAACATACAGTGCGTAATCATTCTATCTGATGTGTGATATCTTGGATACAGCATACTGTAGATTCTGACAAGCTTTTATATGTAAAATAGCACTTCTTTTTCGGTAACATTTGTGAAAGTGGTTAATTTTATAAAATGCTCTAAGTGTCATTGAATCACTCCTAGACAAGCCCCTTGCAGCGGTATTGTAAAATTCTTAGTCGCATTACAATTGGCAAGGTTTAGTTTGCAACCTGCCGTAAATGGCACTACAATTTGGAAGGTTTAATTCAGTTAGGCTTTCTTGAATATCTCCAGTTTGGAGTTTCTTTATTACAGTGATTCAACTACTGTAGTGGATGTCGGTTTGAATCTTGAAAGTGCCCTGTAGGCCCTGCATTGATGTCTTTTGCAGTTTGCTGCCACTTTTACTCCTGGTGCCCTTGGGGTCACATCAACGATCGTCTCTAACCGGATCTCCTTTCAATTTGAACAGATTATGGAGTGGATAAGTATGATATTGGCACAGGGTTTGGGCACTTTGGCATTGCCGTTGAGGATGTAAGTCGAACCTTTTATATTTTATGAATGGTCTCGATTATCTTGGTTAGAACAGCTTTTTTTACTTGATTATCTTGGTTAAAACAGCTCTGATTAAAAATTTCCTTAATAATATTGCAGGTTCAGAAGGTGGTTGATCTTGTCAAGGCAAAGGGTGGAAAGGTCGCAAGAGAACCTGGACCTGTAAAAGGAGGGAAATCAATTATTGCTTTTGTTGAAGACCCTGATGGTTACAAGTTTGAGCTTATTCAGAGGCCCGCAACACCTGAGCCTTTTTGCCAGGTCATGCTTCGTGTTGGCGATCTTGATCGAGCAGTTCAGTTTTATGAGAAGGTGCTAATTCCAGCGTTGATTTTTGACTGTGGTAGTAACACATGTTACAATGTCAGTGAGAATGACTTACGCTATTTGAGAAACTACCCCTAAGATATTCCAGAAACTGAACCTCATTACAATTGGCAGGGTTTCTGTTAGGAAATGGCATTACAATTGGCAAGATTTTATGTCACAATTGGCTTAAGTGGCGTTACAATTCGCATAGTTGAATGTGTCTTGAATACTTTGGGGGGATGTGGCATTAGTGGTGTATATTTCACTGACCAACTGTTTGCTTACTTCGAGGGTTTTATCTCGAAGTATTAGTTGTTTTCTGCTTTTGACTATATTTTCGTACTTATAAGGTTGGTTTTCAATCTGTCTAGGCCTTCGGGATGAAAGAATTGCGCAGAAGGGATGTTCCCAGTCAGAAGGTAAAAGACGACATTCTATATTACAGAGGACTCTGCTTGTACAATTTTCAAGTCTTTGCTACATCTTGTTGTCTTCTTTGAGTGTCGATTTCATCCACTCTTTTTCTGATGGTTCTGGATTGATCCTTGTCACAGTACACACTTGCAATGTTGGGCTACGGTGATGATGAAATGAAGACCACTGTCTTGGAGCTGACATATAACTACGGTATTACAGAATACACCAAGGGAAATGGCTATGGTCAGGTATAATCCATTGAAATCGCCTCACTATTTGTCAGTTCTGTTGTCAAGGCTTGTAAATTGCAGCTAGTCTATTTTTAGAGGACCTGGAGGGAGAAAACCTTATAATACTCTTACGTGGAGTACATTCTTTGTGATTCTAGATTGCTGTAGGTACGGATGATGTGTACAAGACTGCAGAGGCCGTTAGTACTTTCGGAGGGAAAATTGTTCGTGAGCCCGGCCCTCTTCCCGGTCTCAACACCAAAATCACAGCTGTCCTGGATCCCGATGGCTGGAAATCAGTATGTGACAACCTCTATCCTCGGTCCATTCAACCTTAGAAATTATTGAATTTGTTGTTAATATTCTTGTTTATGTAGCATTTTGTAGAGAACCGGTGTTAAGTACCCTCTAAATTGGCAGGAAAAGACTCCCTAAAACATGAAAAGGAATCTCTGGCACCTTGTTTTGAAAAGCTGAGTTCAATTTGAACAAGTGAGAGCTCCTGAGGCCACTACTACTTGAGAATGTTTTGGACTCCTAATGTCAGTTTTTGACCTGGGATTGGCTCTTTCAGGTTTTCGTCGACAATCTTGACTTCGCTAAGGAGCTGGAATAACTGATGTGCTGTTTTAACCCTGCTTTGCGAAGAGGAATCATGGTGTTGTTATAATCACCCCCAAGATTTCTCAAACTCAGCAGCCAAGACAATAGTGGGTTAGCTGCTTTGTAAGTTCTGTGAGATTGTGTACATCATGTCATTATAGATGACCGGTATATCAAAATTGCCTCAGTGAGTTGCTTCATTCTGTAGCCTTTCTTCAGAGTCTGCATACTTGGCATCAAACAACATGCTCATTTCAAGCTCTTTTGCGGGAGCATTTTCTTGGTATTAAGTTCTTCTATACCTTGGTACGTTGACAACAACGTCTGTACTGTACAGTGCTTTGTTTGGATGGACACTTAGTTGTGTAATCAGAGCTGTTCTTATCTTGCAGGAACTGATGTGATTATTTTGGTTCACCCATGCTCTAGAGTGAGTTTGATTCCATTCTGTTGATGCTCTTTGTTTACAGCTCCTTTGTGGGGGTTGTAGGTTGAAGATTTATTCATGGGCGCAGAATTAATGTCACTGTAAAAAAAATCTGTGGGAATTAGTACAATACAATGCACCAAATTAAACTAATGTGACTTTGATAAATTTGCTATGTGCACTTATAGGATAAATCAGAGTTAGTTATACAAAGATTGACCAAAAAAAGCACCCTTGTCAAATTGTAAGTTAGAGTAAATTATATCTATGGTTGCCTAGTCCCTACCATATCAACTCTTAACTTAGTTTGGTATGTGAATCCAAGATGAGTTGTCTTTTAGTGCAAAGAATTTTTCAAAGAATTTTTTTGTTGTCTTGGGCACTTCATTGTGTTCAATTTACACAATTTTAATGTTGAAACTCTTTGAAGAGTCCTTCATAGCTTATTTTTCTAATTTATGACATTTTCAAGAATGAAATCCTTTCCAAGTTAATTTTGAAAAAAAATCATATTCCATCCATCCTATTTTACAAGTCCCTTTTGTTTTTTCATTTGTCCCAAATTACTTGTCTCCTTTATTCTAGACTTGATTTTAGGGTTGAAAATTATTTCTTTTGTTATTTCCATCAACTATTAAATTGAAGCACAAGAAGTTTAGTTTATTATACATTTTATAGATTAAAAAATTCTTAAAATTGAATTTGAATAGCAATTTGAAGTTGCAAGAATGGAAGACTCAAAGGCGTTAAAATTTTCATGGAATCTATTGAATTCCAAGCCATTCTTATATTGATCTAAATACATAAAGAGGGCAAGGTAGTTGCATAAGAAATCTTCTTCCTCAATAAAACCTCTCTTTATATGTGGCACTTTGTATCTATTGTAATTTCCTAATTTGAATCTTTGCTTGATTTTTTAATACCCATATCCACTTGTTTTGCAATTAAAAGGACACATTAAACATTTACTATAGAATCATTTGATTGCAACAAGCTTTAAGAAAATCATTGCTAGAATCCTCAATACTTTCTACACTACATAAAAGGACTCCTAAAATGGGAAAAGGGAGTATAACTTATGAAACAATAAAAAAACTGTCAACAATCAAAGAAACTAGAAAAGATCAATTTTATACAAATCCACTTTGGTGCTCATATACAAGCAAGTAAAACCCTATAGGATGCCAAGCTATGGTATATAAACGTGAAATCACCTAAACTTATCAATGCCCCCTCCTAACAAGTAGATTTCCATTGAAAATGTCTCCAAAAGTGTAATTAAGCCATTCTCATACTTAACTACAATTGGTCGATTGTTCAATATTAGGACCAAGCCATGTGACAATTTCAGTGGCCTGGCTGGAGAGCTTCTACTTTGAAAATTTATAGTAATTACATGTCTTATTCAAAATTTCTGCTTTCTTTTTTAAATATTCACGATTTTCAACTGTGAAGGTGAATACTGCAAAAATGTTGTTGTTCTAGAAAAAGATGCTTCCAACTATGCTGAATTGCTTATTTTGTGATTTTCAATTGCCATGGGTGTCCTCACCTTGATGTGCTGATTTTATAATGCTATTGACTAAGACCAAAGAATGTTACGTAAGTGCAGTTTCAAAAGATATTACACTTTAATTTCTGTTCACTTGAGTATGCTTGCATCCTCCGTCACGAACTTTACAGTACAAGGAAAAGTGATGCTGGGAAACTCAAGTTGAGCAGGCTTGCACTTAAAGTCAAGTTCAACAGAAACTATGTCATTTTTATAAATTAAAAAAAGTGCCACATGTCATCTTGTAAATGGTGTGAGGTGACGTGGACCCCTGAGAATCTGATGTGGAAATTCAATTTCGACACCTGAGTGCCGAATCAGACCTTCACGTACATCGGAACTTAAGTTAGTCCAAGCCACTTTTTACAAACTGAATGCAATCTCACAGAACAACCAAAAGGATAATTCTACGACTGCCACATGGCTAAAAATGTCATGCATGACTGAGGCCAGGTGTCAGCAGATGCATGGCCAAGACCCACACAAAGCCAACTGAATGTACTTCTCCCTCATCATCAATCTATAAGGGAGCCGACCCCTTCCTAATCACAGACCCAGTCTGACTACGTAGGGTGGAGTAATTTCAATTAGCAAGCAAGTGATTAGCAACAATTAATGCTGGCACAGTTCCCGGGCAGTTCGTGGTGCATTATAATTGGCTACAAGAATCTCAAATTTGGATCCAGCCCTTCTTGGATTTTGCAACCAGCCCTTGGTCAAAAAGAGGAAGGTCTGTATGACCAACGTGGGTAGAATAGAATCTTCAGCTTAAAAATTCGTAGTAATTATTTTGTGAGGAAAAAAAATCTGAAAAGTTATGGAAACCTTATGAACTCTATTTCTGCTCATGGGAAAAATTTCCCCACTGTTGAAACCTCCCTTGCATTATGTGTATCTGCTTAAGTGGTCAGAAAGGGGTCGGCTCCCTTATATCATCCTCCTCCTCACTGCTTTTGCATCACTGTACGTACTCCCAATACTAACATATTTAGTGGCCAGTTGTGAATGGTTTACTGGGTTCTTTTCTGTTTAACCCCTAAATGCCCAAACTGCGTTTTTTGGCAACATAGTGATTTTGGGCAGCTCACTACGAATGGAGTTTTTCTTATTTTTCTTTGAAATTTTCACACAACATGTTCCCGAGGAGTATCTTTAAGGCCCAACAATTTTCATAACTTTTGACTTCATGGTTAAAAAGTTATTGCATGATATGTAATTTTCATTAATCTTCGGGCAGTCCAAAAATTTCTTAAAAAAACACTTTTTTAAGAAATAAAAATTTGAAATTGGTTTTCTAGATTTATATGTACATGGAAAGCTTTGAATCATTCCATTTTGATTTATGAGATGAAAGTTATGAGGCGTTTAAGTTTGCAGGCAGTTTTGGATTCTCTACTCTAAAATAAACTTTGAAGTCCATTATTTCACTCAATTTTCAATATTTTTTGAAAAAAATAAAATCATAGGGTGTGGATTGTTCATTAAAACATTAAAACCATTGGGATTGGAATTTTTCAATTCCATAACAAAATTCTTCACAATTTAGTATTTTGAATCATTCTCTACTTCTTTGTACTTACTTTCTTTTTCCTATATGTTGTACAATTTCAAATGATTTGAATTTTTTCAAGCACATAGCCAACTTGCCTTGAAGAATGAATCCAAAAAGTAACCACCATTTTGGAATTTTTTTCATACAAATGTGGCCTTGTGAAGTGCAGCTGCCCGTTTTTTCACAGGGCCAAAAAAAGGATTTTTGCTAATTCAAACGCTAATATCTTACAATCTACACGGTGGAAAATTCTGAAATTTTTTCCACATCTTCTCAAATAAGTTTAGTACAAGATCCTACGGTTACATGTGTCCAAAAATGTTTTTTTCCTAAAATTTGGTACTTGTTCTAGAAATGACAGTTTTGGAGCGTTTTTGGTGAAAACATAGTTGAAAACATTTAGGGGTTAACTTTGTTTTATTTTACACTATTCCAGGTGAACAACAGCTTCAACCATAACATTATCCCGTAGGACTGGCTGGTAGAATATTTTGTTGCCGTTGTAACGTGTTGAAAATTCAACAAACAAGTCAAGATGGAAGAAGGAATTGGTATTGAAGAAGGAACAAGTTATCCACGCCTAATTAAGAACGGTGTGATTGTGAGACTTTGTCCACTCCAACCAAACCTTAACCACATTTTGCAGTGTGAATGCGGTTGTGGATAGGTTTTGGAAACGCAAATTCAGAAACCAAGAAATTCAATGCCACAAAGTCAATAAATGAGAAGTTTGACAACAAAGTGGGCACTATTTTTGTCCATGTAAAAGTATGAGTAACTTAAAACCTAAATTATCCTCTTTGCATAGATTCAAACTTGTTTGCATTGAGTTTATACTAGTACCCATTCTCCCTCCTTCTTGGAGACGTCTCTTTTCCACCTTTCTAAGGATTCATTCAAGTCATTCAAGTCCTCCCCTATAATTGCATAACTTTCCAAGACTCAATTGTACTGTACGTTACAGTACTGCAGTTTCAAGAATTTTGAAGACCTCAGATCCAAGTCTGAAAGAGGCAGACACGTCCCAAGATTTATTTCAAGACCTCGATCTGTAAGTCATGCATGGGACGAGCCTGTCTCGTACTTTCAGGCTTTTAACGCACGGAATTGACAGGTCTTCTTCATGGATTGAGGGAGAACACATCGTCGTACCTTCTGAAATGTCAATCAGTTGCTAGCTTTTGTCAGGAGCTTTCATTTCGGTGCTAGCAGAATAAGTGAAGAAGGCTGGCCGGCCTCTTCTTGCGGTGATCCTGCATGTGTAGAAATCACCTGGAGCTTTGTTCACAAGAAGATCCTGGAGCTTTTGAATCCAATCTCCGTGAGAACGAACATGTATGAGCATTCCATTCTGGCTTTGTAACTACACACAACAAACTCCTTCCTTGAATCTTGATCTATTTAATTCTTCCGTTGTAATTAATTACGGTACTTGTTTGTATGATTGTATTCATGTGTCTTTCAAAATGGTAGTGTGTTGTATTGTCTCCGAGACTTGAAAGTTGGTACTGCAGACACAAGTTGAAACGTGTTAGTTCTGAAGTATTGAAAATTTGACTGGATAAATTTTGTTTTTGAAATTAATCTCTTTGCTCCTCGCTACTTGTCGACAGGATGAGCGGAGGGAGCTCGCCTCGTCGGGTAGTAGTGTTGCTCGACGGCACATGGCAGGTGCTCGCCGATCGAACTAACGTTGCACTATTTAACGATAACATTGAACAAGGCAAGAATGGAGACGACGGAGTGGAGCAGATCAAGCAGTACTTTCCTGGCGTTGGTACGTCAATGTTCGGTTCGGTGGGAAAGCTTTTAGGCGGAGCATTCGGCTATGGCTTGTCCGAGACCATCACGGATAGTTTCTTGTGGCTCTCCCAAACCTACAAGCCAGGAGATGAAATCTTTGTGTTCGGATTCAGCCGCGGGGCGTACTCGGCACGAAGCTTGGTGGGTCTCATGCATAAGGTTGGCGGCGTGCTGAAGGAGGCCACACCAGATCTTGTGAACGAGGCTTATGATCTCTACCGCGACGCCAACAGCGACGCCACAAGTTTCCGAGAGCGACATGTTACGGTGATACTCTTGAAATTGGCAATTCTTCCTCATGGTGGCTAAGTTTTGTACTATCTCGACTCTTTCAACGCTAAAACAGCTTGTGCATCTAGAATTCGGCATTCAGAAAACTGCTAATTCATTGAATATTATGTTTAGTGATAATCTTCAAGTTGACAATTTCCCTCATTTAGAAGAGCAAAGTTTTGTGTAATCTCGACCTATCCTCTTTATTAAATGAAAAAACGCCTATGCATCTAATTTTTGGCAATCGAAGTCAATGACCATTGTGTTTATGATGATATTCTACAAATTGGCGATTTTCAGTCGTTTTGGCAATGTATTGGACGATTGTACAAAACCTAAATCATGTGGACATGTCGTTGTTATCATTTGAAGGATAAACTACTTGTACGTCTAACTTATGACAAAACTGATTCATTGTTTGTTCAGGCAGCTCGAGTGAAGATGATCGGAGTCTGGGAGACGGTCGGATCGCTAGGAATCCCGCTGTCGGGGCTGCCATTGGTGTTACCTGGCACAAGAGATTACTACAGATTCCACGATACAAACCTCTCGTGTATCGTGGACGAGGCGTATCAAGCGCTCGCGATTGACGAGTACCGAGCTGACTTCGAGCCAGCTCTCTGGGACGCGACGACGGAGAAGAACAAGAAAGTAGAGCAGTGTTGGTTTATCGGTGATCATGGCAACATAGGAGGTGGTAATTCGAAGCTGACGCTCTGGATTATTCCCTATGTTTGGATGCAAAATAAAGCCATAGCTGCTGGGTTAAGGTTTAGGACGACGTTGAAGGAAGGGGAGGAGTGGCGGCAAGCGCCGAATGATAGCTTCGATAGCTTCTTGTTCGGGTTGTATAGGATTTACCGGTTAGGAAGGCGGTACATTAGAGTACTGGGAAAACAGGTGGAGGAGGTGCTTCACCCGAGTGCTCTGAAACGTGTTAAAAATTATAGCGAGTATCGACCGAAGCCTCTCACCGATGCGGGGATTCCTGATAAGACTACTGAGTTACCGCGCAGACATGTGGTGAAGGAATGCAACTGCGACAAAAAGGGAATGGTTACCTCGTAGGATGCCGGTGTAGGTTGTGAGGATTGTAGTTGAATGAGGTTCGTGATGACGCTTTCGTAAATTTCGTTGAACATCCATATCTGATGAAATCGAATGGCAACGTTGTCATGGTTATGAAACTACCTACCTTTCAGAACTGGAGAAGGAGAATGATAACATTGACGTGCAGATTCGACAATATCAAGAGAGAAATTCTAAGCTTGGCCCTTTTGCAAAATGTTGACTGCCTGCTTCCACAAAATTCCGATCAAATGTATAATGTATTATTTACACCGATGAAAGCTTAACGAATCGCTTATTCTAATCAGTCGCAGCAACGACAGTGCGCACCTAAACAAGTTTGAGGAAACTCTCCAATTAATTTTGGGTAAACTGACATAGGAATTGGTCGATAGGAAATTAAGAACTACGCGGAATAGCTTTTCTCCGACTCCGTGCATTACCTACGACAGAGATAACAAATTTTGAAACTATTTATTGAATTTGCAAGAATTTGAACATTTGTTAAAGCAGTGAGTGGTACCTACAAGCCGATATTCATACACGCTGAGAAAGCTTGGCCATGGCTGCAGCTAATTCGAGATACAAATACGTCATTCATGTGCCCTACTTCGCGGTCGCAGGGTCGGTGATCACTGCCGTGTTATACCGTTGACAGCTACAGGTTTTCACCGGCAATTCAACATACGGAATCTCGGTTTTAAACTTCTTGTCAGGGTCAAGACAGGGAATAATTGCCAGCCCCTTCGGCTGATACTTAGGGTTATTCTCAATGCGCAGCTTCACAGAGGCGTGCAGCGACTCCGCACCATTCACCCCTATGACGCGGTCGAACGGAGTCTTGGTGAGCGCATACAAGCCATGCACGAATTTATGGTAGGAATCCTGCGGAGTTGTGCGCCAACTCGACCACGCATCTCCGGCCCGGTAACACCACTTGAATCGCAGGCCACAGGCGATCGCCCTGTCTTGCATCCACTCGTAAGACAACTGCCAGAGATCGTCGTCCTTGACGCCGCCTCCGACGTTACAGTGGCTCCCGACGAACCAGCATTGCTCCACGGCCTTGTTCTCGGGCGTCCTCAAGTCCCACAGCGTCGGTGAGAAGTCCTCACGGTGTTCGTCGATCGCGAGGGCGTGGTAGGCTCCGTCTACAATGCAGGGGAGCCCTTGATCGTGGAACTGGTAATGCGACCTAGACAATGGCGACTTGGTACCGAGAATGTGCAAGATCGGAGCCACCAAGGGGTTCGTGCTCTTGAATGCGGAGTCAGGGATGCCGAGAGATCCCACTGTATCCCACACGCCGACCATTCTCACCCTCACTTTGACACAGTTTTTGGCGCCAAAATCTTTCAATTCCTTGTCGAAAGCGGCGTTTGCCCCGTCGTCCGTCTCCGCGTAGCCGCGGTAGAGGCCGTATGCTTCTTTCAGCAGGGGATCGGAGAGCGTTCGATGTTTGCCTCCTGACTTCTTCTTAAGCACACCGCCGCACCTGTGCACGAGTGAGACGAGACTGCGCGCGGAATATGCCCCTCGGCTGAACCCGAAAACAAAAATCTCGTCGCCTTCGATGTACTGATTCGACAACCATAGAAAGCCCTCTTGAATGATTTCTGATAGGCCGAAACCAAACGAGCCGCCTAAAAGTTTTCCGAACCACGCCGTTCCAACGCCTTCCAAATACTTCACCAGCTGCACGGGCTTGGGCTCCACGTCGGAGGTTTGAGCTTCCTCTACCTCATTGTCGGCAACACAATCAATAGCCTCCTCCATACGGGCGACATTGGTCCAATCGTCCTTCACGTCCCATGTTCCGTCGAACATCAACACCAGACGACGAGGCTGCGTACTCCCGGGCATCCTGACCGCATAAAATTGCAAACAAAAATAATAATAAGATCTCAGAGAAATATTTTTTTTTATCAAAACAAGAAGGTGCTTAAAAATTTCGTTACACTTTCTCCGCTTTAGTGACCTTCCTTAGCAATCAATTTGCACTCACATTGCCACCACCGTCGACTTCATGCAACATCATCTAAACAGAGTAAGAAAGACCGAAATAGTAGAAGTCTTATAAAACTCCTCAAATTAAAGCTACCGGAAGAATATGTAGTTTTGTGAATTAGCTTTCGGCTGCACACAACAGTTTCCTAAGGTTGCATGCAATAAAGCCTACTTTCAATGTTGCCATTACAAATGAAAAACTAATGAAACTCGTACCGTGATCAGTCCAGGGCAGCGTAAATTAAAAGAACTACGTCTACATAATAATAAAATCGTATACCTGAAAACCAGAAGTGCAGCTTGCTCGATGACCCACTCCGCTCAAAATCGAAGAAAACGAAAATAGATTTTCTGTCACCAAACTTGCTCGAGATCTCAGCTTCTCAAAAACCACGAGTGCATTCACTTGCCAGGGCTTCTTGTATATAAGCATCAAAGTTAACAAGCTCACCTCCTGTCACAGCAGCAGCACAGATCTATACTTCTTCGTTAGCCCAGTTATTAAGCGAGACGAGTGGCTTTCAATCTGAGATTTCGCCACCATGTGCATATATTATTCCGAACCGGCATTTGAGCCAATCAATTCTAATTTTAGAGCACACAAATTGGATATCCGGGGTGGGGGTGAACAGTCGGCTCACGTTTTTCTCATAACAGTCTGGATGATGCGAGAACAACATGCTACATATAGTTAAAGCAGGAAAAAGACACATCAATTTCCTGAATTTCTTCAGCGCTTGAGAGTAACTTAATGACTAGTCCACCTCGATCGACTACTGTGATGTCATCCTCAAAATATACTCAAGAATATATGCTGAATATGGCTCACCACCATGATTCCATCAATACGATGATAAGCCTTATTAGAGCATCGCCACTGTCACACGGAAAATCTGACTCGCCAAACAAATGTCTCACACAATGGGCTCCACAAATCTGTGTGTTCGAGTTCCCGTGCCATGCCAAGTCCGCAATGTGAGGCGGAATATCCAAGAATATGTGGGCTACTATTCGTGAAGTCAAAGCTACAATTTCCTGCCACCACTATTGCTTGTCCAATGACTCGTTGGAATGGTGAGATCTCAACAATGATACCCAAATTGGGGGGCACTGTAAGGGTGATGAACAACAGTACCCAACTCATAGTTTGGCGAAAACTTGGGTTTCTTCTGTTCAGTCCGTGAGCAAAATGGTGTGGTAGAAGAAATAGCCCGGCCCCGGTTATTTGCATTCTGGTGAACTCTTCCGTGTCACAGTGCGGATGCTCTAATCATAAGAACACCAGTCGGCAAAGGTGAAGGCGAATTGACTCGGAGCTTGCTTGTGCGATGCAACATTGCAAATGTCACTAATTGACTTTTTCTTTTCTCTTTTTCTTTCCTTTCTTGACCATCAACTTGTACCCGAAAAAACAAAGAGGAAAAAATGAGTAACTTATCACAGACGTCTGTGGTACAGACAGGCCTGAAGCCTTTCCTCTAGCAGTGGGAGTGCCGGCAGATCATAAAAGCTCATGGATTCACGGAAGTAGTGATGGGTTGAAGATGAGATAAGGTAAAAACTAGCATATGGGTCAGGCAGAATGACTGGTTTTCCTGTTGGCAGTGTAGAATTTCTTTTTTAATTTTCATTGATCCTCACAAAGACAAATGTGAGAAATGGAGAGAGTAATTGATATATTCTTTTATTGACAAAGCATGAATTTGTTACAAATTTTTGAAGTGTGTTGCCGAATTCGCCCAAAAGAGTCTCTAGGCTTCCCAAAAAAAACCAACGAAAAGTGTAATCCATAATGGTCATCTTACTCACCTAAAGCAGTCACAATATGTCCTAACATGGCCACACCATGAAGACCTAAAAAAGTCACTTCTTGTGATGAATTTATACTCAAGAGGAGGAAGTTTGTAATGTAGTCACTAATTGGCACTCCATCACCATCATCCAAGACATTGATTGTGGTCACTACCTCAACCAAGCATAGTCCAAATCTCATTTATATATATTGAAAAAAAGCCTATCATAGGTTGATACAAGACTTTCAAATGGGTCATTCAGTTGGTGTTTGTGATGGGTCTTTGTTTGTCATAGGTTGGTTTACCTTATTCTATGGTCATATTCAACTTCATCTCATTGTGGAGCATGTGATTGAGTTCAAGCAAGCAAATGTAAATTTTACCCTTTAGTGCCCAGTTGACCAATTTTTGGTTGATTTTGGGACTCTTTGTTTGCTATTGTTCACAAAACATTTGATTTCAAAAAACCTAGGAAACAATGCAATTAGAGTATCTTCATACGCTCCAAACAAAACCAATTTCAAGAGAGTGCGTGCAAAAACACATTAGCTATGCTTATCCAAACTTAAATGTTCCAACCCTTCACAAGTGAAATATCATATAGAAATACATATTTAATGTAAGGGATGACTACTTATATGTGTGAAAGAACTAGCTGGAAGGTTTTTGACTGATTTTTAGAGCATTTACTAAAATGTATGCCCAATTGTGGTAGATCGTTTGTAGCACTAGTGTTGAAGGTTGTTTACAACATATCAATCTCTGAAGATTATTTACAAGCATGTGCACCATTGGATCACTTTCATTTTTGGTTTGGTTCAAGTATCTAACCTACAGAACCAATTGATAGAATCTGATCTAGGATTTCATCCTTAGAGCGGCCACAAAATTTCACTTTGTCAAAATTGTATTCAAAAATTGCGCTTGCCCCCCGAATCAACCATGGGCTCTAAAGGGTTAACCCTTTAGGGTAGCAACACCTACAAGAGATAGTTTTCTAGTCCTATTCCCTCAAGTCAAATGACGGAAAAAAAATTGAAGAGGTCATTAGCAAATTCAAGATAAATGCACTTGGGAAATGCAACATGTATGGTTTCATGATTTTACAGCACTTGAGTAATATTTTCAAATTTTCAAATTTGACAAACTATGGTAGATTATATTTTACACTAAAGTCACCTTGAAAATGGACACCTTTGAAGCATGAAATGTCTCAACTATCATTGGTTGCTTTTAAAAACTTTGCAATGTTCATTGGTTGCTTCTTGAAAAGTTGTGGTTGTTTTGAGTCTTCTAAATATTCATCAATCAAATCCATTTTTAGCTATCAAAGATTAGAAAGTGTTCTTTCATGTGTTACTAAGGGTTGGTTTATACTTGGGGCCAGATTGAAGGCCAACTAGAACTCTTTTCAAGTTTGAACCAATAGGATCACTCAATTTCTCCAAATCTGGTCCAAGGGCTTAATACTTGGTGCCAAATTGAACTACAATTCATCCTATGTGTCACCTTAGGTGGCATAATTTTGGCGCCAAACCTTCCAGGCCAAAGGAAGCAATTGGGACAAGGTTTTGGGTGGCCTGAACTCCTATCTAGGGCTAGATTGGGGTTGGATTGATTACCTCCATTGGATCTTGCTAATCTCTACCATCAATGAAGAAAAGATTATTTTTATTTTTTATATAAGCTCCTTCATCTCTCGTTGTGCATCTTGTCTATGTGCCATTTCTAGTTTGTCACATATTTTTGGCCTATCACTGATTTTGCTAATAATCAATATTTTTATTTGTGTTTTTCATTAATCACATTGCAGTGATTGTCCGTAGGAGGAGGATACAATGAAAATGAAAAAATGAAAAAAAATGAAAAAATAACCTTTCTTGATAATTTACTAAAAAATTCCCTTTCTTCATAATTTATTAAATAAATAAAATTCAAATAGTTAAATGAAAAAAGTTTTTCATATTATTTAACTATTTGAAATAAATTTAATTGCCTACTTGCTAGAAGTTATCATTAGTGGATTGTTCATAATTTTCTATTGTATTGTTGGCTTTTGAAAAGAAGTTCTTGCACACCAAAGAATGTGGCATTTGGATACCGTACTATATTCCTATGATCCAAAATACTTTTTTCAAAATAAGGTAGTCTGCTCTTCAAGCAACCATTTAAGATCTAATTTCCTTTTCAGGGAAGCTGGACTCTTTAAAAAACTCTAGTAAATTGTGGTAGGAATAAAATTGAATTTGGCATCGAACCCTAGTTGTTTCATATTTTTTGGACCTTTGTGTATATAGTTAAAAAATTTTGAAGTTGAAACACAATGGTCACTAAAAGTGATTGCCTCCTTCAATGTACATTGTTGGTACATTGAAGAAAGAAAAATGTACCTTTGTGTCTTTATCACTTTTAGAACAAACGACCATATGCATTAATTGATTTACAATATGCCTTTAAGTAGTCACCATGTTGCAAAAATAGGAGAATAGAGAATATAACTCAATGTATATTCAATAAACAAATAATCGTGAAATGTATATAAAAATGAATTTTTCTTTCATTTAATTATGATTTTGAAAAAACAAAAGAAGTAGGAAAAATAGGAAGAAAAAGGGAAAAGTTCAAAAAATTAAATAAAAACTTTGGTTTTTAATACAAGAAACAGGAAGAAAATGGATAAGGTCCAAATAAAATAAATAATATAATTTTTTACAAATAAAAAAAATAGGAAGAGAAACAAAAAGTTTCAAAAACAAGGAAAAAAATTCTCTTTTACTTTTGAAATAGGATAAATAGGAATAGAAAGGAAAAAGTTCAAAGCAATTAAAAAAACCTTCTCCATTCTATTTTTGAAATAGATTAAAAAGGAAAAAAGAAAAAAAAGAAGATAAAGGAGAAAAGTGTGTATTTTATGATTTTTTTAATTGAGCATTAAGAAAATCAAAGAACACATAAATTGGAAATTAGGCCCTAGAATCCAGCCCAAAGACTTTACATGAATTGGGGCCGGATGGAAAAACTTGGGCTAAATTGAAGGCCAGATTGAAGGCAAATCCATCCAACCTTCCATCCAGCCCCAGGCCTAGTATAAACCTAGCCTAAGTACCTTCAAGTTAGACACAATCTATAAGTGTTTGCAAAATTGTGTAATACAAAAATAAGTAAAATTTTAAAAAGTGTTCAAATTTTGATTGGGAAGGAAGGTTTCTGATTAAATTTTTTTGGTGAAGCATCATTTGTAAAGTTTGATCTACAAAATACAAATGTATGTGGAAGTTGTGGATGTTTATACCCAAACATGTTAAGACTTCACCATAGAATAAATAGAATGAAGTGCAAATGATTTTGGGTGTACAGACCATTTAATTGTACATCTAAAGGAACAAAACAAACAAGTGGAGGAACACTTTGGGGGAATAGTGCCAAAAAAATTGTCCAATTTGGATTGCTACAGTAGTACCTCTTCCACATGTAATCCCTTTCTATTTTACAACATCACCACTATGTGCTCATAATCCAAAACATCTCATTCTTGTCTATTTCTCCTTATAACTATGTTCAAACATTATCTTGCACGTTTTTTGTACATTACAAATAAGAACTATTTATATGCTCACTTTTATTTTTTAAATTCAATACAAATGGTTGATCAAAATCATTTTCTACACGTGACATGTCCATCACATACTCTTCTATTGTATAAGATGGGATTGTAGATGTCTACCAAGTACCAACATTCTTCTAAAACTAGTGATCTAGGAAAGATTCCCATGATATTCTTGTAAAATCTTGGAACCAAAAAGATAAACAAGTTCAAGCACCCACTCCCAACCTTGCACTCTAAACCAATCTGAAAAGTACATGGATCCAAATGTACCAAATACACACATACAAGTAAAAAATGTTTTGGAGTATGTCATACAATTGAACTTCAAAAATTCATCAAAAATTCATAGTATCTTCATATATATATATTATTAAAAAAAATCTAATATATAATAGTTTGATTCTATCTGTGGACACAATACATATTTTGGAGATTTTTGTAATTATGTGAATTTGCAAAGTGAAACTTGAAGATATCATTTAAATTGTCATACAAAATAAACAACCCCATTAGTTGTGCCACAATTTGCAATTTGGACTACTTCATATGGTATGAAAAAATTAATATGTTTTTTCATATAGAGACAAGTGAGAGGGAGAGAATACCAATTGAAAAATTACTTTTCTAAAATATTATGAAGTCATTATAAATTTTTGAAGTAATCAATCCTTAAAACCTAGAAATGTCATTAAGTCACCTCCAAAACTGACAAGTATACTTGTAATGGTCATTTTACTCACCTAAAATAAGGTTGTCTTTTGCAAATGCAAACTTGGAAGGTGTAGGTGGGTGCAAGGATTGGCCCTAGAATTCCAAGGCATACTCACCGCCTGAAATAGAAGCACTTTTTAGACTACATACACTCACCTACCTACACAATGTATATGACTAAAATTGGATTAACCCAAAAGGAACAAGGTCCTACTTTAGTCACTAAATCATTGTAAAGTATCATTTGTAAATGTCATATGTGTTTTCATACATCCAATAATGCTCATCTACTCATTTATTCAATGTTGGCATATGATAGGGGCTCTAATAGGCAAATGTCAGGGACAATTACTGTAGGTACATTTTAGAATCCTTTTTGAATCTAAGCCTTAGAGCCATTCACTCCAAAAGCTTTATGACTACACGATCATATTTTTGCCATGTATAAAGTAAAGAAAGATTGCATGAATGTGTTTAAAGTCATATTAATAACAATTCAAAGGACCCCTATATGATAAGAAAAAAAGAGGCAAGAACATCCTTGGGATCCTTCTACATTGTATTGATTTTTAGGTAGCTATCATGTATTCCCCATATTCAACACATTGTCATAATTGACACGTTGTCATGTTCAACTTGTTTTTCATGCAACTACTCTACATAAGGTGAAGGCACCCATTACTAACCAGCATCCTATCAACAATCTCATTTTCGTTTTTCAAAAAATGACACATGTCCCTCATCTTGCATGCCAAGGCATGTCTAGCTAGGTCCCAAAGTGCCATGACACAAGTCCTTTACCTTGAGTGATTCAACATGAGCAGTTTTAGAAGATTCTAGACAACTTTTGGCTTTCAAAATTCATAGTAATTTCAGTTCAAATGATAAAATTACCAAAAAATTTGCAATCTCCATCATTCCTATATATTGTTGCACCTCTGAAAATATTTGCTTCACCTTGTACTACTCCATATTATGTCCAAAACTCCTTATTTGATAAGTTATGGGTGCCTTCACCATATTGCTTCTATCTTGATTATTGGTCATTTATTGATTAAGCTAATT
This sequence comes from Straminergon stramineum, assembly GCA_963920665.1. Classification (NCBI taxonomy): domain Eukaryota; kingdom Viridiplantae; phylum Streptophyta; class Bryopsida; order Hypnales; family Calliergonaceae; genus Straminergon; species Straminergon stramineum. The sequence goes on from OY987272.1 coordinate 1,508,827, forward strand.
TCAAACTCCAATATGATAGCATCAAGTGCATTTAGAATGAGCAATGCAATAATCAAAAACTAATAATATAACTCCTTCAAATTATAAGTAAGAACATCATTCTCGACCAATGCAACAAAACTTCATCATTTTAAAGGAGTTTTTAGGATATAGGTACTAGTTATGCACTTTTCATCTGCAATGTATTTCAATGTCTAAAATTTTGATGCACGTGCCTTAGACAGATCATGCCTAAAGAAAGAACTTAAATATTCTCTTAAATTTATAGATGTAATAAAAATATTTATAAATTAATTAATTTGAAGCCAATGACATATATCCTATTTTTTCATCACTTTCTCATTCAAAAATCTATAGTACAAAGATATTAATTCTCATTCCAAAAATATTATCTAAGTATTTCATAATTTAGAAATTTCTAAACTATATAAATTATAATAATTCTTAAGATAGTCTATGAAGCACATGGAAGTTTCAAAAGACATGAACGACACATTAGGAAAATTTGAACCCTGAAAGAGTCCCTCAAGAGTTGACATGTGAAGCTATTTATTAAAGACTAGAGATGATAGCCTAAGTACACAAATATGCACATAATTGTGTCACTACCTTATATGAAGTTTATCAAGTATCCATGCACTTTTCAAAATAAAAATTCATTCATATTTTAGTACCAAGGACTTAAATGACAAGAAGTACTTAGTGTCTCATTGTCCAATAAGAAGCACTTCATTAGGCAAACATTATAAGCCACTAGTACTTAAATGCACCAAATTTTTCCTTTTTCCATAAAGTATTCCCTTAATGTACTAAGGATTTGAATGACAAGATGTACCTAATGTCCCGTTGACCAATAGAAGGCATGCAATTGTGTATACATCATAATGTCAAAAATGGGTAGAAATAGGGGGAAAATATCCTTCTTTTGTTGACATTTATGCATTTAAATCCAATTAAGGTCCCCAATCAAGGCCATTCTAGAGGGCACTTCAAGGGCCCTAATTTCTTCAAATGCACTATCCTCTCAATCGAGACATCCTACTCCCATAATCCCCACCACTATCATAAAGAAACCTCACCTCTACAAGATGTCAATCTCATTTCTTTAAATTAAATTTCTATTGGAGAAATTGAAATGATGTCACCCTCTTTATGTTGATGGTATCTAAGATGAGAGATAAGCACAAAGATCTACAATCATTATAAGGGAAGCAACTTCTTCTCTCTTCCCTGGTGTTGTTTTTTCCTACGCTTGTCCTTCACTTTGCAAACACAACTCTCCTTCATGCTTTTGCTCATATCAGTCTTCTTCTTGCTTCTGCTTGGTACTATTGTGGAGCAAATATGTAGTTTCTCCTTGCATTGTTATACTAATTGCACATGCAAGTCAACAAAGTTTTGCTTCACACTTGTTGCCATTGGCAATGGTGCTCTTTTGTATGACATAGTGTGTATTTTTTGGGGCAAAATTAGTTGAGTTTTTCCCTCTCTTCTTGTTTTGTAGAAGATGTTGGTTTACATTGATAGATTTTAATGGCAAGTTATACAACTCAAATGTGTTATTTCACTCGTGGAAAGTTATTATCATTAGATTAGGGTTTGAATAGGGTCTTCCTCTTCTAATCTTGATTCTATATGCCAAGGCAAGTTGTGCCATGGAGAGAGATTTCAAGGATTCAATTCTTGTAATTTTGTGTTTCGTGTGCTGTAGGTGACTTTACAAGTATTTAAGCTGTTCAATAAGTAATTTCAAAGATGTGATTTTTAAAATTTAGACATTGGACAATTCATAGACACATTGACCCTTAATAAACATGACTAATTCAATAATAAATTCAGTTACAAAGACCTCAAGAAAAGCAAATCTCTCACTATCCACTCAAAAGAGACATCTACATTGTAATAAAATGCCACAAAAAATAGCCAAATTTTGGTTTCAATCCAAATTTCGAATATTTTGTGAATTCAAGCTCATACAATTCTAAAGAAAATTTGATTGATAATTGAAACTATTCTTTCATAGCTCTTGAACTTTTGAATTCATATCCTTTAAAATTTAATTGATTTCATTTTTTAAAATTAGAAACTACAATTTGTACTTCAAAAGATTGCAAAACAATATATAGTTTATTCGTTTTCATTTCCGAATGTTGATATGATTTCATGGTTTCTAAGATTGCAAGAACCAAAATTAAAGTAAGGTGGATACCTCAACTTGCTGCTTTCTGCTATTGTGCCTAGTTGAATACTATTATTATTGTACCTAGTTAAATACTGTTATTAGATTGACCAAATTTTTTATTCTTTTGACACAAATGAAACGGAATTTCATTGCAGGGGTGGATATTACAAGCCTGCCAGCCACAAGTGGCCTGTCAGGAAGATAAAGAAAAAATGTAAATGAAAAAATATAAAAAATAAAATAAAAAGGGACGACAAACGACGACAAGAGGGGGAAGACAGAGGCAGGGCGCAGAGGGGGGCTGGGAGGCCTCTCCCGGCCAGCAAAGCACAGACCAGATCACCAGATTGTCCAAATTTTCACATTTTAGAATGGACAAGAGAAAGGAAATCGCAACGCATGACAGAAGGGTCAGGAAGTTGCTAAGGTCTAAGAATGTTTTGGTTCATGATCTCACTTCTTAAGTCGCTTCTTCCGCATTGACAGTTTGGTATACATTAATATTAGGATGTACAAAGTGATGATGGCAGTCGCAGGCAGAGTGCGATTTGGTGGGGAACCCAACTTCAAGTACATCAAGAAGTCGCCGCCCACATTGAATTCAGTCTCTGCCCATTTAAGTTTAGATGACAATCGTGGCCGCCAACCAGAGTTTGCTTGTACACTACTTTTCTGCATCTGAAACATTCTTTGCTTCAGAAATTATAATGGTGAGTCACTGAAACAGAATTGTTCGAAATTTGTTCTGATGATAAGGAGAATGAAACAGTCAGGCATACTCAATGTACTGGATAATAATGATACACTCTTCTCTCTCCTCTAAGCTCTTTGTATGAGCAGCATTTACGTGGACAAAGGCAGTGCGGATAAATGGAGAGAACCATTTTCAAGAATACCAAAGATATCACATTCCGCAGATGGATTTGAGTGTACCGGAGGAAAGGTGGCTTTTCAGACATATATTCACCGTACATGGGCAGTTCTGCGTATAATCAAATCCTAAGAAACTATAGTGCACTGTATGCGGGAGAATGCTGCAATGTTATAACATTAGATAGGATGCGTATGTCAAATTGCAAATCCACTGTCAGATGTTCGAGACGTGAACTACAGAGTACTAACAAGAATTTCTGAAAAAAATCATTATGATACCCCTCGACTCTTTGAGGAAAGAAAGAAACAACATTACGAGCCTCACAAGGTTGCTCACGAGTAATCGTCAATAAATGTAAATCCCATACACACCGATACTAGGTGGAGCATCCTTGAGCAGGATAAATACATAATTTCTCCACAATAAATGGTAAGAGGCAGAATTATCTGCAGTTGCCAGCTCTTAACCTTGAGCATAAACAGGCCAGTTCACTAAACCTGGCTCGCCTACACTATCCTCCCAAAACATACCACCTGTGTTGGTGATTTATGTCATGCACAATCTTACTATGCACTCATTTATTGTCTTCGTCAACAGCTGCCAGCATTGAAAAACCAGCTCCTCACAGGTCATTCAAATCGACAATGAAATACTCAAAAGCTATTACTGTTTCCTCCGGGAAGGAAGATCGATAACTCCGACTAGACGACTACAATCTGATTTCGCTCCAGCCAGCTGACGCTATAGCTTACAAGTCGAATATCGAAGTGTCATCATGTGC